>OV815995.1:17179267-17779267 GCA_929113495.1 Andrena minutula
CGAAATCTGCATTCCTGAAAGGAAACAAAAGGTTCCTTGCTCTTCGTTAAGGGGGAACACCACTGTGAAAGTTGAAAAAATTTCGATTCTCTTTTTCACTTAATGTTTAACTCGTCCAAAATACTCTCTGAACATTTCAAGTCGATATTCGAAGAATTTACGAATATACAGTGCATTTTGTGAAACGCATCACGCTTACAAACGCATTACAAGTCAAACTTTAAACGCGATTTTCTCGGAATGACATCTTTCTACCTGATCAAATCCATAACTGTCAATTTTTATCCGATGGACTTGAAATTTTGACAGGATCTTTAAAACAAGATTATCTTCAGTTGTACGTACCGATTTTTTGATCGAAAACATACTTTTTTAAATACGCTCGGAAAACTATCCATTTCTTTGCGGATTTTCGAAACTTTTTCTTCTAAAGCGCACCATTTTTACAAAAATAATTTTTTTAAAAAATCCGTACGTACAACGGAAACTACACTCATATAGTGTTGTGAGCCAACCAACGCCTAAAGGCAACGACCCCGCGTACATTCCGATTGCCGCAACCGAACGGCCGAAATACGGCACAGCCGCGTAAGGACTCTCGGAAGCGCAATCGAGAACCGTCAGCACCTGACAAAACACCCAAAAGCGGATCAAAGATGGAGACCCCGATGGTCCCCACTTCACCCCGATTAGAGTATAAGAACAATGTACAAGCCACGAGTGGCTCTCTTGTAATCAGAACACCTACGTTACAGTACGCGTTTCCTGTCACCCAGATCGGGACAGAATAAAACTTGTTCAAACCTTGCGGTCCCAACTCTTTAACCTGCAACAATCCCCTACCCTTCGGATTCATCCCGAATCCTTCCGTCCCGGCACATTCACCCGAACCTTCGGAGCCCGTTGCACAGCAACTGCGAAGGACGCCTGGAACACCTCCGAGATTCGTTACCAGAATCTCGACCTCAGGCGCCTTAACACAACAATAGATTATATTAAAATTTAATCACAGTGGTCTTCCCCCTTAATCCATTTTACAGCGTTTACCAACTTAAGCGAAAATTGTGGACCCAGCTTGACGTACACGACCACCCTTTGATTGTTAGAAGGCCACGGATTGCCTGTCGATAGCAATAAAAACCGGCCGGCTCGGCGGGACAAATAGGCCATCCAATACTACTGGGGTTTTCCCGATGAAAATGAGACTGGACACAAAGCACTCAGCCCATTTGTAATGTATACTGGTACCCGGTTAAGTTTGAACGAAATCTTCCTGGTTGAATTGGGAAGAACCATCCCAAACACAAATTATAGTATGAATAAATTTTTTATAGTATGAATAAATGACACATGAAAAGTACCCTTTTCGCTTGCTCTTTAAATAGTGCAAGCGCCGACCACGTGAGAGAAAATATAGGCATTCGAAAAATAGGAAAGTCTCATGAGGGACGGTCCGCCCGTATCAGTTGGAATATCGAATCATTTCTCGAAGAAGAGACCTCAGGACTCAAGACGGGACCCCCGACATAAGAAAATTTAGGCTCCCTGCACTCGCGCTGGTTCGAGTCGATGATGGTCTTTAACCGTCGCATTGAAAGGCTGGCACACCGACATAGCGCGAACCACTGTAGTGGTGCATCCCTATCGCTTACACTACTATGACTTGCTGTCGCCCTTCACCGTGAAGGTGCGAAATAGTTAAAAGAGGCAAAACAGGTTGCTGAAAAACAAAGTCGCTTCAAGTTCGATATAATACATACTCTCCGAATGCTTCAAATACTTCCAAAAAATCGTTTCAACTGGTTGGAATATTCATTATATTCTGCTGCGTGATAAATAGAATTATTCGTTTAATTTCTATATCATGTTTTAATAAATATATTAATATGTTTGAATTTATATTAAGTGTCGTTCATTTGGTTTATTACACACGCGTCACATGGCACATTTATATGTACTTTCAGGAGTAAAATAGCGCTCTTTCATGTTCGTATTTATTGTTTTATTTTATTATTTCCGCATTCAACGGCCGGCTATCCGAAATGAACTGAGCATAACTTCAAATTTCATAATCAAAGTCATAGGATGGACAATGTTGAATATTTCCGAAACAATAAGTTTTAGGATTATTGCACGAAATTTAGTACTTTCATGCTCAGAATTCACTATTCTATTGAATTTGACAGTCCATTTGAAAAAATAAAATTGACCTCCACATCTGATCTATGCCTGTAAAGAAACTAGTTTCACCGTGTTTTGTGTTTCTTACAACCAGGCAACTTTTATAAATAATATTTTCTCTTATTACTTGAAATAATAGATATTTGAGGTGAACCGATATAGTGGAACACCCTATATAACACAGCTTCTATACTTTTCTCGGTGGTACCGGCAGCTTTACCTGTGTCAATGCTAGAAACACATTATGTTTCCCGCACCAACCGCTCGAAAATTGGAAAACCAGTGGTTATTTCAGAATATCGGTACTTCAGACCCATGACACTGAAAACAAAAGAATGTCAGGTCTATTCTATACCTGATCTGTGATAATACCTGGACGCCTATTTATCGAGAGAGTACAGAGCATCTCATTACAAAAGATAGGACAGTACGGAAAAATAAGCCTGGACGACCGTTCGATATGGAGAATTCGGCAACAATACCTGGACGCCAATCGAACAGGAGAGTACCTACAGAGTAACTCCTGGACGCCTCATTAGAATCAAGTCAAGTGCCATCTGCGCAGTAGAATCTTGTAAAATTATATAAACACAGCGAGACACAACGTCTGCCTTCCGAAATTTGTAGCCCCGTCCTATCAACCACACCATGTACTCCTACCTAATCCGAATAAACCTTGTCTGTCCAGAAATTATCCTTGTTCTCAACAATCTAAAGACTACCAATGTAATATATTAATAAAAAATGTTGTATTAAACTTTTTAACATAAAGTAGTCACATTCTAATGTACAAATACGGTATGCTTCTTTTACTTGTGTTTATTCTCCTTTTTCTATTATCCCATAAGGGTAGAGAAAGTTTTAAACTTTGAAAATGTTGCCCGGAAACATGTCCTAAATGTCAGATAAAACACTCTGGTTTTCACGTCGCGAACTGCCTTCTCGATCTCGTCATAGGACAAATCATAACGTCTCTGTGCCTGAGACTTTGAAGAAATACAATATTAAGTCGGGTTTAGATTTGTATCGATAGAGGCCAACGGCACTTGGTTATGTAAGAATGGGTATACCATTTCCTTCACGTTTCATAAACTTGTTTCACAAACTGTTAATAAAATATTTATGAATTTAAGTATACAGGGTGTCCCAAAAATGTCGGAGTTCCTTGGAAGGGGTAATTCAGGGGGTGATTTGAAACAACTTTGTCCTTAGCGAAAATATTGTCCGAAGCTTCGTTAAGGAGATATTAACAAAAAACCCCGACCAATCAGAGCGCGCGCCTTCCGCTCGAGCTTCCGCCGTAGCGTTGGCTACGCGGCAGGCGGCTGCGCTTGTACTACGAACATATGAACAAGCAAGTCGGCATGCATCGAAGGAAACCGCGTTACACTTTTTTTTTATAAAGCAGAATCTTAAATAAGAATTACTTGAAGTGAGAGAACAAGAAGTACGTAAATTTCGTTTTTAAATAAGGCATAAACGAAAAGGTAATGTAACAGAAAATGTAGGACATGTGATCGTAATTCGTTATTGAGGTAAAAATCCGTAGTTTAATAACGGCCTTCACAACTAAATTTAAAAAATAATACTAAGTGTATGAATAAATTCTTTCCGACTGGATTTACATAACCAGTACAAAGCTACTGAATTTCTATCGCGGTGGTATTCATAAGCTGCCAGAAAAATGGCAAAAAGTAATTACCAATAATGGAAATTATTTCGATGATTGAGTTGTTTTCATATTTTTTAAATTGAACTGTTATTGTACCCTAAAATCGAAAAGAATTTATTTCTACACCTAATAATCACCAATAAATTAAATAAAACTCACCCATTCGGACATTCCTTTCCTTCCTTTTCGGAAATCTGTGTCACTGGGTCACTGTACCGATCCTGATTTATGGTAGGGTAGCGCCCAGTGCTCAGCTGATGGCAGGTATTCGCAGGACACCACCCGAAGGTAAGGGTCGCAAAGTCAAGTGCGTCCGGGTTGATGTACCGAATATTCACTTCACTGCACTGATACTAACACTGATCATTTAATTTATTTTTCATGGACCGTGTTGTTCCAACGTTATAAGAATTGGTGGCCCCGAAAGGGGCCGCGCGTACAACCAGAACATCGCGTAATACTCTTCGGCTGAGTATATTTCTGGGACGACATTACTAGCTGACTGGCAGGATTTTTTCCCCAAGCAACGTCCTCTACCCCCAAGTAGTTTCTCTCGTTCCATTATGACTTTACTCACACCAGGACAAGAGGCTTTAAGTAAAAAGAAGCCAGCACATTTTCGAAACACACGTGTTTTGCAGAAGTGCAACGAACGAACCATCCTACACTTTCACAAAAGCCCGCGCTCCGTCCTTTTACTGCCAATGTACCCATTGCTTAGAGATAGACAGCAGACATCACGTAATATAACTATATTTCAATACTAGAATACGGCTTAAGAGGGGCACAGAGGTGTATCCATAATGGATTTTGACATGTTTTCTCATTTATATTTTCTGAAATGCATCGGAAGTGTTGTCTGAAAGTCCGCGACTATTTATGTACAGTCGCATCGGAAAGTAAGTTCACACTCTTTACAATCGCATAACTTTTTTAAAATTGGTCCAAGCGATTTGAGCTTTTTTTTAGAAGCTAGCGGAATTAGTTTTCTAGGTGACGTGTTTCGTCGTTTTAAAAAAAATGGACTTGGTCGGAATAGCAAATAAAGATAGTAAAGGTCGTTTCGGTTTCAAACTTCTTTTTGTAAGGCTGTAATGAAAATTCAAAAAACACGTTTGTAGATTGAAGTAAGTTGGACAGGGTGATTCTAGATCTCACGCCCGTCAATGGATGCGGCCTGGTACCCTGTAGCGAGGACAACCCCCCGCAGTGCCGCACCGAATTTTATGGCTTTCGACCCTCGAAGGAGTTGGAGTGCCTATTAATAACTGAGAAAGGACAATATTAAGTCACAGAGGGCAAGGTAGTGACCTACGAGCCTACAGCGTATACTATACACCGTTTTGAAAGATCTCACCAAGACCAATCGATCGATACCATTTTTAACTTCGAAATCAGATGGGATCACCTTGAAAAATGCCCTCAAAGTTCGAGATTTTGAGGTTTTGAACAAAAGAAACCGGTAGTAAAATCCCATTCGGCCCGAGGAACCTTGGGTAAGCACCAGAAGGTAAACCGTGGGATGCAAGCGATACTCTAGCAGGTTAAGGCGGCAAATGTGCCCCACGATCTTCATTTCAGGGCCGTGTTGGGCCCGCATTTGCCATATGGGCCCTGTTCCCAATGCCCAGTACGAAATCGCCAATAGATTAGCAACCCATAGGGTAAACGCAGGCCCAACACGGGCCTGAAATGAAGGTCTTGAGGCACATTTGCCGCTCTAACCATATCCCCTCCAAGAAGTCCTACCTTTCGGTTCACGCGAGTGAACGATTCCCCTTGCCCCTGTGACATTTCAGCTTGTGGGTAGTGGCTCATCTTCTCATGGGGCAATACTACATACGACGGGCGACTATAGTCGCTCTCGACAAAACTCTTTTATTTTCACAAAATCTTCAACACTCAATGACGTTCCGCGATCCATAGTAATACAATAGTAATCATAATACAAAATATAATGGTTATAAGACTTTCAGTTCGAACTGAACAGCTATTTCTGTTCGATTGTAGCTTCACTTACTGCGGATAATTCTTAGACGAGTGTTATTAATGAAGTGAAAATACGTTTATATAGAAAGTATAAATATCTTATTTAAAAGAAAAGTCCCTTTTCTTCCAAAAGCATGTCAAGGTGACGTTAGTCACGCGTAAGACGTAAACCTGACGTCGAAGACTGTCGGAACGGACCGCCGCACAGTGGTCGAAAATCGAGAAGTCCTGCCCAAAACCTGAAGATGACCTTTGATTTGTACAACAATGGGTATACTAAGGTTTTCGGGGTCGCTGATTAAGAATCTGAAGTCAAAATTGCTAAAAATAAAATGGCGGATCCAATATGGCGGACGCGCGTATCAGAAAAACGTTAGATTTAATCTAAACTTGGTGTCCTGGAGTTCTCGAGGTCGCTGATTACGAATATGTCAAAATTGCAAAAAACAAAATGGCAGACCTAATATGGCAGACCGCATATAAGAAAACATCAAATTTGGTTTAAACTTGGTATTCTAGAGTTTTCGAGGTCACTGATTACGAATTTGAGGTAAAAATTTCAAAAACAAAATGGCGGACGCGAATATCAGAAAACCATCAGATTTGGTCTAAACGTGGTGTCAGCAGCCAACAGTTTGTACTTTGATGGCCTCTAAAAAAAAAAGTTCAGATTTGTTCCACCTTGGGACTTGTTGGAACTTGTTCACACAAGTATAGAGAGTCTGAAAAAATTATTTCCAGCTGCTACTTTTTGCAACTTTGGATCGCATATCAAAAAAACATCAAATTTGGACTAAACTTGATATCGTGGCGTTTTCGATGTCGCTGATTACGAATCTGAGGTCATTGAACAAACGAACAAAGGTCATGAACAGCTCTGATTCTTCTCATCTACTATCTACCTTGCACTTACCGTGGTGAAAGATTTTTTTAAGCACTTTTAATTTTGGGTTCTGTCCAGCTCAATAGCCCATTTTGACCACTTATGAAGGCTGTCGACTGCTGCTACCAAGCTTAAACCAAATCTGATGTTTTTTTATATGCGATCCAAAGTTGCAAAAAGTACTGTGGTTTGCAAAATTGTTGGCAGTCGCATGCGGAGCGGGGCAAGGGGACTACCTCGCTCGCGCCGCCCCACTCTCTGCCGCGGACTCCCCAATTCCCCCGCTCGCTCTCTTCGTCCTTCGGTGCTGCTGACCGATTCGTTGACGTGACGCGTCGGCCAATAGCGACAATACGTGTGCTTTACATCTACCACAGTGTCAGAGAAAGTGGGCCTATGAGGATACACTCGATCGGACCACCAAGTTTCTGCCGGCAACACTTTTGCAAACCACAGTAGCAGCTGGAAATAATTTTTTCAGACTCTCTACACTTGTGTGAACAAGTTCCAACAAGTCCCAAGGTGGAACAAATCTGAACTTTTTTTTAGAGGCCGTCAAAGTACAAACTGTTGGCTGCTGATACCACGTTTAGACCAAATTTGATGTTTTTCTGATATTCGCGTCCGCCATATTGGGTCCGCCATTTTGTTTTTGAAATTTTGACCTCATATTCGTAATCAGTGACCTCGCAAACTCTAGAATACCAAGTTTAAACCAAATTTGATTTTTTTGCAATTTTGACCTCATATTCGTAATCAGCGACCTCGAGAACTCCAGGACTCCAAGTTTAGATTAAATGTAACGTTTTTCTGATATGCGCGTCCGCCATATTGGATCCGCCATTTTATTCAGCGACCTCGAAAACCTTAGTATACCCATTGTTGTACAAATCAAAGTTCATCTTCAGGTTTTGGGCAGGACTTCTCGATTTTCAACCACTGTGCGTCGTAGCGAAAAGGTTAACATAGTCCTTTCGACTTCCGTATTTCTCACCAGATCTTTGTGAAAACGACACCAATTGATTCCTTATGCTTCGTCGACGAAACTGACAACATGAACGACGTAATTCGGAAAATAATGAAACGAATTCCATAAAAAATTCATTTCCATAACCTCGAGCTATTTTCGTTAATAATAGTCCGATTTACATGACATTTGATATGATTTTCATCAGAAAAACATAAGGAATCCATTGGTGTCGCCTCCATATCGATACGATAAAGAGTAAAGAATTTCTTACGACGCTGAAATGAATATTTCACTATTTCACCCTCGACTGCGGGGGGTCGACCTGAAACCACTATGGTCGGCCGAGGATTCATACCTGTTTCAGAAAAAAATAATTTTTTATTCTTTACCGTATCAATATGGAAGTGATGCCGATGGATTCCTTAGGTTTTCCCGATGAAAATCATACGAAATTTCAAATAAATCGGATTATTATTAACGAAGTCAACTTGAAATGATATAAATCGATTTTTCATAGAATTTCCTTCATTATGGTCCGAATTACGTCGTTCTTGGTATCAGTTTCGTCGGCGAAACATAAGGAATCCACTGGCGTCGTTTTCACAAAGATCTGATGAGAAATGCAGAAGTCGAAGATTTCTCACTCCTTAATAGGCATTCCAACCCCTTCGCGGGTCATTGCGGGAGGTTGTCCTCGCCACGGGGTACCTGGCGTCAAATCTTTGACAGGCGCACCGAGAGAATCAGCCTATACATGCTGAAAATTTCATCTAAATCGGTTAACGTTGATCTGAGTTACACACGTTTAAACATCGCAGAATATATCGAAAATCGCTGATTTCGGGAATTTCGCGATTTTCGCCCTTATTCTGCAATCTTTAAACGTTTGTAGCTCAGACCAACGTTAACCTTTAGTGGGCCGGACTGACCACTGTAGTGGTCAGCCACCTAAGAATTTGGATACTTTGCCGGCCATTCTGGTGGTATATATGCATAAATTTTAAATAAATAAAATTTACAATTTCAATGAAAAAATTCGGGCTCTCTAAAGGTTAACCGATTTAGATGAAATTTTCAGAATGTATACAACTTACTTCAATCTACAAACGGTTTTTTTTAATTTTCAGTGCAGGCTCACAAAACAAAAAGTTTAAAAAATGACCTTTTCTTTTTTTTGGCCATTCCGACCAAGTGCATTTTTTTCAAAACGACGAAACACGTCACCCAGAAAACTAATTCCGCTAGCTTCTAAAAAAAAAACTCAAGTCGTTTGCACCAATTTTAAAAAAGTTATGCGATTGTAAAGAGTGTCAACTTTCGGATGTGACTGTACCTTAAAAACACACCCAGGTCGGACTTCACTTTGTATCATTCTTCGTACTAATTCTTTGTATCATAATTAAAACATGCGACTTTTTATTAATATTTAAATTCGACAATGATATAAACCATTACATTGGTTGGCAAATAACTATCATATTAGGAAGTAATAATCTTCTCTGTTGTTGAAAAAGCATAATTCTTGGAAATGGAAGTGCATAAAGCTATCAGTATAGTCTTTCATACAAAGAAAACACTATACTTTTGTATAACTTTCAACTATATACTTCAGTTTCAAATAATGTACATTTTTTATTTAAAGGAACTATAAAAAGTATTATTATTTATATCTTTAAATCACATTCTACAGGTTTTTGAAACAAAAATTGCAAGAAAAACTTTAAGAATACTATGAGTATCAATTTATTTTCCAATGACGATTGTAGTTTCACAGCGTTAAATTAATAATATTGCAATCAATTATAAAATATTGTGGTTAAAGTATACATCTTTTTAAATAATCCTAATCTAAGTTGGTTAATGAACAAAGTAATCTGATCAGATATGTATAAAGTTTTGGCTTATACCATACATGGATGATGTATAAAGGTATACTGTCACTTTTTACTACACATTTGAGGCAATTTTCTCAATAATAACAATCTAGAGTGTGTCCTCTAGACTACTCTAGAATTAGATTTACTCTGACCTTAATCTCTTGGAATCCACTGCCATGTAAATCCACAAAACCTCACTGCCCTGTTGGACCATGGAAAAGTAAGAAGGCATTGCGTTGATTGTACATATTCATACTCAATTACCTGTGGGCAAAAATACTGCCCATTATGGATAAAGATTGATACTTCGAAATACTGATTAATGTGAAGATCATTGATCACACACACTACTCCATTAATTCCTGTATTAGAAGAGGATCAGAAGTGAAAACATACTTTTTTAACGAATTATATTTCAAATTGCAGGTGTTGCCGAGCTGATTAAGAAATGCCATACTTTTGGGCAAAATTGGCCACTCATTTGTGGGATAATAGGACGAAAACACATTCCTTCTTGATATGATTATAGTCGACCCAAAGGAGTAATAAACATTCAAGTAAGAGTACAATCATGGAACACATACAATATTTCACGCTAAAACAAGAAGTTGTTCAATCGTTTCCTGGTGAATACATGTATTGTTCTGTATTACATAATAGTCAATACCCATGCTTCCTATAGAATTTCGTGTCTGTTAATCAGGAAAACACAGGGAATCAATTGATGTCATTTTCATGAAGATCCGATGAGAAACACGAAACCTGACATTCATCCCTTTGTAATGGATAATGCTATCCTCGTCTTTGCGGTTCCCTATTCTCGAGCGCCGTAAGTGAAATCAGAGGTTTGAAATTCGCCTACTTTCCCAAATAAAAATGCTCTCCGAACCCTGCAATTATCAGCTTAACCACAATCATACAAAGATAAGTATGGGGATTGATTATCGGAACAAAGTAAACTTGGTCTCAAAGGGATGTGTTCTAACAATTTTTCAGGTTGCAGTCAAGTGTTCCATGCGTGCAGACATAGTATCGCTCAAATACTTGTTATCTTAACTATAGTCGCATCATTACTGGATTTCGTTGAAATCATATCGCTCAAAGACAAATAACCAGTTTGGCTCAAAAGAGGAGTGTTTTTTACAGAATTCATTCAGACATACAATTTGGGATATGACTTCTTCAAAAATCACATTTCCATATCCAGTTCTCTTCTCATTAGAGATCAGAATGTATACTTCCACCTCCATTCCACTTATAGTTTAAATTTATAAATGAGAAATAGATTACAACACTTCTAATAATTTATAGTAACAATTAAATTACATTTAAAATTCCAAGACTAAATTTTCAGAGATACGAAAGAATGTATTTATATGTTTAAGTGTGATATAATAGTACTAATTAATATTCATTCCAATCGTGGAAGTGTAAAATTAAAATATGCAAAGCCTGATTCTTCATTTATCTTCCACATGAAAAACATATAAGTATAATGTAATTACGAACAAGCTTTATCTTCGTAATGTTATATAAATTTAATACAAATAATATTAGTGATAAAACATTACCTATGTATTTCCATGGTTAAACGTACTTGAAACCTAATATTTCATCCAAACTTTATAAAATATTTAAACAGACATAAATAGATGAAAATAGTTACAAAATGATACACATTTTGGTAATACATTTTATATGTTAAAAAAATTATATGGTGTTCTATAAAAGCTGATTTTATAATACTCATGCGACTTTTAAGTGTACTGAAATAATATTTCAATCACATAATGGTATTCATACCTGCCATTGTAACAGCTGTATTGTCATTGTCAATTGCATCTACTAGTACAGACTTGTTTGCTGCTTTACATACTTTCAAATGTTTATTTATTCGACTTTGTGCTTTGTGATCACGCAACGCTAATAAATTCTGAAAATAAAAAAATTAATAATACCATATCAGCCAGAGATTTAGGAAAAAATTATGTTTAATCAAAACCATACTTCTCTTTTCTTTTTTTCCTCTAACGATTTTCGTCTTTCTTCATCTTCCTTTCGGGCTAAAAATTTTTTTATGTTGTCAGAAAGAGTTTTAGCCTGCTTAGGTGGTTTCTTGGGTGGAGCAAATTTTGTTTGGTAACAAGCACCCGACTATGAGACATAAAAAATAATTTCGTTAAAACAGTAGGTTCTGTCGGTATCGATAACGTCAAAACTAAAGACAGTATTGAAGGAAGGATCAAACCACCTGTTTAGCATTTTCATTCTTTTGTGCGACATTTAATAAAGTACCAAAATCCATTTTGATAAAAATATGAAAACTAAACTGAACGAAATATCACGATATATTGCACAAACTCATATGTTGGGTTAGCATTTTATTACTGAGTGCCAATTATTTTTGAGCATATCCACAAATTTATAAGCAACTCCAATATTAGATATTTCCTCACTTTCTTTATATTACATTATTCGCGTCAATGATTTTGACGTTTACTAAAGAAAAGCAGGCATTCAGGCTTCAAATGAACAAGAAAAGTTAAGATCAGGGATGGTCCACTCGCATAGGAGCACTGTTAACACGGATTTAGTAGCTACCCAGGCCTCATGGGGTCTCTGAAAGCAGTATAAATTCTCGGAGTTTCTACTAGATGGCACGCACAGCGTTTTTTTTATAGGTGCCCCAGCCCTCTGTAGTGTTGCGCGTCCCGGCGGTGATTATCTGAACGGAACGCGGGTTGGTGCCCGTGGAATGCTGAAGCATTCAGCTCGTTGGAGTGCGCGGGTATTTCAAATGATTTCACAAAGTAAAATGTTCAAAAACTATTTGTATATTTTCTACGTAAACTGTTTCAAGTCTGCTGACAAGTTTGATCTGCTCTTTTACAAAAAATAACTCCTCGCTCGTCACCTCCGAGTCCCTACTCCTTTAAAGTTGAAGTCTTCCTCGGACTCCCTCTCTGGATCCTTTCGTCCAATCAAGACGGTGTCATCCCTCTAGCTTCGTTAGTGGGCTGTCCTTCGCCCTTCCTTCATGCTTCCTCCCACTCTCCTCTGTTGATCGAGGTACGCTTCCCAAGTACATAGGGGTAGTACATAGGCTACGTACAGTATATACATATCTCGCAGGTAAGTAAGCGCAACCCTCGAGGTCAAGACGACGTCACTCGGAAAAAGTTTATGGCTTTATGACTTTCAGCCTTCCTCGACCGGAGTTTTTATCCTAACAGGACATCGACAGTTATTGAAAGGGAGGACAGAGTTTTAAGTACTTTTATGACACGCGCAGCCGCTCGCTCAACGAAATTTGGCACGCAGATGTGCAAAGGAGAAAGTTAAGCTATTTACTATCCTCGCCTGGTCTAACGGTAACTTGAAAGCTAATGAATGCGCCCCTAGGTTTTCGTACACCTTCTGAGTTCAGGCATCAGCTGCTAGCATTGTAAAGACACGTTTAAAAATAGCAGGGAAAAAACCCTCGAGATGCACAACGCGTTCTACAATAAATCCTTCCTTGTCCTCCGTTTCATAATTGCTTAAGACCTTTCAGATGCTTCGTTCGTTTCGAATCTATATTATATATTATTCCTATTCTTCAATTCAAAAGGATTTTGAATCCCGCTCTACATCTAACTTCGATGTCTCTATGACTTATAGCTAACTTCATATAATACATGGATTAACACCAGCGGATAACGCAACAGTAGATCCATTTATGATGGTTGTGTTCCGATTCACGCATACTGCGCATGAAATTGATGGCATCTTATTGGTGGCATCGTATGATTCCCTAGAATTTCTCTCACTTGCCGCCAATACGATGCCACTTCCGGTGCAGTGAGCGTGCAGCAATCGCAGAAAATCAGAGGAGAAGCAGTCACTGCACGCTCGCTGCACCGGAAGTGGCATCGTATTGGTGGCAAGTGAGAGAAATTCTAGGAAATCGTACGATGCCACCAATAAGATGCCATCAATTTCATGCGCAGTATGCGTGAATCGGAACACAACCGATGTAAGGTGTTGCGTGGCCGGCTGGTTCTCCTGGATCCTTCGTAGGGAATTCGGCGAGGGTCGACGCCCGTGGAACGCTAAGGCTGTGTTCCAATTCACGCATTATGCGCATAGACTGCAGAGAAAACCGTTCCGCTTCAGTCTATGCGTTGTTGCGTTATCCGCTGGTGTTAATCCATGTATTATATGAAGTTAGCTATAAGTCATAAAGATATCGAAGCTAGATGTAGAGCGAGATTCAAAATCCTTTTATATTGAAAGATAGGAATAATATATATAGATTCGAAGCGAATGGAACATTAAGGTCTTAAGCAAATGTGAAACGGAGGACAAGGAAGAGTTTATTGTAGAGCGCGTTGTGCTTCTTAGGGGGGTTTTCCTTGCTAGTTTTGAATGTTTCAAGTTACCGTTAGTTCAGGCGAGGGTAGTAAATAGCTTTACTTTTTCCTTTGCACATCTGCGTGCCAAATTTCGTCGAGCGGGCAGCGGCTCGTCTCGTAAAAGTACTTAAAATTCTGTCCTCCCTTTCACATTTTTGTCGATGTCAGGGAAGGCTGAAAGTCATAAAGCCATAAAACTTTCTCCGAGTGACGTCGTCTTGACCTCGAGGGTTGCGCTTACTTCCCATACAGCACAACGTCCGGCAAAGTCCCAAAGCCATCTAAAGGACGTTCTGGGGACGTCCTGGGGACGGCTTGTTACAAACCAGGACGTTCAGACGGTCTGAATGTCCCGGTCTGTAACAAGACGTCCCCAGGACGTCCCCAGGACGTCCTGTAGACGGCTTTGGGACTTTGTCGGACGTTGTGCTGTGTGGGTTACCTGCGAGATATGTATATACTGTACGTAGCCTATGTACTACCCCTATGTACTTGGGAAGCGTACCTCGATCAACAGAGGAGAGTGGGAGAAAGCATGAAGGAAGGGCGAAGGACTGCCCACTAACGAAGCTAGAGGGATGACACCGTCTTGATTGGGCGAAAGGATCCGGAGAGGGAGTCCGAGGAAGACTTAAAACTTAAAGGAGTAGGGACTCGGAGGTGACAAGCGAGGCGTTATTTTTGTAAAAGACCAGATCAATCTTGCCAGCAGACTTGAACAGTTTTCCGTAGAAAATACACAAATAATTTCTGAAATTTTACTTTGTGAATTCATTTAAAATACCCGCGCACTCCAACGAGCTGAATGCTTCAGCATTCCACGGGCACCAACCCGCGTTCCGTTCAGATAATCACCGCCGGGACGCGCAACAGCGTGCATTGGTTGCGTTGGTGGCGCATAGCATTTAGTGATGGCGATACAATATCGATATATCGGAATATCGATACTTTGCAACCAATACATCGATATTTTGTATCGATACTTAATGTAACGATATATTGCTGTATCGATACTTAACCCATGAATATCGATACAACTGCACCGCAGCACAAACGCGGACACTATAGTGATCGGCGATCAGTTCACGCACCATTACCACTACCTCCTGTCGGTGTTTTTCCCCCTCCATTGTTGAGCATAATTGGTCCACACGCTGAGTGATCCTCTAGTGCCCGATTTCTTCACCTCCGACTAAAGTCCCAGTCAGTAAACGACCAATTGGATTGCATGCTTTCATGTGGATACGTACGTATCGATATTGGATATATCGATACTTCGTCTCCGATATATCAGTTGTATCGATACTTGGACTGTCAATACGTATCGATACGAAATATCGATACATGTGGGGCTGTATCGCCATCACTAATAGCATTCCCTAGAATTCTCCACTTCTAGCGCATGAAGCGTGTAGTTCATGCGCGCATGCGTATTTGTCGCTTTACGTACGCTTTGAAAAACATGCACGAAATTATGTGGTCCGCTACTCGAAGTGACAGAAAATATAACCTACATATATGCTACATGGCAATAAATGCTTATTGGATATTTCGTTCTTTTACGCTATATTTGTCAACTTTTTATAATTTAACATCCTTCCAAAATATTATTGTTTTCATTGATATGAAAATTCAATGTAGTGTATTACACTACTTACTATATTATTTCAACATGTGTTGTGAGGTAAGGCCGGCCAAAATTGAGGGGTAATCGTAGCCAGCTTTTAACATTACTTTTTTTCTGGCTTAAATGCAACTGACATAAAAGAATTATGAATAAGGCAGAATGAAGCCAGGAATATTACTTTACACGCTTCCACATAAAAACCCAAAATGAAACAATTAAATTTTATGGGCATATAATAATATGAAGAATGTTCAGGATGGAATACCCCTGAAGAATACATTTGTGATTCATGTATATAGTAATTAATTTTAAAACATAAAAATAATATTTTTTTTATTAATTTTACAGTTTTCCCACATCTTTTATAAAGAAAAATCATGGCCAGAATTACCCCACGTTAATTCTGTAATTCCAATCAAATGGACATTTTTATGTTATTGCTTCAAACTTTGTTACAACGTAAATTTTTACTTTCTCTGTTATAAGAATAAAAACTTGTGACGTCCCACAAAATTTCGCCCGCAGATAAAATAATATTTCTTTATAAACCATTATACAACTCCTCTCAAATCACCCCAAACACCAAAATACCCCTTCTCCATGACCTCGACCGCCTTGGCGATGTACCTTAAGGTGGCCGTTCCAATAAGCGGCTACAGCCGCCAGCGACTGCGACCGGCGGCTACAGCCGCTGTCGCGATGACTGGTACAATGGAAAGCATTCATCCCAACTCCTATGGGCGGCTGCGACTGCTGCGGCCGCGCCAGGATTGCTATAGCCTATGCGCGTTTGGTTCATGAGCAGCCTAGGCTACTCGAGACACTACACAATGCCACGAGTGTCTGTGTTCCGTCGTAACAGCAGAATCGCCACGTCGCGCAGCGGCTGTCGCTCTACTGCTCCAGAAGCAGTATCGCGACTGTAGCCGCTCTGCGACTCTAGCCGCTCTGCGATCCATCTCACATTCGGACAGATTATCCAGAAATAAGGAAAGAAGTCAGAATTCATAACTTATGGAATTGTTTTTTTTTTTATATATATATATATATATATATATATCTTGTAAACTAATAATATGAGCTCTTGTAAAAAAATGTAAAAATATCATGACGGCTACATCTGATCTGCGTGTAAACACATGTCAAATTTGTTGTTTTATGCAAAAATTTAAATAGTTTCTTTCAAAGTTTGTTAAAGTAAAGTTAAAGGGGTAAAAAATAATTAGTATCGATTCTGCAAAATAATAGCAAATAATTCGTTATATATATTTATTTTTTTATAAGAAACTCATTGAAAAAATATCAGTAATTTTCGACTTTTTAGTTATCTTCCGCGAACATGTATAATCAACATATATTTGTCCTTGCAACTGCGAAAACAAGATTTGACAATATTTGCTAATAATGGAGTAATCACTTGTATTCTATATCGTACAATGGGCCTGAATCCCAATAAATATGGGAAAATGCAATATTCCATTTTTCGCGTTTAAAATGCTGAATATTATTAAGCAAGTTCATAAAAATTTGAATTAATATACAACTCATAAAAAGGTTTGAGGTTATTTAAAAAAATAACGTCAACAATTTCAATAAAACTAAAAAAATTTGATAAATACATACTATGGAAAGTGCATAAATATCTGCAAACCTGTATCCATGTTATTGTGGTACCAATGTAAAAATAGGTATTGTTCACAAAGTGTTAATACATTCTTACGAAATTGTACAATATTTGGGCAACCTTCCAATAGTGTATTCCAATAGGCTCTACTAATCATATAAAATAGGCATTATTAGGTCGGTGCATACGTTCGTTCGCTTTATTGATAGAAAGTGTTTATTACAAATATAAATATATTTCATACTTTTCAAGGCTGGCGTTCCAATGTGCGGCCGGCGACGGTCCCACTAGTGCAAGGGAGAAACAGATACATACTTCTCCCTTGCACTAGTGGGACCGTCGCCGGCCGCAGTCGCCAGCCTTGAACCGAAAACATTTTTCTTCAATATTTATATTTTTTGCCCACTTTTCTGGTACCTAGATGAAGTGGTAAATTTGCCAAGTATAACAAACCGTGTATCAATATATTGATACAAAGTGTTTTTTAAAAATATAAATATATTTCCAATTATAACAAACCATGTTTTGGAAACATATTCATTTCTTTTAATTTGTGTTTTACTGCGGTACGTCAATGAATACATTTAAAATTATTTTAACATCAGATACTTCAAATGATACATTCTGGTATTGTTATTCAATTCGGCTTTTTATGTAGTATACAAATATATGGAAATTTTTCAAAGGATTGCTTGTTTCAATGAAGAGAGAGTTTAGATACAGCAAGCGGTCTGACGCCGTATTGCCAAAGAATAGAAACTCTCTTATATTTGTAAAAAACAATTTGTATCATTAAAGCGAACGAACGTATGCGCCGACCTGATGATCACTTATCTCTCGAGTATAAACACGCGTTGCAATATCAAATACAGAAGCACGCGCTGACGTATTGGGTACTAGAAAAGGTCTGCCATAAGGTGCGTATCGACTTTGCGAGGATTCCTCGCGAGGCACGCCTCGCAGAGTTGGATGTCTGGAAATTGCATAACGCGATCATGATCACTTTGCGAAACAGCCTCGCGCGAAGAAACACCCAAATGTCATTGACTTCTTCAATCCGGTAGATAAACAGAACACGATGTACATATAAGAAAAATGGCTAGTCTTTCACTATCTTCGACGGTCCTCGAGACCTCATACAACAATAGACCCTCTTTTCAAGTGCTCGAAAAGGGCCTGTGCGACGCGTCGTTGCACTGGTGGGGGCCATGGCGTCGACGCTTAGGTATAGGAAATACCATTTGCGACGACGCCAGTTGGAGTCGCTGGCGGCTGTAGCCGCCGGTCGCAGTCGCTGGCGGCTGTAGCCGCTTATTGGAACGGCCACCTTTAGCGGTCCCCATCTCAAGACGGTCAATCAATGAATTTCCCTCATATATTCGCCCAACGCGGCACAAACTCTTCCCTCCTATCGAATCTAAACAAGTCCCTCGCCCCTTCTATATCTTAAATCGAGACCAAGTCTCAAGCCCACTAAATGACCAAAGAAGTCAAATCCATTAACACCCCTTTCCTATAAAAACACCCAAAACCCATTCGAGGAGTTGAGCATTACCAAATCACATGTATAAGAACCCCAGAAGGATAATCGCGAGGATTATTTGGCGTACGTGCCGAAAATGCGAGTCCAAATATAGACCAACCTTTGGTCCTTACAAAAACCCCGGAAATGTTACTGCGACGCATATGCGTAACTATGTCAAGGTGCGTACTGCGCACCCCCCTTCAAGCCGAAAAGATTGTAATTAGTATAAATACGAGGAACCGCGAGAGCTCGTCCTCGTTCTACAGACATCAATCAACGACTCGTTCTACGGAAATCTATCAACGATTCTATCTTGCAGAAATCTATCAGAAATCTATATAATTGTCTAAACTATAAATTCAGTGTTCAACGGCAACTATCGTAAGAATTTATATTACCATTTAAACTATTGCATATCACCTCCATACATATTATTTTGTATTGCTATTCTAATTGCTATTCATAGTATTTTGTTTTTCTACGCTTATTGCGTTCTCCTATTATTTTGCATAACTATTCTTATCGCTATTCATATTAATTTGTCTTGCTATTCTTATTGCTATTCATATTATATTGCCTAGCTATTCTTATTGCTATTCATATTATTTTGTCTCGTTACGTTTAAGTGCTTTTCATATTATATTGTGTTATTAACGCTCATTGCGACCATATTCCATGTTCTTAACTACGTTTATTGCTTATATTATTCCATCGTAAAACATATACTGTATGTCACGCTCATAATCACTCTATATATATATACCAGCCATTTATATAAACGTTCTGTGCCAATTATTAATGTTTAAACGCATTCTATGTTTAACAAAGCACTTTCACAAACAGTGCCTATATTTTCGCCTAACTTATTAATAAACCGCTTTGCTTAACTAACGTTTCGAGTCATTGTGTTAATCCTTCTGCTACGAAGATCCCGAAAACCAACCAGGCTGCCGGAACAGCTGATTACGGGCAACGACCGCGGAAAGCATTGCCGTGTTTACTAACTTACTTTCGTATAGGTTTCGCTTAACTGTATGAATAGCTGATTTTGCTGAATCATTACGACTGTCTTTTACCTCGATGCAGCGGTAAATCCGATTACCAAAAAAACAAACCATAATAAGTGCTCTAACGGGTGTCTCCACAAAAGGTATAAGTCATTAAACCTTCCCTGGTCGATCAGTGTGCAGGATTTTAGATTCGTGCCTGACTCTCCCTTCAAAACCCTCAGAGTGTTGGATTACAGATTCGCGCCTGACATTCCCTCAAAATCCTCAGTGTGCTGGATTACAGATTCGCGCCTGACATTCCCTCAAAATCCTCAGTGTGCTGGATTACAGATTCGCGCCTGACATTCCCTCGAAATCCTCAGTGTGCTGGATTACAGATTCGCGCCTGACATTCCCTTAAAATCCTCAGTGTGCTGGATTACAGATTCGCGCCTGACATTCCCTTAAAATTCTCAGTGTGCTGGATTACAGATTCGCGCCTGATATTCCCTCAAAATCCTCAGTGTGCTGGATTTTAGATTCGTGCCTGACTCTCCCTTCAAAACCCTCAGAGTGTTGGATTATAGATTCGCGACTGATTTTATTCCCCATGTCATTGTCCCCAAAGACCTCCACCCGGGACGTGACAAACTAATTAGACACTTCAAACTAGCAATTCATATAAAAAACCAGAATACAGAAGCACACGTAAAGCGACTAATACGCATGCGCGTAATATGCGCATTGACTGCCCATGCTTTTATTTTCTGCACTTGCTGCACGCATTATAAGCTAGAAATTGGAGGATTCTAGGGAATTCTACGAAATTGGTACTGCCATCTCTGCACTCGCTGTATGAATTGCAACCAACGTAACGGACTCAATTTCGAAGCGAACAACACATCCCTAGAAGGTTTTAGGCAGGGTCGAAAAGAAAGATGAGGAAGGAAGCAAATACGTAGCGTGCATATTTATTTCTTAAAGGCTTTTACTGCTAAGTTTTTCGAAGGTGCTCTTATAATGCTAACTTTACAGCTGTACTCTAATCCAGAAGACGTACGAGAGCCTGCGGTTCTATTCAATAGCCTTCAAAACCTTGAATTTACCCCGGACGCGGATAATAAATAACTTCATTTTTCCTTTACACATCTGTTTACCAAATTACTTTGGGTAAGCAGCAGTTCGTCCTGTAAAACTCATAAAATATGTTCTTCGCTTTCAATAATTATCGCTGTTCAAGAAGAATAGAAAAACTAGGGTTGAGAAAATCCAGGAACCAATTAAGCAATCAAATTTCGTTAGGAGTCGGTCCCCGATCCTTAAAGGTCGGTTTATACAGGCTCCGTGCCCGAGCCTTCCGAGCCTTCCGAGCCGTCCGAGCCTCTATAGTATGTTTATGGCGCCATGGCATTGAGGAACAGTGATGCCAGAATGAGGACGGGTGCCCTCGAGAATTTCCCCCACTTCGCACGCACACTACGCCGGAGCTGCGTGTCCGTGAGCTCGGCGCTTCGGACAACGTCGAGAAGACGAGAGAGAAAACGAATGTGCGTCTTTCTCTCTCGCTCTTGAAACGCTGTGATCCAAGGTGGGGTGCAAGCGACACGCGGCCGTGCGCGATCTTTCCGAGTGCCTCGAGATACATTTTTCACTTTCTGACATATGTATAATACTCTTGTAATGAAAAAAAATTTGGAAAAAATTTTGTTAGGGAAATCACGTTTTAAGACCTCCTGATCACGTTTTGACTATTTAGAAAAGAGCTTTTTTTTAAATATCTCATGTATTTGTTAACACGATTACGTTTAAACGGCAAAATGGTTTTCAATGAAACTTTATATTAAAATTTTATATTCTTGTCTTAAGATCCGATTAGATTACGAAAAGTGATAATTACCCGTGATGGTTCTTCGATTTTTCAGATATACGAACTAAATTCTACATATGAAAAAGTTAAATAAAGTTCTTCTGTAAGTTGTTTAACAAAGAAAAATGTACATTCATAATTGAGGCATTTGATGGAAAAAGGGCACATACGCCAAAATGCCATTTCAAGAAAATCGATTTCAAAGTGTTCATTATAGTATAACTTAATAAAAAGTAATGCAATTAAATCAATTTTTTTTAAGGATGTAATTACCGTGTCGTTCAAGCGTTGTCAATACAGAAGTCATGATTTAAAAATGATATGTGTCTTTATTTATAAGTTTTGAACAAGTGGTTTATGTGCCCTTTTTCCATCAAATGCCTCAATTTCTTGTGTTCATTTTAAATTCCCGTACTTTTTATTTGAGCTATTTCTATTTTTCAAACCTTAAAATGAATTTTTTTATTAAAAGACGAATATATTGATACTGTACATTGGTGAACTTTGTTAAAATTAGAATCCACTCTTGGCCACTACCATGCACGCTGTAGAAGCCTTCGATATATAATCTAAACGTAATTATATCAAGTTGCGACAAAGAATCACGCACTATTTACAAATTAATTACGCGCAGCGTGCACGTTACCGCTCGATGGAAACTACGGGAAAGTGGTGGTCTCTTCCATCGAGAGGGAAATGTAAACAATTGGTTATGCAAAGCTAACATCGCGATACATGTTGTACACTAAAATGTGTAAATTGGTATAAAGGTATTATTGTACAAGAATAGGAGAGAAAGGTAACTGGTAAATGCATCTGTGGCAGTTCGGTACTGTCACCATTGCCTTGCTGTCATTTCTTTTAGCCTTTTCTTCGATTTTTCTCCTTTCTGAATTTTTCTTACTATTTTACGATTTTCTACCTATTCTTTTCGTTTCCCGTTTCGAGGGTTCGCTCGGGCCTGGTTTTCGTCAAGTACATTTGACGGTCAGATCCGCGATCTGTGGTCGCGTATGCTTTGTTTATGTTTACGTGTCGATGCGTTTCGTGGGGGTCGCGCAGTCGGCGCAACTTGCGCTTCGCGACATTTAACCGTCATTTCAGTAGTTGTTCGATTTACTAACATCGCGATACATGTTGTACACTAACAGTACAAAAACATTACAAAAATAGAAAAGAAAGGCTGCACGTAAATATATCAATTGGGTTCGATATATTGACGAGATGTAAGTCTGAAATAATGCTACAATTGTTTACATTTCCAAAGGGTAGAAAGCAAGCAAAAGAATTTACTATAATACATGCGACAGAATTTGGAGATAATTGTTACATATAAAATGAATATAATTAAGAATATACATTTATTTGTACAATTATCTCGAAGTTCTCTCTATGAATCATATGTACAGCAAGCAAGCGAATTTATTGCAAGGATAGAACAAGAATTGCGTGAGGTAAATCGAACAACTACTGAAATGACGGTTAAATATCGCGAAGCGCAAGTTGCGCCGACTGCACGACCCCCACGAAACGCATCGACACGTAAACATAAACAAAGCATACGCGACCACAGATCGCGGATCTGACCGTCAAAAGTACTTGACGAAAACCAGGCCCGAGCGAACCCTCGAAACGGGAAACGAAAAGAATAGATAGAAAATCGTAAAATAGTAAGAAAAATTCAGAAAGGAGAAAAATCGAAGAAAAGGCTAAAAGAAATAGGGTAAACCAACCAGTGAATGACCGAATTGTTAAATGAGAAGCCCAGTAAATGACCGCATACTTTTAATAAGAATTGTACTTATTAATGTTTGTTTAATACGCCTAACTAAAAATATGGGATATTAAACGTGCAACTACACTCCATTTATAAACATATAATAATTTTTAAATTTATAATTGGCATTTCTTTGCCTAATGGTCATTCACTGGTATGCGGTCAATTACTGGTTGGCTTACCCTAACAGCAAGGCAATGGTGACAGTACCGAACTGCCACAGACGCATTTACCAGTTACCTTTCTCTCCTATTCTTGTACAATAATACCTTTATACCAATTTACACATTTTAGTGTACAACATGTATCGCGATGTTAACTTTGCATAACCAATTGTTTACATTTCCCTCTCGATGGAAGAGACCACCACTTTCCCGTAGTTTCCATCGAGCGGTAAGGGGTCGTTCTTAAATTACGTAAGGCTTTTTGGGGTGGGAGGGGGTCGCGAATTTCTTACGTTTTCTTACAAGGGGGAGGGAGGAGTCAGGTATCGTCTTACGTAATATTTTTTAACAAATTAATACAATAAATGCAAATTCTATCATTAATGTTCAAAAAAGTTGTTTTAGTTTAAATTTCCCCAAACTGAGTTAATTGAATTATGTAAATGTTTAAAAGAATTTTAATAACTGAAAAATTTAATGTAAAAAATATTACGTAAGAAGGGGGTTGCAATTTCAAATCTTACGAATTCTTATACTGGGGGAGGGAGGGGGTAAGAAATCGTGAAAATTACCCTTACGTAA
Organism: Andrena minutula; assembly: GCA_929113495.1. Taxonomy (NCBI): domain Eukaryota; kingdom Metazoa; phylum Arthropoda; class Insecta; order Hymenoptera; family Andrenidae; genus Andrena; species Andrena minutula. The sequence goes on from OV815995.1 coordinate 17,203,389, forward strand.
TTTAAGAACGGCCCCTAACGTGCACGCTGCGCGTAATTAATTTGTAAATAGTGCGTGATTCTTTGTCGCAACTTGATATAATTACGTTTAGATTATATATCGAAGGCTTCTACAGCGTGCATGGTACTGGCCAAGAGTGGATTCTAATTTTAACAAAGTTCACCAATGTACAGTATCAATATATTCGTCTTTTAATAAAAAAATTCATTTTAAGGTTTGAAAAATAGAAATAGCTCAAATAAAAAGTACGGAAATTTAAAATGAACACAAGAAATTGAGGCATTTGATGGAAAAAGGGCACATAAACCACTTGTTAAAACTTATAAATAAAGACACATATCATTTTTAAATCATGACTTCTGTATTGACAACGCTTGAACGACACGGTAACTACATCCTTAAAAAAAATGATTTAATTGCATTACTTTTTATTAAGTTATACTATAATGAACACTTTGAAATCGATTTTCTTGAAATGGCATTTTGGCGTATGTGCCCTTTTTCCATCAAATGCCTCAATTATGAATGTACATTTTTCTTTGTTAAACATGTTACAGAAGAACTTTATTTAACTTTTTCTTATGTAGAATTTAGTTCGTATATCTGAAAAATCGAAGAACCATAACGGGTAATTATCACTTTTCGTGATCTAATCGGATCTTAAGACAAGAATATAAAATTTTAATATAAAGTTTCATTGAAAACCATTTTGCCGTTTAAACGTAATCGTGTTAACAAATACATGAGATATTTAAAAAAAAGCTCTTTTCTAAATAGACAAAACGTGATCAGGAGGTCTTAAAACGTGATTTCCCTAACAAAATTTTTTCCAAATTTTTTTTCATTACAAGAGTATTATACATATGTCAGAAAGTGAAAAGTGTATCTCGAGGCACTCGGAAAGATCGCGCACGGCCGCGTGTCGCTTGCACCCCACCTTGGATCACAGCGTTTCAAGAGCGAGAGAGAAAGACGCACATTCGTTTTCTCTCTCGTCTTCTCGACGTTGTCCGAAGCGCCGAGCTCACGGACACGCAGCTCCGGCGTAGTGTGCGTGCGAAGTGGGGGAAATTCTCGAGGGCACCCGTCCTCATTCTGGCATCACTGTTGAGGAGCCGCCGAGCTCGGTGGAAACTCGGAGGCTCCTCGTCTCCCGCTGGGCCCGGGCTCGGTGGCCCCTCGTTGAGACGCCTAGACGGACGGGCCGAGTCCGTGCCCTGTCAAAGTAACGCTGCTGGATTTTATGCTCCCAACACGTAGGGTAAATCCGAGAGACGCGATCAACCTAATATAAAATGGCTATTAAAACTAATAAAGTAAAATTATTTATGAGTGAATACAACTACAGATTCATTGATATTTAATTTATTTACGCTAAACAAGTAAAGAACACATGAAAGAAAAAGTCAACTATCTACTGGCGATTAGTAAGGCAAATGAATACAAAAGTTAGTAAATAAACTAAATAAACAAAAATAATTACACAAAATAAAAAAATCATAACTCGACCATCTCACCTTTCTGCAGCGAGAGATGGTCTTCTCGTTAGCTTTCAGAGGAAGAGTTATATGGCCAAATACTTTGGCTGCATTGTTCCTCAATGTCCCTACTATCTTAATATCCCAAATATTTTTCTATCTTTGCTAAAGTAAAACCATAATCACTTTTTTTTTAAATTAGGTTATAAGATTCGACATTTTGATTGCCAAAAATGGTATGTTTAATTTTTTCGCTATTTCTTGGGATTGACACCCACTGGGCTCGGGACAATAGCAGACTCAGAGTAGGTACTATCCAACATCAATACGCCTCGCGGAGAGGTAAAGGAAGCCTAATGTTCCATGGGCAGGTCATTGCAGATGTTACAGCGTACACTTTATGATAGACCCTCGCGATCTGTTAAGATTTCGCGTTGTGCAGCGAGTGTTCGAGCCTAAATTACTTTACGATCCCTTCCAAAGGTAGCAGTAGGTCACCAACTTTATAACTCAATTTTTTTTACTCATTTTTTAAATCAAACGACCCCCATGGAATTCCCCATCGTGAGTCACACCAAGGGGATTCCGCAAAGGCGCCCCTACTTCAACATACAAATATGTACACCGCTTTGGCGAGTATGTAATAGTAATAATTATACCTGTACAAAATATTAAGGCATTTCGTTAATGTTAATGAGGCAACATTTTCACCTGAAGTTAAGAGATAACTATGTATTTGCCCACACATGTTGTGTCTTTTTGGTAACATATATATGTAACGTTATTAACTACATACACGATTATGCAATTTAACTGATACACATTCTATCACTCGACTTCCTTATGTTCTCTCTGCTGTCTCACTATTTTCGTTCTCTTTCCACCACTCACATAAACACATTCTACACAAATAACGTTTATTAGGTGTTTGTTGTGTATAAAATTCTTGTTTTCGTTGCTTTTACGATAAGTATGAAACCACTTTATAGATTAATTGTAACGAATGTATTAATGTGGAACGTAAAGGGTCAGTACAACTAATGGGACATTAATATAATGAAAGAAAATATAAAATATATGCACTTTGACAGGGCACGGACTCGGCCCGTCCGTCTAGGCGTCTCAACGAGGGGCCACCGAGCCCAGGCCCAGCGGGAGACGAGGAGCCTCCGAGTTTCCACCGAGCTAAAGTCCCACTCAGTGCCCACCAGTGCGAGCGTCCGAATGCGCTATTATACGTAGGCATTGATGCCATTGCTGGATCTAGCAAACATATAAGGCTTATACGTAGAGACTTATTCACGTAAGACACATCTTAATACATCACTAATGTGCCTGCAATCATAGAATTAGAAACGGAATATAGTTTCTTTGTTCAATGAATATTTTCGTGAAATTGTTTTGTAATATTGTGTGAATTAAAATTAGTATTTTATGAATAGGCAATGATGGCACAATTACAACAAAAATACAAACACGGAGGCGAGCATTTCGTTCTGTTTGGCTGGAAGACCCAGCCTTTGCACCATGGCTGCAACAAATCCAGGGCGACCCGTACAAGGGGAAATGTACAATTTGCCATAAGCATATTACAGCCATGAAATCGAATCTGCAGCGTCATGCAAACTCCCAAGAACATGTTAAGAACATGAACAGATCGGTATCAGGTGATGATACAACAAACAACGATGTAGGGACCGATTCAAGTAAGATACATCTTTAATTTATTAGTGTCTGAAATCATAGAATTATTAACCGAACGTAGTTTATTTGTTACATGATTATTTTCGTGAAATTGCTTTGTAATATTATGTGAATTAAAATTAGTATTTTATGAATAGGCAGTGGTAGCAACTTCATCGTCCCCACTTTAAGAACTGTAAGGAGACAAGCGTTCTGTGAAGATTGGCTGCAGGACCCAGCGTTTCAACCATGGCTGCTACGAGTCTCCAACGATCCATACTTCGGAAAGTGCACATTTTGTAACATAAATATCACAGGTAAGAAATGTAATTTGCAGGCTCATGCAAAAAGTGAAAGACACACAAATAGCATGAAATATGGACATAGCGTAGTAGTAGGTGATGAAACGAGAAGTTTTTTAGATCAGGTAAAGGTGGCGGAAATAAGAATTTGCACCGATGCAATAGAGCACAATAGACCATTTAATTCGTACAACCATTACGTTAAGTTATCGCAAGAGGCATATAAAAATCCGAATGTTTTAAACTGCATGTGTCTAAATGCAAAGAAAATGAAAGCTATTAGTTTAAACGTCATAAATAGGTCCATTATCGCAAAAAGTATAAAAAAGGTACAAAACAAATTCTTTTCAATTCTTATCGATGAAACGACAGATGCAGGGAACATGAAACTTCTTTGCATCTTAATTCGATATGTGTACGAAGAATAAAATATGTTCAGATTTAGTAGATTTAGTTAGGATTAAGGAAGGCACAGCAGAATACTTGTATCGCTGTGTTCGACATTCCATGAATGAATATAATTTGCCAATAACCAACATGGTTGGGATGTGCGTGGACAACGCAAATGTAATGGTGGGACAACACAATTCATTGAGTTCCCGTTTCACAGCAGACAATGACGAAATATGTGTCCTGCCATGCATTTGCCACTCACTACATTTGGCTGCACGCAAAGCGTGCGGATGCTTGCCAGACCATGTCGCGAAGTTTCTGCACTCTTTGTATTCATACTTCTCACAAAGTCCTAAAAGACTTAGTATGTTACAAGGTACGCAACAGTTTATGACTATTCCAAAACAAAAAGTTTTACAGCCATCGGCTACTAGATGGCTAGCACTAACAGAATGCATTAAAAGAGTTTTAAATCAGTGGACAGTATTATTTACTGTTTTAGCGGAGGCATCGGCAGAAGATGATTGTGAGGTTGCAAATAAAATATTTTCAAGTTTGAACTGTCTTTTTACCAAGGCATATTTGCAATTTATGGATTATTTTTTAAAAGTATTTACAGATCTGAACAAATTATTTCAAACCTCGACAATCTTAGTTCACTGCCTGCTTCCTAAATGTAACCGATTGTTAGCTTCATTGGGAAGCAATTTCATTAAATCTGAAAAGCTGATTGGACCAAATATACACGAAATTGACATATATAACGAAGAGAATTTACTACCACTAACAACAATTTTTACTGGGGTAGGATGTATGAATACACTGAGTGAAATAACAAATAATAATTCGGACGAGAGCGAAGACATAATACAATTTTATACACACATCAGGAAATGTTACCAAACTGGCTACCAACAGATTGTGAATAGAGTGCCATTCGATAACACTTTTTTAAATGCTCTAGATTTTTTAAACCCGCAAACAGCTTTAAACTTTGACAAAAACCAGCACTGCCAATTAAATTGTATTTTAAACAAATTTAAAACAAAATTTGATCACGAGGCTGTAGGAAATGAATGGCATCTATTGCCCTTTATATTTTCGGAGGAGGAAAAAGCAGACTTAAGAGCAATGAGTTTACCTAAGTTCTGGCATGAAATGAGCATTACTACCATTGTTGAAAACGAATCTGTATTGCCAAACATATCAAAACTAGCGCAATTATGTTTATCTTTGCCTCATTCAAACGCTGATGTCGAAAGATATTTTTCCATTGTGACACAAATCAAAACCAGAGGTAGGAGTAGATAAAACCCTGAAACATTAGCTGCACTGACCAGAATAAAATTAGATATGTTTAATCAGAATGCATACTGTTATGATTATGCCATCACTGATGACATGATCGAATTATTTAATAATAGTATGTACAACAATCAAGAAATACCAGAAGAGCTCGTAGGAAAAATATTGGCAGATGAAGTACATAACAGCACTACTGATAGCGACAAGCAATAGAAAATATTGTATTGTAAATATTGTAAATGTATATATTTATGATCTTTTATATTATTATATTTTACCGGCAATATTAAGTTTAGCACTTTAAGTTTTATATTTTAAGTATATATTTTATAGTATAATTTCTGTTAATTTCTGCATAAATACAGAAATACGTTTTGTGACCTGCGACGATCAAAGAAGCCGATCGAAGTGATTTTTTGTGATAATGGACCATATATACCAAAGAAATACAGAAAAAATATATATATGTATTTAATTATAACTGCATTATTAGTGCAGAAATATACAATGTTTTTATTATTATTTTATGTTTTCTGTTACCTGCCACCAATCTTACATAGGGTAGATGTCCCAATTACCGTGCCCTGTACCTATTACCGTGCCTTTATACTTAAAGAAGCCGTACAAAAAAACTTGCACACATAACTAAGAAAATAAATTTGTTTAATTAAGTTATACTATTAATGTATGTGTTACAAACGAGTAGGTTGCATTTTTAAACAATTAAAGCTTCTTTAAGTATAAAGGCACGATAATTGGGACATGTACCCTATATTTCAATTCATTTTATTAGAAACAGGGACGTACGGATCTTATATTCTTGAATATTACCGCCATAATTCGCAGTGTCGCGATAGAGCGATGGTAATGTGTGCGTGAGACGCCACGATTGGAGACGAACCAACGCCAGCGACAAGCGAGTGACGCCGCAGCCAACCAGCGTCGACAACATATGTCCCAGTGACGCTGGTTGGCCGTGGTGTCGGTTCGTCTCCGATCGGGGGTCTCACGCACACATTGCCACCGCTCCCTGTAGGTGTTTCCCTCTGACCAATAGCTGCGGACGCTGCGGTTGACTCCAGCTACGCGAGCTTGAGTCTGCCGAAGGTACGCTAGCTGCGAGTCAAGGTGTAGTGACGTAAGAGCATGTGACGTCACATTCGCTTCGCGTTGTCGCCACTTGGCTGGCTTCGCGCTGGCATCAATTCACGCACACATTACCACCGCTCCTGTAGGTGTCAACCAGAGCTCGAGTCAGCCGATCCCTGCAGCCAGTGATGCCAGAATCGTGGGACGCGGGACCAAACGCTTACCCCCACTATGACTTACCGTCGTCTCCCACTGCGGCCTACCGTCGTCCCCCACTTTCTTTCCATCGCACTGTACACAAGCATATCCCTACCCCTGTCCGTGTGCTCGGCAGCCCAATAGGCAGCTCACACGGACAAGAGTATAAATATGCTTGTGTGCAGTGCGATGGTAAGAAAGTGGGGGACAACGGTAGGCCATAGTGGGAGAGGACGGTAGGTCATAGTGGGGGTAAGCGTTTGGTCCCGCGTCCCACGATTCTGGCATCACTGCCTGCAGCCATAGTATGTGGTCCCTCCTCGAAGTGACGGAAAATATAACCCATGTACTACATGACAATAAATGTTTAATTAGTTGCCATTGTCTTCAATTACACCGTATTTGTGAACATTTTATTACTTGGAACATCCCAATAAAATATTATTATTACGGCGCAATAGTATTTTGATTAAATCGAGAAATTGTTAGAAAATCAAAATTTGCATTCATACTTGACGTTATTTTCTGAGTACATTTCATCGAAATAGTAAGTTTTAACTTAATTTTATTATGTTTACCAAAGTCATGCGTTTTATTAGACTCTAACTGATTTTAGTATAAATTTTCAGGTTAACAGAATTCTGCGCTTGATCAGGTTATTGCTAGTTTTAGCATGAATTTTCTTGTTTTCAGATTCATGGAGTTGTACATGCTTTCAGAAATCGTACCCACCTTTATCCAAATTCCATGAAATTAAAACATCATCAGCCTTCTTCGAAACCGCTGGCATTATTCCCTAATTGCATATCCTAACGTTAAAAATACGTCCTTTTTGAACAAATTGTAACATGCACCGTTTATACAGGACATATAATTAAGATATGTAACTATAGTTGTATTTCGCTTAATCTTATTTTATAGCCGCAACTAATTTAATTCTATATTAAAGAAAAGTTTTGGGAATGACTGAGCAAACAGTTTGCGATGGGTTATGAATTTCAAATATTAATTTCATGTTACTATTATACAGGGTGTCCCAAAAATGTTGCGTTTCCTTAAAGGGGGTGATTCTGGGGGTGATTTCAAACAACTTTTTCCTTTGCGAAAATTCTCTCCGATGTTTCGTTAACGAGATATTAATAAAAAGCACCGACCAATCACAGCGCGAGTCTGACGGCCGAGTTCCCGCGGTAGCGTGGCTACGAGCCGCGCTGCGACTGCGACGAGCAAGCAACTCGGCATGCATCGAAGAAACTTGCGTAGAATGGCAAATGAAAAAGACGTAACAAATAAAATCGAACATGTTGTCATGGTTTGTTCGTCATTTAAAGTGAATAATGAATAAAGGATAAATGGATGAAAATCACGTGTAACGTAAAAAGACGAATACGCAGTATTTTTTTAGAAGATTCGAAAATAATAATTATTTGTAGTGGGAGGATAAGGAATACGTAAATTTCCTTGTGTTAATAACGTAGCCACGAAAAGGTAATGTAACAGGAAATTAACGAAAGGTGATAGGCGTTCGGTATTGTGATAAAAATCCGTAATTCAATAACGGCCAGCACTGTTGGTGGTAACGAATAAGTCTGTTTAAAAAGCCCGAATAAATGTTATCGTACGGGAATTTAGAGAATTATCGCCGGAAATAAGCCATCGCTTGCGTTAAATTTAAAAATGAATTATCACCAATAAAGGAACTAAAACTCACCCTTGTTGGAAATTCACCTGCAGCTTGAAAATCTGTGTCACAGGGTCACCGAACCGATCCTGGTCATCGATGGACGTGCTCCGTGCACAGCTGGTAGTAGTTATACTATGAGAGTTCTGGACCAAATGGGGGCGAGGGGTGAGGCGGGGCGGGGGGTACCGCGCGATGGGCGAGGGGGAGGTGGGGAGGGGGTACCGCCGCGGTCTTCCGTGCGATGGGCGAGGGGGAGGCGGGGAGGGGGGGGGGGGGGGTACGCAGTTCGTGGACGAGGAGGATGACGTCACAGGGGAGGGGGGGTTTTCAAAAATTTCAAAATGGCGTCGCGCGCGCAGGTCGAGTTTGTAGGCGAGGGGGATGACGTCACAGGGGAGGGGGATTTTCAAAATTTTCAAAATGGCGTCGCGCGCGCATGTCGAGTTCGTGGGCGAGGGGGCTGACGTCACAGGAGAGGGGATGAATTTTCAAAATTTCAAAATGGCGTCGCACGAATTTCGTATTGGCGCCATCTACTGGATGTTTAAGGTACTTTGGGTCCGCGTCGGTATTTGGGCCCGCCGTGGTAAATTTTCCAAGTTTTCCAGACATTTCGTATCGACGCCACCTGTTGGATGTTTAAGGTACTTTGGGCGCCCGTCGCCGCCGCGCAATTTCCGTACGCGTGCGGGGATCGGTGCGCAGGCGCGACCGCGACCGATTCGTGGAAATTCAAATCGCGTCTTCGATGATGATTTCTGAGAAAGAGGGTGTACCAATTATTTCTGAGAAAAGATAAGGGATCGACAGGATTGAACGCGTTTTGTGCATCTACGTGCACGCGCTTCCTGCAGTGTGTATATATTTGAAACGTGGGACCGTTACAGCCCACGTACAATGATGTATACATATAGCGATAATTATTATTATAAATCAATGCGCGCTTTGTTCGCGTGTATGATTTTCGTCTTGCCTTTCCAGGATATTTTTAAGTTGAGAGGGAATTACTTGCAATATCTGGTGTGGGCCAGAGTACTGATCCCCAAATTTCCCTTTCCGCGGCTCTATTAGGACGTAGACTAAGTCCCCGGGTTTGAAGGTGTCCTCGTTTATGTGTTAATCTAAGTTTTAACTGGTCTAACCTTTTTGCTGCGGCGGTTTGCAATTCTTGTACCCTCGTACTTAATTTCGCGCGATAGTGATTGTAGGTTTCATTTTCGAAATCTTCAGCTACCGGAGTTCGGCTGGGTATCCGAGCTATTTTCCCGAATACAAAATCATTTGGTTTATAACCAGTGCCCTCGTAAACACTGGTATTATAAGAAAACGTGAACAAATCTGTCCAGTCGTTCCAGTCAGTGTATCTACCGATAAACCTTTTTAAATATTCGGTTAAAACGATTTGCAATCTCTCTAAAGAGCCGTTAGTATGCGGGTGAAAGGCTGGGGTTCGGAATTGTTGGTCTTTCCATTTCCACGGTGCCGGTTTTATAAAATTTCTATTAAAATTTGGTACTTGGTCGGTGAGAATGGCTTTAGGAGCTCCGAAGTGACAAATGAATCTTTTTATAAATATGTCAGCAATTTTAATTGATGAGTATAGGTTGAGAAGCACGCACACAAAATATTTTATAAATAAACCCTGTATGGGTAGTTTATAATTGTAGCCTGCTGTTGTTGTAGGCAGTCGTTCATGTATGACTTCTGGTGAGGGAATTGGTGGAATTTCTGCAGATGATATCTTCCAGCGCATCTTTCTATGTAGTTGTGTCCTTCTGCATTTCCTTCCCTGGCGAGCGCTGGATGTGGGTGTTGCAGAGTCAATGGGGTTGCTACCACTCGTTGGCGCATGGATCGGTGATTTTGAGAACCGAGGCCTCTTGGGACCGCTTGGTCTACGTTTGGGCCAGTCCTTCAAGTTGTCGTCACATTTGTCATGTAGTCGTTGGGAGCATGCCTCCACTGCGGGGGAAGTATGGGATAAGGCGTCTGTAGTGAGGTGGAATCTCAGGTCAAAACTCTGGCATTGCAGGATAAGTTCCTTCTGCAATACTGATTTGAGGTGGTCGAAACCAGGTTGCTGGGATGGTCCCCAGTTCAATGCTGGGTCCTTCTTTAATAGTTGGGTTGACGGTGGTGCCGTTTTGGAAAATTCCGGGATAAATCTTCTGTGATATCCGGTCAGACCAAGGGATTCTTTAACTTGTTTTGGTATGCGAGGTACAGCGTCAGCGAACTTATCGCCTTTCCCATGAATCGGGTGCTCTTTGGAGATTGAATTAAGTAGAATTTCTGCCCTTGAAGGAGCTACCGCAGAAATTTTTAATACTGCCAGTTCCGGTGTAGCCGCAAGAGACTTTTGGGAGTTTAGGGGAAGGATTGATTTGGCATATAGCGCAGGGGGTAAGAGTGAGTGCACCGTCGCGGATGCCTCGAGATGGTGGATCGACGGATCCAGGGCTAAGAGGGACTTGTTTTTTATGAGGGGGTGGATGGGAGTGATGCCTATAGGCGTTGTAGTCTCTTTGGGTCGGTTTGGTTTGGATTCTGGAGTTAGTCTGTCGGATTCCTTTACTTCGATGCAGAGCATGGTGCTTGGATTGTCAATCTCGCTAGCGTTTATAACTTGAGGGTAGTCCTTTAGGTCCGGATTAGCTGTATGTATGGAAAAAGAGGATTTTGACCTTGCCCGTTGAACGACCGGGTTTAATTGCACTGGAGCGACTCTTATGATACCGCTAGTGCTTTGGGGTGCACTTCTGCTTGGCTCGCTCCACAGTTTGCATCCATCGGCGCTCGGAGGAGTATTTCCCGACTCCGTTTCCCACAAGGCTCTAGGATCTTTCATGATAGTGAAGATGCGTTTTCTGCATTCCGTGGTCACATGTCCGGGCTTCTTGCAGTACCCGCAGCTTCGCAGCTCCGTAGGCCTGGAAGGTGGAGGTCGAGATTTGTCCCAGTAAGTGACCTGTGCTTTGGGTACTTGGGACTCATATTCCGTGGCACAGTTTAGAGGGTTCCTCTCGGAAGGTTGAGCAGTCGGGCCTTGGTTGCTCCAACAGGATCGTGCGTCATGACCAGTCTTGTTGCACAGTTGGCAGGTCACCTTAGGAGTTTTTGGTTCTGAAAATCTAACTCTGTCCCTGTCCATCTTTTTGTCCTCGAGGACGACCAAATCAAATGCTTCGTCTAACGTTTCGAAGTGGTGCTGCTGCAATCGCATTCTTAGGTAGGGTGGGAGGCCGTCAATAAATGAATCTAAGGTCAGACGTTCGAGGTCTTGGGGATGGTCTCGTGCAAAGTCACGATAATATTCCCTGTCTTCTTCCAGAATGGCGAATCGGAGGTCCTTGACTCGAGAAATATACTCTAATATGTGTTCGTTCGTTCCTTTTATGATATTTGCAAGTTCTCCGCGATAATGGTCCGATGTCTTAGCAGGAGAAAAGGTGCGTTTAAGTTGTTTAATAAGATCGTTTACAGAGTCGAAGACCCTATCCTCAACGGCCAAGTAAGCGTGGTCTTGTAATTTGTTTCGTAACAACCTCGCAAGCTGAGGTTCAGCGTGCGGGGGAACCAGAGCCTTAGCCCTATTGCAGGCCCTAGCGAATTGTAATACCGGAATATTGTGACCGTCGAATTTGGGCACGGTTTCTATTGCGTCTTTCAGCTTGATCTGGGGCGACGGGTCCCGATTCGATACATAATTATGGTTAGGTAGCGGTTTCCTATCAAAGCGAGAAGAACCGGGAGTTGCAAAATTATTCGTTGTTTGCGAGGGTTCAAGAATTTTTCCTATCATCTCGCGTATGGATTGGATTTGACCCGAGAGACCTTCTAGCGCGGGGTTGTCAGAAACGGTGACTGAACTAGGACGCGTATTAGTTTCTGGATTTACGACATGCTGCGCATATAACCTTTCGATTTCGGCCTGTTTCTTCCGCAACAGTTCTACTCGTTCTAATAGTTCGATAGTCGCGATATCTTTCAATTTAATGTGATCGTCCGCGTCTTGGTCTTTTACGGGAGAGTCGTCGGCTTCACCGTACACAGACATGTTTAATTTAAGATTTTATTGCTCCGAGGGCAATTGTGGAATGTGTAGGCCGTTTTGGCGGTAATGATTTAAAGATACTGTCACCGTATTTACTGGGTCCAACCGGGAGCAGCACGAGCAATTTCGTTGTCTTGGTTCGTTGTTGCTAAACTCAATTTTACACACTTTAATGTTTGCATATGTGTAGTAGTGGTTTCGAGCACGCGGCTTCTATACGCTACCGCGATCTGCTGTGGCCTTGCAATATACATATTAAATGTCGGGACCTTGTGGGTACCGTATGCTAGAGAATTTATTTCTATTAACAGTAGACGAATCCCACCGCTGTCACCAAATTTATGTCACGTCCTGGGTGGCGGGACTTGGATCGTGACATATATGGGGTAGGGAGGTTGCGTGCGGACCTTGCTTCGTAAGAAGACCTGCTTCTTTATGAAGGCTATGGTTCCGAACTTGCGGATATGTGTAGGAGAGCTCGAAGACTCTGCTTCGTAAGAAGACCTGCTTCTTTATGAAGGCTATGCTTCGCGACTTTTAGGAGAGCTCGAAGACTTTGCTTCGTAAGAAGACCTGCTTCTTTATGAAGGCTATGCTTCGTGACTCGTATCGACCAGGGAAGGCTGAATGGTGATCGTACACCCGAGTGACGCACGTGAGAGTACTGGCTTTGACTTATGGCTCGATAATTGGCTTACTAACTGCATCGTATGAAAAAGGCGTAAATAGTAGGGTTTTTACTATAGGTTTGGGAATACCCATACGGGACTCTATATGAAAGAACGTTAGTAAACACGGGCAAGAACTCCCGGCGCTTGCGGAGACCGATCAGCTGTAGTCGTTGCGCGTAATGGTTCCAGGTATTCGAGGCGAAATAGCGAGAATTGACGGTTAAAGATAAAAGCGAAAGCGTTATTTATTGGAACACGTAACAGATAGCAATGAACACCTTATAATTATGCGTTGGACATTTAGCATAGGCACATAACATTTATATAAAGGTAAATGATAGATAATTAACGTTAGGAAAAAATAGCAAAAGATGCGAAGCAATGGAGTTAAACAATAAGAGATTATAGCAATATAATAATATGAGGCTAAAGCTTAAGCAAGATATAAATGCAAACTAAACTATATATATATATATAAAGCGATAAGCAAAGAAATTAACACGAAGAAATAACGTAGCAATGAAATGTAGTAAACAAAAGCATAAACAATATTATAAAATAAAAGAAATGGAAACGCTTACAGTGATGTAGACGCTGGTTGATGTACACTGAATTGAAATGTAAGAATATAACTAATAAAGAAAACCATAGAGTAATGGTCGCGACTTGGCGATAGCACGGAATAATAATGATCGACTGACTGGAGATACTAAAGAATAGTGATCGCGACTGATAGCAAGGACTAATAATGAATGATGCGTGGGCCACGCGGCACCGGTATTTATACAAATTGATGGAATGTGAGGTATGCGGGGAATTTGAGGTATGCGTGATGACTCATGCCCAAAGTATGCGTGGAATTTGCGGTATGCGTGATGAATCATCCGTAAAGTATGTGTCGTAATAACTCTGGGGTTTTTGTAAGAATTAAAGGTCGATCTATAATTAGGCTGTAAGACCATGGGATTTCGAAAAGGGGCACTCAATCTGTTGGGTGGACTTTTGTGGTTTACATTGGAAGAGAGGGGGGGGGGAGAGATTTTGATTTAGAAAGGTTGGGGCGAGGGCTTGTTGCAATTCGTAATTGAGGAGGGAATAATGCCTCTAAGGCGGAGAGGGGAAGGGGAATCAGCTGGAGATGGGGACCGCTAAGGTACATCGTCCAAGATCTGATGATTGGTAAAGGGTTAAGAGTTGAGGTTTGTAGATAGTAGTAGATACTTGGGTAGGTCATATAAGGAGGAAGCTAGTTAGGGTAGGGCGAAAATTATAGGGACGTCACACCTCCCCCCTTATATGAAGAAATGCGTGCATTTCTTAACATTAAAGAGCGGGGTTGACTGGATTGAGCACGCTCTCGATTGGGTGTTTGTGGCGGGGGTCTTCTCGATGCCGATGCCTCGATCAGCTGGCGTTGCCTTCCTGACGATCACGGAGAAGACGACTCTCGGGAGTAGGGGTGTAAGGCTCCTTCCAGCTTTTTTGGCCTCCCGTCGTAGCCATCGCATCTTGGCTAGCCTCCGGGAACGTCCTCCTCCTCGATGCTTTCTCCTGGGACGCCTCCTTCGGTGCGTCGGGATGGGCATGTCCTCGGGCATGTCGTTGGGCATGTCATTGGGCATGTCGCTGGGCATGTCGTCGAGCATGATAATGACGTCATGGTGAATGATCTAGGAGTAGAACTTATTAAGGCCGATTGTCTTTAGGTAGTACGGTTAACCGGGACTCTCGCGCACACGACCAAGGCGCGCTTTGTTCGCGTGTATGATTTTCGTCTTGTCCTTTCAAGATATTTTTAAGTTTGAGAGGGAATTACTTCCAATATCTGGTGTGGGCCAGAGTACTGATCCCCAAATTTCCCTTTCCGCGGCTCTATTAGGACGTAGACTAAGTCCCCGGATTTGAAGGTGTCCTCGTTTATGTGTTAATCTAAGTTTTAACTGGTCTAACCTTTTTGCTGCGGCGGTTTGCAATTCTTGTACCCTCGTACTTAATTTCGCGCGATAGTGATTGTAGGTTTCATTTTCGAAATCTTCAGCTACCGGAGTTCGGCTGGGTATCCGAGCTATTTTCCCGAATACAAAATCATTTGGTGTATAACCAGTGCCCTCGTAAACACTGGTATTATAAGAAAACGTGAACAAATCTGTCCAGTCGTCCCAGTCAGTGTATCTACCGATAAACCTTTTTAAATATTCGGTCATTACGAGATGCAATCTCTCTAGAGAGCCATTAGACGGTGGGTGAAAGGCTGTGGTTCGGAATTGTTGGTCTTTCCATTTCCACGGTGCCGGTTTTATAAAATTTCTATTAAAATTTGGTACTTGGTCGGTGAGAATGGCTTTAGGAGCTCCGAAGTGACAAATGAATCTTTTTATAAATATGTCAGCAATTTTAATTGATGAGTATAGGTTGAGAAGCACGCACACAAAATATTTTATAAATAAACCCTGTATGGGTAGTTTATAATTGTAGCCTGCTGTTGTTGTAGGCAGTCGTTCATGTATGACTTCTGGTGAGGGAATTGGTGGAATTTCTGCAGATGATATCTTCCGGCGCATCTTTCTATGTAGTTGCGTCCTTCTGCATTTCCTTCCCTGGCGAGCGGTGGATGTGGGTGTTGCAGAGTCAATGGGGTTGCTACCACTCGTTGGCGCATGGATCGGTGATTTTGAGAACCGAGGCCTCTTGGGACCGCTTGGTCTACGTTTGGGCCAGTCCTTCAAGTTGTCGTCACATTTGTCATGTAGTCGTTGGGAGCATGCCTCCACTGCGGGGGAAGTATGGGATAAGGCGTCTGTAGTGAGGTGGAATCTCAGGTCAAAACTCTGGCATTGCAGGATAAGTTCCTTCTGCAATACTGATTTGAGGTGGTCGAAACCAGGTTGCTGGGATGGTCCCCAGTTCAATGCTGGGTCCTTCTTTAATAGTTGGGTTGACGGTGGTGCCGTTTTGGAAAATTCCGGGATAAATCTTCTGTGATATCCGGTCAGACCAAGGGATTCTTTAACTTGTTTTGGTATGCGAGGTACAGCGTCAGCGAACTTATCGCCTTTCCCATGAATCGGGTGCTCTTTGGAGATTGAATTAAGTAGAATTTCTGCCCTTGAAGGAGCTTCCGCAGAAATTTTTAATACTGCCAGTTCCGGTGTAGCCGCAAGAGACTTTTGGGAGTTTAGGGGAAGGATTGATTTGGCATATAGCGCAGGGGGTAAGAGTGAGTGCACCGTCGCGGATGCCTCGAGATGGTGGATCGACGGATCCAGGGCTAAGAGGGACTTGTTTTTTATGAGGGGGTGGATGGGAGTGATGCCTATAGGCGTTGTAGTCTCTTTGGGTCGGTTTGGTTTGGATTCTGGAGTTAGTCTGTCGGATTCCTTTACTTCGATGCAGAGCATGGTGCTTGGATTGTCAATCTCGCTAGCGTTTATAACTTGAGGGTAGTCCTTTAGGTCCGGATTAGCTGTATGTATGGAAAAAGAGGATTTTGACCTTGCCCGTTGAACGACCGGGTTTAATTGCACTGGAGCGACTCTTATGATACCGCTAGTGCTTTGGGGTGCACTTCTGCTTGGCTCGCTCCACAGTTTGCATCCATCGGCGCTCGGAGGAGTATTTCCCGACTCCGTTTCCCACAAGGCTCTAGGATCTTTCATGATAGTGAAGATGCGTTTTCTGCATTCCGTGGTCACATGTCCGGGCTTCTTGCAGTACCCGCAGCTTCGCAGCTCCGTAGGCCTGGAAGGTGGAGGTCGAGATTTGTCCCAGTAAGTGACCTGTGCTTTGGGTACTTGGGACTCATATTCCGTGGCACAGTTTAGAGGGTTCCTCTCGGAAGGTTGAGCAGTCGGGCCTTGGTTGCTCCAACAGGATCGTGCGTCATGACCAGTCTTGTTGCACAGTTGGCAGGTCACCTTAGGAGTTTTTGGTTCTGAAAATCTAACTCTGTCCCTGTCCATCTTTTTGTCCTCGAGGACGACCAAATCAAATGCTTCGTCTAACGTTTCGAAGTGGTGCTGCTGCAATCGCATTCTTAGGTAGGGTGGGAGGCCGTCAATAAATGAATCTAAGGTCAGACGTTCGAGGTCTTGGGGATGGTCTCGTGCAAAGTCACGATAATATTCCCTGTCTTCTTCCAGAATGGCGAATCGGAGGTCCTTGACTCGAGAAATATACTCTAATATGTGTTCGTTCGTTCCTTTTATGATATTTGCAAGTTCTCCGCGATAATGGTCCGATGTCTTAGCAGGAGAAAAGGTGCGTTTAAGTTGTTTAATAAGATCGTTTACAGAGTCGAAGACCCTATCCTCAACGGCCAAGTAAGCGTGGTCTTGTAATTTGTTTCGTAACAACCTCGCAAGCTGAGGTTCAGCGTGCGGGGGAACCAGAGCCTTAGCCCTATTGCAGGCCCTAGCGAATTGTAATACCGGAATATTGTGACCGTCGAATTTGGGCACGGTTTCTATTGCGTCTTTCAGCTTGATCTGGGGCGACGGGTCCCGATTCGATACATAATTATGGTTAGGTAGCGGTTTCCTATCAAAGCGAGAAGAACCGGGAGTTGCAAAATTATTCGTTGTTTGCGAGGGTTCAAGAATTTTTCCTATCATCTCGCGTATGGATTGGATTTGACCCGAGAGACCTTCTAGCGCGGGGTTGTCAGAAACGGTGACTGAACTAGGACGCGTATTAGTTTCTGGATTTACGACATGCTGCGCATATAACCTTTCGATTTCGGCCTGTTTCTTCCGCAACAGTTCTACTCGTTCTAATAGTTCGATAGTCGCGATATCTTTCAATTTAATGTGATCGTCCGCGTCTTGGTCTTTTACGGGAGAGTCGTCGGCTTCACCGTACACAGACATGTTTAATTTAAGATTTTATTGCTCCGAGGGCAATTGTGGAATGTGTAGGCCGTTTTGGCGGTAATGATTTAAAGATACTGTCACCGTATTTACTGGGTCCAACCGGGAGCAGCACGAGCAATTTCGTTGTCTTGGTTCGTTGTTGCTAAACTCAATTTTACACACTTTAATGTTTGCATATGTGTAGTAGTGGTTTCGAGCACGCGGCTTCTATACGCTACCGCGATCTGCTGTGGCCTTGCAATATACATATTAAATGTCGGGACCTTGTGGGTACCGTATGCTAGAGAATTTATTTCTATTAACAGTAGACGAATCCCACCGCTGTCACCAAAATTTATGTCACGTCCTGGGTGGCGGGACTTGGATCGTGACATATATGGGGTAGAGAGGTTGCGTGCGGACCTTGCTTCGTAAGAAGACCTGCTTCTTTATGAAGGCTATGGTTCCGAACTTGCGGATATGTGTAGGAGAGCTCGAAGACTCTGCTTCGTAAGAAGACCTGCTTCTTTATGAAGGCTATGCTTCGCGACTTTTAGGAGAGCTCGAAGACTTTGCTTCGTAAGAAGACCTGCTTCTTTATGAAGGCTATGCTTCGTGACTCGTATCGACCAGGGAAGGCTGAATGGTGATCGTACACCCGAGTGACGCACGTGAGAGTACAGGCTTTGACTTATGGCTCTATAATTGGCTTACTAGCTGCATCGTATGAAAAAGGCGTAAATAGTAGGGTTTTTACTATTGGTTTGGGAATACCCATGCGGGACTCTATATGGAAGAACGTTAGTAAACACGGGCAAGAACTCCCGGCGCTTGCGGAGACCGATCAGCTGTAGTCGTTGCGCGTAATGGTTCCAGGTATTCGAGGCGAAATAGCGAGAATTGACGGTTTAAAGATAAAAGCGAAAGCGTTATTTATTGGAACACGTAACAGATAGCAATGAACACCTTATAATTATGCGTTCGACATTTAGCATAGGCACATAACATTTATATAAAGGTAAATGATAGAAAATTAATGTTAGGCAAAAATAGCAAAAGATGCGAAGCAATGGAGTTAAACAATAATAGATTATGTGATAAAGATAGCAATATAATAATAAGAGGCTAAAGCTTAAGCAAGATATAAATGCAAACTAAACTATATATATATAAAGCGATAAGCAAAGAAAGTAACACGAAGAAATAACGTAGCAATGAAATGTAGTAAACAAAAGCATAAACAATATTATAAGATAAAAGAAATGGAAACGCTTACAGTGATGTAGACGCTGGTTGATGTACGCTGAATTGAAATGTAAGAATATAACTAATAAAGAAAACCATAGAGTAATGGTCGCGACTTGGCGATAGCACGGAATAATACTGATGCGTGAAGATACTAAAGAATAGTGATCGCGACTGATAGCAAGGACTAATAATGAATGATGCGTGGGCCACGCGGCACCGGTATTTATACAAATTGATGGAATGTGAGGTATGCGGGGAATTTGAGGTATGCGTGATGACTCATGCCCAAAGTATGCGTGGAATTTGCGGTATGCGTGATGAGTCATCCGTAAAGTATGTGCCGTAATAACTCTGGGGTTTTTGTAAGAATTAAAGGTTGATCTATAATTAGGCTGTAAGACCATGGGATTTCGAAAAGGGGCACTCAATCTGTTGGGTGGACTTTTGTGGTTTACATTGGAAGAGAGGGGGGGGGGGGGAGAGAGGTTTTGATTTAGAAGGTTGGGGCGAGGGACTTGTTGTAATTCGTGATTGAGGAGGGAGTCATGCCTCTAAGGCGAAGAGGGGAAGGGGAATCAGCTGGAGATGGGGACCGCTAAGGTACATCGTCCAAGATCTGATGATTCGTAAAGGGTTAAGAGTTGTGGTTTATAGATAGTAGTAGGTTCTTGGGTAGGTCATATAAGGAGGAAGCTAGTTAGGGTTGGGCGAAAATTATAGGGACGTCACAAGCCCATGGAATAAACATTGCACCGCGCCATGTAGTGTATTTATATCTGAGCAGGATTGAACGCGTTTTGTGCGCCTACGTGCATGCTCTTCGTGCCGTGTGTTTATATTTGAATCGTGGGACCGATACCGCGCACGTACAATGATGTATACATATAGCGATAATTATTGTAAATCAATCGTTGCGATAGCCCATGGAATAAATACGTCGTTGCATTCGATGGGGATTTCTGAGAAAGGGGTGGTACATGATTTCTGAAAAATCATAGAGCGAACCGCGCCGTGCCGTATGTTTATATCTGAGCAGGATTGAACGCGTTTTGTGCGCCTACGTGCACGCTCTTCGTGTCGCGTGTATATATTTGAATCGTGAGACCGATAAGGCCGCGCAAGCAACCATCGTAAACATACAGCGATAATTATTCGGGGTAGAGTTCCGAGCATTTCCACGATCGAGGAGGCTGTAAGTCAATCGTCGCGGTAGCCCATAGAGTAAACATGACGTTGCACCGCGCGATACCGTATGTTTATGTCTGAGTCGTGGGGGTAGTAGCGACCGTGTAAGAGTTAAAAGAGTTCGATGTAGACCCATGGGTATCTGATTTACAGTATACCAATGTCAGTACCCTGCGATGTCACAGTTGGACCTCCAAACGCTTACGATCGAGCAGTATAAGATCCGCGACGTGTTAAGCCCACCGTCATTATTCGAGACTTCGTGGAGTAGTATCATTCAAAACGGATTTATGCAATTGTCACATCACAATCGTCAATTGCTACGCCATATTGCGCGATATAGTACTGCGAGTAAATGCACATTGTATTGCATCGTTGGTGATAAGGACGTGCATCGCAAGCAAGTGAAGTACTTTACCGCGATCGTGTGTACGCCGTTAACGCTTCTGCATGACATTGAGAACGGCACGGTCGAAGTGTACAAAGTGTTATACCCTCGAACATTTACTATTACCGTGGACTCGTTTTTGTGTCGTGAATTAGTGAGATTTTTGGATGAGCACCCGACACCGATTCTACGACTACACTCGAAGCGCATCGTTTTGCCGTTAGGTTACCGATTTCCGAACACGGACCGCATCACCTGGAAAAGTCGTATCACCCATTCGGCGCTATTCGTGCGTGTCTGGTAGACAAAATCCATTGTGATTAAGCGAATATGGAGGGATTCATGGACATGTACAAAGTTTTGTCTCGGATGTCTAAGCTTTTACGCAGTATTACGGAATTCCGAGACTGGGTGGATCAATGCGACACGTACCTGCAACTCATTCACGAGTACCAGAGCAGCGGAAGGGTGACAGTGGCCGCGAAACAACGCCTAGTGTCGCTGATCGTGCGAATAAAGACATTGCGCGCTATCGTGCGGGAAAAGTTTTCGCGAGTCGGTTCCGGGGTTTCGGGCCAATCGACGGCACCCAAAGTCCTATGGGAAGACGTGGAATCCGCGTTTATAGGCCGTATTTCAACCGGTGCGGTCATCAACGTGGGACACGGCGATCCGCATCGATTTTTAGAGGATGCTCGATGCATTGTGATCTCGCGTGTCACGGACGCTATCACGACGCATAAGAGCGTGGCCGTTAATACAAATTTAAACGCGGAGTTTATGTTGGGTGAGAATACAGACATAAAAAGTTTCGGTACGCGAAATCATGTACTGTTGACGACTTCGAACGTGCGCGAGTGGTACTCGAAACGCGTAGTCGCTCCCACGTTAGTGGCGATCGAGGAGTTTCAAGATCGCGACAGTGGATGGACCCTAAGGGCTGTGCTAAATATTCTAGTGAATATTAATAAGAATAATCCACTTCGAGCCGGTTGCGACGTACCGCTGCCGCGCGCCGTTGCCCTGAAGAAAGCGGTGGTGAATATAAAGAACAGAGACAATGCGTGCTTCTTGTGGGCAGTCATCGCCAGTTTGTACCCTGTTGCTACGCATGCGGATAGGATCGCGTCGTATCAACACTACTCGGAGTTGCTTCGCACGGATGATATAACTCTTCCCGTGACGTTGGACCAGCTGACGAAGTTCGAGAGGATGAACGACGTGTCGGTGAACGTGTACGCGTGGTCCGACGGAAGCTGCTCTCCTCTGCGTTTGACCGAGGACAAGCGAGAGAGACACGCGAACCTATTGCTGGTGCAGGACCCTAAGGAGCCCCAACGATACCATTTCGCGTGCATTCGAAGCATGTCAAGACTGATTTCGAAGCAGCTCGGCAGTACAATGGTCGAGTATTCGTTTGCGAAAGGTGAGTCAAATACGAAATACTTCGATCGATGTATTCTTGATTATTATGTTTTATTATTATTAATCCTATTATCGTTGTAGATGTCTGAATTACTTCTATTCGTCCGAGGGATTGACTAAACACACCATGGACTGCCAGCGTATGAACGAGTGTGCAGTCGAATTGCCGTCCGTGGAGGATAAATGGTTGCAGTTCAAGAACTTTAAGAACAAGGAACGAGCACCATTCACCATTTACGCGGACTTGGAATGCATGCTGGAGGACATTGAGCCTGCGGAGCGACTACGGACGTACACGTACCAACAGCATAGAGTGTACAGCGTGGGATACTACATCCATTGCTCCACCGACGCATCTCTGTGCCGTTATCGCGCGTATCGTCATGAAACCGAGTGCGTGAAGTGGTTCGTGAAAGAACTTCGTGACTTTGCTGACATTGCGTATTCGTGGTTGCGGAACGCGAAACCAATGAACTCGTTGACGAGTGAACAGTGGCAAAGTTTTAACGAAGCGATCGCGTGTCACGTGTGCGGACAACCCTTCGTCGTCACGGACAAAAAAGTGCGCGATCATTGTCACTCGACGGGCGAGTACCGAGGCGCTGCCCACGTGTCGTGCAACTTACAATTTCAGCGGTCGTACACTATACCGGTAGTATTCCACAATTTATCAGGCTACGACGCGCATTTCGTCATCAAGGAGTTGGCCACAGCGTTCGAGGGACAGATCGACCTGCTGCCGTTGACGAAGGAACGGTACATATCGTTCACGAAACACGTCAAGGGAATCGACGCCGAGAACAAGGATTGGAAGCGGGGTTTGAAGTTCCGTTTCATCGATTCGTTGAAGTTCTTAGCAGCCAGTCTGGAGAAACTCGCTTCGGACCTTGGCAGAGAACGACTCACGATTCTACAACGCGAATTTCAAAACCTGCCCGACCACCAATTCGATCTTCTAACCAGAAAGGGCGTCTTCCCGTACGACTACGTGACGTCGTACGCCAAGCTGGACGATGCGTGTTTACCGTCCCGCGAAGCGTTCTACAACCGGTTGAACGATAGCACCGCGTCGGAGCCCGATTACGAGCACGCCGTGAACGTGTGGAATACTTTTTGCGTACAGACATTGGGCGAGTACAGTGATTTATATTTGAAAACAGATGTACTGTTACTCGCCGACGTATTCGAGGGTTTCCGCACGGACTGTATCGCGAGTTACGATCTTGATCCCGCGCATTATTTTACGCTACCGAGTTTCACGTGGGACGCAATGCTCAAGTACACCGGCGTACGATTAGAGCTTTTAACGGACGTGGACATGCTACTGTTCGTGGAGCGTGGCATACGCGGCGGTTTGAGTCAGTGCTCGCACAGGTACGCGCGTGCCAACAACAAGCACCTGCCTGCAGAGATGTACGACGAGTCGAAGGCGTCGACGTATCTGATGTACTTCGACGTCAACAACTTGTACGGATGGGCGATGTCACAGGCTATGCCGCATGGAGGTTTTCGATGGTTGGACGATGCGGCAGTGGCAGCGCTCGACGTGTCATCCCTGCCCGACGGCGAGGACTCCGAGGAATCTGAGGGATACCTGCTGGAGGTGGACATCGAATATTCGAAGGAGATCCACGATGCCCACGCTGACCTACCATTTTGCCCGGTGCGCGAGCACGCGCCGTACGGTAAACAAACCAAGCTACTTGCCACGCTCGACGATAAGGAACGATACGTCATCCACTATCGCTACCTGAAACAGTGCATTCGACACGGTTTACGCGTGACGCGAGTTCATCGGGTGTTGCGATTCGACCAGTCACATTGGCTGCGTAACTATATACAATTGAACACTAATTTAAGGACGCGCGCCGCAAGTGAATTTCAGAAGACTTTATTCAAGTTAATGAATAACGCGGTGTACGGGAAAACAATGGAGAATGTGCGGAATCGCGTAGACGTGCGACTGTTGACGCGGTGGGACGGTCGTTACGGTGCGGAAGCGCTGATCGCGAAACCGAACTTTCATAGTCGTACGATCTTCTCGGAACAACTCGTTGCGATCGAAATGCGTAAACTGAAAGTGAAGTTCGACAAACCGATATACGTGGGAATGAGTGTGCTGGACGTATCGAAAGAATGTTTGTACGAATTTCACTATTCGTATATGCGTGCGAGGTTCGGTGATCGGTGCAAGGTTCTGTACACCGACACCGATAGTTTAATGTATAGTGTGGAATGCGATGATGTATACGAAACGATGAAGTGCGACATCGCGTGGTTCGACACCAGTGATTACGCGGTGGACAATTCGTATGGCATGCCCCGCGTAAATAAAAAGGTGCCGGGTCTCATGAAGGATGAGAACAATGGCGCCTTGATGACGGAGTTCGTCGGACTGCGATCGAAGATGTACGCTACTAGAACATTTAACGCGACAGTGGGGTCTACGAGTGAGACGAAAAAAGTGAAGGGTGTGCGGAGACACGTAGTCGCGAATGAAATTCAATTTAACGATTACATTCGTTGTCTCCGCGATCTCACTGAGAAGTCGGTTCGACAGAATAATATACGCTCGAAGAAGCATGACGTGTATTCCGTGAGCGAGGAAAAGAATGCACTCAGCCCGTTTGACGATAAGCGGTGCATTTTAGCCGGTGGAGTCGACACCCTTCCGTGGGGGCATTGTCGAATCCCCGAGCTCCAGACTCACGAATTACTCGGACATGCACCCGACGAGTCCCTTGTAGACCCCGTTGTATAGAGTGTTTGCATGATTGTATGTTTGCATGATTGTATGTTTGCATGTTTGTATGTTTGCATATACATATGTATATATCTTACGTTGTAAGCCTTTCTTTTGTTCATATAAATTTACAAATATGTAATATATGTAATATATGTAATATATGTATATCATTGAATAATCAAAAATTATATTTTTTCCTCATATATTAAAAACAAATTGTACGTATATATGATGAAGAAGAAGAATAAATGTACAATGTATATATTTATATGTATTTATTTTTTATTTATTTCAGTAACATAGAGTACGTATACGATCGCGAATCATAAAATATCCTTGTCGCGTATCCACGAGTTCCGCGACGAATCGAATCCGAGCCACTTGACGTACACCTGGTTTCCCTTGCGTCGAATAATCTTCTCGACCAGATAGACGTCTGGATTCGCGACCGAATGCAGTTCGTACTCGTAGAAACCGCCAGAGATCGACTCTCCCGCGGAATCACGCAGAATATATGTCACCGGGAACGTTCGTTGTACCGTTACGATTTCGAACACTTCGGTCGACCAGTTCGGAGTGTACCCCTTCTCGAAGAGTGTCTTGAACTTGCTCACGCGTTCCTTGTCTCCGACTTTGAATTTCGCGCGTCGTCGAATACCTTCCGATGCGGCTGGTGGGAGTGGTTCGTTCGCGGCGAACGACAATCGCGTCGCGGGGGTTACGTCAACGGGTCGGGCGTTGATCGTTCGGTGCTTGCGATGATTGTACGTGTGTACTAGCGCGGATAGCAGATTGACCCAACGATATGACGCGTTCAAGGAGAATTGTTTCCACATAAGGTTTTTCAGCGTGCGATTGAACCGTTCAACGATCGATGCTTTCATCACGCTGTACGTGGAATAGTGGTTGATCCTGCGCATCTTCACGTATCGTTGAAACTCCGCGTTGTAGAATTCCTTTCCCATGTCGGTTTGTAAATTTCGCGGACATCTATCGCTTTGCCGCAATACATTCGTGAACGCCGCGGTCACGTCGCGTCCACTTTTCGTTTTCACGGGTACGGCCCATGCATACTTGCTGAACGCGTCGATGATTGTTAGCATGTAGTGATATCCCCGATTTTGCTTCGCGTACGGACGCATCTCCACCAAATCAGCCTGCCATAAATCATCGTAGCCGCGAATCACGACGCCCCGCCGTGGGAAATTTCGTCTCGCGGGAGCGTGTAATTCGTTCACTAGTTGTATTCGCTCCTTGCTCATGTTTCGCGGGTGGGTCGGGGATGGTCGCGATGTTCCAAAGACGTCGTAGACCCTCGTTAACTTTTCGCGGTTCGTTTCGTTTGTATAGATCCGTGGTTGTTATCGTAGTCGGTGACGTCGTCGTGAATGCTTCGATTATGTTTTTCAAGTGATCGAAGCGTCGTTCCATCGCGGTATTTAAATCATCCTCCAGCTGGGACAATTGCGCGTTAACGATATCCGACATCGTTCGTTGTACTCGCGTCTCGAGTTCAGATCTTTGATGCCCGCAGTCCAGTCGCGCGCTCGCGATAGCCGTTTCAATTTTTTGGGTAAAGCGTTCATCCACCGAGGATAATAATCTAGTCATTGTCATTCTCGCTTCGTCGCTATTGTTGCTATTGTTGTTGTTGTTGTTGTTATTGTGTAACGAGGTACCAAACTTGTTCACCGACATAACGATGCGTATGCGCGAACGCTACTGACGTGACGATCACCGGTTCGTTCAATTTAAGATATATATCTAGCCTCGCGAAGTTCCTCCTCGAGGGATGCGATTTCGTTATCGTGGCCCGTATGACCTGCCGCGCGCGATGCAATGAGTAATCTAAGTCTATCGATTAATTCGTTCGGATCGTCCCAGTACACGTAATCGATCGCGTTATCGGTTACCGTCATCGATTCGTCGATGGGTAATCCTCGACCTCGTCGCGTGCCCGCGCTCCCCCTGACACGTCTGACGCCCGATGTCCGCACCCCACCGATCATCGACGATATGATTTTCTTATACTTGTATCCCCTGTTACCCAGCGTGCGCTTGCTTGGCGAATGGTTTTGCTTATACGCACTCGTCGACAACAAGATACGTCGGTACGAGCGAAAATCAGCCTCCGTGCACGCCTGCTCGTCGGGCTCTCGCATAAACATCAATTCGTACAAACCCCGAGTCCCCGGGTATCGCGTTCCGTTCACACGAATGTCGTCACCGTCCGCGTCGATGCTTAGCACGGAATCGCCGATCATTAGATCCTCGTGGGGTCCCAAGTATACGCCGTACACGTCATCGATTAGTCTCTTGGTATCGGTGAATAACAGTCTCAGGTATTCTCGCGACAAGGGACCTTTCGCGTTCCGTACATACACTTCGATATCGTTGACGTGGTTGTGCAGCGAACCCAAATCATGAACCTTTGTTGACGACTCTTCATCCTGAATTTTTTCATTGTCTTCGTCATTGACATCATCAACAACATCGTCAACAATATCATCAACATTATTATCTTCATCGTTAACATCGTTATCGGTGTTGCGGTCGTTGTCATTGATGTTGTCGGTGTCGTTGTCGTTGTCGTTGTCATCGTCGTCATAGTCGCTAGAATCTGGAAGATTATTCGGATGTTCCTTGATTGTCAACGGAGTAACGGGTCGAAGTCTCTTGGATGATTGCTGCTGATCGTATTCGTGTTTCCTTTTCACTGATCGCGATCGAGGTGTTGGGCGTATTTTCAACGCGGTAGAGTTCTCGATCAATCGTTTCAGCGGCTCGACGATGGGACGCGTGCTCGCTTCCACAGCCGCTTCCGTAGCCATTTTACCAATTTTCAAGGCCATGCTCTTTTTACGTATAACGTCGCTGACTTTGGCGATTTCCACCTTTGCGTCAACGTCTTGACGTTTCGCCCCTTTTCGATGTTTCGATCCTTTTTGATGTTTCGTTCCTTTTTGTCGATGACGTCGGCGATGTTTTTGCGAATGTTTCGCGTCGACGTTGCTCGAGGTTGTCTCTGGCGATTCGTTAGACATTTCGTGTTGCTCGATGAACGATTCGCGGTTTACTAATGTCAACGAGCTACGACGAACTCGTTAAATCCTCTTCGATATCGACCTTCGTACATGGAACTATCCTTATCGATCACCACGAAATCGTATCGTCGACGCCAACATCTCGCACACAAGTCGTTGAACGCCTCGAACGTCATGTCTGTGTTCACGTGATCGTTATACACGCGACGCAAGTTCGTACCGTCTTGTTTGAACAGCATGAGAAAATTCGCGTTGTCCCTGATCAAATGTTTAGGTATTCTAGCGTACGACTGACACAAATAAAAGCAATCCACGTTCGAGTGACGGCCCATGGAGAAGTATTCGCGTATCGCGTTCTGTTCGTCGCAAGCCACGTCATCGAATACGAAGATTGAATCGGGCCGAGCATCTCTAGGTGGAACGATTTCAGCGTTGTCCGAGTATGGAAAGGATTCGATTCCGTCGACGAGCGACAACACCTGTTCGAGATATCGATACTTTGGCTGATGCAACGATTTCGAGTACACGTACACATTCTCGAAACGCAAACCGTTCGGACTCTCTAGCATACTTAGTTTTTCCACATCCGGACGGTCCGCAAATTACACCTCGCACGCTGTTCGGCAGCAACGGGCCGTGTCTGTTCGATCGACTCGAATGCCTATCATCCTCGAGCATTCTGTTCGCGGTCACGCGAATGACGTCCGACTGTTTCACGAATCGCATATTCGCGCGCGCACGTCTATGACAATGGACCACTATTTATATTCGTGGCACGCGTCGCGCAGGTCACTACCACAGTGATCGGTGGAGCGTGCGTATGCGTTTATTATTGTAGTAGCTATCGCGACTATTCTAACGTATATGGGTGCATCAGCGATTGTGACGTCTCACGGGCTAGACAAGAATCAAAAGAGTAAGAAAAAGAATAAGAATAAGAAGAATCTGAAAAAGAATAGGAAGACTGGATCTGGTTTGGTTAACGATATCATAAACCGTCTGCCGTTCGAACTACACGTTCCGGGCTATCAGTTCTGCGGACCGGGAACGCGATTACTCAAGCGATTGGCTCGTGGCGACGAAGGTGTAAATCCCCTAGACGCAGCGTGCCGCGATCACGATATCGCGTACTCTCGTCGAAAGGATTTAGAGGGGAGACACGTGGCAGATCGTGCGTTAGCCGAACGAGCGCGAGAACGGGTGTTTGCAAACGACGCGACATTCGGCGAAAGAGCTGCAGCCACTGGCGTGTGGGCAACGATGAAGGCTAAGACTAAACTCGGCATGGGTATGAGAAGGACGAAACGGAAAAATCCGCAACGGCGACGACAACGTCGTAATCTACGAGTGGCGAAACGTGGTGGTTTTCTTCCATTTCTTCCGTTGGTGTTACCCGCCTTATCGGCTATCGGAGCATTGGCCGGTGGAGCGGCTGGTATAACCAAAGCGGTCAACGATTCAAGGGCCTCTCGAAAACAGCTGGAAGAGACGTTGCGTCATCATCGGGCGATGGAGGGGCGAGGGATGCACCTGACACCGTACAAGCGAGGCGCGGGCTTGAACCCGAGACGGCGGCGCCGACGACAAGTGGAAACGAAAAAAAAAAAAACATCGATCGCGTAGGCGCGTGGCGACGGTGGCGACGATAATTCAACAACCTATGACGAACCTGCAATTAGAGCGCGAGTGCGCAAACATCCCATTCTTTCGAGGGGTGTTTATGCGCGATACGCTTCCTACGCGCGTACGAACCAACGAATGCGGTATCGCGAATCTGGACGAGAATCGAGGCGCCGGTACGCACTGGGTCGCGTATGCGAAACGCGGACCACGAGTACAATACTTTGATAGTTTTGGGAATCTGCGACCTCCCGCGGAATTGATCTACTATTTCGGACGCGGTACAACGATCACGTATAATCACGATCGTTTTCAACGTTTCGACGAGATGAATTGCGGCACTTATGCATGCAATTTTTACAGCAAAAGTCTATGGAATTATGGTCTATGTACTAATAATTAATAATATTAACGGTGTGTACTAAGATTATGTTACAATGTATTCATGCACAATGACGATCCATATCTTCTGTAATAAAGACACACGATATCGATAAATTGCCGAGAATTCTTATGCGTGCGTCACTTACCCTCCCACAGTCTCGCGAGTGTAATCTATGATATGTCGTTCACGCTTACGTTAACGGGACGGAGCAGCGTGCTCACGGTAAACTATTTTCCACCGATAGATTTGAGCGATGGTCAATACGAATTAGGACTCGCGGACTTGGAGACATTTCACACGATACCGAACATCGACTCGAGCAACGATAAATTCTATTTCATAGTGAACTATAACAGCGAAAACAGCACCCGCGCTGACGCTACTCATGATTACATAACGATACCTCACGGCTCCTATGAATTAGACGCTATCGCCGAGTACCTGAAACAACAATTACTTGATCGATATCCTCGAAAACGCGGTAACAGTGAGAACTATGATGACGACAAGTACCCTCTAATGCTACGAGCTAACAACAACACCATGAAAAGTGAACTGTACTGTTCGTTCTATGTGGACTTTACGAAACCGAACAATGTGGGCTCGTTGCTAGGATTTTCCCCGAATCGTGTCTTATTACCGAGAATCTGGCACGAGTCAGACGCCTCGGCGAATATTATAAACGTTAACGTGATCAGAGTAACGTGCAACGTCACTATCGGCGCGTACAGCAACGATAAACCAGTACACACGATCCATGAATTTTCACCTCGCGTGCCGCCTGGATATAAGATATCGGAAACTCCACGACACGTCATTTACCTGCCGATCGTTGCGCGAGCAATACAAGATCTAACGTTGTGCATCGTCGATCAACACGATCGTCCTATAGATTTTCGTGGAGAAGAAATAACGATTCGTTTGCACGTTCAACAACGTCAGCGCGATAGATAGCGTGTGCGGTCACGTGTATGCGTGTGTATTATGTTAGTGTTAGATCATACGTTCGACTCATCAATCGCCGTTGCTACTCCTGAGGTCTCTGTCTCGCGTCATCTGCGCGACCCTTTATCGACCGACGAAGGTATAAGAAGAATAAAGACGGGAGGTGCGATAAGAGGAACACCGGTAAGAAGCATAAGAAAGCCGTTGACTCGTCGAAACGCACGGTTCCTACGATCGTTAGGTTACACCGTAACCTATTAGACGCGCAACCGCGATGACGAATATTTTGGACGTAACGAATACGCCAACCTTCGACAATCGTATTACGAAGATCGAGTTACACACGTATAATCCATACGCCAACACGACGTTTGACAATAGTGACGAGATAAGGATACCTATACAGCAGCAAGATCTGTACACGCTTCCATGCGAAAGTTTTCTATACATCGAAGGTCGCGGCACGTTGACAGCGCAGGACGCGAAAGGTCCGGCAACGTCCGCGACCGCTGTTCTCGATAATAATTGCGTCGCGTTCATGTTCGATGAGATTCGATACGAATTGAACGGTTTTGAGGTCGATCGTTGCCGAAATCCGGGAATCACCACCACGTTGAAAAATTTCGTTTCGTTGTCACCCGAGAGAAGCAGAGTGCTCGCGAATGCTGGTTGGAATTATGAAATCGATTACGAAAACGACACTTTTCATTCGGGCTCTTTCAATTTCTGCGTACCCCTGAACATGTTATTAGGATTTTGCGAGGATTACAAACGCATCGTGATGAACATGCGACATGAACTGATTCTTATACGCGCACGAGACGATTCGAACGCGATGCATTGCACCTCCGCCACTGCGATTCCAAAACTTGAGATACGCAAGGTACAGTGGCGTATGCCTCACGTTGTTTTGGATGAAGTGAATAAACTATCGATGCTGCGTATCTTGGAAAGCGGTCGACCGATCGCGATGAGTTTCCGATCGTGGAGCCTGCACGAGTATCCGTTACTGCAAACGACGACGAAACATACGTGGACCGTGAAAACTACGTCGCAAATTGAGAAGCCTCGATACGTGTTTTTCGGTATGCAAACCAATCGAAAGAATGATGCCGAAACCCCTGCGTGGATGTTCGATCGGAATGATATCACGAACGTTCGACTGTACCTAAATTCCGAGATGTATCCGTACGACGATATGCAAATAGATTTTGATAAGTATAAATTCGCGGTCCTGTACGATATGTATACGAAATTTGCCCGATCGTACTATGGTCACGGGGAACCGTTACTGAGCGCGAACGAATTCTATAAATACGCGCCTATCGTGGTCATAGATTGTTCTAGGCAAAACGAGTCGTTGAAGAGTGGTACGGTGGACGTGCGAATAGATTTCGAATGCAAAGAAAATGTCCCTGCTAATACTTCCGCCGTCTGTTTATTCATACACGATTGTATAGTCGAATACAGCCCTTTATCCAACATGGTACGCAAACTAATATAGTGCGCGTGCGTGAACTATTACTACTACTACTAATAATACTACTACTACTGCGGATACTGCTACTGTTTTAAAAACGCCGATGTCGAAGAGTTCAGTTACTGTTCTGACACCGTCGCAGACGGTACTACCTAAACGAATAATGTTCGCCATTGTCGATCTGCAAGGCTTCGATATCGAACGCGAGTTCGTCGCCAAAGAGATTGCGATTCGTGTAAACAGCATCAGGGATGAAACAACTACGATCAGCCATTGGATCTTCGAACCACCATACTTCTGGGAACATCTGAATTCGCGGAAACACCATCAAGCGTCCTGGCTCGCTAACCATCATCACGGGATTCCATGGTCTGACGGTCACGTTCCATACTCCAAACTACCAGGACTCCTAACCAGCGCACTCGCAAACACTGACTTTGTTCTCGTAAAACGTGCGGAAAAGAAAACGTGGCTGCTGAAACTACTTCCTGACATATTCGTTATGGATATATGTGATTTATATAAACTGCCGACGCAAAAGATCAACAACACTAACAACAGCAACAGGAACAACAGCAGCAGCAACAACATCAACGCGCGAACTGTCGAAGATGACGGAGGCTACGACGTTGACGATGATTATTGCGGGATTATTCCTAACCTAAAGTCTATGTCTACCACGGATGTCATTCGATGTTCATTTCATAACAACTGCGGTGTTTGCGCGCTGGAAAATGTCTATAAAATATGGAATTATATACGTAGCGTCGCCTAATGTAAGTACTACACACACGTTGCATCTACTTTACGCGTCATATGCAAAGAAACGAATATCCTTGTAAGAATCATTTTTTTTTTGTTTTCTATAGTGAACACGACGGCGGCGGCGGTGATAAGATCGGTGACAACTATGCCTGCTTCCTCTAACCACGAATATGAATATCCCTCCCATACGAACGTTATTTTTTCTAAGTAAATACTGATTTTATAATTTAAGTACGCATGCGTGGATGTACATTAATAAAACACACTGTTTTGAATAAAAAATATTTATTTAAAATTGTTGTATATTTATTATTAAACATATATATACGTACTATAGTGGTACGCGGTTCACATCACGCAGGATTGATTGTAATCCTAACGCCAACAATTCACAATCAATCAATGAATGCTTTTCAAAGTGCTCGCTTTCGGAAATTAATTTTACATAATTCGTTGGTGTCGTAGCAGTACGCAGAACGTCTACGAAGGTTGCATATTTACTGGTTACAGAGTACATGTTTTCTGTTAGCCAGGTGTACATATGTTCAATGCACTGGTTGTACGCGAATAGTTTACGCATCGTGACTTCAGTCATATATATGACAACGCGATTATCAGTAATTTTAATAAGTTGATTATCATGTATACGCGTGAAGTCTAGTCGTAAATTATCAATTACGATTTGAGTTTGGGGTGCTGTTGCGTTGCTGCGTAATCGTTGAAGGATGTCCACCTCGTTTTGTAGCATGAGCTTCCACGTAGACATTGAAAAGCTCAACTCGTTGCCTTTGTTGTCGACTATGCTGATCTCGACGTGACACGAATCAATGCCAATACGAATTCCAATAGTTAGACGTTTATAAGCTGTTGTGGTCAGTGGATAATCGCGTCCCAGGATCCGTACGACTGATGGTTTTGGTGTTTTCACCATTTTTGGCGTTGTGGATACAGAACTGTAAGAAATATGTACACGGAATTAATGCTTCATTCGTTTGCGTTTTAGTAAGTGAATGAAGTATGTGTAAAGTGTATAGTAACGTATACATACCTCATGTTGGATTGTTGGTGATGTTGTTGGTGTTTATTTGGAAAGCCCCCATCGTTGTCGGATGCGCATGATGAATCGTTTAAGCTGCGTTTGTACATTTTGATATACACTACGAATGATTTTCATCGACGGCTAAAGAATGACGCGAACGATACTTGTTAGGACTCGAGCGTACGTGGTGTAATGATGTCCGTAGGACTGACCCACGTTATTTTATACTGATTCACGCACACGTACACGGTAATGTGAACATTACACGCGACACGTAGAGCGTGCACGTAGACGCACAAAACGCGTTCAATCCTGCTCAGATATAAACATACGGCACGGCGCGGTTCGCTCTATGATTTTTCAGAAATCATGTACCACCCCTTTCTCCGAAATCCCCATCGAATGCAACGACGTATTTATTCCATGGGTTATCGCGACGATTGATTTATAATAATTATCGCTATATGTATACATCATTGTACGTGCGCGGTATCGGTCCCACGATTCAAATATAAACACACGGCACGAAGAGCATGCACGTAGGCGCACAAAACGCGTTCAATCCTGCTCAGATATAAATACACGACATGGAGCGGTGCAATGTTTATTCCATGGGCTATCCCGATGATTGATTTATAATAATAATTATCGCTGTATGTATACATCATTGTACGTGGGCTGTAACGGTCCCACGTTTCAAATATATACACACTGCAGGAAGCGCGTGCACGTAGATGCACAAAACGCGTTCAATCCTGTCGATCCCTTATCTTTTCTCAGAAATCATTGGTACACCCTCTTTCTCAGAAATCATCATCGAAGACGCGATTTGAATTTCCACGAATCGGTCGCGGTCGCGCCTGCGCACCGATCCCCGCACGCGTACGGAAATTGCGCGGCGGCGACGCGCGCCCAAAGTACCTTAAACATCCAACAGGTGGCGTCGATACGAAATGTCTGGAAAACTTGGAAAATTTACCACGGCGGGCCCAAATACCGACGCGGACCCAAAGTACCTTAAACATCCAGTAGATGGCGCCAATACGAAATGCGTGCGACGCCATTTTTAAATTTTGAAAATTCATCCCCTCTCCTGTGACGTCAGCCCCCTCGCCCACGAACTCGACATGCGCGCGCGACGCCATTTTGAAAATTTTGAAAATCCCCCTCCCCTGTGACGTCATCCCCCTCGCCTACAAACTCGACCTGCGCGCGCGCCGCCATTTTGAAATTTTTGAAAACACCCCCTCCCCTGTGACGTCATCCTCCTCGTCCACGAACTGCGTACCCCCCCCCCCCTCCCCGCCTCCCCCTCGCCCATCGCACGGAAGACCGCGGCGGTACCCCCTCCCCACCTCCCCCTCGCCCATCGCGCGGTACCCCCCGCCCCGCCTCACCCCTCGCCCCCATTTGGTCCAGAACTCTCATAGTATAACTACTGCTGGTCCCAGGTATCCTTACATTCCCACTACCCAAAGTTAAGGGTCGCAATGTCAGGTGCGTCCAGGTCAACGTACCGAATATTCACTTCACTGCACGACTACTAACACTGATTACTTTATTTATCCTGAAGTATTCTTGGGCCGTGTACATTTCTGCGACGCGATTGCTAGCTGACTGACAGGATTTTTTCCAAGCAACTTCCGCTACCCCCAAGTAGCTTCTCTGGTTCCATTATGAGTTAACTCCCACCAGGGCAAGAGGCTTTAGGTAAAAAGAAGCCAACACATTTTCGGAACACGTGTTTTGCAGAAGTGCAACGAACACTTTCACAAAAGCCCGCGCTCCGTCCTTCTACTGCCAATGTACCCATTGCTTCGAGATAGAAAACAGACACCACGTGTATCGGTTCGAAAGGGTCCGAAGAGAAGAGACAGTCTTCGAGTTACTATAAAGAAGAAAATGCATACCAATCCTGTTTCCCCTTTCCGACACCCTGAGTTCACGACTTCTACGAGGCGGAACCAATTAAGTCATAAATTATCCGAAACTGTAGGAAACCGTTCTCTACCGCCGACTCGCCGGACAATAAACCGCGACCCTGGCGAAATGCTCTGGCTGATCAGCCTGATTAATTTTGAAGAACTAGAAATTACAGAGTATTATCCAACATCAATACGCCTCGCGGAAAGACACAGGAAGAGAAGAGGTAGTGCGCTGACTGCGCGTAGTCCCGCCTGCTTCGTCCTACCTTCAAATTAAAGACGGATCCCTTATCTCTCGAGTATAAACACGCGCTCGATTTCAAAACAAAAGCACGCGTCGACGTATTCCGTGCTAGAGATGGTGGGCCTTGAGGTCCGATTGGTCCCAAACTAACCAATCTGCCCTGCAGCCGTCCCAAACGGCCACTGTCCTGAAGAGGCCCTCTTCACAGCAGTATCTCCTCCCCAAGGCCCACCATCTCTAGCACGGAATACGTCGACGCGTGCTTTTGTTTTGAAATTCGAGCGCGTGTTTATACTCGAGAGATAAGGGATCCGTCTTTAATTTGAAGGTAGGACGAAGCAGGCGGGACTACGCGCAGTCAGCGGACTACCTCTTCTCTTCCTGTGTCTTTCCGCGAGGCGTATTGATGTTGGATAATACTCTGTAATTTCTAGTTCTTCAAAATTAATCAGGCTCGATCAGCCAGAGCATTTCGCCAGGGTCGCGGTTTATTGTCCGGCGAGTCGGCGGTAGAGAACGGTTTCCTACAGTTTCGGATAATTTATGACTTAATTGGTTCCGCCTCGTAGCAGTCGTGAACTCAGGGTGTCGGAAAGGGGAAACAGGAATGGTATGCATTTTCTTCTTTATAGTAACTCGAAGACTGTCTCTTCTCTTCGGACCCTTTCGAACCGATACACGTGGTGTCTGTTTTCTATCTCGAAGCAATGGGTACATTGGCAGTAGAAGGACGGAGCGCGGGCTTTTGTGAAAGTGTTCGTTGCACTTCTGCAAAACACGTGTTCCGAAAATGTGTTGGCTTTTTTTTACCTAAAGCCTCTTGCCCTGGTGGGAGTTAACTCATAATGGAACCAGAGAAGCTACTTGGGGGTAGCGGAAGTTGCTTGGAAAAAATCCTGTCAGTCAGCTAGCAATCGCGTCGCAGAAATGTACACGGCCCAAGAATACTTCAGGATATATAAAGTGATCAGTGTTAGTAGCCGTGCAGTGAAGTGAATATTCGGTACGTTGACCTGGACGCACCTGACATTGCGACCCTTAACTTTGGGTAGTGGGAATGTAAGGATACCTGGGACCAGCTGTGCACGGAGCACGTCCATCGATGACCAGGATCGGTTCGGTGACCCTGTGACACAGATTTTCAAGCTGCAGGTGAATTTCCAACAAGGGTGAGTTTTAGTTACTAACGCCTATCACCTTTCGTTAATTTCCTGTTACATTACCTTTTCGTGGCTACGTTATTAACACAAGGAAATTTACGTATTCCTTATCCTCCCACTTCAAATAATTATTATTTTCGAATCTTCTAAAAAAAAAAACTGCGTATTCGTCTTTTTACGTTACACGTGATTTTCATCCATTTATCCTTTATTCATTATTCACTTTAAATGACGAACAAACCATGACAACATGTTCGATTTTATTTGTTACGTCTTTTTCATTTGCCATTCTACGCAAGTTTCTTCGATGCATGCCGAGTTGCTTGCTCGTCGCAGTCGCAGCGCGGCTCGTAGCCATGCTACCGCGGGAACTCGGCCGTCAGACTCGCGCTGTGATTGGTCGGTGCTTTTTATTAATATCTCGTTAATGAAACATCGGAGAGCATTTTCGCAAAGGAAAAAGTTGTTTGAAATCACCCCCAGAATCACCCCCTTTAAGGAAACGCAACATTTTTGGGACACCCTGTATTCATTCTATTACAAGTTGGATCAAATTATATTTCGCTAGTTCCCAAGCGCGGACTGTTCGCTAGTAAAGCGATAAGAAGCCAACTCATACCGTGTTTCCTCGAATAACAACCGCTATACGTGGAAGACGATTCCACGGATCGCGGGGTGACTCGATGGGTGTTGGATCGCCGACTACGGCGATTTGATTGAATATCGATCGACTATCACCAAGCGAACCCCACCATAATTGGCGCTCTTGATAAAAATCTATATAAGTAAAGCTACAGGGATCGTTGGGGCAGTCGATGGGACTTCGATAGTTGATTCAGTTTATTATCTGCGCGTTTGCCTTTTATAAAAGTTATAAGTGTATAAGTCAATAATATTTATCTCATTTACATTGTTAAAATATTGTAACTCGAAGTTAATAATATTTGTCTCGTCTACATCGTTAAAGAAATTGTAAACCGCTTTCTATTGATTAAGGTAAGATTAAAAATTCTATTGTCCTATTACAAATAAATTAGTTTATTCTCATAGGAAATCTGTTAATTAACAAATCCCTCCCTCGGTTAATAAGTTAGTCAAGTTTAAGTCTAGATTATTCATTGGGTGGTGGGCGTTATAAGCCGTGTATTCGACTTGACGAGCTACCCTCAGTGACGAACCTTATAGATTGTCATATTCAAACTTCCCGCGTTTGTCGATAAACTTTCCATTACCCAGGACGTGACAAAATTAAATTAAACAGATCAAATTAACTAAACATTATGTGTTACACATTCATATAAGTTGTATTCAATATTAGAGCGATTGTCTGTTAATTACATTTGAATGAGACAAATGTATATGTTGATTTTCAGTAGTGTTTGTTGTACAAGCATTTGATATGGTGGTGATGAAAATTTGGAAATAATTGTCAAAATAGTAAGGGTTTCAAAGTCATGGTCCAAAGTAGTAGTAATATAAAAATAATAGATTGTTTATTATATAATTATTTGTTTCTACCGAAATGAAAGTAGGATTAACGCAAAATCAAATAAAAAACAGTAAGAAATATCATTTCAGCCTTTTGTTGAGAAATTAAATAAGTTACAATAATTCTTTACAGTGGTGCATATACAATGTTCATCACTGCGGTTTTTTACCTTCTTGTCAGTCATCCAATTCCACAATACCCTATTGGGAATAAAACCAGCCATAACCCTATCATGCATAGAAATCTGTAAACCTGAAAATTGAAGCCAAACATAATTGGAATCTAATAAAATCCACAGAGATGTGAACTTGAAAATAGAAACTAAAATTACTTACAATCACGAACAATTGCATAACTCTGCAAACGCGAAAATTGATGTCATAACCCTATCAAGTACAGAAATCTTTAACCCTGAAAATTGAAGCCAAAAACAATTAGAGTCTAATAAAACGCATGACTTTGGTAAACATAATCAAATTAAATTAAAACTTACTATTTCGATGAAATGTAATCAGAAAAAGACTTTAAGTATGAATGCAAATTTTGATTTTCTAACCACGAATAATTACATTTCTCGATTTAATCAAAATACTGTTGCGGCGTAATAATAATATTTTATTGGGATGTTCCAAGTAATAAAATGTTCACAAATACGGTGTAATTGAAGACAATGGCAACTAATTAAACATTTATTGTCATGTAGCATATAGGTTATACTTTCTGTCACTTCGAGGAGGGGACCACATAGCATTCAATAAATGTTTAGTTGCCATTGCGTTCTTGCATAAATAGCCCCACAGCCACTTAACTTTGGTTAAAATTAAATAGGTACTCCAGATACTAATGATGAAAATAAACGATTGATTTCAGAACGAATAAAAAAAGTAATCAATTCTTTTTGTCTTGCTGCAAACTTGCTGTATCCAATTTATAGGGGTAAATGTTTCTCAAATAATGAGGAATATATTAATATGAATAATTTTTTTAAACAAATACTTGGAGAAGAAAATATAATAGAACTACTGCATTATAAAGATATATCTGATAAATAAAATATCATTTTATTTTACAGCCTTTACATAAAGAACCTAATTAGATTGCATTTCTTTCTTACAAAAACTTAGTTTAATAAACTTAAATCTAGATTCGAATACTAGCAGAAACATTTATACGCATAAGTCGCACCTGTATTTGAAAGTTGTTAATAAAGTGATCGTATTATACATGTATATAATTTAGCATTTCAAGTCATTTAGATACCACTACACACACTTTATTCGCCATCACAGTATTTTTCCATTTCTTCAAACTGTCCAAAATTTCTCTATCAGTGGATGTAGTAACAGCTTTTGCTTCTGCAAATTGTTTCTTCAATCTTTGCCACTTTTTTAATTTTTGGGTCAATTTTCCGTCAATAGGTTCTTGACTCCCATGATATCAGTATTTTAAACAAAAGTGTTTTCCACATTTGATGCACAGCATTTCAATGGGTGAGGTTGCTCTACAAGCCTCGAGGGAGCGCCTTGGCGCCTTTGTTAATAATAATTTTCTTCATTGTGGTTCAGCAGGTTATAACTAAATCATTCAAAGAATGGGACTCAATGCAGCAGTACTCATTACTTGAAGATACCTGTTGTTTTTTTTTTTTTTTTTTTTTTTTTTTTTTTTTTAGGGGGAAAATGCTTTATGCATACCCCGGCTTCGCAGCCGGGGTTATGTGGGACTCGCCGTCAAAAGGACGGGATACCCACTAAAAACCCCCTCTACGGTGTGCCACCTTCAGTGTGCCCTTGGGGCAGGGGGGCACTGCTAGGTAGTACTTCCCCCCACTTGAAGATACCTAGAAAAACAAAAATTGTTACGCAAGGATAGTATGTGCAAGGAATGTGTGTTGAAATATTTCATAACAATTGAATTTTCATGTTCAATAAATACATGTACCTACTATGAAGGAGCATTTTCCATTACATAAATCACGGCATGAGGAACGATAGTAACAGAATCATTACATGTGTCAACATTCTTTTGTATATCATTATAAATTTCCCATCGATCATTTAATCGTCTGGCGTACCCAATGTAGTGACCAGGTGTATAGGCGTTTAATCGTAGGCCTTAGGAAGGTGGGGTGGATTGCCACTGGTATGGCCAGAGAAGGTATGCGCTCCAATCGAGATGATTACGTCCACCAATTGTTGAGACGGCACGTTTATTTGATCGGCTGTGGGCGTCGTTACAACAACGGACGAGCACTCCACAGAAACCCAGAACGGACACACACGACTTACAACCACGCAGTTACGAGGAACAGATCTATATACAAACTATGTACAGGGGCGCAGGGCGCCAAGGCTCGAAGGGCCGTTTTAAAAAGGTTCCGCAAAACGTTGCTCGTGGGTCGCAGGGCGACAAAAGCCGTTATATATTGTGCGTGCGGGAGCGTGTTGGTGTCGTCAGATGTTCTTGGAAGCGACTAACGGATTCCTGGAAGAGCGCGCACCGCTCGAATCCATGCAAAAACGTGTGACGTATGTCACCGTCTTACCGGACGGTGTGTCACCAGTATTGACACGCTCTCGCACGCACGTTTAAATCCGCGCGACAGCTGATCGGCGGATTTCGACTGCAACAATAGGCAATGACTCCTGTCAATCTAGAATATATAAAAATGAAACCGAATGATTGGATTTTTGAGCAACTAAATTTAAATTAACTTGTACTGACTGTGATGAGTTACTCACTTTAAAGGGAATTTTGACAAATTGATCAGTGGAGGAATATATTTCAGCTGACAGTTTAATCCAGACTTGTACGCGATGCCTGGTCGAATATCTAGCTCGATAAAGATATGAAAATTTGGCATGAAACTTGTGGTACATCTTTCAGAACAATTATTGTTGCGGCATTGGACTTTATGCAGGTTTAATTGTGTAGCTTCTTCAAGAGCCCCGAAACCCTTATAACCAATGATTTGGTGGTTTACACATAGTTGAGGCACAGCAACTATTGTTGTTCCGCAATGCGTGCACGTATATTCGTAAAAGCCGCTCGGT
The DNA here is from genome assembly GCA_929113495.1 of Andrena minutula. Lineage (NCBI taxonomy): Eukaryota > Metazoa > Arthropoda > Insecta > Hymenoptera > Andrenidae > Andrena > Andrena minutula. Next base: position 17,245,234 of record OV815995.1, read on the forward strand.
TCTGTCTTTAAACACTTAGCCCAAACTACGGCAATATTATTATGCATATTGATAGAATATGAAATGATACGATGACTTGTTTGCAATCCGATTTGTGGCGAGAATAGCTTTATCAGCACTTTGGCTCTAAGAGTCAAAATTGCGTTGCATACACCTTTATCGATAAATTCTAGGACAACCTGTAGTGTATCATTTTTTGACGATTTCACAGCACTGGCATACATCGGTACATCTAGGACGCTTGTTGCTAATATTTGTACGATTGCATCGAAGTTGCAACTGTTGGTGACGAAATAGCTATGACCATCAATGACTATTGGAGACTTTCGACAATTACCATTTGGTAATAGCACAGCTTTCTTTCTAGAGGTTGCATCAGCGTGACTGATTTGTATATCTGGATATGGCTTGAAATATTTGCTTTTACTAACACTAGGCTTAGAAATACTCTTTATATTAAATTTATCCTTGGGCCAATTTTTGTTTTCAGAACGAATTCCAAATTCTTCTCTTTCTTGTGAGTCACTCGATGTTGTTTCATTGTTGCGCCATCATGAAATTGCGCGTATTGATGATGTTCACCCTTCATTTCAAAGTCTTGTGTGATGTTATGATTAATATCTATATCACATTCTTGCATTCTGCTTGAAATACAGTCATTTACTGCACTGAAACTACAGTCATTTATTGCACTTTCATTATTGTTTTGTTCATTTACTGCACTGAAACTACAGTCATTTATTGCACTTTCATTATTGTTTTGTTCATTTACGGCCTTATTGCGCCAATTATCATGTGAACACGTATCTGAATCATTTAGAGCCGTTATGATGTTTAATGGCTTTCCTGCTTCAGAAAAAGCCACCGATGTTTCAATATTTGGCAAGATCGGTTGATCTTTCTTTGGTGGGCTAGGATACGGACATCTCTTCTGAATAAAATTAGATAATTTTGATGAAAAAATTGCAGCACCCCCTAAAGTATCTTGCAAATCCACTTTCAAAAATTTATCCACGCGTAGACGTCCACCATAGTCTTTTAAAACTCTGTTCTTTTTATTATTGAAATATTCTTCAACAATGCTAAATGACGAGTGGCCCGTCACGAATGGTATTCCAACGCCACTCCAGAGTGGAAATTCATTAGCAACTGGTACAAATCGTTCAATAAAGTCCTTGAAGTAATAGCCATTTACCTCACTACCTTCGGAAATGGTAATCTCAGCCGTTTTCAGTAAATGTTGAATATACATTTTTAAGCGGCTACTGTGTTCGTCAAGTTTATCAGACGATAAATCAGCCAAGTCTTCCTCCATGATATTAGATTCATTTCCTTCCTTCACTGTTAAATTTCGATGAGTCATATATTTCATCAATTGGCATCTAACATCTACTGTCGTTCTTGTTACAACGTCGATGACTGTGTCTTTATACGGATGGAGAGCGACTGTGCACGTCAATAAAAACATATTTGTGAATTGCTCAAGTTCTTGGCAGTCAATCATTAACGAAACACATAGTAGATAAAATTCTCGTACTTTAGAGTGGCGCATATTTTGCATACATTGCCACTTCCGAATCATATTTATAAAATGCGCTACATCTAGACCAATGTATGTGTGAATCTGAGGTCGATAGTAATACTCACTATTTTTACTCGCATACAGGAAACAGGTTTCTACGTATGTTTTTATTGTTTGCTCGTTGAATGCTAATGATATGCCATTTAAAAGCGCTCTTGAAAAATCACATACTGCACGTATTGGTTTGGGAGCCCCTAACTGTAGCCAATTTTTTAATCCCCAGACGAAAATATCAGTATGCTGGCTTTCCGTAAGCATATGGTATACTGGTAATGTTGTTTTATCGAAATTAATGACAACAGCATATAGAAAAATGTGACCAGACTTCGTACCGTCACAATGCAGCAGCGGCTGTACAAGACTCCCAGTACCATCTATAGCTACAGTACAATTACGCTTAGTGATTCTACGATATTGTTTGTATGCGAGTAACTGTGCCGGGGTACTATAGAATACATAAAACTTATCACCCTTATAGTCATGAATTGAACCTCGGTATGGAGCCGTACGAGCCATTTTTCCAATAGTGCGAATTATATCATGGCCATCCAATGGCTTTACTTCCAGTTTTTTGTCAACGTGTTCCACTTTTGCTTGGCGTAACACACTCAACTTGGGAATGTGTGGAGGTAGTCGGTCGCCAATTTTCATGCATTCTCGAGCTTCACGTTTTTGCCAGTTGCCACATCCTTCATGAAATATTTCTTCTCCAACTTTCTTCCGGAACCAGTCACGTGACTTTTCAGCGTCGACACTCGCTTTGAGCGTCAAGATGTTAAAAAACTGCATTTGTATATAATAATTCCACAAAAATGGTTCAAATTTTCTTTTTTTAAAACTGATATAATTTTTTCTTAAAACTTCAATGTCTTCTCTACAAATCGATTTTAAAAATCTGAAAAAAAAAACAGAATACAGTTCTATCCTTCCCCTTCATGGAAGTCAAGATGAATCACGTGATCTTGACTCGGAGCCGAGCCAACTTTCTCTTCCCACATGTGCACCCCGCTGTGTAACGGAAAAGCGCGCTTCCACCAAGCTTCCACCACCACCCGAAGACGGAGGGAAAGATGGACGTCGATTCGCGGGGGCGGACGGACCATGGACATAGGAATATAGGGACAGAGGGTGAGGCTAGCTTGTGGACGAGGGACGCGAAGCCTAGTTGAGGGACGGGCCCCCACCCAGGGCAACCGAAGGGTGCCCTGTAGTGATTGGTTGCATTATTGCGCATGCTCTGTACCGCTAATTATGAAAAACTATTAACCACAGATTAATGCATATATCGTTAATACTAAAAAGTGATTATTTATGAATTTGAATTTTGAATATAATGAAAATTTAAGTACATGTTCAATACTAAAGTAATATTAAATACATGTTCAATTACTAGAATATATAAAATGAATTAAAGAAAAAATACTGATTGAAAATAATTTATTATTTATATTGAAATAAAATATTATACAATACATACTTATTACTAGTATACTTATTATTAATTACATGAAATCTGAAATATTTCTATCACTCGCCCCTAAAAAGTGTCATTTTGTTAAAAAAATGTCTTCGACAATTTGACGTATCTATTTTACTTAAACCTATGTAATATAACCTTATTTTAAAATATTTTTTTATTATGGCACGTATTAAGTGCACTACATGGTTTTCCATAAATCCCTGTTCATGTGTATGTTTTTTTCAATTTTGGAATATATTAGTGTTAATAAATTTCTCTAATACTGCATTTGATAAATACAATTGAATTGTTTGCTGCCTAAAGATCACATCTGAATGGATGGCACATCGAATTTTATGTTCACACTTGCGGCAAATCGCAAGTACTTGGTCTGACGGCTGTATTAATCGCCCACGGGTTTTCACATTAATTAAATTATTTCTTCCAATATTACTGTCAGTTAGTTCGTTTGTACAAACTTCGCACAGTAACCGTTTTTTTTTCATTGGAACACAACATACCCAGCTATATATTCAACAACACTCATTGAGAATGCTGTAATTTCTCGAATGTCTTCAATGTAATCATGATCATGTAAGTGATTGTTAATATTGTGAAAATCAGTTTCCACCGGTTCAATACATAATCTTGATAATCGTGACGTTACATTTATAACCTCTTCTGCTATGGCAACGGTACATATGGTAGTACTGCGCTTGCGCTGGACAGCGGCCAATGAAAAGGAGGCACCCTTTTACCTCGTGACGCTGGCTGGGGTTCCCGCGTCTTGTGTGTGCCTTGGGTCGACTGTCCACAAGCTCCCCAATCTATCTCCTTTTTCGCGGTATCTGCTGTACTAATTGTGGCTTTGTTTGCAAGTGCGATCGATGTAATTGTGCGGCACCATTAAGCTAGTCTGTACACTATAGATTTACCCGCGTTATCAGATTATTCGCCTTTCTTGGGGAATGCACCAACGACGCCGGGCTCGATGGCGTCCCCACATGGCGGAAAGCGAGGCATATCTCCTGAATCAGCAGAGAAGGATAAGGCCACTAATAATGAGCCATTCAATAGAGTAAGAGGGGCAAAAACGCCAAAACTCAATTCGTTGCAGCTTGACAAGCTCTACAAGAGCACTATCAGAGAATATGCAGTCAAGAAATCAACCAGCAACATCAACATCATCCCTAACCTGAAAACGGCCCGCACGGCCAAACCGCCAGCGCCCAACGAAGGCTGCGGTCATATTATGAACACTCCTCAATGCTCTTCTGCATCGACGGATGGTTGGATAACCCCCAGGAAGACTAGCAAGTCTCCAAATCTAATTACGAAGGTCACTAACGACGCCCGCATAGATGAGAACAACCGTTTTTTGCCTCTTTCGGGCATCGAATTAAACGCCGAGATAGATAACACCCCTGACGTGGGGGCTAAGTCGAGCACCATGGCCAAAACACCCAGGCCCCCACCAATCTACACTACCGACACCACCTTTGAGATTATCATTGGGATAGCCAATTCGCTAAATATCCCAAAAACAAAAATCACTGTCAAGGAGAATGATTCTAAGAATCACACCATAAACACTAGTGCCCTTGAACACCATAAACTTCTGGTTGCGAAACTCACAGATCAAGGTATACAGTTTTTTACTTATACCCCGAAAGGTAGTAGACCAAAATCCATCCTCATTAAAGGGATAAAAGGAAATTTTGATCTTGAATACATCAAGAGCGAGATCCTGGACCTCCATATTCCCAATATAGAAATCCTAAACATAACAAAGTTCGCATTTGACAAAAAGCAGCCTGAGAAACACCACCACCTAATACAACTTTCGGCAGACAGCAAAACTGCAGATTATTCAAAATTAAAGCTCTAGCGTACCAAAAGGTGAAATGGGAACACCTTAGAAGACAGCCCCTGTTCCAATGCAAAAAATGTCAAAGGCTTGGGCATGCCAGCAAGAATTGCCACCTGCAGTATAGATGCGTCAAGTGCGCCCAATCGCATGAACCAGGGGCATGTAATATCAAATTACAAGACGGGAGGGAATCTCTCAAGTGCGCCAATTGTGGCTCGGTTGGTCATCCAGCCTCGTACAAGGGCTGCCCCTTTATGAAGTTTGCATTGAAACAAAAAAGAGAGACAAACTCCAGGCACTTACGCGATATAACCCAGAAGATAAACAAGCTCTCCTCAACTGTCAGAGCGAATACGTCCTTCGCACAGGTGCTTTCGGGAAGGCCTTCTCAACAGCATCCGAGCAACCCCAACCTGCCTAGACTAAGGCCTACAACAGGAACGCCTTTAACACCATCATACCCAGGTACCAACGTGGAGCTGCCCACGAACCAGCCCCTCCCCACGAAGCCTCCTGCATGGATTGAAGAACTAAAGAATGAATTCGCTGCACAGGTTGCGATACAATTCCAAACCCTGGCGGCACAAATAGCGGCAAACACAGAGCGGATTGACTATATGTTTAATACCCTTTTTGCAGACTGAGCTAATGGAAGGTTCCGTATTCTCTAGTCAAATTAAGATAGCAGCTATTAATGTTAATTCTATTGTAGCCCACCAACGCAGATTGGAGCTTAACCAATTTATTGCAGAGCACAACCATGATATTTTATTACTATCGGAAACTAAGCTTAATGCTACTCACAAAATCTCCCTCCGGGACTATGACATTATAAGAAATGACAGGCCAAATGCAGTAAAAGGAGGAGGCACGGCAATCGTGATCAAGCGAAGCATTCCGTACATAGTTTGTAATTTCCCATCGTCTTCAAGGAATGCGATCCTGGAATATACAATAATTAAACTCCCTACGAGAGGTAACAATAGTATATTTATAGTTAGCGTATACGCCAGGAGTGACAATCGCGACCTCTTTATCAGAGAGCTAAATAGTTTATTCACTAGTCTTAACTTACATTGTCTCAATAACTTTTATATTATTGCGGGCGATTTTAATGCCAGAAGAAAAGCGTGGGGCGACAGGGCAGATAACCAAAGAGGTGTGTTCATGGATCGTTGGGAAACAATGCATGAAAACAGATTTAAACTTAGAGTCATCGGGCCATCGACCCCTACATACAAGCCGGCGCAAACCTATTTAGACATATGTCTCGTTGATACGAGGCTGAGTTTATTGAACGGTGTCCATGGTCGGGCTAGCACCTTACCGTATGATAGTGATCACACTGCAATCACACTCAGATTTGGCCTCAGTAACGATGGTTTTGATTTCACTCCCTATCCACCACTACGGCACCGGTTCAATTATAAAGCCACAAAATGGGAAAAATTTGCTAAGAAGATTGTAGACCTTGATGATTATACTATCCCCGAGGACCGCAACCTAACAATCCCAGAAATTGACAAATACGTCTATAAAATCAGTTCACTTATCTCTGAATCAGCTTCCATAGTAGTGCCGAAAATAAATACCAATAACAATAATACGTTGCAGTACGTTAACCACAAAATCAGGAAGCTGCAAAAACGCAAAAGTCAACTGGTCTCCCTGCTGCATTACCTCCATATCATGGATCCAGGCTTGAAACTCCCGGCTTCGCGACAAGCTAAAGAATTGCTGAAATATACCACTAAAGAGCTGAGGTCGGAATTCAGAATAGCCATCGAAGACTTTTGGACCCGCCTGGTCAAAAAAATAGACCATCGAAACCCGGCATCTTTTTTCCCGAGGATTAATGCCCTGTTCAGACCAAAGCATCTCGAGGGTGTGAAAGACCTCCACATTAGCCGCGACAAGGGGAGTATTATCCAGAGAAGTCGCTGTGACATATCCCAGCCAGTTATCTTAGATAATAATATTATATTCTCAGACTCCCAGGATAAACTTAACGTCATTGGTGCATTTTATGAATCAATAAATTCCCCCCGTCCTCTGAATTCTGGTACTCGCCTTAAAGAAATCGTTGATGAGGCAGCTGATAAGCTCAAATCTGAACTTTGCACCAGAAGAGAGCAGTTTATTACGACCACCCAGTTTAATGATAACAATAAGGCCAGCAACCCCGCTTCTCTGGATATTACACCCCATCCCTTTTGCAATATCGCCTCTGTAGGTTACATATTGAGAAACCTTCCCAATAAAACATCGAGTGGTCTTGATAACATCCCTCCGATACTACTAAAGCACTTGCCCTTTAAGACGGTCAGGGACCTGACAGTATTACTTAATAATGCCATTAATCACAACTACTTTCCAACAGCCTGGAAAAAAGCTAAAGTACTCCCCATTTTGAAAAAAGGGAAAAACCCTCACGACCCATCTAGCTACCGTCCAATCAGTCTCACCCCCAGCCTCAGCAAAGTCTACGAGTCAGTCATTAATAACAGCATAGTTTCATTCTGTTCAGACAACGAGATCATCCCTGATCACCAATTTGGTTTTAAGAACCGACACTCGACGGTCCATGCGGTACATAAGCTACTGGCTGATTTAAACACCCAGGTGGGCAATTGCAAGCTCGTGGGAGCGGCATTGCTAGACCTGGAAAAGGCCTTTGATTCTGTGTGGCTCAATGGCCTAATATACAAATTGCTGAAGAAGAACTTCCCGAAGTGGCTAGTGCTTATGATTTGGGACATGATCAGGGATAAATCGTTCGTTACCTGGGATGGCATTAACATCTCTTCGGAGGAGTTCATGATCACGAACGGGTTGCAGCAGGGCACGGTGAACTCGCCAATACTTTTTAATATTTTCACGAGTGACCTCACAAAACTTTTTGGTCTGAATACGGGCGCGTCCTCGGCATTGGCGTTCGCAGACGATGTGATAATTTATACTATCGGTAGCTGGGTGGCGTCGGTTCGCGACGATCTTGAATCACTGGTGAACAAGCTGAACAGATACTACATGTCATGGAACCTTAGACTCAACCCCGGTAAATGCGAAACCATCTTGTTTAGAAAGCCTATCAATTTTCTCTCCGCTAAAGCAAGGGCTGGACGCAATCAATTCCAAATCCAGACACTCAGCCCTGGCACCAACAATAGTGTAATCATCCCGCATAAGAAAACGGTCAGATACTTAGGAGTACAGTTAGACTACCTCCTTAGAGGTAATAAGCATATTGACATGCAGGTAGAAAAAGCACGTAGGGCATTCATGGCCAACAGCCGAGTTTTTTACAACAAAAACATAACTAATAGAGCCAAGGTTATCCTATATATGCTGCTGGTCCGTCCAATACTAACATATGCAGCGCCTATATGGTGGAATTGTAACCACACGGTCATGGAGAAGCTCAGGTGCCTCGAACGTGCATGCCTCAGGGCCTGCCTCGGGTTATATCGCTCCCAACATTCGGATTGGCAGCACTATGTACGGAACCAAACTATGTATGAGTCAGCGGAGATCCCTAGGATTGATTCGTTCACCCTTCGCCTAACCCGTGACTATTTTAGCGGGCTCCCGAGCATTGACAACGCCGTGATTAAATCCTCCTCCAAGCAGCAGGACGAAGTCTCTAAACGTCAGATTGCTATTGGCTATGTCGCCCCGCAAGCCTTTACCTACTGCGACCAACGTGGTCTGCTGCAGAATGAATGCAATACCCCGATTTTGTACCATTGGAAGCGCAACAAGGCGAAAAAAAAAATCGCGCTGGAACATGATGCGTATGATACTAGTCATGGTAATTTTATGTTCTCTATTGCTTTACCTAAGCGTGACCGACGAGACTTCCATAGACTCAATTTTGAGAAATATTGGTGGCTATCGCCCAGTTGCGCACATATTCCAGACTGCTACGACGCAGAACAAACGGTGCTTAACTCCTTCTTGGAGCTGTGATTAGAAAGGATACCTTGTGGTTCCTCTTACACTGTGATACCTAGAATAAGGGTAGGCCTCCACCTTGTTGTACCTTGTTGTATATAGTTAGTTCGTAAGTTTTTTTTTTTTTTTTTTTTTTTTTTTTTTTTTTTTTTTTTTTTTTTTTTTAGTTAGTAAGTTTATTTAGCGTTAAGGTTTCGACTCATATCGATTCAGGGGTTTTTATAGCAGCCGTCTACTTTTCCCCATGTATCAGTACATTATATAATGACAGACAGTGCAAATTAGTATGTAATTGTTCATATTTTATTAACATATAGTTTATAATAGTCAGAGTTATCTATATATATATATATTCTTATATGTATTAGTTTCGAGAGAAGTCTTCCCAAGAGTTACGATAGATATTCGTACAATTGGGGATCCAGTTCCTAGTGTTCATGACGTGTTTGAGCATTTTTTTATATGTTGTTAAGCTCACATACCTACCTGTAATTGCTATACGTCACATTAATAAACATTTTGAAAAAAAAAAAAAACCCTTTTACCTCGTCCCCGTCCCGCAACGGGTCCCGCCCCGCAGTGGTAGTTAGACCCCTTGGGACGCACATCCGCGGGACAGCCTACCCTTTGAATCCGGCTCATCCCTCATCCTGATTGGCCAAAAGACTGGGAGGACGCGCAAGGATGGAAGGAGCACCACGTTCGAGGAGGGAAGGAGCAACGACGGAGGACTTCGAGAAGGCAGAACGATTTTTGACTCGGAATCGAAAAGTCCTGAATTGTTCTCATTACAAAAAGATCTTTAAAAGTTATAAAGAAATATATTGAAGTTTTTGCCAGTTAATAATTCTATTTTATTTAAAACTCCCGCACATTCCGCGAGCAGAGTGCTTTAGCACTCCACGGGCACCAACCCGCGTTCTGTTCTTAAAAGCGCCGCTAAATACGCAACACCATCAATTTCATGCGCAGTATGCGTGAATCGGAACACAACCAAAGATTGCGTGTGATTTACACGGCCGATTTTTTCACCTTTAATAATCTTCCAGTTAAAGTTATGTTCCAGGAAACTGCCAAATGATCAGTGGTGGCTCCGTATTTTACCTAACGTAGAAAAGTGATTTTTCTACGCGTAGAATAAGACGTACTAAATAGCTTAATTTTACTACGTCATGTATTTTATGTATAAAATCATATTGTTTAAAAAAAACCGTCTGTGGAACGCCATAACCTGCATGGACACATCGTAGATCATTAAATACAGAACTGCAACAACACTCTTATCGTTGGATGATGAATTTTTCCAACTATCTAAAAGTAGAACTGTATCTTTGGATTCCACACTGATTATTGATTTTTTGTAATCTTGAAATTTTGTTGCACACCAAAGATATAAAATTTACTAAAAAATTTCAAATTATTTATAATTTTTACAATTACAATCCAATCTTTCTTTTTAAAGGAATTTAAAATATTGTGCAGGAAAATTCAATGTAATAGGTAGAGGTTAATCACAAAAAATAGAAAATAATAATTACAAAATTAAAAAAAGATGTGAAATCAAAATGAGCTGCTAGTACATAAAGATGCTTTCCAACTGCGCTTTAGATGACACAACTACATATGCACAGCTAAAATTCCATTACTCATAATGGCTATTTATACAAAGAAAAAATGTATTAAATAATAATATGCAGATAAATTTTTATACAAATAAATATTTTAATACGAATAAATATTTGATTCAAAATACTTGGCGCTGCGCAACCGAAAAAATGTTAATTGCCTTAGTATTAATAATTTACAACTCCATTACAATATAAAAAACATATACATACACATACTAGAAACACAGTCAGATTTATTCTACATATATTTAATTCTAATGCCATACGTAGCATATGCACACGCATGCACGCACGCATGCACGTACAAGAAAGAAAGAAAAGGATTAATGCAATTTATACATATTTATTGAGGTTAGCAACACCAATTCGGGGCGCAGCGCCAAGTATTTTGAATCAAATATTTATTGGTATTAAAATATTTATTTGTATAAAAATATATCTGCATATTATTATTTAATACATTTTTTCTTTGTATAAATAGCCATTATGAGTAATGGAATTTTAGCTGTGCATATGTAGTTGTGTCATCTAAAGCGCAGTTGGAAAGCATCTTTATGTACTAGCAGCTCAATTTTGATTTCACATCTTTTTTTAATTTTGTAATTATTATTTTCTATTTTTTGTGATTTTCATGTTTTCATGTACTTGGCGTATTTTTTTACTTTTTTGAAGTTTTTTATGGGGATCTCACTTCTTTTTACAAAGATATTATTATCTTCTATTTTTTGTGATTATTATTACTTTCTATATTTTGTGATTTATTTGTATCATGTACTCGACGTAATTTTTTTACTTTTTTGATACAATTACAGCATAATAATTATCAGCTGTTGAAATTTACAATTCCATGAATCTGAAAGCACGTACAATTCCTTGAATCTGAAAGCACGTACAATTCCATGAAACTGAAAGCACGCACAATTTCATGAATTGTTTTATCAAATCGAGAAATGTTTTTCGTGGTTAAAAAATTAAAATTTCCATTCATAACGTCATTTTCTGAGTATATTTCATGGAATAGTATTTTTTAAATTAATTTTTTTATGTTTGCCAAATTCATGCGTTTTATTAGACTCTAATTGATTTTAGTAACAATTTTCATTTTCATGTTTACAGATTTCTGTGCTTAAAGGGGTTATCGCTAGATTTAGCACGAATTTTCGTGTTTTCAGATTCATGGAATTGTACGTGTTTCCAGGTTCATGGAATTGTATGTGAGACTTCATTTTGATTCCAATTCAATGGTGCAACGATAATATATATTTGTAAAAACACGTGGCATCTCAAATTTTGTATACAGGGTGTAAACAGTATACGTAGCAATATTTTAGGGGGTGGTAGGGGAGGTCCAATGGAACATAAAAGTCCTATGACATAATGTCCGATCTGTCTCCATTTTACAGTAATAATGCCCTAAAGTTTGCACCATGCGTTAGAAACGGGTAGTAGCTCGCGCATATTGGTGAGACCAACACATTGAAACAGGGTGTTGACTTCTGATCTTTCATGTAATTCCCAAAGTGGTGTGTTTTTCGGAAGGAAAGACTCTTAAGAGTGATCCTCCAGCGACTCGACTCAAGGAGATGCCGCATCATATCCCGTGGCGAAGACAACACACCATGATGCTTCACCGCAAGTTTATGGCTTCCGACCCTTGAAGGGGTTTGAATACCTATTACGAACCAAACTCTTTCAGCTCCGCATTTCTCATCAGATCTCTGCGAAAACGACGGCAATCGATACCTTCCGTCATCGTTTGGTTGTCATTTAAAGTGAATTACGAGTAAAAGATAAATCGAGGAAAATCATATCAAACGTAAAAAAGTGAATACACATTTTTTTTAAAACAGAATCGAAAATAATAATTATTTGAAGTGAGAGGACAAGAAATACGTAGATTTCGTTTTCAAATATCGCTTAAATGAAAAAGTAATGTAACAGGAAATAAACAAAACGTGATCGTAGTTCGTTATTGTGATAAGAATCCGTAGTTTAATAACGGCCAACACTGTTGCTGATGATGAATAAGTCTGTTTAAAAGCCCCGAAGACAAAATTTAGGTACGGAAATTTAGATAAATATCGCCGGAAATAAGCCATAGCCTGCGTTAAATTTAATAACTAATAATCACCAATAAAGTAACTAAAACTCACTCTTTCGGAAATTCACCTGCAGCTTGAAAATCTGTGTCACAGGGTCACCGAACCGATCCTGGTCATCGATGGACGTGCTCCGTGCACAGCTGGTCCCAGGTATCCTTACATTCCCACTACCCAAAGTTAAGGGTCGCAATGTCAGGTGCGTCCAGGTCAACGTACCGAATATTCACTTCACTGCACAGCTACTAACACTGATCACTTTATTTATCCTGAAGTATTCTTGGGCCGTGTACATTTCTGCGACGCGATTGCTAGCTGACTGACAGAATTTTTTCCAAGCAACTTCCGCTACCCCCAAGTAGCTTCTCTGGTTCCATTATGAGTTAACTCCCACCAGGGCAAGAGGCTTTAGGTAAAAAGAAGACAACACATTTTCGGAACACGTGTTTTGCAGAAGTGCAACGAACACTTTCACAAAAGCCCGCGCTCCGTCCTTCTACTGCCAATGTACCCATTGCTTCGAGATAGAAAACAGGCACCACGTGTATCGGTTCGAAAGGGTCCCAAGGGAAGAGACAGTCTTCGAGTTGCTATAAAGAAGAAAATGCATACCATTCCTGTTTCCCCTTTCCGACACCCTGAGTTCACGACTGCTATAAGGCGGAACCAATTAAGTCATAAATTATCCGAAACTGTAGGAAACCGTTCTCTACCGCCGACTCGCCGGACAATAAACCGCGACCCTGGCGAAATGCTCTGGCTGATCAGCCTGATTAATTTTGAAGAACTAGAAATTACAGAGTATTATCCAACATCAATACGCCTCGCGGAAAGACACAGGAAGAGAAGAGGTAGTCCGCTGACTGCGCGTAGTCCCGCCTGCTTCGTCCTACCTTCAAATTAAAGACGGATCCCTTATCTTTCGAGTATAACCACGCGCTCGAATTTCAAAACAAAAGCACGCGTCGACGTATTCCGTGCTAGAGATGGTGGGCCTTGAGGTCCGATTGGCCCTAATCTAACCAATCTGCCTTGCATCCCTCCCAAACGGCCGGTGTCTTGAAGAGGCCCTCTTCACAGCTTTATCTCCTCGCCGAGGCCCACCTTTTCTCGCACGGAATAGGGCAACGCGAGCTTTTGTTTTGAAATTCGAGCGCGTGTTTAGACACGAGAGATAAGGGATCCGTGTTTCATTTGACAGAAGGACGACGCAGGCGGAACCACGCGCCGTCATCGGACTACCCCTTTTTCTTCCTGCGTCTCTCCACGAGGCGTATGGATTGTGAGTAATACTTTCTAATTGCTATATTGGTGTCATATTTTTCTCGTGCGTCGGGACAATTGGAAGGTAGAGTATTTCATGCTGGTAACGTTATACGCGAGCAGCCTGGAATATTCGCCCGCGTTCGCGACAATTGGTTGCGTCGGTGTCAGGCGTGTCTGGATGCAAACGGCAACCATTTCGAGCATCTTTTGTAAATAAATGTAAGTAGCGAAATTTGTATTTCTTTACTACAAATTCAGGTCAGAGTAGCCACGCATTGACAGTAGCATGTTGCGTGACAGTTTAGTCACACTAAAAGGAAAGAAACAGTTTTATCACTTTCTGAAAAAAAACAACACGTTTTGCAGTCACGTCGTCAAAGGAATTTACTTCCATGTAAATCAATGCATTTTTTCATGAGCATCAAAACTGTCATGCAACAAATTGCCACCACTGCACGCCTGGCCTAAGAACACGTGTAGAGTTTTCGTTCACTTGTTTCTTATTTTCTAGCTGACGACCCTAAGCGCCTCCACTCCAAACAGATCCTCAATGGGACCGCTACTGTAAGGGGCCCATAGTTACTTGCTTACTGGGTCATCTTGAACAGCTCACAACGGGCGGTCTTTGTGCTACGGCTCATCTGTGTGCGTGTAGCGACGATCTTTTCCACAAACATCTCCGATGTTTAAACCTTTATAACAGCGAAACTATACGAGATACAACAAAATGTATTCAGACCATTTTACTTTACTGGTGGTCTCCAATGTATATGCAAAATTATGGAATCTTGCGACTATTAGTTTAGCATATAGACATGTTAACTTTGAGGCATTATTACTGTAAAATGGAGACAGATCGGACATTATGTCATAGGACTTTTATGTTCCATTGGACCTCCCCTACCACCCTCTAAAATATTGCTACGTATACTGTTTACACCCTGTATAACCTGACTGTAAGCTGTCAAAATTTGGAATAGATTGCACATATTGAAGATAGGAATTGATGAACGAAATTGCATAGTGAAGATAGGAATTGATGAACGAAACATGTATTAGTTCGTTTTGGCTGAAGGTGTGCGTATAATAACGCGTATACGTATTATGTCGACAAAAATTTGAGATTGAAGAAGAATCAGAAGAAAAATCTACCGTTTTCGACAGATCCCTGAGACGATATTACGATATCTCTGTCATGCGTGGACCGATTTTATTGAAATTGGTCTTATTCGAAAGCCGATATGCGGTTTACATGAGAAAAATGCCTTTAAATTTAGAAAATATTGCAGGCGTGATGAGATATAATGTAATAAATGTCAGAATTAGGTTGGAATGCCTCCGCGACGAGTAAAGCCGGGAATCCACCGCGAAGCTAAGCTAAGCTATGCCATGCGATGCTATGCCATGCTACGTTTTTAAAGAATTAGCTTCAATACATTCTTATGGAACCGTTTCCACCGAAAGCTATGCTAAAACATAGTATCGCATGGCATAGCTTAGCTTAGCTTCGCGGTGGATTCCCGGCTTAAAGGTACACGGCAGCGACAGTTCGACATATATATATATATAGGGTGTTTTTCATGTACTTGGCGTCGAGACGCTACCGCGTCTCTAGTGTTGCGCGTCCCGGCGGTGATTCTCAGAACGGAACGCGGGTTGGTGCCCGTGGAATGCTGAAGCATTCAGCTCGTTGGAGTGAGCGGGTATTTCAAATGATTTCACAAAGTAAAATTTCAGAAACTATTTGTATATTTTCTATGAAACTGTTTCAAGTCTGCTGACAAGATTGATCTGATCTTTTACAAAAATAACGCCTCGCTTGTCACCTCCGAGTCCCTACTCCTTTAAGTTTGAAGTCTTCCTCGGACTCCCTCTCCGGATCCTTTCGCCCAATCAAGACGGTGTCATCCCTCTAGCTTCGTTAGTGGGCTGTCCTTCGCCCTTCCTTCATGCTTCCTCCCACTCTCCTCTGTTGATCAAGGTACGCTTCCCAAGTACATAGGGGTAGTACATAGGCTACGTACGGTATATACATATCTCGCAGGTAAGTAAGCGCAACCCTCGAGGTCAAGACGACGTCACTCGGAGAAAGTTTATGGCTTTATGACTTTCAGCCTTCCTCGACCGGAGTTTTTACCCTAACAGGACATCGACAGTTATTGAAAGGGAGGACAGAGTTTTAAGTACTTTTATGACACGCGCAGCCGCTCGCTCAACGAAATTTGGCACGCAGATGTGCAGAGGAGAAAGTTAAGCTATTTACTATCCTCGCCTGGTCTAACGGTAACTTGAAAGCTAATGAATGCGCCCCTAGGTTTTCGTACGCCTTCTGAGTTCAGGCATCAGCTGCTAACAATGTAAGGACACGTTTAAAAATAGCAGGGAAAAAACCCTCGAGATGCACAACGCGTTCTACAATAAATTCTTCCTTGTCCTCCGTTTCATAATTGCTTAAGACCTTTCAGATGCTTCGTTCATTTCGAATCTATATTATATATTATTCCTATTCTTCAATTCAAAAGGATTTTGAATCCCGCTCTACATCTAACTTCGATGTCTCTATGACTTATAGCTAACTTCATATAGTACATGGATTAACACCAGCGGATAACGCAACACTAGGGCTGTGTTCCGATTCACGCATTATGCGCATAGACCGCAGCGCAGACGCTGCGCGCATGAACCGCGTTCCGTTTCCAGCAGCGCATGAACCGCAGTAACGAAACGGAACGGGTTTCGATGCGTCTGATGCTCGTGAGGTTACGCGGGAATGTTCAAACTTACTTACAAATAGCTATGCAGTTGGATGGATTACGGTTAATTTAATTCGAGACTTTTGGACGGTGGTCGAAGCACGCTTCCTAACAACATCGGTTACTTCGTCTTAAGGATCGGGGACCGACTCCTAACGAAATTTGATGGCTTAATTGGTTCCTGGATTTTCTCAACCCTAGTTTTTCTATTCTTCTTGAACAGCGATAATTATTGAAAGCGAAGATCATATTTTATGAGTTTTACAGGACGAACTGCTGCTTACCCAACGTAATTTGGTAAACAGATGTGTAAAGGAAAAATGAAGTTATTTATTATCCGCGTCTGGGGTAAATTCAAGGTTTTGAAGGCTATTGAATAGAACCGCAGGCTCTCGTACGTCTTCTGGATTAGAGTACAGCTGTAAAGTTAGCATTATAAGAGCACCTTCGAAAAACTTAGCAGTAAAAGCCTTTAAGAAATAAATATGCACGCTACGTATTTGCTTTCTTCCTCATCTTTCTTTTCGACCCTGCCTAAAACCTTCTAGGGATGTGTTGTTCGCTTCGAAATTGAGTCCGTTACGTTGGTTGCAATTCATACAGCGAGTGCAGAGATGGTAGTACCAATTTCGTAGAATTCCCTAGAATCCTCCAATTTCTAGCTTATAATGCGTGCAGCAAGTGCAGAAAATAAAAGCATGGGCAGTCAGTGCGCATATTACGCGCATGCGTATTTGTCGCTTTACGTGTGCTTCTGTATTCTGGTTTTTTATATGAATTGCTAGTTTGAAGTGTCTAATTAGTTTTTATTCTTATAACAGAGAAAGTAAAAATTTACGTTGTAACAAAGTTGGAAGCAATAACATAAAAATGTCCATTTGATTGGAATTACAGAATTAATGTGGGGTAATTCTGGCCATGATTTTTCTTTATAAAAGAAGTAGGAAAACTGTAAAATTAATAAAAAAAATATTATTTTTATGTTTTAAAATTAATTACTATATACATGAATCACAAAGGTATTCTTCAGGGGTATTCCATCCTGAACATTCTTCATATTATTATATGCCCATAAAATTGAATTGTTTCATTTTGGGTTTTTATGTGGAAGCGTGTAAAGTAATATTCCTGGCTTCATTCTGCCTTATTCGTAATTCTTTTATGTCAGTTGCATTTAAGCCAGAATAAAGTAATGTTAAAAGCTGGCTACGGTTACCCCTCAATTTTGGCCGGTCTTACCTCACAACACATGTTGAAATAATATAGTAATACACTACATTGAATTTTCATATCAATGAAAACAATAATATTTTGGAAGGATGTTAAATTATAAAAAGGTGACAAATATAGCGTAAAAGAACGCAATATCCAACAAGCATTTATTGCCATGTAGCATATATGTAGGTTATATTTTCTGTCACTTCGAGTAGCGGACCACATAATTTCGTGCATGTTTTTCAAAGCGTACGTAAAGCGACAAATACGCATGCGCGCATGAACTGCACGCTTCATGCGCTAGAAGTGGAGAATTCTAGGGAATGCTATGCGCCACCAACGCAACCAATGCACGTATTACGGTATGCCGTGGTAACATGTGAACTTAGCTTCATGTAAGATGGCTCTGCGTAGCGAATTCTAGGCGCGCCAAGTTTAAACTGTAAAACGAAGCAATCGAAATTTGAACAAACTTTCCAAGGAATACTTACCTCTTAGAGGCGCTCGCTAAATTATATCGATTAAATAAATGTTTCGGTTGCTTTGCTAATAGAATCATTGATATCATGTGAAACGCTCGTTTTAGTTAGTGAAGGACCAATCGTATAATTCGTAAAATAATTAATTAAGAAACCTTTTATTTTATTGGATATCTTAATTAACAAAAACATGTTAATATTTAGATAGAACAGACGACATCTTTGTACACATTCATTCGTTGATCAACGTTTAAAGCAATCAGACGCATTTCTTAATTGTCCTACCTAAAATATATAAACTAAAACTAAAACTAAGTAACAACAGAAATTAGTCTCAGTTTATTAACTTCCTTCTTTGTTGATCATCGCTGGAAGAAAATTGGAGGCCGACACCAAGGGCGAACGCGAGCAGAGCGCATTAGCGCTCCACGGGCAGCGAACCCATCCGCATCCGGATCTCGAAATCCCCGCTATAACACGTAACAGTTCTGGTGACAGCGGTGGGATCATCAAAATTTGCCGGCTCGCGGGCGCAAAAATTGAAGAAACGTTAGCCAGTTCGTGCAACCCTCTTTCCTGGGTTTTTGGGCACGGTTTCCCCAGGAACAAGGGTGAATACCAGAGGAGGGTGACTTCGAATGTCCGTGCCAGTCTTTTCGGAGTCACACGCACCTGGCCGTAAAACCTTACAACGGAGCTGAACGAGACAACGGAGCTGATCGAGACAACGGAGCTGATCGAGACAACGGAGCTGATCGAGACAACGGAGCTGATCGAGACAACGGAGCTGAACGAGACAACGGAGCTGATCGAGACAACGGGGAACTGAACGAGACAACGGAGCCACCATTCAACGTCCTTCCGTCGCTGTTTGGGGCTTCATTGAACAACGTGGACTTTACAACTGGAGCAGCTGAACCAACGCAGTCGTCGCTGGACACATCAGCAGATCTTCGGAGCGGGAAAGTCGAGCGAACCAGCAGTCACTTGAGCGAGTCCAGTTTAATTCATTAATCTACGTCATTGTATTTGTGAGTTCATATCAAAATTCTATATTTTAATATCGCCGTTAGAATCGTTATATTTGTTAGTTTAAAATGCCACCGTTCGCACGAAAATTTGTAAAAAAACGCAAGAACCGTCTGAGTAGTGGTAATTGCTTCGTGGTGGAAGATGTAGTGGCTGTACCTAACTTAGGTGCCTCCGGCTCCACAGCTGCATCCCTAGATGTAGTGCCGTTTCAAAATTCCACTCCTTTGGAAAATAGTGTATCTGATTCGGGTAACGATACTGGGTCCATTGACAATAATGCACTGAACTTTTCGCGTGGGCCGTCAGACGGAGCTTCGCGTATGCCACTCAAAATGGTCGCTGATTTTGTTCCTTGCTTCGACGGGAAACCGGGATCTGTAAGCAAATTTATAAGTCAGTGTAGGTTAGCCGACTCACTTGTGAAAAGGGAGGATAAATACTACTTATTGGCTATCATGCGCAATAAGATGCAAATTCGTGACTATAACAGAATTACTGGGGGAACGGTGCCGAATACGGTAGAAGAATTGGTCAACTTAATGAAAGTCGCGTATGAGGACAGTTTCAATGTCAAAGCCGCGTTAGACGATCTCAGGAACATAGAGCGTAAGGATGGGGAAACTATAGAGGAGTTTGGTGCTAGAGTGCACGAAATTCTGGATAATGGAATAGAGATAGCTCAGGAAAAGTCAAACCTAGAGCAGGTTAAGGGTGTCAAATCAGTACTCGAAGAAGAAGCGGTATCGGGATTTCTGGGAGGTTTACGTGATGACGCGATGATGATGTCCATTATTAATCAGGAGGTGGAAGGACTAGCAGACGCTATCCGTTTAGCTACTAGGTGTGCTAGGCAGAAAAGGAATGTGAATAACAGCGTGAGTCACAGATTGTCTGCAAATCGGTCTACGGTGTTCGCGGTAAATTCAAATGAAAACATTAGATGTTTTAATTGCAACCAATTTGGCCATTATCGGTCAGATTGCCCGCTGGTAAGCAATAACAAGTATGTTCCTTCAACTCGTAATTTCAAAAGGTGTAATTACTGTAGGAAAACGGGTCATCTGGAGGCACAATGCTATAAACGGGGTCCTCAACCTTCACAAAATTCGTTTGCATTCGCGACACCCGAGGATCGGCGTAACTCAAATCATAGTAGAGAACGGAGGGACTTTAATTCTAAAAGGAACCGGCGCTATTCACCTACTAGGGATGACCGGAGAAATTTTAATTCGGGACAAAATCAACGCGATTATTCCTTCGGGGCGGACCAGTGTGACCCAACATCTTTAAAAGCTCATCAAAATTTAAACTCAAAGGGGAGTCAGCAAAAGGGCACGGTGCCGACCAAACCCCTAATTGCACGCGCCGTGTCTATCGTGTCTGCCACAGATTCGATGTAATTGATGCCGTTCGACCACCTGTTGTCTCCCTTGAGAGCGATCGTTTTTCTCAGGGCTCCGCTAAATTCTTGGTGGACACCGGTTCACAATTGAATCTAATAAAACGCGCAGGATTAGTCTCCGATTTGCGAATTAATAGTGGAAAGGTCTATGAACTTACAGGTATTGGTGCAGGGATAATCAAAACGCAGGGCGAGGTTGTTGTTATAATCCACAACACTCCCATCCATTTCCAAATAGTAAATTATGATTTTCCCCTTAAGAGTGCCGGGCTCTTAGGTATCTCGTTTCTGCAAAAACAAGAGGCAACTATTGAATTTAAAGAAAATTTATCTGGCGTGCTAAAATTTGGAAAAGGAGAAACCTCCCTCAATGTCAATACCCCGCTTAATTTACCCCCGCGAACCAAAACCTTAATTACTGTACCCGCCATAGGTAATAATTCTTCGGGTTACGTACGACAATTAGACGCTGGACCCGGTGTTTTATTAGGCGAATGTCTAGCTAGTCAACGAAATGGCTTTGTAAAACTATATGCTATAAATACTACATGCGACCATATCGTCCTGACGGTACCTCCTATTGAGTTAGAAGAATTTGACTCTAAGCCTTTTTCTGATTTATCGCAAACAATCAATTCCGACCCCGACGTTGACAAATCCAAAGATCGCGCTCAAAGATTAGCCCAGTTGATTAGGTTGCTCGAACTAGACCATTTAAACGAGATTGAGAAGAGTAGTATTTTAGAAGTTATAAACAGATTCGTATACCAGTTTTATCTCCCGTCGGATAATTTAGGGTCTACTAACGTTACACAGCACACCATAACTACTATCGACGAAATTCCTATTAAGGGGGTAGACACGTCACGTGACACGGGCGATGCACCGCGCTGTAATACCGACAATCTAACCTAAAACATTGGTTTGGGATTTTTCGTTTTTCGTCCTTGTATGAGCAGATTTTGGGCTGGGCGAGGTCTCATTCAAAAGAGGAAGGTTCAATGCAACACGCTCTGGACATCGTTTGAGTCACAAAACTCTTTTAGTGACCTAAAAATACTTAAGGAGGTAAACACGCCACGTGACACGGGCGATGCACCGCGCTGTAATACCGACAATCTAACCTGAAACATGGGTTTAGTAGGATACGTTTAACGTCATTATATGAGCGAATTTTGGGCTGGGCGAGGTCTCATTCAAAAGAGGAAGGTTCAATGCAACACGCTCTGGACATTGTTTGAGTCACAAAACTCTTATAGTGACCTAAAAATACTTGGAATCTGCGAGTGTATTTTGTCCATTTTTTCTCTACTTTGGTCACTCATATTATTACATATCAACAAAATCTCGTCGAACCATGGCCAGAGCGTGTTGTACTAAACCTTCCTCTTTCGAATAAGACCTCGCCCAGCACAAAATTCGCTCATATAATGACGTTAAACGTATCCTACTAAACCCATGTTTTGGGCCAGATTGTGTCGGTATACAGCGCGCTGCATTACCCGTGTCTACCCCCTTAAGACCAAGCAGTATAGATATCCTCTAGTCCACAAGGATGAAATAAACAAGCAGGTAGATTCCTTACTGAGCAGCAAAATAATACAACCTTCATGTTCACCATATAATTCACCGGTGTGGATAGTTCCAAAAAAATCGGATTCTTCGGGAAAACCTAAGTGGCGAATGGTCATAGATTATCGGAAATTGAACGAAGTGACCGTTTCGGACGCTTACCCTTTGCCCAATATTACTGAGATCTTAGATCAATTAGGAGGGGCTAAGTATTTTAGCACTCTAGACTTAGCCTCTGGGTTCCATCAGATACCCGTGGACCCGAAATCAAAACCTAAGACTGCCTTCTCAACTCCACACGGTCATTTTGAGTTCAACAGGATGCCGTTCGGGCTAAAGAACGCGCCCGCAACCTTTCAAAGAGTTATGGACCTAATACTAACGGGGTTACAGGGCATAGAACTTTTTGTCTACATGGATGATATTGTCGTCTACGCGGATTCACTTGAAGAGCATAATCGGAAATTAAAAGTACTTTTAGCGCGATTACAAAATTCCGGGTTAACTTTACAACCACAAAAATGCCGATTTTTACAAAAGGAAATAGTTTACCTGGGTCATGTAATTTCGAGTGAGGGGGTGAAACCGGATCCTGGAAAAGTCTCTGCCGTAAAGCAATTTCCGATACCTAAAACAAGGAAAAATGTGAAACAATTCTTGGGGCTCGTGGGCTATTATAGGAGATTCATTCCCAACATGGCCAAAATTGCCAAACCCCTGACTAGCTTACTAAAGAGAGATATTCCTTTTCGTTGGACGTCAGACGTTCAAAAGTCTTTTGAGCAACTGAGAGATGTAATTTGTTCAGAGCCCCTGCTGCAGTACCCTGATTTTACCAAGCCTTTCCTCGTGACCACCGATGCTTCGGACTACGCTATAGGTGCTGTGTTGAGTCAAGGGCAGGTCGGTAGTGATCTTCCTATCTCGTATGCCTCTAGAACTTTGAACGAAGCTGAAACCAATTATTCTACGATTGAAAAGGAGCTTTTAGCAGTATTGTTCGGGGTAGAGCATTTCCGACCTTACCTGTACGGCCAACAATTTACCTTGATTACCGATCATCGCCCTCTAGTATGGCTGCATAACGCTAAGGACCCCACATCCAAATTAATGAGATGGCGAATTCGTCTAAATGAGTACGATTACAATATAGCTTACAAACCGGGAAAAGCCAATTCTAATGCGGATGCACTCTCGCGAAACCCTGTTGATCCTTGCCAGAGCATTGTCCCCCGATCACCAAACGCACTGACTGACGATACGATCCGTTTTGACTCTGTAGATCCGGAGAGGGTGCTTGTCTGTGCAGACATGACACCGTTTTCAGATTCTGTGGCGGATGAAACAGATGACAAGAATACTAGCAATGAAATAGAAGTAATGGTAGCATCTGTCTTCTTGGCGCGCGAGAAGATAGAAGCTGATAATTCTGAGGCACTAAATTTGGAAACTGATATGTTAGAATCACTTACATTTGAAAGAGAAATTGAGAATTTTAGAGGGTTCTCCCAGTCGGACATGGTGTCGCCGTTTCGAACCTCCTGTCGGCAAACGTTGACTCCAAGCCTCTGGATCGCGCTTCAGGAGACTAGGGCGTCGGCCTGTGTTCGATATGAGCCCGGGGCTCGCAGTGCTCCTAAGAGACCCTGTGACTCGTCGACCCCTGCGGTGACTTGCATGGGGCTCCAGAGTGTTGATCGTCAAGGTAGAGGGGCACCTTGTTGTTGTTGTTGTTGTTGTACTGTGGATGAAGAAACACGAAAAGAAACTGTTATGCCTGGAACTGGAAGTCCAGAGGCAGAATTACCGAACTGTTCTGCGATCAAAGCTGCACGGGAGTCCCTCGTTGAAAAGACCTCAGTAGATTATGAAATAAATGAGTCACCCAATAAGGAGATTAGTGAAGTTATGGCTAATAATGTGAACATAAATAGACAAACAATTCACCTTTCCCTTCTGCCAACCATCCTGTATATAAAAGATCATTTATACATGCGGAGGGACAATCTTGCTCACTTTTTACCACTTAATGGCAATATTACTTCCGAAGTTACGATTGATTTGTTAAAACGAAATAGATTTTCCTTGCAACAGATGCGGCAATATCAACTTGAGGTTGGCGATGCTATGGCACTTCCTGGTGATCAATTTTCTATTTTTCTGTTACTCTTCAAGGATAATTCTGAGGAATGTTTAAATTTTGGTTATATAGAAGCCTCCTTAAGGGCACTTAAAAACCTCATGAGTTCATTAAAAACATGGGCCTTTAGTATTTCAAAAGATCTTGATAACTTTAACGATTTTGAATGGGAACAAGTAGAGGATTTATTTAAGCGAATTTTCACTGATTCTCAATTTTTAATTACTATATGCACTGGCGAAATTATAACACCTGCTAAGTCTGGCCGTTTAAAAATAATCAAAGAATCTCACGAGTCTTCAGCCGGTGGTCATAGGGGTGTGGGTAAACTCCAGAAGTATGTAAGGGAACATTACTATTGGCAGGGGATGATGAGGGAAATCTCAGAATTTGTCCGTTCTTGTCCCACCTGTCAGAGAAACAAGATCCATTCTGCAAAAGTCAGACAACCAATGTGTATCACAGACACGCCGAGGCGAGCCTTCGAGAAAGTTCAAATGGACATTGTAGGGCCTCTGCCTCTGACCCCAAAAGGGAATAAGTACCTTCTCACCTTGCAGGATAACCTAACTAAGTACTCCGATGCCATTCCGTTAGCTAATATGGAAGCAATAACTGTAGCAACTGCCCTGGCCGAGCAATTTATTAGCAGGTTCGGTTGTCCAAGGGTTATTCACACTGACCAGGGTAGAAACTTCGTTGGTCAGGTAATGAAAAGATTCTGTCGAATATTCAGAATACAAAGGATAACCTCCACGGCGTTCCATCCCCAGTCTTTAGGTTCCCTAGAAAGAGCACACAGAGTTTTTGTCGATTATTTAAGGCATTATTGCGCTAAAAATGATTGGGATGAGTGGGTTCGATTTGGAATGTTTTCGTACAATACTTCGGTGCATGAGGCCACGGGGTTTACACCACACGAATTGGTTTTTGGGGTGAGAGCAGAAATTCCATCTGAATTTGCCAAAGAGAAAGTACCACGCACTTTCGTCCAGTACCTCGACGACCTTTTTGTTAAAATCACCACTACTCAGACACTTGCCGCTGAAAATTTACAACGAGCTAAGGAGAAGAGTAAGAGGTATTATGACCGTGGGGCAAACCCTCGTAAATTTAACGTAGGCGATGATGTTTACCTTCAAAAGGAACCAAGGACAAAACTTGACTGTCATTGGATTGGTCCCTACAAGATCAGCAGGGCAATTAACGATTTAACTGTAGAAATAATGTTGGGTTCTAACAAATTTAAAATAGTGCACACAAATAAACTCAAATTAGCGTGCGTTAGGCCGGGCTGCTCTTCTGACGATTCTTAACCGAAAAATCTCTGTAAAGGAAACATGTACTTGGCGTCGAGACGCTACCGCGTCTCTAGATATTTCTTTACGATTTTAAGATCTCAATTAAATTATAATAATTCTTATTGTTGTTCTTAAATGTTTCATTCAAGTTTTGTATGTTTATTAAGTTACTAATTAAAGTATTTATATATTCGAAATTGTATTATCATCAGCAAATTGTAAAATTAGAAAAGTTGTTTTATAAAAACACCTTTTCTCCGTAAGGGTGAAGGAATGTTACGGTATGCCGTGGTAACATGTGAACTTAGCTTCATGTAAGATGGCTCTGCGTAGCGAATTCTAGGCGCGCCAAGTTTAAACTGTAAAACGAAGCAATCGAAATTTGAACAAACTTTCCAAGGAATACTTACCTCTTAGAGGCGCTCGCTAAATTATATCGATTAAATAAATGTTTCGGTTGCTTTGCTAATAGAATCATTGATATCATGTGAAACGCTCGTTTTAGTTAGTGAAGGACCAATCGTATAATTCGTAAAATAATTAATTAAGAAACCTTTTATTTTATTGGATATCTTAATTAACAAAAACATGTTAATATTTAGATAGAACAGACGACATCTTTGTACACATTCATTCGTTGATCAACGTTTAAAGCAATCAGACGCATTTCTTAATTGTCCTACCTAAAATATATAAACTAAAACTAAAACTAAGTAACAACAGAAATTAGTCTCAGTTTATTAACTTCCTTCTTTGTTGATCATCGCTGGAAGAAAATTGGAGGCCGACACCAAGGGCGAACGCGAGCAGAGCGCATTAGCGCTCCACGGGCAGCGAACCCATCCGCATCCGGATCTCGAAATCCCCGCTATAACACGTAACACACGCATAGACTGAAGCGGAACGGTTTTCTCTGCAGTCTATGCGCATAATGCGTGAATCGGAACACAGCCTAGATAGTTTGTATTTGAATTTTTTACATTTTCTACATTTTATACAATTATTTACATTGTTTACGCGTGTCACGTAATAAATTCGATGTAACGTAGTAAACCCACCACTGCAAATGATAGGATTCTACTAGCTTAGAGCATTTATATGCTGTAAGCCAATTGGTCATTCACTAATCGGGAGATTACTGAAGGTGAAGAAATCGGCCATTCAGTCGACTGTGGTCGACTGACTACCGGACTATATAAGACTAATGTTTAATTGATCAATTTGTTGGTCAAGTAGTAATATATTTCTTAGTTTATAATTTTAATAAATGACTACAAAAGTTATTGGTGTTTATGAAATAATCAGTTGCAGTTGTCTCAAATTAAGATTATTTTTTGTGAGTTCAAAGTTGCGGTAAAGATAAAAAGGTTATGTTACCGTACAATCATATAAAATCAGAGGAACACCAAAAAAGACGTGCAAAGACTAAAGTGTTTGAATCGGTTAGTAATTATGATTCGATCTGGAAGTATGTTCGATAGCCGCGAAATTGGAAAACGAATACGTCGGTTAGTTGATGGAAATTATTCGTTTCGCAAGATCCTTATATTAGTAATCATTTGTGGTGCAATACTCCTTTATTTTGGCCCAACTTTTGCACAATGGATATTTTCTTCCACTGGTGAAACAATAGAAGGTAACAGAATTAAATTTAAATAAAAAAATTTCTTTCAAAGTTGTACAATGACGTTCATACCTTCTTTACCTTGTTAGCATGAAAAGTTATTTAGTTCATTAAGCTATTATATGATAATGTTCACCTAAACATATGTATTTAAGTTTCTGATAGAATATTTTGACAATAATATGTATAAAACTTTAGTTACAAATGCTACTATACAACAAATGTTATGCGTGTTAATTATTATAATTTTTCTTATATTATATTTTATTTGAACTAGTACTACCATTAACACTTTTGCTGTCAGTGGTGCCAATCTGATCCATTAGGAACGATTGATATATGTTAAGGTAGAGTTAAACATGTGCAACAGCACGCATTGTGCGCCAAACACTCAAAATTTCTTACGGTAGGCGGTCCTACGTTGCGCTGAACCATAACAATCGACCCTTGTAATGGTGTTCTGTACCACGCATTGCACATGTTTAACCGTGTTTTGACAGCTTATATTAGTTTCGTTAACTAACTTCTTGCCAATTAAGACATGGCACATAAGGTGATTGTAAGGATATTGTGTCGTCATGTTAAACTATTGTGTTTGCTACTGAGTTTGTACAAATAATTTGTAGTTCGACTCTTTGTATTTTCACACCGATAGGAGACATTTTTCTTTTTGCTTTTTCCAGGTTTTGTCACTCTCTAATTGCAATAATATTATTATTTTGATACTTTATTAGTTTTATTAGATCATAATTATGCATAGTTAAAACTTGGCTTCGGGAAAGGTCAATCTTAACCATGGTGGCAGCAAAAGTCAATATTCAATATTCAATATTTGTGTAGCTCATCATATTGAACACGTACAGTTACTCACAAAATTAAGCGTACACCTGGGTCAGTAACGAAAATTGGCGAAAAAATGAATACAAACACACATATTCGAAAATGAAAATACAATATATATTTTATTCGTATATTTTGCCAAATAATACGTAAACGAAATTCTATATAAAATGGACTATTGGTGTATATTTAACAGAAATTGTAAAAGTACAGGTATTTTAGTGACACAAAATTGAGCGTACACCTTGTTAAAATACTATTTACAAACTTATACTATATCGTTTGATTTATTAATACTTCGTCGCATATCCCCTGGCATCAATCTACAGCTTGTAAGCGACGTGACATAGAATAAATTAAGTTTTCTATTAAAGAAGGTGTGTTTTCCCATTCTTCTCTCAACTTTCGTTTGAAATCTTCTATATTCGTATAATTGTTATTTGCTATCCTGGATTTTATTTCTTCCCAGAAATTCTCGATGGGATTGAGATCAGGTGACTGGGGAGGTGTTTTTAGCATCTTTGGGATATTATACAGCAACCCTAATTGAACTATCTATGATGAATGCTTTGAGTCATTACCTTGTTTAAAGTAATACACCCGCGGCATTTTTAATTTTTCTGCTGAATCTTTTAGATTCTTTTTTAAGATATTTAAGTATTTAATTTTGTCCATTATGCCATCTATGTATTCGATACTTCCGGTACCATTTGCACCTATACATCCCCATATCATAACGGATCCTCCTCCGTGTTTAACCGTTGGACATGTATTTCTATGGTGGTGCCCAGTATTTCGCTGTCGCCATACGATTTGCTTCCTTCCATCCAGTCCAAAAAAATTGATTTTAGTCTCGTCAGAGAATATAACATTTTCCCAAAAACTTTCGTCAAAATTTACAAACGTTTTTGCAAATTCTATGCGTTTCTGTCTATTTGCTTCGGAGATATACGGTTTCTTTCGTGCGACTCGGCCATTATATCCCTCTTTTCTTAATGTTCTGCGAACTGTTTCAACCAAGATGTCTTTATTTATATGTGAGGAAACATCTAACGTTAACTTCTGCACACTTGTACTCGGATTTATATTAATTTGTCGACAAATGAATCGTTCATCAGTGTTCGACAATATTTTCTTTCTTCCTCGGCCAGATATATTTCGGACTGTTCCATCGTACCGAAATTTGTTTATAATTTTTTGTACGGCAGAATGTGTTCTGCCGACTATTTGCCCTACTTGATGAAAGGATTTACCTTGCGCATATAATTTTACAATAAGACTTCGTATTGAAATGTCAGGCTGCTTTCTTTTATTAGCGATGTTACTACTATAATCGTTAATCTACGGATAACAGATAGTTTTTTGTTTCTGCTTCCTGAGCAACCGAATTTTGAAAGACATTTCGCGGGACATCCTGTTCAATAGTACCAACATTTAACTAATACAGACCTGCGTAATGTGAAAATTCCTATGTGTACGCTCAATTTTGTGTCACTAAAATACCTGTACTTTTACAATTTCTGTTAAATATAGACCAATAGTCAATTTTATTTAAAAATGTTTTTATGAATTATTTAGTAAAATATACGAATAAAATATATATTGTGTTTTCATTTTTGCATATGTGTTTGTATTCATTTTTTCTTTCAATTTTCATTACCAACCTAGGTGTATGCTCAATTTTGTGAGTAACTGTACATATGTTGTATAACATGGCTTAGTAATGTGTCAAAACATTCGTACAATATTATTTTCTATAAAAAGTCAGTCTGTGTGAACTTAAAACTCTATGGCCGGTATTCATAGTTGCTACTTATTCTTAGGCAAATGCTTAAGCATTCGGCATCCTTTACTAAGGTCGGTATCATATATATTGGCCGGTGAGTTTCGGAGGGGTATTCTCCCACCACACCGTTTGTTTGCCTCGGTGCTCCTTTTCTCAAATGTTTTCTGACTTGCTCTCGTTCTATCTCGCTCTCACCTTCACAGAACAGGAGTGAGCCAGAAGTGGTGGGGATAGTGCCAAGATTCTGACGTGTAGGCCAAACCGAGCTGTCAGTGTAGAAATACACACATTAGAATAGGTGTGCGTTAGCAACGAAAAAATTCAGAAACTTTATTGGTTAGAACATTGATTCGTTCTCGATAGCTTCATCTCGTATTGGTCTACACATAGCTTTGCAACGCACACAACTATTACGTTAATGATAAATAACAGCCAACCGGCTAGGTTCAGGCGGAGCCGAGGAACGTTCCCTTTACCCCACCGTACCCTGCGAGGGCCATGCAACTCCAACTGACAAATCAGCGATCGTCAGATGGTGGTGGCTGATTTCTCCTCGATCGCTGCTCGCGAAACCGAATTCACCGGCCAATATATTTGATACCGACCTTAGCTACTAGGTTAGTAGAGGATACTGCATGCTTAAGCATTTGCTTGAGAATAAGTGGCGACTATGAATACCGGCCTATGGATTAATGAGAATAACTTTCAAAATGGAGTAAGGTAGTTGACCCAGTCGCCGATCGGTTTAGGCCTAGTCGTCGATCACTTAAATATTGAGATTTTATAAGGTTTTTGAACAATATTGTGATGATATATGTAGGTAAAGACTTTTAAATATTAACTTGCAGTTTTGTCCTTTACACAATATTGTTCAAAAACCTTATAAAATCTCAATATTAATTCAAATGATCGACGACTGGGTCAACTGCCTTATTATGGTAAGAGGCGTAGAATATTTATTTAGTAATAATGTCATTTACTACGAGAAAGTGGACAGTACCAAGCCACTAATGGCTGATTTCTTCACCTCCGATTAAAGTCCCGATCAGTCAATCGCCAGTTTGATGCTAGATGGTAGTTAACTGTCGCACGTGTTTCTTCGCGCTATTGGATGCTATGATTATGTGATTGAAAGGTTTAACGTTACAACGCCGCAAAAACGGTAAAACGACATATTCATTGTGTAGTCGTTTAAAGTGATCGTGAGTACAGATGGAATAGTAATAGGGAAATGCGGCAACAACGCGATTTGACTCTCGATACGTCTCAGCACAGACGAGGTATAGGATAAACCTATCACCTTATGGAACTTCGTGTCACCACCCAAACTGTGTTAGCGACCCATAACTTGAGGACTGAATAAAGCAACCTCTGTTCATGAACAGTGTCCAACTCAGTAACTACTCTGAAATGTGTTGAAATGCGGAAAGGTGTGTGCGTCAGTGATGCCAGAATCGTGGGACGCGGGACCAAACGCTTACCCCCACTATGACCTACCGTCCTCTCCCACTATGGCCTACCGTCGTCTCCCACTTTCTTCCCATCGCACTGCACCAAGCATATCCCTACCCCTGTCCGTGTGCTCGGCAGTTCGACAGGCAGCTCACACGGACAGGAGTAAAAATATGCTTGTGTGCAGTGTGGTGGGAAGAAAGTGGGGGACGCCGGTAGGGCATAGTGGGAGACGACGGTAGGTGATAGTGGGGGTAAGCGTTTGGTCCCGCGTCCCACGCTTCTGGCATCACAGGTGTGCGTGCTTGTATACGTGTGACTTGTTTAGAGTGTGAGTTTGACATAGAGGGCGGGCTTTCGCTACGCAATGCATTGACTCGGGTTAGCAACGACTCATGCGGATGTCTCTCCGAAAATCCATTTCAGGAACACTGTGGCGTTCAAAATCGATATTTCTTCAAAGCTCGTGCAAGCTATATAGTGCAAGATGACATTGTTTATGAGTACTCCTACGTATCGCAGAACACTTAGTTAACATTTTCGCGAGTCGTACGCCGAAAAATATTAAAAACTGATGCTACTACTGATATTCCCGCAAATCTCTGCACTTCCCGCATATCTAGACGATGGCCATCCTACGACACGTATTATTAAAAACAATAAACTCAAACGTTTTTATAAAGTGGTATAGCCCAGCGAAGATCATGTGGGTGGTCCGAGGACGCTAGCATCCATAGCGTCTTACGGTCGGTTTATACGTGCTGCATGGAAGGGTGTGCTCGAAGCCAATGAAGCGGCGGGCATGTCACGGACAGGGAAGACTCTAACCAGCGCTGCACAAGGAACTGTTTTCGGCGCCTAGCGGCCGAAATTAAGCCAAATGATACCAAAAAAAGCCACAAAACATATTTGTAATTAAATTACAATAAAAGATCGAGATCCAGATTCTCGTCGCTCGAATCATAAACAATTTTTGTGCTTAAATTTTGCAGCTAAGTAGCGATTACTAGCGATTGGCGGCAATTTCGCAAATGTAATGCCGCTCAAAATTTCCGCCAATCCCTGGTAACCGCTACCTAGCGGTTGAGTCCGCTTAACGTAGCCATTTTCATTGGCAGGGACCAGAAATCGTAAAGTTTTATTGTTGTATTGGTATAGTATCTTACATCATTCTTTATAGTCTATCATTATTTATGGAATTATTTAAAAATAGTAAAAAAAGCCAAAAAGCCAAATGAATTTTTCAACGCCAACCAAGTTGAAAAAAGGCCAGATTTCTGGAATTTGGCCTCAAAAAAGCCAAATTGGCAACCCTGCGGCGAGCAACCCGCCTTTCCTATTGTTATGGTTAGAATCGGTGAGGAGAACTGCAGTAGTGTATGTGCGTGTTCGTAGGCTCGTAGCATAGGGATATATGACTGGGTTCCTTGTGGGGCCTGCATGAAAATGTGTGTGTTTTTTACGCCTGCTGAGCGGGAGCAAAATGACTAATTTCAGACGTATTCGTGTAAAGTCTATCTCCCAAGGGAAAAAGACTTTACGCGCATACATATTCGCAATTTCTTACTTTCCTCCCAAAGGAACTGGAGTTTGACGTTACCCTATGGTATGAAGATGCAGTTGTTCGACTAATCGTTATCGATTTGTTGGAAAATACATACACGTATTTATTAATTTTGACAGAATAAAAAAGCAATCGAACATGCATATTTTTTTGCGAATCGCTGAGCAGGCTTTCAAAAACACACCTTTCATGCAGGTGTTGAAAAAAATATAATGCGTGACACGGGAGAGAAGCGATTTCGCCTCGTGCGAATTGCTGTCCGACCGTAGCGAGGGAATCACGTTCGTCGGAATCGCTTACTTCTCTCCCTTGTCACGCAATATACTATAGAAAGTTAATACTATACAAATAAATAACTCTGACTCAAAGAAAACCAAATTTTAATTAAGGATATATATCATTTATAAGTCGGAAAGTTATATATAAATAAATATATACATATGTACACACACTTGGTGCTCGTCATTACATTTAGCGATATTTACAAGAAGAAAATTACATAACTAATAAATTTGTACACGTAACAATATACAAATAAATAGCCCTAATTTTATTACGGGAGAATTATCGCCGGAGAATTATCGCCGGAAATAAGCCATCGCTTGGGTTAAATTTAAAAATGAATTATCACCAATAAAGTAACTAAAACTCACCCTTGTTGGAAATTCACCTGCAGCTTGAAAATCTGTGCCACAGGGTCACTGAACCGATCCTGGTCATCGATGGACGAGCTCCGTGCACAGCTGGTCCCAGGTATCCTTACATTCCCACTACCCAAAGTTAAGGGTCGCAATGTCAGGTGCATCCAGGTCAACGTACCGAATATTCACTTCACTGCACGGCTACTAATACTGATCACTTTGCTTTTAATGGAACTTGTTGTTCCTACGTTTTAAATATTGCTGGCTCCGAAAGGGGCCGATTGTTTCTATTTGAGGAACTGCTCCACATGGCCACCGTCATTATCGACGCATGTTTGAGCGCGGAGAATCAGCTGCCTTTGGACACCCTGTAAAGCAGGCCTGCACAGGGAGCCTTTTTCAGCGCCTGGCGGCAGGCAACCAGCCGTACGCCGTTACTAAGGGTAGAATCGGTGAGACGAACTGCAGTAGTGTAGGTGCGGACTCGTAGCCGCGTAGCGTAAGTATATATGGTTGGGTTCCTTGTGGGGCCCCAGTGCAGAGCAGGTCCCGTAATATAATTCGGTGGGGTCATGAAATTTCCAAAATATTCGCTACTGCCGGCATTTCGTATGACTTGACGGTTCGATTCCACTGATAATAAAACATTTATAACTAATAATACTTATCCTTTCAGCGACACATAAAATAATTAGAAAGTTAATAATATAGAAACAAATAACTCGGACACAAAGAAAACAAAATTTTAAGTAACGATATGTATCATTTATGAAAGCTAGAACATGATATATGAATAAATATATACATGTGTACAGTACGCATCTGGTGCTTATCATTGCACATAGTGATATTTACAAGCAGAGAGTTGCATAACTATCAAATATGTACACGTAACAATATACGGGAGAGTTAAGGAATATGCAGTATGGTCAGCTAATAATAATATATACATATGTACAGTACGCATCTGGTGCCTATCATTGCACGTAGTGATATTTACAAGCAGAGAGTTGCATAACTATCAAATATGTACGTCGTAACTATATACGGGAGAGTTAAGGAATATGCAGTATGGTCAGCTAATAATAATATATACATATGTACAGTACGCATCTGGTGCTTATCATTGCACATAGTGATATTCTTATAGCTGTATTATTATAAACATAATAGTATGTATATACACTGAACAATACACGCAGAATTCATGAAGAATACGAGATGGAGTATGTAAGTGAAATCACAGTGACCACATATAATTATAAATAAATTATAATAAAAAAATAATTTTAAAGACAAGCTTTTATTCAAATGTACTAAGAGACAAAAAATAATTTTGACACTTGTTGCACGTTTATTCCACTCTATTGCAAGCAGTCTAATTCCTCAATTCAAAGTCTGATCTGGGATCTAACCGGATTAAAAGTCAATACAAAATCATGCTGTTTAGCAATTAGTTTTTGTATAACCTTTAATATTCAATTTTAAGCCCCACGCTTTTTTTTGTTATATGAGGGAATTCTTCTAAGGCAGTCATTTAGGCCGGTATCAAAATTATTGGTAATGGTATACAAAGTGGGCAACCTCACGGATTTTGACGACCTTGAAATATGTTGTCAACCCCATCATTCTGAACAACTTTTTCCTCTAAACTTTTTGGCGGTCGACCTTGGTTTCCGAGATATTTGCGACAAACTTCTATTCATTTATTCCGACGCAACCGACACAGCGATCAACTTGATGTGGTTGGTCATCTGGGGGATGTGTTTATATTTGTCTCTAGACTGTGATTCAAAAAAGAAACTAATTTTTTTCAAAAAGAATGTCATTTTTTTCAATCACATTACCATGAGCTCCGAGGTAGATAGAGACAGGGATAAACACATCCCCCAGATGACCAACCACCTCAAGTTGATCGCTGTGTCCGTTGCGTCGGAATAAATCAACCGAAAGGTCGACATTGTATTCTACCTATACGTACGCGTTCGTAGCAGCACAGCGTTCGGCAATGTTCTGTGCGAATATCTCGGAAACTACTGCCGTGCGACGGTAACATGTATAGGGAAAAGTTGTTCAAAATCATGGTCTTGATAACATATCCAAAAATCATTGAAATCGGTGAGGATGGAAAATTTCTAAATAATTACCAAAGATTTTTGCAATTATCTCGGAAACTAAGGTCGACCGCCAAAAAGTTTAGAGGAAAAAGTTGTTCAGAATGACGTCCTTGACAACATATTTCAAGGTCGTCAAAATCCGTGAGGTTGCCCACTTTGTATACCATTACCAAATTTTTTTTTTCTTTTTTAGTACATTTTAATAAAAGCTTGTCTTTAAAAAATTTTTTATTCTAATTTATTTTATGCTTTTTAGATTTCTTAATATGCTGAAATGATTATTTCCTCGAATCGCTGCGGTCGACCGAGGATTCATACCTGTTTCAGATATGAAATATTTATTTCTTCTTTATCGTTTCGATATGGAAATAACACCTTACGGATGCCTTATGTTTTTCCGATGAAAATCACACCAAATTTCATGTAAATGGTCCGAATTACGGCGGTCTTGGTGTCAGTT
Source organism: Andrena minutula (assembly GCA_929113495.1). Taxonomy (NCBI): domain Eukaryota; kingdom Metazoa; phylum Arthropoda; class Insecta; order Hymenoptera; family Andrenidae; genus Andrena; species Andrena minutula. The sequence goes on from OV815995.1 coordinate 17,281,470, forward strand.
TCATCGGCGAAACATAAGGAATTGATTGGCGTCGTTTTCGCCAAAATCTGTTGAGAAATGCGGAAATCCTGGGCATTTCGCAGTTCTTAATGATATTGCAACCCTTTGGAGGGTCGATAGTCATAAAATTTGGTGAGGCACCACGAGAGGTTACTCGTCACCGGGTACCAGGCGGCATCTCTTTGACAGGTGTCGCGAGACAATCACCCTATGTATAACCGTTTATCTGCCTAAAGTGGAACTAAAGTGCAAGTGATCTATTTTTTCTAATTACATAATAGTTTTTCCCTCGCTAAATATTTTATTCGCGGTGTCAAAGTGCGATTACTGCTTAAAAGCATAGAATATTTTAAATTCTGGTCTGTTAGGCCAGTCCGTTGTGTTGATTTCGCCTTCTTCATGGTGGAGAATAATTGTTCGCAACAGTACGTGGACCCGAACATTGACAATATTTTTGAAAATTTACTGTATAAATGTGGATATATGCTGCGATTCATGTTCTTGTAAAAATCTAAAATATTTTTTTTATTGACAAATCTTTCCCGCAATATCGCATCGTGTCTTAAATTTGTCACATCGTGCTGAAATTGAGGCGCTATTGTTGCTAAATCTATTGAAAATGGGGAAGTAATGAGATTCAACTCATTTTCTATATTGCGCAGGTCCTCGTACCGTTTCGCAAAATCGTCACCCAACTTACGTAACGCAGTTTGATACCGATCAAATTCGGTATTCTGTGTGACTTGGGATTTTAATTTTGGGAAGTCACTGAGGTCTTTCGTGGCTAATTTTGCTTCCCAAATTTCATTTTTTTTTTTAAATACTTGAATTGAATTATAATACTCATAAATCGTTTGGTCTTTCCCTTGTAACTGTAAATTTAGTTTATTTAAGTGGTCTGCCACATCTGACAAAAAACCCAAGTCACACAACCAATCTGCGTTACGTAATTCGGGTGCGGAATATCCTACCATTTCCAGAAAGAGGCAAATAGCATCTCGGACGTGGAAGAATCTATCCAACGTATTTCCACGGCTAAGCCATCACACATCCGTATACAGTGGTATTTCGCCATATTCTGATTGCAAATCTTTTAAAAATGCTTTAAATTGTCTCCGCCTCAAACTGTTCATTCTAATGTAATTTGTGATTTGTAAAACCACAGACATTACATGCTCCATCTCGATACTCTTTGCACATAAATTTTGTTGGTGTATTGCACAGTGTATTGCGCTAATTTCCTGAGGAACTGCTAGATTTTTCAGTTTTCCTCGGAGGCGATCAACGAAACCTTTGTTCTTTCCTGTCATTGAAGGGGCACCATCCGTGGTGACGGATACTAATTTCGTCCAATCTAAGTTAAAATCGTTCATTGCCCCTTCTACACACGACAAGATGTCCTCCCCCGTGGTGGTCCCTGTTAGGGAAGAAAAATCTAGCAGTTCCTCAGTTACGGATAAATTTTTATCCACCCCACGAATAAAAATGGCCATTTGGGCTGCGCCGGATATGTCGGTGGACTCGTCCAAGGCTAAACTATAACTGACGAACGTTTCCGCCAATTCACGTAACTGGCGCGTAACATCGCTCGCCATTTCGTTTATCCGCCGCATTATTGTCATCCGCGAGAGGTGAATTTCTTCCGATTTCTTGCGGTCCTCCGCATTTTCATTCGCTGTCGACAGTAAGCACTTCTTTACGAATTCCCCATCCGTATATGGGCGAGATGTTTTAGCTATGTTTAGCGCTATGGCATACGATGATTCAATTCCTTCAATAGTGGTCGCCGTATGAATAAAAGTATTTTCCTACGACCAAAACAATGGATTATTATAATCAATCTTAAAACAATGATTGACAATCAAGAAACAAATTGGTAAAGCAAAGTAGGACAGGGGTTATTGTACGTTACATTGATCAATTTCTTTCGTCGATCTCAACAAAATGGTCCAGCACTGTATTGTGTCACTATCAATGTTTGCTGTCTGCTTCAAAATACTGTATTGGATTTGTAGTTATTTGAAAGGGGATGAGAGTTCTCTTCAAGAATTTACAACCCTTGTTATTTGTAATACAAATAATAATAATAATATGAGCTAAACTTCTAATCTTCAATTGGGCATTGTAACCAGGGACCCGGAACGGAACAGAAACGAAAACGATAAACGAAAAGAACGAAATATTTTTCCGGAGCTGAACCGAAACGAAACGAAAAAACATTTCGTTCCAGGTCCCTGATTGTAACCGCGCTGGGATTCACTTGGAGAAAGTATGAATCAATTCTTTGAAACTCTCTCTGTACAATGTATCTACAATGAACATTTAAAAAAGACTGAGCGATTTCGGAATTATTTAATTCAGCTGCATTGGTACAAACTTTATTGTTTTAATAAGATTTTCAAAGTTGCCTTATCTTTTTAAGACTTTTATTTTACTTACAGGAAAGAATTCAGAAAATCGACTGGTACTTTTTCGAATCAATCCAGAGATGGGAACAGCATTAAACAATTTACGTATCAAAAGTTAAACTTCGAATATTGTTTTTCACCTTGAAAGTAAAGAAATTGTATTGCTCATATTTAAAGAAAGGATTCCATCAGTTTTAATATTATTGTAAACACCAGATAATACCTTGAAACAGAGCGCAAATATTGGATAGAATGATCCGCAGATTGTAAAGTAACTTACTTTGTCCGAGATGTCGTCCTTCTCCAGCATTGCTTGTTCTTTTAAAAGTTGAAGTTTTTGCAGACGCTGCTCACGCGTGAACTGGTTGTAGGCAGTAGCATGGCTTCGATTATAGTGCCGCTTCAAATTAAATTGTTTTGCACGTGTTAATGTTGTGCCACAAACAAGACATTTTGCACCACCATTATGCTCTATGAACAGCCAGGCTTCCTCCCACTTCCTGTTGAAAGCGACCAGCGTACCTACAGCCTCTCGTCTCGATGTGGACGCCATTTCCACTATATTTGTCACACATAGTTTTCACAACGTACTGAGGACTGATTATCCATTGACAGCTAGGTAATTTGAAAGTGTAAACGCGCGCTTGGCATACCATGCAGCACTGAAAGAAAAGCGGAACTGTCCTGCCTCTTAGGAAAAAGTCGGCCCAAAGCTAAGCGAAAATTCATTTTATTGCTTGCAGCCGCCAATTTCGTATTTTTCGAAACACAATACATTTATTCGTTTACAACTAGATAATTGGCTGCCTTCGAGGCGTTGGCCGGAAAACATTTGGCTGCCAGATGTTGAAAAGGACCAATACACAACATACCGATTTTTTCAGGGATATCGACTGCCTTCGCTCAGAGTTAATCTGTTTATTGTTCTGTTGGCTGGTGGTACCTTGTCCACTGCCGATTCGCGAGGGCAAGGGAATACCCCCATAAACCGCAACCCTCGCGGGAAGTTTTTTCCGATCCTTCCCGCTAGACTTTGTACAATACATCAGCAAAACTTATGTGCAAAGAGTACCGAGATGGAACCAGTTATGTGTGTGGTAATCAAAGTAACTAATTACATTCGAATTAATGGTTTGTAACGCCGGCAATTTAAAACATATCTGGACGATATAAACGGGGGCTACGGAGAGATAGTACTATACACGGAAATAGCCGTGGAAACACTTTAAATCTGTAATTTTAACAATGTAATAACACTTATGAATGCAGTTTCCTAAGCTTTCATGACAAAATTCATAAACATGCACGATTTTTTGGCCTCCCCTTGGACGCAAAGGTAAGCGAGCCTCGCATTAGGTCTCGCGTTCCGCTTTACCAGTCGCACCCCATGTTTGAAAACAATGTCGACTGGTCTCCAAGTCACACAGAATACCGAATTTGATCGGTATCAAACTGCGTTACGTAAGTTGGGTGACGATTTTGCGAAACGGTACGAGGACCTGCGCAATATAGAAAATGAGTTGAATCTCATTACTTCCCCATTTTCAATAGATTTAGCAACAATAGCGCCTCAATTTCAGCACGATGTGACAAATTTAAGACACGATGCGATATTGCGGGAAAGATTTGTCAATAAAAAAAATATTTTAGATTTTTACAAGAACATGAATCGCAGCATATATCCACATTTATACAGTAAATTTTCAAAAATATTGTCAATGTTCGGGTCCACGTACTGTTGCGAACAATTATTCTCCACCATGAAGAAGGCGAAATCAACACAACGGACTGGCCTAACAGACCAGAATTTAAAATATTCTATGCTTTTAAGCAGTAATCGCACTTTGACACCGCGAATAAAATATTTAGCGAGGGAAAAACTATTATGTAATTAGAAAAAATAGATCACTTGCACTTTAGTTCCACTTTAGGCAGATAAACGGTTATACATAGGGTGATTGTCTCGCGACACCTGTCAAAGAGATGCCGCCTGGTACCCGGTGACGAGTAACCTCTCGTGGTGCCTCACCAAATTTTATGACTATCGACCCTCCAAAGGGTTGCAATATCATTAAGAACTGCGAAATGCCCAGGATTTCCGCATTTCTCAACAGATTTTGGCGAAAACGACGCCAATCAATTCCTTATGTTTCGCCGATGAAACTGACACCAAGACCGCCGTAATTCGGACCATTTACATGAAATTTGGTGTGATTTTCATCGGAAAAACATAAGGCATCCGTAAGGTGTTATTTCCATATCGAAACGATAAAGAAGAAATAAATATTTCATATCTGAAACAGGTATGAATCCTCGGTCGACCGCAGCGATTCGAGGAAATAATCATTTCAGCATATTAAGAAATCTAAAAAGCATAAAATAAATTAGAATAAAAAATTTTTTAAAGACAAGCTTTTATTAAAATGTACTAAAAAAGAAAAAAAAAATTTGGTAATGGTATACAAAGTGGGCAACCTCACGGATTTTGACGACCTTGAAATATGTTGTCAAGGACGTCATTCTGAACAACTTTTTCCTCTAAACTTTTTGGCGGTCGACCTTAGTTTCCGAGATAATTGCAAAAATCTTTGGTAATTATTTAGAAATTTTCCATCCTCACCGATTTCAATGATTTTTGGATATGTTATCAAGACCATGATTTTGAACAACTTTTCCCTATACATGTTACCGTCGCACGGCAGTAGTTTCCGAGATATTCGCACAGAACATTGCCGAACGCTGTGCTGCTACGAACGCGTACGTATAGGTAGAATACAATGTCGACCTTTCGGTTGATTTATTCCGACGCAACGGACACAGCGATCAACTTGAGGTGGTTGGTCATCTGGGGGATGTGTTTATCCCTGTCTCTATCTACCTCGGAGCTCATGGTAATGTGATTGAAAAAAATGACATTCTTTTTGAAAAAAATTAGTTTCTTTTTTGAATCACAGTCTAGAGACAAATATAAACACATCCCCCAGATGACCAACCACATCAAGTTGATCGCTGTGTCGGTTGCGTCGGAATAAATGAATAGAAGTTTGTCGCAAATATCTCGGAAACCAAGGTCGACCGCCAAAAAGTTTAGAGGAAAAAGTTGTTCAGAATGATGGGGTTGACAACATATTTCAAGGTCGTCAAAATCCGTGAGGTTGCCCACTTTGTATACCATTACCAATAATTTTGATACCGGCCTAAATGACTGCCTTAGAAGAATTCCCTCATATAACAAAAAAAAGCGTGGGGCTTAAAATTGAATATTAAAGGTTATACAAAAACTAATTGCTAAACAGCATGATTTTGTATTGACTTTTAATCCGGTTAGATCCCAGATCAGACTTTGAATTGAGGAATTAGACTGCTTGCAATAGAGTGGAATAAACGTGCAACAAGTGTCAAAATTATTTTTTGTCTCTTAGTACATTTGAATAAAAGCTTGTCTTTAAAATTATTTTTTTATTATAATTTATTTATAATTATATGTGGTCACTGTGATTTCACTTACATACTCCATCTCGTATTCTTCATGAATTCTGCGTGTATTGTTCAGTGTATATACATACTATTATGTTTATAATAATACAGCTATAAGAATATCACTATGTGCAATGATAAGCACCAGATGCGTACTGTACATATGTATATATTATTATTAGCTGACCATACTGCATATTCCTTAACTCTCCCGTATATAGTTACGACGTACATATTTGATAGTTATGCAACTCTCTGCTTGTAAATATCACTACGTGCAATGATAGGCACCAGATGCGTACTGTACATATGTATATATTATTATTAGCTGACCATACTGCATATTCCTTAACTCTCCCGTATATTGTTACGTGTACATATTTGATAGTTATGCAACTCTCTGCTTGTAAATATCACTATGTGCAATGATAAGCACCAGATGCGTACTGTACACATGTATATATTTATTCATATATCATGTTCTAGCTTTCATAAATGATACATATCGTTACTTAAAATTTTGTTTTCTTTGTGTCCGAGTTATTTGTTTCTATATTATTAACTTTCTAATTATTTTATGTGTCGCTGAAAGGATAAGTATTATTAGTTATAAATGTTTTATTATCAGTGGAATCGAACCGTCAAGTCATACGAAATGCCGGCAGTAGCGAATATTTTGGAAATTTCATGACCCCACCGAATTATATTACGGGACCTGCTCTGCACTGGGGCCCCACAAGGAACCCAACCATATATACTTACGCTACGCGGCTACGAGTCCGCACCTACACTACTGCAGTTCGTCTCACCGATTCTACCCTTAGTAACGGCGTACGGCTGGTTGCCTGCCGCCAGGCGCTGAAAAAGGCTCCCTGTGCAGGCCTGCTTTACAGGGTGTCCAAAGGCAGCTGATTCTCCGCGCTCAAACATGCGTCGATAATGACGGTGGCCATGTGGAGCAGTTCCTCAAATAGAAACAATCGGCCCCTTTCGGAGCCAGCAATATTTAAAACGTAGGAACAACAAGTTCCATTAAAAGCAAAGTGATCAGTATTAGTAGCCGTGCAGTGAAGTGAATATTCGGTACGTTGACCTGGATGCACCTGACATTGCGACCCTTAACTTTGGGTAGTGGGAATGTAAGGATACCTGGGACCAGCTGTGCACGGAGCTCGTCCATCGATGACCAGGATCGGTTCAGTGACCCTGTGGCACAGATTTTCAAGCTGCAGGTGAATTTCCAACAAGGGTGAGTTTTAGTTACTTTATTGGTGATAATTCATTTTTAAATTTAACCCAAGCGATGGCTTATTTCCGGCGATAATTCTCTAAATTCCCGTACGAAAACATTTATTCGGGCCTTTTAAACAGACTTATTCGTTACCACCAACAGTGCTGGCCGTTATTGAATTACGGATTTTTATCACAATAACGAACAACTATCACCTTTCGTTAATATCCTGTTACATTACCTTTTCGTGACTACGTTATTAACACAAGGAAATTTACGTATTCCTTATCCTCCCACTTCAAATAATTATTATTTTCGAATCTTCTAAAAAAAAAAAATGCGTATTCGTCTTTTTACGTTACACGTGATTTTCATCCATTTATCCTTTATTCCTTATTCACTTTAAATGACGAACAAACCATGACAACATGTTCGATTTTATTTGTTACGTCTTTTTCATTTGCCATTCTACGCAAGTTTCTTCGATGCATGCCGAGTTGCTTGCTCGTCGCAGTCGCAGCGCGGCTCGTAGCCACGCTACCGCGGGAACTCGGCCGTCAGACTCGCGCTGTGATTGGTCGGTGGTTTTTATTAATATCTCGTTAACGAAACATCGGAGAGTATTTTCGCAAAGGAAAAAGTTGTTTGAAATCACCCTCAGAATCACCCCCTTTAAGGAAACGCAACATTTTTGGGACACCCTGTATAAACCCTTTGGTTTCTACCCTCGTCGGTTCAAAGCTATAGAGTCACGCGTAACGTCACGTCGTGTCACGCTCGTATACAGTCGGTTATTTCAAGTAAGATCGGGCTAAAGTCTCCGTCAGAATCAAAGTAGCCACTCGTACGCCCCGCATCGCCAGTGCGTCAACACCGTGCAATCAGTGGTAAAACACACTTTCTATTTAATTAACTAATCGCGATACTTACGTTTGTATCAATTGTCCATTCAATATACTTATGGTGTTCGCTTGTAAATCGAGTTGATTTCGTTAAATCCACCTTTTACCCAGCGATCCTTATAATATTAGTAGCACCTACCCACAGATACAACTTTACTGCTCGAGTTGTATCAACTTTAATTAAGAGTTATGAGGCACTAACACTAACATTTCCCGCGACTCCCCGATTTCGCATCGGGTTCGTTCGCACCTCTTACCAAAACAAGTCATCTTCTCCAACCCAGTGGCTCCCCGATTTCGCATCGGGTTCGTCCACGAAACCTCACCTCTCCTACGGCTCCCTGATTTCGCATCAGGTTCGTCCGTATCCTACAGCTCCCTGATTTCGCATCAGGTTCGTCCGTATCCTACAGCTCCCTGATTTCGCATCAGGTTCGTCCGTATCCTACAGCTCCCTGATTTCGGATCAGGTTCGTCTGTAAGTCTACCTATCCAAACAGCTCCCTGATTTCGTATCAGGTTCGTCTGTGAACTTCATCCTAGTGACTCCCCGATTTCGCATCGGGTTCGTTCAGGACGTTTCACCCTCCTGCGGCTCCCTGATTTCGCATCAGGTTCGTCCGCGTGTGACTCCATTCTTAAAGGCTCCCTGATTTCACATCAGGTTCGTCCTCGCCGTCAATAATCCTAGCGGCTCCCTGATTTCGCATCAGGTTCGTCCGCGCACCTAACTAACAAATTCATAACGGTATTCCTTGGGAAATACCCCTCTCGCCGGCCTCTCGCGTTGCCGCAGCCCCGGCTCGTAACATTGTCATTTCAAATTGAACTATTTTTTGGAGCCCTTGTAAATTATTGCATAATGCTAAAAGAAATTCAGATGCGTCTTGTTGAATCTTTTGCAAAAATTTGCCTCCTATGAGCCTCGCGCCGCTATCGCGCGAGATCTTCTTTACCATCGTGACGTTTCAAAAATGTTAACAACTAGCAGGTTATGATTGAATGACAGCCAAGTGACATTTATTTTTTTTTATTGAAATAACGCTTTAGAGCTGTTTCGGTCCATAAGCTACACCTTACCATATACAAATGCTATATATTCTCATGCTAGAGTAACTCCATACTACAATACCACAGCCAGCGCATATCAGGTACATACAAGGGGACATCACAGTTGTGGACATCGCTTTTGGAACGACACTATATAGGGGTCGTAGTACTCATGTAGTATGAAAATACCATTTCGGCTTTTTGCATGGTGGACCTTCGTTTTCGAGATATTTTGATTTAAAGTTTTTAATGTACGGAGTAATAAAGATATATACCATTTATACGAACCTATACCCAAGAAAGGTTCCGTGGCTACAACGGTAGCGCAGCAGATTGTCATGCGGGCGGTCCGGGGTTCAAGTCCCCTGGCGACTACTGCTATGACTTTTTTTTATTTATTTTTTTAAACAGTTTTTCCCGTGGAAATATATTTTGTTAATATTTACATATTATATAATGCGTTACATATTACTCTACGCAAATTTTAAGGTATTCGACCATTCTTTTGAGCAGGTATAAGACCACCCTTACGGTCAGAAGTAACGATTATCTCACTTTACCTGCTCGACAATCGCAGGCGTCGAAAGTTTCGGAATGAAATATTTTCGCAGTACAAAAATATGAAAGCACCGATGAAAGAGACGATTAGAATAATATGTTATGTTATAAATGCATCTTCAACCTTAAAATTTGCGTAGAGTAATATGTAACGCACTATATAATATGTAATATTCACAAAATATATTTCCGCGGGAAAAACTGTTTAAAAAAATAAATAAAAAAAAGCCATAGCAGTCGCAGGGGACTTGAACCCCGGACCGCCCGCATGACAATCTGACGCGCTACCGTTGTTGCCACGGAACCTTCTAGGGTATAGGTTACTATAAATGGTATATATCTTTATTACTCCGTACGTTAAAAACTTTAAATCAAAATATCTCGAAAACGAAGGCCCACCATGCAAAAAGCCGAAATGGTATTTTCATACTACATGAGTACTACGACCCCTATATAGTGTCGTTCCAAAAGCGATGTCCACAACTGTGATGTCCCCTTGTTAGTTCTATATGTAAGAGATCTGTTAGTCAAACGTGTTCCTAGAGTATAAAACGTTTTATTTATTGTACTATCTTTAATGGGCTATCGTCCCCATTATCTATTGAGATCTTTGTCATTGCCTAATACTTAAAATCTAATACTTAAAACCTAATATCATTAGTATCACAAAAATGATTGATTATATTAAGGGCCATAATGTTCATGCTGGATACGATTTTCTGAATGCTGTACGGGGGTCTCCAATTGGTTTTCTCCAGCTTGTTTAACATTTCCATTCCTTCATTGGACAATAGAGGGCAGTGTCAAAGAACGTGATCAATATCCCGAGATGGATGGAGACACTGACACGCTGAATCTTGAATTATTCCCAGTCTTGCCAATGATTCTTCACAGTTATGGTGGTTTGACCTAATTCTGCCAAATCTAACAATAAAGTCCCTAGAGAGGTTTCGTCCGTCAAACTATGGGCTCTTACTGCTTTCGAAGTAGTGCTCGTAGTAAAAACTCCCTTGGAGAGAAACTGCACCCTAAGTCTTTCTTCAGATTCCTCCCACATTTTCTTTTTAAAACTTTCTTTAAAATCGGTATATGATACCTTATATTCGTCTGCGTAATCCATGCTGGTAGCCTCCTTGGCTACAATGTCTGCCCTTTCGTTACCAGAGATGCCACAGTGGGAGGGAATCCATGCAAATACTACTCTGCTTCCATTGGGACTCTGTTCTCTAAACTGAAGCACCTTGGTTTTAATTTCCAAGATATATCTATTTGTTTTAACATTAGCTTTGGTGCTTTTAAGAATCATAACTGCACTTAAGGAGTCTGTACAGAATAGATATGATGTCTCACAGTTGGACGAGGCGAAGACAGGGCTCTTATAGAGAGCAGCACACTTCGCTGTGTAGACCGAAGCCTCTGGGTTCATGCTAAAGGTGGCCGTTCCAATAAGCGGCTACAGCCGCCAGCGACTGCGACCGGCGGCTACAGCCGCTGTCGCGATGACTGGTACAATGGAAAAGCATTCATCCCAACTCCTATGGGCGGCTGCGACTGCTGCGGCCGCGCCAGGATTGCTATAGCCTATGCGCGTTTGGTTCATGAGCAGCCTAGGCTACTCGAGACACTACACAATGCCACGAGTGTCTGTGTTCCGCCGTAACAGCAGAATCGCCAAGTCGCGCAGCGGCTGCCGCTCTACTGCTCCAGAAGCAGTCTAGCGACTCTAGCCGCTCTGCGACTCTAGCCGCTCTGCGATCCATCTCACATTCGGACAGATTATCCAGAAATAAGGAAAGAAGTCAGAATTCATAACTTATGGAATTGTTTTTTTTTTATATATATATTTCTTGTAAACTAATAATATGAGCTCTTGTAAAAAAATGTAAAAATATCATGACGGCTACATCTGATCTGCGTGTAAACACATGTCAAATTTGTTGTTTTATGCAAAATTTTAAGTGATTTCTTTCAAAGTTTGTTAAAGTAAAGTTAAAGGGGTCAGAAATAGTATCGATTCTGCAAAATAATAGCAAATAATTCGTTATATATATTTATTTTTCTATAAGAAACCCATTGAAAAAATATCAGTATTTTTCGACTTTTTAGTTACCTTCCACGAACTTGTATAAACAATATATATTTGTCCTTGCAACTGCGAAAACAAGATTTGACAATAGTTGCTAATAATGGAGTAATCACTTGTATTCTATATCGTACAGTGGGCCTGAATCCAAAGAAATAGGGGAAAATGCAACATTCCATTTTTTGCGTTGAAAATGCTGAATATTGTTAAGTAAGTTCATAAAAATTTGAGTTAATATACAACTCATAACAAAGTCTGAGGTTATTTAAAAAAATAACGTCAACAATTTCAATAAAACTAAAAAAATTGATAAATACATACTATGGAAAGTGCAGAAATAATAACTTGAAAACCGAACGTTTCCCCAGCGTGTGACTTAAACCACTAATAAAGTACCAAAAAACAGTTTCCAATTTTTTATCACGATTGAGTTAAAAAATAGAAAAAACAAATTAATAGATGTAAAAAATATTTTTTAACTTATACATCACTAAAAAGGAATAGGTTTATCCTATTTCTTGCCACAATTTGAATTCCGATATTTTAAAAGAAGCATCCAAATGTCATTGACTTCTTCAATCCGATAGATAAACAGAATACGATGTACATATAAGAAAAATGGTTAGTCTTTCACTATCTTCGACGGTCCTCGAGACCTCATACAACAATAGACCCTCTTTTCAAGTGCTCGAAAAGGGCCTGTGCGGCGCGTCGTTGCACTGGTGGGGGCCATGGCGTCGACGCTTAGATATAGGAAATACCATTTGCGACGACGCCAGTTGGAGTTGCTGGCGGCCGTAGCCGCCGGTCGCAGTCGCTGGCGGCTGTAGCCGCTTATTGGAACGGCCACCTTTAGAGGATGGCAATAAGCTCTCTCCAAGCATACAACTGCCCCACCAATCGATCTGTTTGTAAATACAGAGTAAGGTGTCTCGGTGACATCCCCACCATACTCCTCTGAGAAATTTAATTACATTAAGGGTTTTGGAGCATTGAGTATATAGTTTGTCAATATGTACACGGAAGGAGAGCTTGGCGTCCAGGTGAACCCCCAGGAACTTAACAGTGTCCGAGTTGTATCTTGTCTGGTCTCCTATGCTGAATGCAATCGAACCAGTTCTAAGGTTCCGGTTATTAAATATAACAAACTTCGTTTTCTCCGGTGAGAGATCCAAGCCCAGAGCCGACAGATTCACTCCTATCTCCTTGACTGCCCTCTCAAGAGTTCTTCTAGCTATTTCCAGTGATGAGCTCCTACAGTAGAGAGCGGTGTCGTCCGCATATTGAGATATCCTTACATCATCTGATATGCCCTCAAAAATATTAGCCACGTTAATGTTATACAGGAGTGGGCTTAGGACTCCACCTTGCGGCAAGCCATTGTAGATTATTCTCAAACCCTCTTGGCTGGTAAAACTAGCCAATCTACTGTACGACCACTTTGCAATGAAAGACAGAACATTAATGGGCACACCCAAACCAGCAAGCTTTTCCATCAAAACATTAATCTGGACACTATCGAAAGCTGCTCGAACGTCCAAAAAGGCAGCCGTCGTGTACTGCTTATACATCCGCCCAGTATGCACATACGAGGTTAAGTTAGTAATATTGTCGATACAGGAGCGACCTCTCCTAAATCTCGACTGGGAGTCCGGGACCATGCCATATTTCTCACTCTACCATTGCAACCTATTGTTAATTTGGCGCTCCATAAGCTTGCACATACAAGATGTAAGGGAGATTGGTCTAAAACTTTGACCATCTGGTTTTTTGATTAATAATATTTGGGAGATACCCCAGCTCTCCGGTATAATCCTAGTCAGGAATAATTCATTATATATATCGAGTAGTAGGAGTTTACATCGTACAGACAGGCTCCTGATCATCCCGTAGTCAATTCTATCCAAGCCCGGAGCCAAGTCACAGTTCGTTCCATCCAATGCATGGTTGAACTCCAAAAAATCAAAGGGAGCATCCAGAAAAGCATTAGTTTCAACTTGTAACTCCATTACCGGGTTAACGGGACCCATGGAGGACATATTTTTGCTATCGAGTTGTTGATTCTGTCTTTTACTACTTCTGGGTCTTCATTTCTTTTACACGTTGTTTTAGTCCACTTTGATTTTAGAACCTTGATATTGTTGCAAAAGTGTGTTAGGTTCGTTCGATGGTTTAGACTGGCTGCGTATTGCCTGAAACTGTCTTTTTTCTTTGTCCTGAGATATTTTTTTTTGTAATCGCTACCTGTTTTTTTGTACGATATCCAGTTATCATATATTGGGTGATGTTGCCACTTCTTGAAGGCCGCGTTTCTTAGTCTCACAAACTTATTACATTCAGGGTCCCACCATCGAACTGGATTCCTGTGATTGCCAGGGGGAACATCCAATTTTTTCGGAGTACATGCCCTCATAGATTCCGTCACTTTGTCGGCAAATAACACAGGACCACAAATTTTTTTTCTAATTGTCACAAACGCGACCACCCGTCCTTTACGCATTTTGAGTCGCTGAATCCGAATCCGTTGCACGTTTTGGCCCATCACGTCTAGTTTTTTGGTAAATTGCAAAAAAATGTTGTAAACCCGTAAAATGACATATAAACACAACATATCCTATTTCCACAATACTTATAACGTCAAACTCCCTAATCTACTAACCCCAAGACCACAAAACATCTAATCCCATATTTCGTTAAACCTCTAAACCCAAAAACCGAATTTACACATACACCCACAACCCACTACGGGGCGTTTGTATCTCAAACGCGGAAATAAATATTTTCAAATTTGCTCAATTTTCAAACATGAACAAAGATGAAACAAACACATTTCAAAGTTTGAACTTTCTACTTTTTGATGCTTTAATCGGTATCCAGGGGGTAAAATCCGCCCTTAAAGAGAAGTGTGCCAAACTGCAAAGAATTCGTCATGTGTGTCAAGTGCTACGGAGTGCAGAAAATACTTTTTGCAGTTTCTTTGTACTCTGTCGGAAAGTCTGGTCATTTGTCTTTAAAATAGGCCAAACCTCATCGAAAAAGGGTGGTTTTTAAGAAAGATACAGCCATTTAAAGAAAACGTGCTAAAATCATAGGACGTCTTTAGGGCGGATCATCCGGTCAACCAAAAAGTTACAAGAAGTTACCTTCTTTTTCCTATGTAAAACTACTTCAATACCTTGAATTCTATTTGCAAAAAAGTTGTTTTCCCAAATAGAAGTTTGTTCGTTTTGTTCCTACAGGCCCCGCATGAATTTTTCGTTTCCAGAAGTGGACCTAAAATGATCTATGTAAAAGCAAAGGCCTTATGCTTTAAAATGCGACTAGAAATACTGACGGAGAAATACTGACAACTTTTTGTAACAAGGAATCAAAATAAAAAATTTTCGAAAAGCCATAAGTCCGAAATGGTTAACCGATTTCTTTAGCCCTTGTAAAGCGTAGTTCCCGCCTTTTCCGCCAGGCGGCTAAGATTGAACGTCGCAACTCGCTGACAGATTGGCAGCACCAAAGTAATATAAGGAATCGGCTTGCAAGCGTTTGCGAGTTTATGTCGACCTCCCACCACTCGTTTAGGCGAATAACCTGCGCATTTTTTATAACATTTCAATAAATCTAAGTTAATTGGATATATTGTTGTAGTCCTTTTGAGAACTACTTTCCGAGCAGCAAAATTTATAGTAGGCGTTATTTAAACAGTCCTTTTCACGACTAATACTGCTTGCGATTGATTGTTGAGTTCGAGCGTTCTGAAATAGTCGTTTTCACAACTACTTTTCGAGCCAGTCGTTTTACTTCTTAAATTAGTTATTATAATTACTTTTTTCTCAAGTATCCATTGTTTCAGTAACAATGTCAGCCTGTAAAGGTAGGGATACTTTTTGTGTTGTTTGTGGGCATTATTCACCTTCAATAAGTAGAAGGAAGTTTAATTATGATGTCAAACAAAATTATAAAAAATGCTTTAATATCACAACTAATCTAAATAACGCATGGACTCCAAGAGTTATATGTACTTCATGTCATTCGTGTCTCTCTAGGTCAGTAAAAGGAATAGAAAACGCGGAACGGTATTCTTCTCCTATGCTCTGGCGAAAACCTGTTGACCATCGAACGGATTGTTATTTTTGTTTGTGTAAGACGATGGGATATAATGTGAAGAATAAAAAAGTTGTACAATATCCTAATGTTCAATCAGTAACTTTTCCTGTGCCAATTTATATGCAAAATCAGCTTAATTTAAAGAATTGTGAATCCGACAATTCTAATGGTCTTGACTCCGAGATTCAGTTAGGGTAGAGCAGGCCTGGGATATAAGTGAACGCGGCGGCCGATTTTCAGAGGCAACGCCTCTTTTCTCCCACCGCACGTCTTGGCCCCCGCGGCGGCCTAGGAGCTTCCAGCGCCTCAGGCCCGTACCATATGAACCGCGCGTAGCTAATTGGGGTGCCCCCCGTATCAATAGGTTTCCACATCACCCATGGGGTATTATTATCGATGCGTTTTTTTTGTCAGTGGTATCCCCTATAGGCCTATTCCACTGTGTCGCGCGATAAAAAATGGATTGGAAAAACGCGTTTTATTATCAAAATTTTAAGTATGTTTGAGAAAACAAGATTTTCGCGCACGTTTATACGTGCTGGGCAAATCTAAAATATTAACGGGGAGGCTGGACGATGATGTACGTATCAAAGTTGAAAGCGAGGAATCGTTTAGCCCTGTGCGCTGTTCGGTTTTAATGTTACGCATTTTCGAGAACGAACATTCGCACAAATATGTGGATCCGAACATGGAGAAAATTCGGAACGCGAAATCCCTAAGTTTGTGGTATGCCGATTCTTCCAGGGAAAAAAGAAAAACAAATTTCTTCTAACAGGAGATGATTTTGATAAACTACCAGCCTCCTACGAAAAGAATCGACGTGGCTGCACAACTGCGAAATAGTTTGGCCGGGTTTCTGCAGTTTTAAATTTAATGTGTTTAAATGGTTAGTTAGTGAGATCTACTATAATTGAGAGTTCATAAAGGAAATTCGCATCTGTTAATAAGGGGAAATATTATTCTGCTCCCTTTGATTCTTGATATTCTTGTCAAAATTTTGATAATACCTCTGCTCTGTGGATATCTTGATCTGATTCGTGAATTTCGAATTTACTGACAATCAAATGAATTGACACCGTCTATTCCCTCTGAACGAATGGAGATGTCTGACGAAAAGGCGTTACAGTTTCAAAGACTCAGACGGTGTCGAAAAGACGTTTCATACAATGTTGTAAGACAGATAACAGTCTCTGAAACTGTAACGTCTTTTCGTCAGACATCTCCATTCGTTCAGAGGGAATAGACGGTGTCAATTCATTTGATTGTCAGTAAATTCGAAATTCACGAATCAGATCAAGATATCCACAGAGCAGAGGTATTATCAAAATTTTGACAAGAATATCAAGAATCAAAGGGAGCAGAATAATATTTCCTAATGTTTCATCTTTGTTCATGTTTGAAAATTGAGCAAATTTGAAAATATTTATTTCCGCGTTTGAGATACAAACGCCCCGTAGTGGGTTGTGGGCGTATGTGTAAATTCGGGTTTTGAGTTTAGAGCAGGCCCGTCCAAGGGTTTGCTCGTGCGAGCTGCCGCGAGTTGCTCTTCGCTCTCGGAACCACGGAGCCAGGCCCAAGAGCGAAATGCCTTCTTAGAGGGGGAATCTGTGAACGCTATCTATCCCCACTCTTTTACGGCTGCCGTTCTTGCCGTCGCTCTTGCCTTCGTTCGCAACAGCTCGCAACCACTCGCGGCTGCTCTTCGAGGGCAAGAGCAAAAGTTGGACGGGCCTGGTTTAGAGGTTTAACGAAATGTAGGATTAGATGTTTTGAGCTCTTGGGGTTAGTAGATTAGGGAGTTTGACGTTATAAGTATTGTGGAAATAGGATATGTAGTGTTTATATGGCATTTTACGGGTTTACAAAGGTTTTTTGCCATTTATCAAAAAACTAGACGTGATGGGTCAAAAAGGGCAAATTTATTCGGATTCAGCGACCCAAAATACGTAAAGGACAGGTGGTCGCGTTTGTGTCAATTAGAAAAAAAATTTTGTGGTCCTGTGTAATTTGTATTTTTCTAGTGGATTGCCCACCAGGTTTTGGTTAAAATATTCGTAGTGGCTATCCATAATGTCCCCATATTCTGCCCAGTCTGTTCTCTGTGAGGACAGTCTGTTGTTAGTCTTTTTGTACACATATTTGCCTACATAGACTTCAATGTGAAGCGGGAAATGTTCTGATCCCATTGGATCATCCCCCTGATAGACTGGAGATGCCAGTGAGCCTTGCCGAGGTTAGTGCAAGGTCCAGGTTGTTTGAGGTGTTATTCCTAACATCAATATATGCTTCGTGTTATGATTAATTATATCAAGTTGATGCTTGTCGATTAGGTCCATCAGAATATCCCCATTTGCATCCGTGCGATCACAATTCTATTCGACATGATGGGTCGAATAAACCCAAAAACCGAATTTACACATACACCCACAACCCACTACGGGGCGTTTGTATCTCAAACGCGGAAATAAATATTTTCAAATTTGCTCAATTTTCAAACATGAACAAAGATGAAACAAACACATTTCAAAGTTTGAACTTTCTACTTTTTGATGCTTTAATCGGTATCCAGGGGGTTGGCTCTAAACCCAAAAACCGAATTTACACATACACCCACAACCCACTACGGGGCGTTTGTATCTCAAACGCGGAAATAAATATTTTCAAATTTGCTCAATTTTCAAACATGAACAAAGATGAAACAAACACATTTCAAAGTTTGAACTTTCTACTTTTTGATGCTTTAATCGGTATCCAGGGGGTAAAATCCGCCCTTAAAGAGAAGTGTGCCAAACTGCAAAGAATTCGTCATGTGTGTCAAGTGCTACGGAGTGCAGAAAATACTTTTTGCAGTTTCTTTGTACTCTGTCGGAAAGTCTGGTCATTTGTCTTTAAAATAGGCCAAACCTCATCGAAAAAGGGTGGTTTTTAAGAAAGATACAGCCATTTAAAGAAAACGTGCTAAAATCATAGGACGTCTTTAGGGCGGATCATCCGGTCAACCAAAAAGTTACAAGAAGTTACCTTCTTTTTCCTATGTAAAACTACTTCAATACCTTGAATTCTATTTGCAAAAAAGTTGTTTTCCCAAATAGAAGTTTGTTCGTTTTGTTCCTACAGGCCCCGCATGAATTTTTCGTTTCCAGAAGTGGACCTAAAATGATCTATGTAAAAGCAAAGGCCTTATGCTTTAAAATGCGACTAGAAATACTGACGGAGAAATACTGACAACTTTTTGTAACAAGGAATCAAAATAAAAAATTTTCGAAAAGCCATAAGTCCGAAATGGTTAACCGATTTCTTTAGCCCTTGTAAAGCGTAGTTCCCGCCTTTTCCGCCAGGCGGCTAAGATTGAACGTCGCAACTCGCTGACAGATTGGCAGCACCAAAGTAATATAAGGAATCGGCTTGCAAGCGTTTGCGAGTTTATGTCGACCTCCCACCACTCGTTTAGGCGAATAACCTGCGCATTTTTTATAACATTTCAATAAATCTAAGTTAATTGGATATATTGTTGTAGTCCTTTTGAGAACTACTTTCCGAGCAGCAAAATTTATAGTAGGCGTTATTTAAACAGTCCTTTTCACGACTAATACTGCTTGCGATTGATTGTTGAGTTCGAGCGTTCTGAAATAGTCGTTTTCACAACTACTTTTCGAGCCAGTCGTTTTACTTCTTAAATTAGTTATTATAATTACTTTTTTCTCAAGTATCCATTGTTTCAGTAACAATGTCAGCCTGTAAAGGTAGGGATACTTTTTGTGTTGTTTGTGGGCATTATTCACCTTCAATAAGTAGAAGGAAGTTTAATTATGATGTCAAACAAAATTATAAAAAATGCTTTAATATCACAACTAATCTAAATAACGCATGGACTCCAAGAGTTATATGTACTTCATGTCATTCGTGTCTCTCTAGGTCAGTAAAAGGAATAGAAAACGCGGAACGGTATTCTTCTCCTATGCTCTGGCGAAAACCTGTTGACCATCGAACGGATTGTTATTTTTGTTTGTGTAAGACGATGGGATATAATGTGAAGAATAAAAAAGTTGTACAATATCCTAATGTTCAATCAGTAACTTTTCCTGTGCCAATTTATATGCAAAATCAGCTTAATTTAAAGAATTGTGAATCCGACAATTCTAATGGTCTTGACTCCGAGATTCAGTTAGGGTAGAGCAGGCCTGGGATATAAGTGAACGCGGCGGCCGATTTTCAGAGGCAACGCCTCTTTTCTCCCACCGCACGTCTTGGCCCCCGCGGCGGCCTAGGAGCTTCCAGCGCCTCAGGCCCGTACCATATGAACCGCGCGTAGCTAATTGGGGTGCCCCCCGTATCAATAGGTTTCCACATCACCCATGGGGTATTATTATCGATGCGTTTTTTTTGTCAGTGGTATCCCCTATAGGCCTATTCCACTGTGTCGCGCGATAAAAAATGGATTGGAAAAACGCGTTTTATTATCAAAATTTTAAGTATGTTTGAGAAAACAAGATTTTCGCGCACGTTTATACGTGCTGGGCAAATCTAAAATATTAACGGGGAGGCTGGACGATGATGTACGTATCAAAGTTGAAAGCGAGGAATCGTTTAGCCCTGTGCGCTGTTCGGTTTTAATGTTACGCATTTTCGAGAACGAACATTCGCACAAATATGTGGATCCGAACATGGAGAAAATTCGGAACGCGAAATCCCTAAGTTTGTGGTATGCCGATTCTTCCAGGGAAAAAAGAAAAACAAATTTCTTCTAACAGGAGATGATTTTGATAAACTACCAGCCTCCTACGAAAAGAATCGACGTGGCTGCACAACTGCGAAATAGTTTGGCCGGGTTTCTGCAGTTTTAAATTTAATGTGTTTAAATGGTTAGTTAGTGAGATCTACTATAATTGAGAGTTCATAAAGGAAATTCGCATCTGTTAATAAGGGGAAATATTATTCTGCTCCCTTTGATTCTTGATATTCTTGTCAAAATTTTGATAATACCTCTGCTCTGTGGATATCTTGATCTGATTCGTGAATTTCGAATTTACTGACAATCAAATGAATTGACACCGTCTATTCCCTCTGAACGAATGGAGATGTCTGACGAAAAGGCGTTACAGTTTCAAAGACTCAGACGGTGTCGAAAAGACGTTTCATACAATGTTGTAAGACAGATAACAGTCTCTGAAACTGTAACGTCTTTTCGTCAGACATCTCCATTCGTTCAGAGGGAATAGACGGTGTCAATTCATTTGATTGTCAGTAAATTCGAAATTCACGAATCAGATCAAGATATCCACAGAGCAGAGGTATTATCAAAATTTTGACAAGAATATCAAGAATCAAAGGGAGCAGAATAATATTTCCTAATGTTTCATCTTTGTTCATGTTTGAAAATTGAGCAAATTTGAAAATATTTATTTCCGCGTTTGAGATACAAACGCCCCGTAGTGGGTTGTGGGCGTATGTGTAAATTCGGGTTTTGAGTTTAGAGCAGGCCCGTCCAAGGGTTTGCTCGTGCGAGCTGCCGCGAGTTGCTCTTCGCTCTCGGAACCACGGAGCCAGGCCCAAGAGCGAAATGCCTTCTTAGAGGGGGAATCTGTGAACGCTATCTATCCCCACTCTTTTACGGCTGCCGTTCTTGCCGTCGCTCTTGCCTTCGTTCGCAACAGCTCGCAACCACTCGCGGCTGCTCTTCGAGGGCAAGAGCAAAAGTTGGACGGGCCTGGTTTAGAGGTTTAACGAAATGTAGGATTAGATGTTTTGAGCTCTTGGGGTTAGTAGATTAGGGAGTTTGACGTTATAAGTATTGTGGAAATAGGATATGTAGTGTTTATATGGCATTTTACGGGTTTACAAAGGTTTTTTGCCATTTATCAAAAAACTAGACGTGATGGGTCAAAAAGGGCAAATTTATTCGGATTCAGCGACCCAAAATACGTAAAGGACAGGTGGTCGCGTTTGTGTCAATTAGAAAAAAAATTTTGTGGTCCTGTGTAATTTGTATTTTTCTAGTGGATTGCCCACCAGGTTTTGGTTAAAATATTCGTAGTGGCTATCCATAATGTCCCCATATTCTGCCCAGTCTGTTCTCTGTGAGGACAGTCTGTTGTTAGTCTTTTTGTACACATATTTGCCTACATAGACTTCAATGTGAAGCGGGAAATGTTCTGATCCCATTGGATCATCCCCCTGATAGACTGGAGATGCCAGTGAGCCTTGCCGAGGTTAGTGCAAGGTCCAGGTTGTTTGAGGTGTTATTCCTAACATCAATATATGCTTCGTGTTATGATTAATTATATCAAGTTGATGCTTGTCGATTAGGTCCATCAGAATATCCCCATTTGCATCCGTGCGATCACAATTCTATTCGACATGATGGGCATTGACATCAGCAAGAAACAAAGTAGATCCTAGCATCGTCATGGCCCTCAAGAATTTGTCCCATCCATCTCCCGACAGATTCCTTCCGGGAGGTCTGTAACAGGTAGCAATATTAATTGTCTCAGTGAGGTTATATATTTGAATACAGCAGGATTCTACATGTAGGTCGCCATTGACCATGTTGTCCAGGGTTTTAAACTTTGGGTGTTTGGCGATGAAAATAGTGATCCCGCCACCTCTATTGCCCCACCTGTCCTTCCTGATTGAGTTAAAGCCGGGGATTTCAAACCTGTCTTGCGGTTTGAGCCATGTTTCCACACATATTAAAATCTTGGTATTGCTGGAAAGGTGAAGTATTTCCATTCGTTTATTGTTAATACTTCTGCAATTCCAGAATGTTACTTTAATTGGTTCCATTGTATGGCTTATTTTATCTGGTGATAATTAGATTATTTTATAAATCTTTATTATTTAGCTTTTCCATTATATAAGTGTGGTCAGAGTAAATTCCTTTATCGGAAATGGCCTTAGATGTAATTCCAGTGCTCTTGGATGAGCTTGTTGAGACATCGGGCATTCCTTCCCCATTCCCGTTGAGATGTTTCCATAATTTTCTTGTGAACGTCAAGCTGGCGCTTTCTTCCCTTTGGGGTGCTGACTCCTGCCTGTTGGCAGTTA
Source organism: Andrena minutula (assembly GCA_929113495.1). Taxonomy (NCBI): domain Eukaryota; kingdom Metazoa; phylum Arthropoda; class Insecta; order Hymenoptera; family Andrenidae; genus Andrena; species Andrena minutula. Next base: position 17,304,321 of record OV815995.1, read on the forward strand.
GTCCTATACCATACTTGTCCTTTTTTAACTCAAGATCGCTGTGCTGAATATTATTTCCTCCGCAGCCCGTTTCATTAACTGCTGTTTCACTTTTTCCTTATTTAAGGCTTCCTTCTTTTTTTTTAAATGGCTAGGGGATTTGCTTGCTGATGTCAATGGTACAAATACAGCCTTACTGTAAGTCCTAACAGGGACGTTTTTTAGGGTAACCCCATTCCCAATATTAGGCATCCCAGATCCACCTATTCTTTCGAGTTCCAGTAACTCTTTACTGTTGGCTTCCTTGGGTTTAGGGAAATGCTCCTTAGTAGGATGCATAGTTGCATGGTCTACGTTCCTTCCTTAAGCTTAAGAATTGCAAATTCAGGCTTGTCTCTGATTACCTCTGTGCCTGATAAAAGCCAACACAGTTGTATGACATGTAAGTCATACACATGTACCGCTTTATGGAAGCCAAAAACTGTGGACAGTCATAGCTGAATGTATTGTGCTCTGCTTTACAGTGCAAGCATTTGGATGATTCTTTTTCACTGCATGGCTCCTCGCCATGTTCCTTACGACCTCAGAAGCCACATCTGGCCATGCTTTGGCATTTCATCTGTGAATGCCCATGGGACCAGCATTTTCTGCACGTTCCGACTGGTTCAATGTAGGGAACAACCCTCATATTCATTAGACCATATACCTTGATATAATCGGGAAGGGTATCTCCCTCAAAGGTGAGCATCACGTTATCGCTGGGTATCCATTCCGTGGTTTTGTTCTCTTCGATAACTACTCTCCTATTCAGTCGTTTAGCATACGTTATTTTACATGTTGAGCTAGAGAAATCAATCAGGTCCTGAATGTCGTAGTCCTCACAAAAGCCCTTGATCAACCCCTTCCTTTCTATTTTGAATCTGGGGATGAAGGCCTCAATCCTACGATTCTCCGCGAGATTGATCCCTGCAATAAACTTATTTGCGTCTTGCTTATTCCTAAAACAAACCTCTGCTTTGCAGAATCCTCTAGGGTTAAGGTCAAACGCTCCACAGTTTAATCCCGATGTGATCCTTGCCAGTTCCAGTAAGTTCTGGCTTCTACCTCTTTTGACATATTCTTTATTGAGGACAACTTTAACAATAGCTGACCCTTTATGGGAGTCAGGATATACGTTTATTGTTTTTGGGGAAGCTTTAACCATGTTTGGCTTCCCGGTGAGGGGGGCGTCCTTCAGAGACGTTATTTTTGTTATTTACCCCATTCATACTGTCCCCATTCTGTTTTCTCTTAAGGGAATTGTTGTTTAACTCATTACCCAGAAATTCACTTTCCATTTGTTCATCTCTATTCTCCAACATCTTAAACCCCTTAGGAAGTTATGTTCCCTGATCCGTCTACATTTCGTTATACGTTTTGAACCACCAATTCCAAAGTTTAAACTATTTCCACATTTTACCTCAGGCAAGGTTTCGTTTATTCTAATACTTTGTTTTACTGTCTACCGAATATTATTGGTATAAATTCTAGAAGTAATACGAAAATCTCTAGACGGCGTTTTCCTCTTTTTCATTTTTAAGTGAGATTTATAAATTATGCTTTCGAGGCGACACCTACCGGCGTCAAGTGGAGGATGAAAACGTGACGTCACAACTCTTAATCCTAAAAGTATCATGTTGATAACTATTAATTCAGAATAAATCTTATATCTTTTAGACAAATAGCTTGATACATTAAGTAAAACGACATATGGGTTCGAAAAAAATGATTCGCTTAATCATGTAAAAACACCGAGACTATGTCATAAAATAAGATAATAAAGCTAAAATAGCTCCGACGACCTGTCAATTTCGCTATCTTTCGTGTATAAAGACATGGTCGCTCAGTGTGCCTATGGATAGAGGGGAAGGTGGGAATTAGCTTCCAGATGCGACCGCGTTTGTTGATAATGCGCCTGTTTAAATACTTTTTTTTATTGCATTATTACAATGTTTATGTATTTTATTTTTAAACTGGACCCCTCGGTCACCACGGCCCCCATGGTCGCCACGGCCCCCACGGTCGCCACAGCCACGGCCTCGGTACTGGGTCGATACAATATCCCGAAGTGTTGCCGCCTGGGATTTTAAACTCACGGCCTGAGCCCGCACCGCCTGGAGGGTGGCCCATTGTTGTTTTTCGGCCCGCACTCTCTGGCCGCTCCGCTGATGCCGCTTCGTTGTGTATCCTCCTGCAATTATTTAACGTGAGCAATTCGTTTTTTTTTATATTTTTGGCACGCGCTGATAAAAATGTTCGCCCTCCCTTGTTATAGGCTGAATCGAACAATTTTTATTTTGTTAAAACGTTAGTAGGTATTTAATTAAAGTATTTGTCACGTCCCTGGTGGAGGTCTTTAGGATGCTGACATAGTGGGTTTATACTTGAAGAAAGGGGTTTCATGCGCGAATACAGAATTCGTGGCACTGAGGTTATTTGAGATTTAGGCGCGAATACAGAATTCGTGAAACTGAGGTTTGTTGGAATTCAGGCGCGAATACAGAATTCGTGGCACTGAAGTTTGTTAGGATTCAGGCGCGAATACAGAATTCGTGGCACTGAGGTTTGTTAGGATTCAGGCGCGAATACAAAATTCGTGGCACTGAGGTTTGTTGGAATTCAGCCGCGAATACAGAATTTGTAGCACTGAGGTTTGTTAGGATTCAGGCGCGAATACAGAATTCGTGGCACTGAGGTTAGTTGGAATTCAGGCGCGAATACAGAATTCGTGGCACAGCGGTTTGTTAGGATTCAGGCGCGAATACAGAATTCGTGACATTGAGGGTAGTTGAGATTTAGGCGCAAATACAGAATTCGTGGTACTGAACGTTGTTGGGATTTAGGCGCGAATACAGAATTCGTGGCACTGAATGACTAGGGATGGTTTATTTTGGTAATCGTTTTGGTGGACACACCCGTTAGAGCACTTGTTTTGGTCTGACTCGGTAATCGGATTTACCGCTGCATTAATATAAAAAGACACACGTAATAATTCCGCGAAATACGTCTAGACTTCTGTCTGTACGCGGCCTATGCAAAAGCCTGTTATGGTTTGGAATCTTCGTAACCGAAGAATTGACACAATAATGCGAAGCGTGATTTAAAGTAACACTGTTTATTCAGTTTAAAACACTGGTAAGCCATGCACTGTAAAGCGATAGGCTTTATAACAATACGTGAGACGATAAGCATTAGCACATAATTGTCATATAAATGGTTATTAAAATAAAGTATGAGTGTGAATATGAGATACAAGTATATAAACCAAACATAGAAATGAGTAAAGCATAAAGATTTGCTACGCTAGCAATATGAGTAATGAACGTTAGAAATAGTAATAGAATAAACTAACAAGAATTAATGATTCACAGTAAAAGCGATGGGCGTTAGCAATAATATTAATAAGAAAAGCAATAAGCATTACAATACAAAATATATATAAATGGAGATGATATGCCGTGGTAATAAAGATAATTATAGTGGCTTACAGTAATTGCCGTAGATTGCTTCTTAAGGGGGTAGACACGGGTAATGCAGCGCGCTGTATACCGACACAATCTGGCCCAAAACATGGGTTTAGTAGGATACGCTTTTCGTCCTTACATGAGCGAATTTTGGGCTGGGTGAGGTCTTATTCGAAAGAGGAATGTTCAGTGCAGCGCGCTCTGGACATGGTTCGACGAGATTGTGTTGATATCTAATAATATGAGTGTTCAAAGTAGAGCAAAAGTCGACAAAATACATTCGCAAGAATCCAAGTATTTTTAGGTCACTATAAGAGTTTTGTGACTCAAACGATGTCCAGAGCGCGCTGCATTGAACCTTCCTCTTTCGATTGAGACATCGCCCAGCCCAAAATTCGCTCATAGAAGGACGAAAAGCGTATCCTACTAAACCCATGTTTCAGGTTAGATTGTCCGTATTACAGCGCGGTGCATCGCTCGTGTCACGTGGTGTGTTTACCTCCTTAAGTATTTTTAGGTCACTAAAAGAGTTTTGTGACTCAAACGATGAGTAGAGCGCTCCACATTGAACCTACCTCTTTCGAATGAGACCTCGCCCAGCCCAAAATCTGCTCATATAAGGCCGAAAAACTAAAAATTCCAAACCCATGTTTTAGGTTAGTTTGTCGGTATTACAGCGCCGTGCATCGCCCGTGTCACGTGACGTGTCTACCCCCTTAAAGCACTGAAGTTATTTTAAATAAAACTTGTTCCTTCGTGGAGATGTTTCCGTAGATGAGGACCCCTGTCGCGCGGGCCCTCGTATTTATACGATTTGCATGATTGTCAGGCATGAATGGTGTGCGCGGTATTTACCTTGACCTATTTATGAAATATGTGTCGCAGTAAGGCTTCCGGGGTTTTTATAAGTACAAAGGTTAGTCTATAATTAGACTCGCATTTTCGGCACGTACACCAAATATTCCTCGCGATTATGTTTCCGGGGTTTTTATGCGTGTGAATTTGAAATGCTCCACTCTTCGAATGGGTTTTGGGTGTTTTGATAGGAAAGAGGTGGTAGTGGCTTTGACTTCTTTGGTCATAGAGAGGGTGTGAGACGTGGTCTCGATTTAAGAGGTTTTTGGGGCGAGGGACTTGTTTAGATTTAATATGGGGGAGGAATTTGTGCCTCGTAGGGCAAAGAGGGGAAGGGGATTTACTGGTTGACTGTCTTGAGATGGGGACCGCTAAGGTACATCGCCAAGGCGGTCGGTGATCGGGAAAAAGGGGTAAGAGTTGAGATTTGGAGAATTTTAGTGGAGTTCTGGAGTATTTTATGAGTGAGACTTGAAATAACCGCGCGAAAAATAGTGGGACATCACATATTTTGGAATAATACCATGTGCCGTGGCCGGGCCTTGCGTTAGCTGGTGCGGTGGACGGGATGGTGGTGGTGGCGGCAGCACTGTATTTACGGCTGCAAACGGCAGCCAAACTTGCTGTCCTCCTCTGGTTTCTGCAAATGTGAATTTTTTTTTACATTGTTAATATATTTAAAAATATCTAAGTAAAATAACAATTTTAAGTGTTAAGAATTAATACCGTTTGCCACAGGCTGTTGGTGTGTGATTCTGCATGCTGCCTGCAGGATCGCAGCATCATTCGAGTCTGGAAAAATATATTTGAACAAATGTATATATAAAAAAATTATTTTATTTATTTAATTCTACTGTATGTTTGTCGTTTTTTAAACTTACCATCAAGAAGGGCGTCCTCCTGTTTTTCCACAAAAATGAATAAATAATTAATTTACAAAAACGATCATCCCGTGTTTATAAAAGCGGCGTTTGATTGAAGAAAGCCATTCGTTAAGTCAGGCCTGGGATTTAAGTGAACGCGGCGGCCGATTTTCAGAGGCAACGCCTCTTTTCTCCCACCGCACGTCTTGGCCCCCGCGGCGGCCCAGGAGTTCCGAGCGCCTCAGGCCCGTACCATATGAACCGCGCGTAGCTCATATCAACCGAGCTACGCGCGGTTCATATGGTACGGGCCTGAGGCGCTCGGAACTCCTGGGCCGCCGCGGGGGCCAAGACGTGCGGTGGGAGAAAAGAGGCGTTGCCTCTGAAAATCGGCCGCCGCGTTCACTTAAATCCCAGGCCTGCGTTAAGTATTAGTGGACATAGACCGTACTGTACAGGGTGTCCCATCTAAGACTGGACAGCGGGATATCTCCGAACGTATTGGAGATAAAAAAATGAAAAAAATATGGCATCGCATGGTTCGAAGGGGCTGATCTATTAGCGCGAACGAATTTTTTTTTCGATTATTATTTTAAAAGATACGATGGTCAAGTTCTGTTTTTCAAATGGAACTATTTTTTCTGAACACCTGAGTTGATAGTGCGTTCCAAGACAAATTCAATGAGCATTAATGTATACACTTGATTTCCACTGGTTTTTGAGATATTGCGCTTGCAAATTCACTGATTTTCCCTGGAAAAAAGCCTGCTGAAATAGCAAGGACAGTGGACAGTCTAGCTGACGCGACGGGTTGCCTTGCCTGTTGAAACCTATACCTACCTGCTAAAGGTCTACGTCAGAAATGGCAGGCCCAAAGGCTGGACAATTCTTTTCCGCCAGAAATGCCACTTAGGTAGGTACATCTGCGGTATCGAGAAGCGCACCGTTACTTTTATTTCGCACTTGCTTCTACGCTCGGATGGCCGGTTCTTCTTGAATGGATGCAAGCTCGATTGGTTAGGTTAGGAGGTGTGAAAGTTGCTAGACTAAATTTCAACTATAGGGAGCAGATTGTATTAGAACCAATCGGATTTGCATCCCTCACAAACGGCTGCTCTCTTGAAGAGGCCCTCTTCACAGCAATACCTCCTCCCCAATGCCCACCTTCTCTCGCATGGAATACGTCAACGCATGCTTTTCTTTTAATATTGAAGCTCGTGTTTATACTCGAGAGGACCACGCGTCGACAGCGGGCTACCCCTTTTCTTCCTGTGTCTTTCCACGAGGAGTATCAACGGTGGATTGTAGGAGCGTAGATGTTGGGATGCTAGTTATTGAGTTCAGGAGACGATAGAAACACTTTATTACAAAACACACATGTGCTATAATAAATGATCGAACTTGCGCCCCACTTCGCGCAGACCGATTACAGGGTGATTGGCTCGGTACGCCTAATCCGCCTCGCAACCGTGACGAGGTCAAGCCAAAAGGTATGAATCCTGGGTCCTTTTTCCGAAGGAAGCCATAAAATTCGATGGGCACTGCGGGGTGTTGTCGTCCCAGCCACGGGATGAAACGCAGAATTACCCTGTTTCTGTTTCAGAAATAAAATAATTCTTTATTCTCTATCGTATGGATATGGAACTGTCGCCGATGGATTCCTAGTGGTTTTCCGATGAAAATCATGCCAAATATCGTGCAAATCGGACTACTTTTACATAGGGAATACAACTAGCTTGTGTCAATGTAGTCCGATTTGCATGATGTTTGGTATGATTTTAATCGACGGAACGCCAGGAATACATCGGCGTCACTTCCCTTTCGATACGATAAAGAATAAATGATTATTTCCTTTCTGAAACAGATGTCACCCCTCGACTACGATGCGCCGACGCCGATTTGCCGCGGTCGGCCGAGGATGCATACCTTTTTCCGAAAAAAGCCATAAAATTCGATGGGCACTGCGGGGTGTTGTCCCTGCCCACGTGGTGAGGGGCGTAAATGCAGAACTACCCTGTTTCTGCTTCAGAAATAAAATAATTCTTTACTCTTTATCGCATGGATATGGAAGTGACGCCAATGGATTCCTTGTGTTTTTCTGATGAAAATCATACGAAATATCATGCAAATCGGACTACTTTGACACAAGCTATTTGTATTCCTTATATAAAGGTAGTCCGATTTACGCGACATTTGGCATGATTTTCATCGGAAAACCACAAGGAATTCATCGGCGACACTTCCATATCCATACGATAGAGAATAAAGAATTATTTTATTTCTGAAACAGAAACAGGGTAATTCTGCGTTTCATCCCGTGGCTGGGACGACAACACCCCGCAGTGCCCATCGAATTTTATGGCTTCCTTCGGAAAAAGGACCCAGGATTCATACCTTTTGGCTTGACCTCGTCACGGTTGCGAGGCGGATTAGGCGTACCGAGCCAATCACCCTGTAATCGGTCTGCGCGAAGTGGGGCGCAAGTTCGATCATTTATTATAGCACATGTGTGTTTTGTAATAAAGTGTTTCTATCGTCTCCTGAACTCAATAACTAGCATCCCAACATCTACGCTCCTACAATCCACCGTTGATACTCCTCGTGGAAAGACACAGGAAGAAAAGGGGTAGCCCGCTGTCGACGCGTGGTCCTCTCGAGTATAAACACGAGCTTCAATATTAAAAGAAAAGCATGCGTTGACGTATTCCATGCGAGAGAAGGTGGGCATTGGGGAGGAGGTATTGCTGTGAAGAGGGCCTCTTCAAGAGAGCAGCCGTTTGTGAGGGATGCAAATCCGATTGGTTCTAATACAATCTGCTCCCTATAGTTGAAATTTAGTCTAGCAACTTTCACACCTCCTAACCTAACCAATCGAGCTTGCATCCATTCAAGAAGAACCGGCCATCCGAGCGTAGAAGCAAGTGCGAAATAAAAGTAACGGTGCGATTCTCGATACCGCAGATGTACCTACCTAAGTGGCATTTCTGGCGGAAAAGAATTGTCCAGCCTTTGGGCCTGCCATTTCTGACGTAGACCTTTAGCAGGTAGGTATAGGTTTCAACAGGCAAGGCAACCCGTCGCGTCAGCTAGACTGTCCACTGTCCTTGCTATTTCAGCAGGCTTTTTTCCAGGGAAAATCAGTGAATTTGCAAGCGCAATATCTCAAAAACCAGTGGAAATCAAGTGTATACATTAATGCTCATTGAATTTGTCTTGGAACGCACTATCAACTCAGGTGTTCAGAAAAAATAGTTCCATTTGAAAAACAGAACTTGACCATCGTATCTTTTAAAATAATAATCGAAAAAAAAAAATCGTTCGCGCTAATAGATCAGCCCCTTCGAACCATGCGATGCCATATTTTTTTCATTTTTTTATCTCCAATACGTTCGGAGATATCCCGCTGTCCAGTCTTAGATGGGACACCCTGTATAACAACTAATTCATCCAGAAAATATTAGTCGCGTTGAAGCTTATTCTGACTCAGATGTGTTTCATATTTCTGATCGTTGGCGTTACAGATTACAATATGCTTCAACGTGTCTAATATCTCCTTGTTGCATTACTTGTTATTATACACTTCCAGTCTAGGTCCACTGACAGTAAGCGTAGGCAAAGTGCATCTTTGCTTGGAGTATATGAATAATAGTAGAATTTTTTTTATTACTTACAGTTGCTTCATCTGTCTCCATCTTCTCTGATGCCATGGTCAGCTACTTCTGTTTTCTAGCTTTACTGTGAAGTTGGCCTAGATGCCTTGCAAACATTCGACAAACCAATGTCGGAGCCATGGCCGTCTTATCGGTCATAATAATATAAAGGGTAGATGCACCATTTGTGGTCACTTTTTGGATTTCAGTGACTTTCATCGTAATTATCTTTAAAATTGTACTTCAAATCAGGAAACTAAAAGCTTTACTAAATTTTACACTATCTTTACTATTAATGTCTAACATAAGTTACCATTAACTAGAGAAGTCGTTAAAGAATTAATAAAGTTAACAAAATATTAGAAATCCATTTTTCACCGTGGCAAAAACGGTACATCTACCCAGCGTGCGGACCAATTATGCTCAACAATGAAGGGGGTAAAACACCGACAGGAGGTAGTGGTAATGGTGCGTGAACTGAAGCCAGCGTTCAGTCCACGCACACATTACCACTACTCCCTGTCGGTGTTTTCCCCCCTTCATTGTTGAGCATAATTGGTCCGCACGCTGCATCTACCCTATCTCCTTCAAAGTAGAGCATATACGACTAGTTTGGATTTCTGGTTACGGATTATATTTATTGCTTTTTGCTGCCTGGATGCTTATTTCACTCCCTCAGGGTTATTTGGTTTTTAAAATGTTATATTGTCATCCGTACTACGCTCGCCTGCAAAATTGCATGACAATTGGATTGCTGGAATTGGTTTAGGTTTGAGTTTTCAGATATGAAGCAAACGTCCAAGAAGCAAACAGATGATCAAGTCCGAATAAAAGCGTTTAAAAAGTATGCTTTATTTTCATTTTTGACGTTGCAAAAAAAGAATTACACATTTTTAACGTTTTTGGGCCATTTCGTTTGGTTAATTTTGTCGTTGTCTATACATTTCCATGCTGCTGTACCATCACATATCATGCATGAATATGAACCGCTCTGAGGACGAAGACCGTTATGAAATATGGCACTTAGTAATTTATATTTTATATTACATATTGATATCAGTTGTGGAGCAGCTGTTATTTTGCAATTCATTTATTTTATAATGTCGCTTTTTTCATCATAAGAGAACAACAATAGTTGCATTATAATAATTTTTGGCGGAGTAGTCATTTTAATTTTAGTAAACATTTGCTCCCAGCATTGTTCGCATGGTTTTTGCGGACTCGGTTTCCAACCAATCGGTAAAGCAATGTTAACATAATCTTGTAAAGGTATACCTTTCTTCGACTTTAAACACAATTATTTTACGGGCAAAGGGAGAATATAATGCTTGTTAGTGGTTGTTTCTTTATGAGGACATTTTCTGCACTGTACAGATGTTGTCATTTCCAATTGAATTATTTTTCGGAGCCCTTGTAAATTTTTGCATAATGCTAAAAGAAATTCAGGTGCGTCTTGTTGAACTTTTTGCAAAAATTTGCCTCCTACGAAACTTCTAATTTTCAAAGAAGTTATTTTTTTTATGTTGTTCCGAGTAATCATTTATGAAATCTCGAATTTCGTCGAACTCTGTAAACTCTAATAATTTTGTTTTGATTACATTACATTGTACACACGGCTCAAACGATTGTGGCCGATCGAGATTCAATTGCATTCGAGCTTACCAAGGTTAGTTTTTTCTCGTCGCTAACATTCTACAATATTTCATGAACATGGTGAGGGCACTGCCAAGCCACAGGTTCCCGTCTAGAACACTTTTAATACATGTTAAAACATGTTATTCATCTGAGTATTCTGGTTTCCGAACCCTTGCCATCTCTACGAAATACATAACATTCGTTTCCATTCTTTTCATTACTACTCTAGTTTTCCGCTTTATTTATGTGTGTTTTCCATTATAATAATCAATGGATTTATATATAAATCCGTTGATTTATTTACTTTGGACATTACAAGTTTATCGTTTATAGTGGCAAAATTATTATGATTTGTTTTAGGTTCATTGCAATAAAAGTCATTTGACATTTATCCTTTGTGTCATTTTCGCTACAGCATCGCGAACAGAACGGATCGCGCAGATTTATATAATTATGACAATCATAGGCAGATGGTGCCACATTGGTGTTTCAACATGAATCAGAAGTATTTTAGACGGGAACCTGTGGCTTGGCAGTGCCCTCACCATATTCATGAAATACTGTAGAATGTTAGCGATGTAAAAAAGCCAGCCCTAGTAAGCTCGAATGCAATCGAAACTCGATCGGCCACAATCGTTTGAGCCGTGTGTACAATACATTGCATGATAGCATTCGCGTAACTTGATATTTGATCAGTGTTAGGTATTCCACGAATTTCTATACAATCTTCAGTATTATCCTCAATGGGAATTTGATGAGCTAGTGCTCCTTTGAGTACGGCCCACAAATTGTCTCTAATTTTTTTATGTTTGATGTTTCGAATTTCGTTACTTGGAAGTGGTGGATTATGAGTGGCCCCTAATTTGTTATATTCAAGAATTGCCGATTCACTATCTGCCACAGATTGCGGGTCAAAGTTAATCAAGGGCAGTCCTTCCAAAGTAGTGATTCTTGAGAGAGCCACATAAACTTGCCCAGTAGAAAACACTGTTGCCAGCGTCAATGATAGCATTTGCCAAACTCGAGCCTTGACTTTTATGTATAGCGATACCATAGCTTAGACATATGGGAAATTGTTTTCTGACAACGAACACCCTTTCCATAACTTTAAATTTAACGGATACTCTTTCTATAGCGCATTCTCTGCCTCCTGTAAGGATAATGGTTATTTTGTCGATATCATCTTTATTGTCAATAGATCGGGTGACTGAAATGATTGTTCCAATAGTACCGTTAACTATTCCTAAAGTGACGTCGACGTTCCTACGAATCATAATTCTCACTCCAATTTTTATTGTAATACTTTTGACCAGACCAGCAGTTTGCGAATGATCTTCGTATTTATTTAATAATTTCGTTACTTTATTTTTCAAAAATTTTGAGCAATTCAGCTGGTCCTGAGCAATAAGCTCGATCTTTTCAGATTCAATTTTTCCAAGCATTGCACTGTTTAGAGTATCACACAGGTGGCATGTAGGTTTATAAAAGTGAACGCAGTTTTCTTTTGATATAATTATTTCCTTGATAATGGTCTCAATATTGACCGAAACGTTGGAAATTCAATCATAAAATTTGCAAAACAGCTTTTATTCAAATGATCGAACCTGCGCGCCGATAACATTTATCTTTGAAATTAAAAATTATTTCGGTCGAAATTCTGAATCATTTTAGTTAATACTTTGTATTGGAATAAAGACCATAAATTGTGACCTGCTAAGCAACCTAGAAACTTTTGTACCTGTTCGGCAGACATTTGCACGTAACAAGGATCTTCGCGAACTGGAGGGAGTTGTAGTAAATCTCCGATTACCAGTATATGCTTTTTACCGAACCAGCCCTCGTCACATTCATATGTATTGAATATTTCCATGAGACGTAGGTTTATATACATCAATGTAACATTTGATATCATCGATACGTCATCTATTATTATTAATGAAACATTTTTCAATTCATTCGACAGGTAATTGAAACAGTCTGTGTACTGTCAAACCATTAACATTGAAAGCTGCGATTCCGGTAGGCGCCATTACAGCCGTTTCTTTTCCCAAATTTTGTTTAATATAACCCTGTAAAGCTTGAATCAAACGACTCTTACCGGTACCACCTTCTCCACTGACAAACAGTCTCAAAATTTCATTTTCTGAATTTAAAGCCGAAACTACTTTTTCGATAATACTTTTTTGATCAATACTCAAGCCAGCAATCATTTCCAAAAGTTCCTCTCCGTTTACGTTATTATTAGCAGCGTCATGAAAATCTTTCATCGTATCGCCAATTTCGAAAGGATCACATTCTAATGCATTTTCTTCGCATTCGATAGGATTATTTTGAGATGGTTCTTTTGTTTTTTCATTTACCATTTCCTTAACGGCTTCAATGCATTCTTCTAAATCAGTCAACTTTTTATGATATTTCATTGCTTTTTCTAAAATAGTTTGTACTGCTAAAAATGACTCTGAGTACGTTTCACATCCATTTTTCAATTCATCTATATCTCTCAAAGGTTCAAACAACAATAGTAGGGCATAGAAATATCTTTCTGGCTGAGTTTTCGAATTATTCCTGTAGTGATTTACCAAATAAGGTCTCTCTCTTCTTTTGAAATACTTATTTCCTATTTCGAAACATTGGAGTTCGGAATCATCATCATTATTATCTTGATCAGACCTGGGATTTAAGTGAACGCAGCGGCCGATTTTCAGAGGCAACGCCTCCTTTCTCCCGCCGCGCGTCTTGGCCCCCGCGGCGGCCTAGCAACTAAGAGCGTCTCAGGCCCGTACTACGTGAACCGCGCGTGGCGTATTAGGGTGACATTATATCAATAGGTTTCCACATCGTCCCAGAGAGCACGATTGTCGATGCGTTTTTGTTTTGTCAACGCGCCACGCGCGGTTCATATGGTACGAGCCTGAGGCGCTCCAAGCCCCCAGGCCGCCGCGAGGGCCAAGACGCGAGGCGGGAGAAAGGAGGCGTTGCCTCTGAAAATCGGCCGCTGCGTTCACTTAAATCCCAGGCCTGATCTTGATCATCATCTTTATTGCAATCATCATTGTTTTGTGCCTTTTTCGTATCGTACCATCTTGCAAACTCGTACAAACTCATCGATTCGTCTCGGACTGGTCGGTTTGGGTAGTAATCGTTAATTATATTTGGGAAGAATATATCAGTCGATTCGGGATCCAAGTTTTCTATTTCTTCTTTGCGTTTCACTCTCCGATTTCTGATTACATTGACGCCTAACCATCTAATAGTTGTTTCGCTATCCGTTCTGTATAAAGATATGCCTCACAAAGTATCGGCAGCTTCTAGAGCACCTCATTCTCTATTATTTAAACCTTGCATTCCAATATTCCATAAGCGGGCGCATAATGATTTTGTTGATTCGACGTCTACAAACATTTCAGCTGCATAAATTTTTTCATGTTTTTTCACGTATTTAGTGCGAAAGCAACACTAGGGTGGACCTTAGCTACTCTTGACGAAAATTATTTTGCGAGATTTTTTTGGTCCCGTACCCCAGAAATGTGACACTTGTTGGGAAAATGATCTGGAAAAAATTTCAGCTCGATTGGACCACGGGAAAAGGACGCGCAACGAATTTGAAAATTTTGAACTTTTTAAACCTGACATAAATATACATTATTATTATTATTATTATTATTATTATTATTATTATTATTATTATTATTATTATGTCTTTATTACTCTTGGATGATAACAGCAAAAAAGAAGATGTAACATATAAAGAAAAAGCTAATTTGAGTAAAGGCAGTATAAACTGTTAATATGCCTAACCCTAACATAAACTAAACACTACTTATTACTAAATGTACTAAAACTAAGCGCACTTAAAACTAAGACTAATACAACAAGAATAAGATATATGTATATAAGAGATAAGAAGTGTGACGGCCCAACAAGAATGATAGTGGAAAGGACGACATGACTAAGATAGCTAGCGCTAGAAGTGATGGAGAATATGATGCCGGGCTGCGTCCTTGAAGGACGAAAAAGAGTCTAGCTGACGAATGGTAGCAGGAAGGGAATTATAATAGTGTGCCGCAATATATGAGAAGGAGGATTCAAATTTGGAGGTAGAATGTGAAGGAATAGAGAGAAGGGATTGGGACCGGGTTGAAAGAGAACTAGAGGAATGATAAGAGAGGTTTGTGCGTAGGATTCTGTATAGATATGACGGACAACCAGAGGAGAGTATCTTAAATACGAGACAGCACAAATGGAGTTTCCATCTTTGTGACATACGCAGCCAGGAAGATTTGACGAAAAGCGGGGAGATATGATCAAACTTACGAACACAGTAGGAAAAACGCAGACAGGAGTTTTGGACACGTTGAATCATTGAAGTGAGACGAGCGGTAAGAAAATGACTATATAAGACATCACAGTAGTCAAACAAAGATATAACCAAGGATTGTGATAGGAGAAGTTTCTGAGTGGAGGAAAGAATATGCCGAGAAGGATATAATAGACGCAGACGATAAAAGGCTAGTCGACATACATTAGTCACATGATTTTCGAAAGTAAGATTGGAATCCAGTGTGATTCCCAAGTTCTTGATAGAGAAGACAGGAAGTAGCTGGACGGAGTCGAATGTGACAGTAATGGGAGCAAGAGTACGAGTGAGGAAGGAGGAGCCAAGCACAAGAAGAGAAGATTTGGAAGGATTGAGTTTGAGTCCATGTTGAGCCGCCCAGCCAGATATTAGGGCCAGATCGGTTTCCAAATTATTTATGGCTTCGTTGATGTTATTCGGCGGAAAGGTAGAGATAATCTGCATATCATCGGCATACATGCACGCAATATTCATCTTAGTGAGACGGAGTAGCTCAGCAACGAAAATATTAAACAATAGCGGACCTAACACAGAACCTTGTGGGACTCCGCAACTCACCGCACGTAAGGAGGAGAATATTGGTCCATCCCGGTTTAACATAACCTGCTGAGTGCGTCCAACCAGGTAGGAGCGAAACCATGAAAGGGACAATGCAGACAGCCCGAAAAATTTCAATTTAGCAATCAGCAGGTTAT
This sequence comes from Andrena minutula, assembly GCA_929113495.1. NCBI lineage: Eukaryota > Metazoa > Arthropoda > Insecta > Hymenoptera > Andrenidae > Andrena > Andrena minutula. Next base: position 17,319,858 of record OV815995.1, read on the forward strand.
GATCAACAGTATCGAATGCTTTAGAGAAATCGAGAGATGTAATAAGAGCGATGTTTCGAGGGTCCATGGCACGCAAGATGGAATCGGTAATAAACAGTAGAGCGGTGGTCGTACTGTACCCGCGTCTGAAACCAGATTGGAGGTCAGGTATAGCATGAACAGACGAAATAAAAGATGAGAGTTGCGCATGACATAATTTCTCTAAAAGTTTAGAGAGGAAAGGAGGCTGTGATATAGGACGAAGGGAGATGAGAGGGTTGATGCATCGGGAGTTTTAGGAATAGGTATGACAATGTTATTCTTCCAAATGGACGGATAGGTGCCGGAGGAGATGGAGTGGTTAAATATATGGATCAGAGGATCAAGACAGAAGGGAATGCAGTACAAAAGTAGATGACCGGATAGGTCAAATGGATTCGAGGAGGAGAGCTTAATATATTTAAGGATAGTATACAGATCAGCGAGTGTGAAAGGGGAGAATGTGAAGTTGGGAGAAGGGTGTGTATGAGATTTGCTCAGAAAGGTACCAATTATTTCAGACGAAATATTTGTAGTCAGAACGGAATCGATGAAATGATTGTTGATAGACTCAGGATCAGGGAAAGAATGAAGAGAATTAGGATTTCGCCGCGGACGATAATAGCCAGCACGTGAAATGAGGTTCCAAAATTGTTCAGAGGATTTAGAAGAGGACGAAAGATGATTAAAGAGAGCACGTTTTTCGGTTCTAATAGTTGCAGTGCAGAGATCGCGGAGTTGCTTATAACGATGCCAATGTGAAGGATTGGCAGTCCTACGAAATTTAAGATTCGCCTGATTACGCATACGCATTACGCATAAGTTTAGCGGGCGGTCGTGTAATACGCACACGTTCAATGGGAGCAAAGTGATCAAATAAAGTTAATATATAGGAGTAGAATAAATTTACTTTGTTGTCAATAGAGCTGGTTTTGAATATAGGCGACCAATCAATCTTAGCAGCGGCAGAGTTAAAAGCATCCAACGGCATATCACGTAGATTTCGGTGCAAAACAAAACGAGCGGTGGTACGAGGTTTAACTATATCTAATATGGCATAGACCAGTGAGTGATCGCTTGCGTGGCTCATATCATGGACACCGCTGGAGTTGACTGGAAGATCATTGCTAATCATTATTAGATCAATTAACGAGGAAGAGGTGCTAGTTACCCGTGTAGGTAGATTAATAACCTGATTTAGCGAAAGTAGTGACATAAATAGACTAATTGAGTCGAATCCAGGAGTGTCGGGTGCGCTGACATTAATATTAAAATCGCCCATGCAAATGATATAATCGGAGAAGTTATATACATGAAATAAGTAATCGAGCAGGGAATCAATAGCAGATAAAGAACAAGTAGGTGGCCGGTAAACAGTAAATAGTGCCAGGCGCTTGGCGTTAATTGTAATATGCAGGCAGACGAAATCAAGCAACGGATCGAATTGAGATACATCGTATACTACATTATTATTGGAGATGGATGTACAACAAATGTCATGTTTTACGTAGACCGCAACACCTCCACCACGTTGCTTAAGACGAGATTTCCGGTCGGACCGAAAGAGGGTGTAGTTTGGAATAGTAAAAGAAGAGGAAGGTGTGACATCGGAGAGCCATGTTTCACTGATAGATAGAACATCGAAATCAAGGCTAGATAGCAAATCGATTATATCAGAAATTTTTGGTTCCGTACCCCAGAAATGTGACACTTGGGAAAATGATCTGGAAAAAATTTCAGCTCGATTGGACCACGGGAAAAGGACGCGCAACGGATTTGAAAATTTTAAACTTTTTAAACCTTGACATAAATATACATTATGATACATCGTTGAATTTGATTGTTAAAAAAAAAAACGTCCGTGACCTTGAAAATTCGAAAGAGTGACCTTGAAAAAAAAATTTCCCCCATTATATTCGCCTCCTTATATACTAGAACTTTTGTCTGATGAGTTTTTTCATATATCCATAAACGATGAAGATATTAAATATTTTTGATTTTTATTATAACGCTCAATTATACAGAAGAAAAGCAGTACTAAGGCTGAAAACAAATTATTATAGCTATTATGTAAATTACAAATAGAAATGCCATTAAAGTATTGTGTCCCAGATTTGCTTGTGGACTCGTGAGTAGGGCCCAGCAGAACCAGAAAATACAAATGTCGCGAATTCTAGTGGCCTTTTCGCTAGTTAAGATAAATTCTTTTCAGAATAAATATATTTTTATACAATATATCGCCTTGGGCATCCATCGAGCGTGATGGAACTTGAAATATATAATTTGTTCTAGGAGTACCACGTAAGAAAAGAACTGTAAGCTCTAAGAATTCTCTATAATCTTCTCGTGGTTGATTGATGTTTTTCAAGTTTTGCATTGCAAACTTCAGCACTTCAGTACTATTTATAATTGTAGATTGGTGGACGTACTCGTCTTCAATTCCTGCCATAAAATTCGATTTATTGATCTGGAGCCAAGCCTGCTGAAATTGTGTAAAAAGTGGAATATTTGGACCCGATGATTCCTCTAACTTCATATCAAAAACACTCCGGAAAATAATTTCATATATGTGATGCCGGCAAGGAAAATATAGCAAGTCTCTTTCAAATTTTTGTTCGAGAAGGATACATGCGCCTTGGAAACGTCCCATGTTCGATGACGTGTATGTCACAGCAAAATACTTGCACTTTGTCACCTAAATCCCATTTCTGCACTAAATCGTATACCGCAGAAGCTTGTTTGTCTCCAGTACCCGATAGAATTGCAGGGATTCCAAGCAGCTGCTTAATACCTCTGCAAGTTATTAGTACAGGTAAACGATCAATTTTCTCATTGCCTATTAAAGCTGGCAACAGCTTTCCGTCCAAATGTAGTGTAATAGCACCAAGCTCACAGTCTTTGAACGCTACACGATATTTATCGGCAAGTTGTGCTCGAAGATCCGTGCGATGACGCCGTACAGACGTTCGATTGATAATTAAGTCGCCTAAGTAGGTCATGATCAAGAGCTTGAGCTGTTGCTGTTATTATACAAACAGCATCACGATCGCTTACTTTGTACTTGTAGCTTCATCCACGGGAATAATAAATTCAATATTTTCACCCTCACTTGATAGGTGACCATCTTCTTCGCTGGATGATGCTACTTTGTCCATTGTTTCGTCTTGATTTAGACGATATACAAGTGTCAATAAAGACCAATATATCTTATATTATATATCCAAGACAACGATCAATATTTTGAGTTTTAAAAATGAATTGCATAAAGAATATTTACCTTGCACAGCTTCTACTTCACACTGCGTCTGCCTTGATTTTTCTTGCTCCTTCCGAAACGTTTTTTTCTGTTCTTTCCGGTATAATATATGATCGCTTCCAATCATAGAACGTCTTTTTTTCGTTGATTTAATAGAAAAAGTGTGTCTTCCTCTACTTTAATAGTTTTTAACGCATCGGCGGGTGTAATATCAAAAAGGTTATCCAGCTTAGCTACAAACTCCTTCTCCCGAATTTTTTGGGTTTCAGTACTGCGGTTGCAACTTTTATGCAAAGTCGCCCATTCCTGATACAATGCATCTAGCTTGTAAATGCAATGCTGTGGTCTTCTCGTTGGAATCCGCGCTTTCTCCCGAAATATTTCAACTTCCTTAATAACTAAAGAAGCACTAGACTTAAGATTCAATTTCACATTCCGCATATTGTGAAATAGGACTCTTAAGACTTGCCTGTTGGATGGCAATTTTGCACCGATAATTTGACTTTCGTCCTGATCTAGTAAATATAATTTTTTCCTCGTACCTTCCATTTCACTTTCACTTTCACTACGATATTTCACTGTTACCTCGCTGAACGCTCAGAAAGTAATGGTCCAACTATGAGTTTTCAGACCTTTTGTCGATGATGAGAATGTTTAATATCTCCATCGTTTATGGATATATGAAAAAACTCTTCAGACAAAAGTTCTAGTATATAAAGAGGCGAATATAATGGGGAAAATTTTTTTTTCAAGGTCACTCTTTCGAGTTTTCAAGGTCACGGACGTTTTTTGTTAACAATGGTATATGCTGTGTATGCATTCTTAAACAGACAAAAATACAAATTCAACGATGTATCATAATGTATATTTATGTCAAGGTTTAAAAAGTTTAAAATTTTCAAATCCGTTGTGCGTCCTTTTCCCGTGGTCCAATCGAGCTGAAATTTTTTCCAGATCATTTTCCCAACAAGTGTCACATTACTGGGGTACGGGACCAAAAAAATCTGATGGTCGAAAAATAAGGTCCACCCTAACCAACACAGAGTAGTTGAGTTTTCACCTACAAATTGGATATCCATATTTCCTTCCAATGGTGTTAAGACAATTGGGTTATAATCGTTAATATTTACTTCTTGTTTGTCACGGGGCAAGTCGTATAATCTACTGCGACTTCTTAATTGCTTCCTACCAGCTGTAGATGTAGCTACGTCTCTCATTTTTATGTTTTCTGTAACAAGTCTAGGAAAACCATAACGACACACTCGCTTTATGCGGTTTTTATTGTTCTTTTTTGTTCTCATGCAATATGAATTGTGATGATGCCTTTGATGGATATTCATACGTCTATACAAAGTAGGCGAGATTTTTAGATCTGGAAGTCTACATGTGACATATCTTTGTATGAAAGCAGCTACTATTTTATCTGAATCTTTGCCTAGAATAGGAGCATCTTTGATCCATATTAATAGGTGGAAATGTTGCAAACCTCTACCTTGGTATTCTCTTCTCCAAAAATAATGTACCACGTGCCCGATTGGATTATCGATAGAACAAAGAAACTCTAGCATCGCATGAAATTTATTATCGAGAAATCTTGACACGGATACTGGATCTTTTGTTAGAATCTCATTTGGCGACATTTTATTCATAAGCGGTGTAATAACTTCTTTAACGTATTCAATTACCACAAAATTACCTTTTTTAAAAAAAAGGTACAAAAAAGAGCGCCAAGTATATAATCCCGTAAAAAAGAATCCCATTTAAAAACATTGTCGTAAATTAATATAAATTTATTAATGTTCTATATTTAACTTTACAAAAGTAATGATATACAACAGTTGCGCCAATTATTACACTGGCTATTTACACAAAGAACAAAATGTATTCAATAATATTAAGCAGATATATTTTTATACAAATAAATATTTTAATACGAATAAATATTTGATTCAAAATACTTGGCGCTGCGCCCCGAATTGGTGTTGCTAAACTCAATAAATATGTATAAATTGCATTAATCCTTTTCTTTCTTTCTTGTACGTGCGTGCGTGCGTGCATGCGTGTGTGCGTGCGTGCGTGTACATATGCTACGTATGATATTAGAATTAACTATATGTAGAATAATTCTGACTGCGTTTCTAATATGTGTATGTATTAGAGCTCTTACTTTTTACCCGTCGGGTACCCGGGTAGCCGGAAATTACCCGAAATAACTTCAAGCCATTGAATGTGGTATTGTTCGGTCATATTTGGCTAACATCAGACTATACCACAGACAATCACACACAATACTACATTCAATGGTTTGAAGTTATCTCGGGTAATTTCCGGCTACCCGGGTACCCGACGGGTAAAAAGTAAGAGCTCTAGTATGTATATGTATTTTATATTGTAATGGAGTTGTTGTAAATTATTAATTAATACTAAGGCAATTAATATTTTTTCGGTTGCGCAGCGCCAAGTATTTTGAATCAAATATTTATTCGTATTAAAATATTTATTTGTATAAAAATATATCTGCTTAATATTATTGAATACATTTTGTTCTTTGTGTAAATAGCCAGTGTGATAATTGGCGCAACTGTTGTATATCATTACTTTTGTAAAGTTAAATATAGAACATTAATAAATTTATATTAATTTACGACAATGTTTTTAAATGGGATTCTTTTTTACGGGATTATATACTTGGCGCTCTTTTTTGTACCTTTTTTTTAAAAAAGGTAATTTTGTGGAGATTTCACACATTTTATAGTGTTTATTATGGCTGTATAATTTTTTCACCCCCTCGGGTGAATTATTAATATTAAGTGAAATATTATATTGCCATCCAAACTACGCACGCCTGCAAAGCTACCAGACAATTGGATTGGTGGAATTGGTTTAAATTTGAGTTTTCAGACATGAAGCAAACATACAGGAAGCAAACAGAGGATTGAAGCTGAATAAAATCGTTTAATTAATATAATACTATGTCACAATAAATTTTTTTCTCTAACGTAGATTATCTGTAAATATATAAAATCCACATTTTAGTTATAACTTAACGTAGAACATATAGAAATAGAGTGGCCCTTTGTTATAGTAAATGTAGAGACTACAAAATGTGCCCGAAGGAAGTGAGAGCGCAGAATGTCTTGTTGGAGGAAATTTAAATACTAATGGTAATTTATCGAAAATGAACAAGGAGATTCAATATTTTTAACACACAATTTATTGGTGCTGGAATAAAATTAAATTAGTATGTTTATTGGTGAATTGAAATATTGTTCATGGGAAACTAATCAAATTAATGAATAGCGTAGGAACTACTGTGGATTTTAATAAAATATTATATTCATAATACTTCAGAGATTTCAAATCTTATGTGAAAATATGTTTCACAAAAGTTTGGAAAGTATCGAGGGAGATGCATATTCAGCGTACTTTCTTCACTAATGTGACTTACTCGACATTGGAAGCAGTACGCCATAATTTTCTTAACCCTTAACTGGTATACTGTTTTTTCAAACGTAACTGGTAGACTGGGGTCGTGGCAGATCTCAAATAAAAAAGGGCACAGAAACTTGTAAAGTCGACACTAGAAGAACCTCTATGAATATTTTGTTCTTAGGTAATATATAAAATAATAGAAACGTAGAAATTTAAAGTATTACTACAAAGTTAATTATAAATTCAGTTTACAAACTTAGACAACCAAAAGTTTCACAGTGAACTCTGCGTGCCGGGGGTAATGAGTGACCCCAGGATACCAGTTAAGGGTTAAATATCAATGCTACGCTAATTTGAAAAATTTTGTCGATTTACCTTATTTGACAAATTTCAAAAAACTTGTGCGAAACAAGATGATTCTCTGTCCATGTAATTACCTTCTCTGGACAACCTCCAAGCCTGTGTATCCCCTTCATTTCTGTCCAAGCCTGTGCACCCCCTTCATTTCTGTCCAAGCCCGTGCGTCCCTTTCATTTTTATCCGAGCCTGTGCGTCTCCTTTATTTCTATCCAAGCCCATGCATCTCTTTCATTTCTACAAGTTTTACATAAAAACTCGAATGTAAAAATAGTCTGATGGTATGAAAACAATATATTATTTTGTAGAAACTTGTGTCAAAGAAGACGCTAATCTGTCGAACCTTCTCCGGACAACTTCCAAGTCTATGCGTCCCCTCCGTTTCTATAAGCTTTACATAAATAGTCTATTAAAAAATTTTTGTGACTTACCTTGTTAATTGAGACAATAATTCGGTGTCCTATGTCGTGTAAAAAGTCGTGACATTTCAAAAATGTTGACAATTTCCTTATTTCACACTTCGCAGGTTATGGTTCTTTAATATTGTTACGTTTTCCGTTCAACATAGTGTAAATTTAATGTACAAGCATAAAATAACATTAACAAGAACCAGAACAGGAACAACAGTAACTGATATAATTTCTAATAAGCTGCGGTATAGGTTTCGATGCGTCTGCACACAATGGCTTCCGCATCTCAAGTGACAGCTTGACAGGCGATCGATCAGATCGCCTTCTTCTTGCTGTCACCTTTTGTCTTCTGCTGCGAGCACCAGCGGGCCATGGATTCCATCCATAGGGTGCTCGCAACAATATCCTTAATACTAGCTAGGTTACGTTTATATCTCTACAGACGTGCTTTCTGCTAGCTGTCACGTGACTATTTGTTACGCGATTGGCCGAACCCGCATCAACATATAGATATACACGCTGCGCGAGAACAGAGTGTATCAAGTTACACCACGAGCCAATGAACGACGTGCCTGAGAGACATTTCTCTCCCTTTCATGTTCCCCTCTTGCCTACACTTTACCAGGACGATGCTGAATTTTTGAGAACATGAAAATCGGGAAATCGCCACTTTACAACGAAATATCTCAGCTCATAAGGCACGTAGGAACAAAACGAAGACACTTTTCTTATGTAAATCAAACCCAGACTATCCATTAAGACCATTCAAAATCGAATCGGATCAGTCGTTATTGAGATTCGGAAATATCAGGGTTCAGAATAGCGAGTCGTCGCGTAATAGAGACACTCTGTGCTCGCGCTGCGCATATATACATATATATACTTGGCGCGAGACACTACCGTGTCTCTTGAAATCTGACCATAACCATTCAGCTGGACTGAGAGTGAGGAACCAGGTAGCTGGCCCATAATATTCCAGCATGCATCTTAAATTACTTCTAGGTATATGCCAGAACGGTTCTGTATTTGGAATTTGAGAGAATATAGTCGTTAAATTATACTGGAGAAGGTCCTTTTGTATTAGATTCAAATATGTACTTACTGCGCATTTTTCTTTTGGATTAATTATGTTCAATTTTTGATAAATACTAGCTTTTAAACGTCTAATATTTGTTTGATTTAATTAGAAAAATAGGTATTGCACGTCCAGTCGAAACTGAGAATGTTTAGATTTAAGCCGTGCTTTAATATATTCATATTCTGTCAAATAGACTTCTCTATGCTCATGTTCTCCAGGCATTCCATAAGGATACAAATGTGGGAAGCATTGGAGATCAACGGTCTTACAATAAATATCAATTGGCGCGTCCTCTACCTTTTTTTGTTGATATAATATAGTCGCTTTTTCATTAATCCTTTTCTCGTATAATGGATAAATTGTGTATCGTTCGTAAATATCATCGTCTTTATCAGCTTGACTTACCAATGCAGGTACTTTGATTTGCTTATCAGTGTTTTCGGCTGTTTTGTTTTCTTTTTGTGCGTCGGAGTCGTCTATTTTATATTCAACTTCCGGTCAATCATTTTTTAATAATTCATTTGGATTTGGAGGCAAAATGATATTTTCATATAGGCGATTTATCTGTTTCAAACATACCAAAGCATTATGCACGTTTTTTACATTTACAAGATGTTCCCAAACCGTTTTCGCTTTTGTTGGTAAACTACGCACCAATATGTAAAATTCTGGATTGATATTGATTGGATCTGTTGGTTTACAAATCTTTTTGATCGTTTCCTCTATTGGCAATGGCAAATGAAATGTTCTTCCTTTTACTTTCTGGATCATATGTTGACGAGGTATATTTTTTTTGGCTTTCGAGACAGTTTCCATTCGTTGGACAACTTGAAATGCTTTTGCTCTTTGTATAAACATTCTTTCATACTCGTTTAATACAGATATTTCTTTTGGCATTTCTTCAACATATAACTTATTTTTAACGCAAGTTGGAGGCATTTGATTCCTTTGAAATTTTTTCCTTACAATATTTGCATATGAAATCACTGTACAATCCGTTTTTCTCTGCGAAAACACTAAAGTTTTCCCATAATTCTGATACCAAGGGCTTCCTCATATCTGCAATTTTGATCACTTCTTTACGGTAGCACAGTTTTTCGCATGAAATGCATGCATTTTTAGCAGTATCTAATGTTCTTTTCGTAAATTGTTTAAAAGCATTTTTATATTTAGACATTATGTTTTGTTCATTTAGATTTTTTATTTCGTACGATTTCGGTATCGTAGTTCTACTCTTCTCTATCGCTTCTTTACTAATTTTTTTGAGATATTCTATATCAGTGTCATCCAAACTCTTGTCAAGATTCTTTATATTATTGCACTGTTCCAAAATTCTACAAATAATTCTGTTTAAAACTCTTACATTGACAAAATGGGGAGCTAAAATTAAAACTGGTAAAAATGTCGAAGAGCATGTATGAGGTTCAACATAACAAACAAATAGATGTCCTAATTTGCGGGACATGTAACTTCTACTGCAAGATAACAAGTTTTTGGCAAAGGGTATAGCTGTGACGCCCCAAGATTTTCGCGCGCGGTTACTTCAACTCTTTTATAAATCAATCTACAAATCCACTCAAATCTTCCCCAAAACCTCAATTCTTACCCCTTTACCAATGACCTCGGCCGCCTTGGCGATGTACCTTAGCGGTCCCCATCTCAAGACCGTCAATCATTAAATCTCCTTCCCTTATTCGCCCAACGCGGCACAAATTCCTCTCTTACGTCGAATCTAAACAAGTCCCTCGCCCCACAAATATCTTAAATCGAGACCACGTCTCACACCCTCTAAATGACCAAAGCAGTCATACCCACCGACGTCCCTTTCCTATTAAAACACCCAAAATCCATTCGAGGAGTTGAGCAATTCAAAATCACGTGTATAAAAACCCTAGAAGAAAAACTGCGAGTCCCAATATAGACCAACCTTTGATCCCTGCAAAAACCCCAAAAGCTACCGTGACACATGTTTATAATTAGCCCAACGTGCATACTGCGCACCCCCCTTCATACTGTAAAATATTATATAAGCATCTCGTGTAGCCGTCTTGGCCCAAAAGGGGCGCGCTCTACCTCAGGCTTTCGCCTATATGAGCATTTGGCTTGCATGGTGGTATTAGCAAAACATTTCCAGCGAAACCGCCAGGGCCGGGCTGGAAAAAGCAGAGAAGGACCACACTTGACTCCACGGCATCCACTGTAGGAATTTTTCTCTATGAGCAGGATGGCAGGTAGCGAATAATATAATACATTCGCCACCAGACTAGGTCCTTGGCTATCTTCTGCTCTTTTTGGGGTGCATGCACTCACCCGGGACCACCAGGGACGCTCTGGTGGCCGGGGACGGCTCTGCATAAAATCGCATGCCAGTCCCCATGCGAATTCGGGTACACCGGGAACGCAACCGCCCGTACTGGGGTTAGAAGGGGTTAGAAGAACCACCAGCCCCTGGTGGGATATTATATTAGCAGGGCAAAGTCCATACCGCGCGTACACCCCACAACCCCTTGCAAAATCATATAAATACAAGGGCCCGGAGACAAGTCTTCTTTCGCCGAAATACCAGGATCGAAGGGACACGCTCTCTTTCGCCGAAATACCAGGATCGAAGGGACACGCTCGGCAAAGTGTTATTTAAACTAAATTCACCCATCTTCAATCATCAAGCATTGTAAGAGATTATAACTACCATTAATACCACGGTATATCACCATCATCCATACCAATTATTCATATTCTTATTGTTTCATATTATTTCATATTGCAACGCTTATTGCGCTTATATTATATTGTATTGCTATTCTTAGTGCTTTTCACATTATTTCGTATTGCAACGCTTATTGCGCTCATACTATTCTGTATTGCTATTTGTATTGCTTATTAACGCTTATTGCGTAAATCATCCTAGCTTATTAATATATATATATATATATATATATTGTATTTCATGTTCATATTCATAACTTATAACCACTATATAAATGCTATGTTCATCGCCAACCTATTATTATAAACCGTAACAATCTGCACAATAATAGTGCATTACATATTATCAAAAGCTATAAAGTGAATAAACAGTTTTACTTTAAATCAGCTACGAATTATTGTGTCAATCCTTCGGCTACGAAGATCCCTAAATCCAAACAGGCTGCCGGAACAGCTGATTACGGGCAACGACCGCAGAAAACGTCACGGTGTTTACTAACTTACTTTCGTATAGGTTTCGCTTAACCGTATGACTAGTCGAATTTCGCGAAGTTATTACATGTGTCTTTTACAATAATGCAACGGTAAATCCGATTACCTAAGCAAACCAAAACAAGTGCTCTAACGGGTCTCTCCCCAATACAAACCAGTTCATTAAACCTTCCCTGGTCGATTAGTGTGCAGAATTAAACATTACTCGCCTGACGTTCAAAAAACGGTTAGTGTGCAGAATTAAACATTGCTCGCCTGATTTCCCCTAAATCCTCAGTGTGCAGAATTAAACATTACTCGCCTGCCGTTCGAAACGATTAGTGTACAGAATTTCACATTTCTCGCCTGACGTTCGAAATGGTTAGTGTGCAGAATTAAACATTGCTCGCCTGATTTCCCCTAAATCCTCAGTGTGCAGAATTAAACATTACTCGCCTGCCGTTCGAAACGATTAGGTGCAGAATTTCACATTTCTCGCCTGACGTTCGAAATGGTTAGTGTGCAGAATTAAACATTTCTCGCCTGACCTTCCCAAAATCTTCAATCTCCTGAATCTCACATTCTCCCGGCCGTTCGAAACGATTAGCGTGCAGAATTTCACATTTCTCGCCTGACGTTCGAAAAGGCTGGTGTGCAGAATTACATCGTTAAATACCTGATTTCCTCGCCTCCCGGTGCGCTGAATTATAGATTCGCGTCTCGATTTGATGTAAATAACCACTATGTCATTTGTCCCCTTAAATCCTTAACCCGGGACGTGACATAGCAGGATAAAATAGTCAAAAGTGCCCTTGAACCGATTTTATCTGGCAATGCACCTTTCAATAGTGTAGGACAGGAAAACATTGTACACCAAGTTTCAACTCCCTATCTCAACCAGGAGGGTAGTTATAGGGTAAATTCGATTTTTCGGTTTTTGCCATATTTTCCCTATTTAATGGTCAGCAAAAATTCTAAAAAAAATCTGAAGTATTGTAGCCATGATTGTGTATGATCCTGAATTTTTTCAGATTTTTTTCGTTGCAACTGCTAAGTGTAAGAAATAAAAAACGCAAAAAATGTCGAAAAATGCAGATTTCGTGTTGAAGTTTTCAAGTGTCCGCATTTTTAATTTTACAGTAGTTAGATATTGACATGACTATTATCTACAATTTTTTTCAGATTTTTCGGTAAGGTGCGCCATAGTTAAAAAAATCAGAAACCGATATTTTCGAGATATTTCGCGTGAAAACGTGATAAGTACTTTCAATTTTTGCATTTCCGTCATACAGTGAATGCATTATATGATTTTTAATATCTCTACATTCGACAGAGTAATATGTAAACGGAGGGAATTAAGTTAATATGATTAACTGGATGTGTATACGCACCATATATCATATGGTACGAAAGAATCATTCAGCGGCACAGTTAGCGGAGTGGTTAGAGTGTTAAGGTGGCCGTTCCAATAAGCGGCTACAGCCGCCAGCGACTGCGACCGGCGGCTACAGCCGCCAGCGACTCCAACTGGCGTCGTCGCAAATGGTATTTCCTATATCTAAGCGTCGACGCCATGGCCCTCACCAGTGCAACGACGCGCCGCACAGGCCCTTTTCGAGCACTTGAAAAGAGGGTCTATTGTTGTATGAGGTCTCGAGGACCGTCGAAGATAGTGAAAGACTAGCCATTTTTCTTATATGTACATCGTGTTCTGTTTATCTACCAGATTGAAGAAGTCAATGACATTTGGGTGTTTCTTTTAAAATCTCGGAATTCAAATTGTGGCAAAAAATAGGATAAACCGTTTTTCTATTTTTTAACTCAATCGTGATAAAAAATTGGAAACTGTTTTTTGGTACTTTATTAGTGGTTTAAGTCACACGCTGGGGAAACGTTCGGTTTTTAAGTTATTATTTCTGCACTTTCCATAGTATGTATTTATCAATTTTTTTAGTTTTATTGAAATTGTTGACGTTATTTTTTTAAATAACCTCAAACTTTGTTATGAGTTGTATATTAACTCAAATTTTTATGAACTTGCTTAATAATATTCAGCATTTTCAACGCGAAAAATGGAATGTTGCATTTTCCCCTATTTCTTGGGATTCAGGCCCACTGTACGATATAGAATACAAGTGATTACTCCATTATTAGCAACTATTGTCAAATCTTGTTTTCGCAGTTGCAAGGACAAATATATATTGATTATACAAGTTCGCGGAAGGTAACTAAAAAGTCGAAAAATACTGATATTTTTTCAATGGGTTTCTTATAAAAAAAAAAATATATATAACGAATTATTTGCTATTATTTTGCAGAATCGATACTAACTATTTCTGACCCCTTTAACTTTACTTTAACAAACTTTGAAAGAAATCACTTAAAATTTTGCATAAAACAACAAATTTGACATGTGTTTATACGCAGATCAGATGTAGCCGTCATGATATTTTTACCTTTTTTTACAAGAGTTCATATTATTAGTTTACAAGAAATATATAAAAAAGAACATAATTCCATAAGTTATGAATTCTGGCTTCTTTCCTTATTTCTGCATAATCTGTCCGAATGTGAGATGGATCGCAGAGCGGCTAGAGTCGCAGAGCGGCTAGAGTCGCTAGACTGCTTCTGGAGCAGTAGAGCGGCAGCCGCTGCGCGACTAGGGGATTCTGCTGTTACGACGGAAAACAGACACTCGTGGCATTGTGTAGTGTCTCGAGTAGACTAGGCTTCTCATGAACCAAACGCGCATAGGCTATAGCAATCCTGGCGCGGCCGCAGCAGTCGCAGCCGCCCATAGGAGTTGGGATGAATGCTTTTCCATTGTACCGGTCATAGCGTCAGCGGCTGTAGCCGCCGGTCGCAGTCGCTGGCGGCTGTAGCCGCTTATTGGAACGGCCACCTTTAGACCCCAAAACCGCTGCATACTCTCTTTTGTCGTAGGTTCGCACCCCACCAAGGTCCAATTTTTTTTTCATGATATAAAATTTTTTCATCGTTGATTACATGACAATACACCCCAGTGATGCCAGAACCGTGGGACGCGGGACCAAACGCTTACCCCCACTATCACCTACCGTCGTCTCCCACTATGCCCTACCGGTGTCCCCCACGTTCTTCCCACCGCACTGCACGCAAGCATATTTTTACTACTGTCCGTGTGAGCTGCCTATCGAACTGCCGAGCACACGGACAGGGGTAGGGATATGCTTGTGTGCAGTGCAATGGTAAGAAAGTGGGAGACGACGGTAGGCCATACTGGGAGAGGACGGTAGGTCATAGTGGGGGTAAGCGTTTGGTCCCGCGTCCCACGATTCCGGCATCACTGCAATACACGATATTCATTTAAAAATGTTTCTAGAATATTTTAAAAATACTTTGTCATAAGGTTTCCATAAAAATAATTTAAATGCACCGCCGCGCCGGTTTTCTGCTTATGTATTGTTCTAGCTCCGGATAATTTATAATATTTTGTGAATGGAATAGAAGTGTGGTATTGGCTTATGATACATATTCTGAATCCACTGGTTGGATTCGTCATTCTTTTATCAACGTACACCGTCCTCATTCGATTTTGGTCGCAGTGCGTCCGATTAATGGCTGGTTTAAAAAAATAAACGTAAAAATATTGCCATGTCGGGATTGACATAAAGTGCTGTAGTGTGCAGCTGTTATTATGCTTTATTACATTATAATCTATATTTTCTATCTATATATATAAATGAATTTTTGTTTGTTTGTTTGTCCCGCATGCGTTCCTATACCATTCAACCAATTGCGATGAAACTTTGCTGAGTTGTTGTGCGCACGCCCGCGAAGGTTTCTGAATTAGTAAAACCATTTTATAATAGGTGGCGCGCGAGTCGTTTCAACAAATGAGTGCATTTCAAATGTTTTGTTCGTTTGTCCCATTTGCTTCTTCAATAAACAAAATTAAAACACAAACACTTTCTTTCTTTGAGTGGCATTGCAACGAATGCCGGGAACACATATACTAAATATATTATCGCATTAAATTGAAGACCATGCGAACGTACATTCATATAACAAACCCGGGCAACGCCGGGTACTTTAATCTAGTATATTAAATTATATTGCATTGCATTGCATTGCATTTTCGTTATATTTTTGTTGTTATGTTACACTATTGTTATATTATGTTATATTATATTATATTACTTTATTGATTAGGGAATCAGACACTAATTGCACGGACCGCGACCATATCCGAATGAGGGCGGCATATTCTATTAGGTATAGAATTATTTAGCTGTTTTTGTTCAACTCTATAATTATGATACTTATATTTATTTTAAGAATACTTACCACCGTAACTGTTATTATGATTTTAGTCCTGGTCACTATCTTCATTAATTTCGGGTACTACTTCGTCTTGATGAAATATGCTGCTTAAAACTTCGACAGGTGTGACAATGGTCGACAGGTACCGCGCGTGCGACAGGTAGTTAGTGATCGGACCGATATCAAATCAATACTATCGATACCAGCCCGGAAATTATGATGCGGTATCGAATAGTATCCAAGACGTAGGTATCACAAATATTGATACCCGTTTGATACTTCTATGAAAGTATCGATACCCATTCGATAATTCTAAGAAAGTATCGATACCCGTTTGATACTTCTATGAAAGTATCGATACCCGTTTGATACCTCACAAAAGTATTGATACCTATTTGATACCTGTATGAAAATTGCAATACCCGTTTCATATCTTTCGAAGTTTTGGATACTCATTTAACATTACTGAATGTACATAATATGAATATCTAAATCAGAGAAGTTGTAGCATTCAATAACCTACAATTCATCGATCTTAATTTTTTTATTCTTAGGTAACATTATAATACATCGAAATCAATAACACTAAATATTAATAATATCATATTATAATAAAGAATTAAGAAATAATATTTTATCAACTGTAGTGTCTTTCAGTCTGTTTCTCTTTTTACATAATAATTCTCCGGCTTTTGAAAATACGCGTTCCGCCGGTACAGAAGTTGCCATTATGCAAAAATATTTTTTGGCTAAGATGGACATTTTGCTGTACTTCATCATGTTATTTTTCCAATAGATCAGTGGATCTTTTCTTTTTTCCAAAAGAGGCTCTTTTAAATCATTATCTAACTCTAAATGTATACTATTTTGTACTGAGACTATTTTATTTTTCTGTGCCACGGAATTATCGAAGGCAGTCCAAAAATTTGATTCAGTTTCTTCGGTCGTCGGCGTTTCGGAAGTTGTTTCTGAATTCATTTCACAAGTTGATATTGGCAATACAGAGCAGGAATGTGAGGTAGTAACATTTGCTACCCTTATTAAATTGTTCTGTACCACCGTGCAAATCGCATCGTTTGAGAACGATAATTCACGAAACCGTGGGTCTAACAATGTAGCAATAGTATATGTCTCATTTAATTCAATGTCGCCGAAATATTTATTTAATTGAGATATCAATTCCACACGGAGCTGTTCTTTGATACTATGTTCATCAGGAATAATGTGTAGAAAAGTAAGTAATTGGTTTTTGATCAGTATAATTTTTTAGGTGGTTACTCTTTTCTCCGCACTAACTTCTTCGGTTGCAAAAAGAACATCTTTCACACATCTTTCAAACCTCTTCACACATCTTTTTGCACATCTTTCAAAACCTTTCTGTATTATTTCTTTTTTATAAAACTGATTGAAAGCAGTTTGAAAGAGTGGAGCAAAAGTTGATTTGGTAATGGCTTTCTGTGTTTTTTGTTTGTGCTCTAGAACTACCTTCTTCCACTTTTCTTTTAACGGCTTGAAAATAAATACATCGCATGGTTGTATAATGTGAGTTGCGTTGGGTGGTAAACAATAAAAAATTATATTGTGCTGGCTACAAAACTTGGACACTTCCAAACTTAAATGGGATTTGTGTCCATCCAGGAAAAAAATGACTGGAAACACCACCTCATTCTCCAAACACCACGGATAAAACACATTGGCGATGTATTCAGAAAATGTTTTGGAAACCATCCACCCACTTTCAGAGTGGCCATCGAACGGGGATACAATTTCCTGCTCAATTAGTGCCAACAGTTCGAGATCTTCTTTCTGGCGCATTTTTACTCTGAACATTATCTCGAAAGGACTGGTCCCTATACTCCTTTGGTAGGTACTGTTTATTGCATCCTGGACTTTGTCGACGTATCGATACCATCTATCTTGACACTCGCGAGCGAGTTTCGCGAGAAGAGGAATAATTATCCGGTTCATGCGTTCCACCTGGCCGTTTCCTCGTGGTACTCCTGTTGTGTACTTTACGTGCTCGATGTTTTCTTCGGAGCAGTAGTCCTCGAAATCCGCTGACGTGAAAGCTAATCTGCGATCGCTAACTATGCGCCGCGGATTTCCGAAAGTCCTCTGCTGGTTCTTCAGTTTATCTAATACCTCCTTGGCGCTTGTTGTTCTCGTCGGATATATCCACACGAATTTTGAAAACCCGTCGACTACGACGAACAGATGCTTATATTTTCTGGTCGTCTCCGTCATTGGTCCAAGATGATCGACGTGATATGTTGCCAATGGAACGTCGCCCTTTGGAATGGGCATGAGCATTCCTTCCTTTTTCCCACGTTTCCCTTCGGCCAGAATACAGGGCACACAGCAATTTACGTACTTCTCAAGTTTTTCGGCCAATTTCGGAATGTAATACTCCGATTTTATACTCTCGATCATTTTTTTGACACTGAAATGCCCATTCTCATATGCCTTGTGTATTATATTTTGATACATGCTTGTGGGCAGTACAATAACATTCTTATCGCCATTTCGCTTCATTAAAATACCGTTTTCGCAGACGTAATCCTCGTATGGCTCCGTCTCCAGAATTTTTTTGATTATCCGTAGTCTCTCTCCATCATCCTGTTGTTTTCGAATAACTGCGGTGACCTTATCCTCGATGATCATCACCGGGTACCGACTAAGCGCATCAACGTGTTTGAGGCAATTCACCGCTCGGTGTTACACTTCGTACTCGAACTTGTAGGAGTGAGATGTGAGGGTGAATAATATTGTTCACAGTTAACACTAACAATAACTGTTTATTTACAATAAGATGAACACGAATCACACAATTTGTGTTGTAGAACCGTTTGAGCACAACGTCTCGCTAGACGGCTGGTTGTCTTCTGGTGATTTCCACGGACGCCTAACGGTCGTCCGGAAAGCAGAGAGAGAGTGGGTGAAAAATACCCAAAACAATTTTTAAGGGAAAGTCCTTTTATCACTATACCTTCGAGAAGATTGTCAAGGCTGTCGTGACTGAACCGGGTCTCTGGCAATCGTCATTTTTATTGCCTATGCCTCGGCCCGGTTACTCGTGGTACGCACTTGAGTGAGGGACCGACTAACCCTGAGGTAATAAATCTATCTCCAGTTCGACGGTCCGCTACAAACTCTAACAGCACTAGAGCCCACCTCGCGATCTTCGGTGGCATATCCGCCTTATTTAGCGTCTTCTGAAAGGCTAAGCAGTCTGTCACCAATTTGAATTTTACTCCAAGTAGATACACCCGGAATTTCTTCACTGCCTGGACTACTGCAAGATCTTCGAGCACATACGAGTGCAGTTTTTTCTCGGCATCTGATGTTTCACGACTCATAAAATAGACAACATGGAATCTGTCGTCCTCGTCATTCTTCTGTAGGAGGGCTGCCCCATACCCCTCCTTGCTCATATCGGTATGTAACTCTGTGATCGCGCCAGGTCGATATATTCGCAGTATTGGTTCGGTCATCAACACGCGTTTCAGCTGATTGACAGCCCGTTCTTCTTCCACTCCGAAACGGAACCTCTGGTTGCCTTTTAATATTTCGGACAATGGCCTCGCGATCTTGGCATAATCCCGTATGTACTTCCGGAAGTAGCCTGACAGACCGAGGAAGCTCTGAATCGCTTTTTTCGACTTTGGTGTCGGAAAATCCTTCACTGCTCTCACCTTCGCTAGAGATGGAGCGACGTTACCATTCTCGATTACATGACCAAGGTATTCAACTCGGCTCTTCAAGAACTTGCACTTTTTCCAGTTGATTGCAAACCCCTTCTCAGCGGCCACCGCCAATGTCTCCTTCAGGCATTTGAGCCTCTCTTCCTTATTTTTTCCTGGCACGATCAGATCATCCATGTATGTGAGCACGACGTTCACTCGGCTGAGGTCATGAAACACCTCATCAATAAATCGCAGGAAAGAGGTTGGACTATTACACAGCCCGAAGGGAGTTTTCAAAAACTCGTACTGTCCATCCGGCGTCACGAATGACGTGTACTTTCAATTTTCCTCGGCAACCGGTACGTGGAAGAACCCGTTCTTCAAGTCCAGCACCGAAAGCACGCGAGCGTTCGCGAGCGCATCAATACACTCGTCTATGGGCGGCATCGGGAACCGATCGCGGATTATCTTCTTATTTAACTGTCTGTAGTCGATACAAACTCGATACTCCTCTTCCTCATCCCCTTTCTTCTTTGGTACAATCACGACTGGACTAGAATGTCTACTCTTACTTGGTTGTATGATCCCATTATGAAGCCATTCGTCGATCTGTGCGTTAAGTACAGCCTTTTCCTTGACCGCCAACCGTCGTGGCCTCAGGCAGATCGGTGTCTCGTCTTGCAATACTATCTTCGTTTCCACTGCTGTTTGCAGTTCCTTTTGCGGCTTATGCCCTTCGATAAGTTTCTCGATTTCATCGCGATACCGTTCGTCAACGTCAAGCGAGTTTACTGCGATACAGTTCACAAGTGGTAGCTCGTGTAACTTAGGGTGTTTCATTTTGTAAGGCAAAAAATAAAATGTAAAATTTTTTCAGACTTTGCTTACGCCCCGAGTCTCAGTGATGTAAAATAGATATATGCCAAATTTCAAGAAGATTGGATAATATTTAGACGTTGCACACTTTAATCAGTTTTGTAAAAGTAGGCAAAAAATACGATTTTTCAATGTTAATTACTTTTATTGGAAAAACTAGAAATCAAAAACTTAAAATAATATTAAAACTAGACACTAAGATTAATAGGTAGTATGATGGGCAAAACATGTGTTATATTAATCAACTTTGAATGATGCAATCCCTTCTTTTGTTCGCTTGGTAACGACTTTTCTGTGATGCGCGACTACCCTCAACAAGAATTGTTTTTGTTGTTCGTCCCTGACCGATTCGTTAAACTTTTTTATTAGAGCAATTCCTCTTTCTGCAGTATCATTGACCACCTTAAGAGCGTTCACCTGGCTTCTTAGAGAATCACTGCAGTATTCTGACACGTCGTGGATCCCAAACAATTCAAAGAACATCTTTGTTTTATTAGTAACGAAATGGCTCAGGTCTTTTCCTTCAAAAACTAGATTTTTACTCTGTAATCGTTTCATTTCTTTTTTTGCAGGTTTGGTTTCTAAATTTTTAGTTATATTTTCCTTATCAGCCTGAGTAATACGTTCGTCCAAAAAAGCCAATCCTACATTTATTTCTGACAGATACCAAAGGTGTCTCTTAGCAACTGTGAGAGCACCTTTTTTGACGTTTCCATCTGGGTAAGTGTTCAGAAGCTGCAGCATATATTCTTTGGAGCCCATCGACTTACAATTGCCTCGTGCCAAAAGCGAACATATATGAGGCTGACAAAATGTGCAACCTGTTTCATTCCTTTCAATGCTCGTTGAGGAATATTCAACTGTTTAGTGAAGAGGACAATTTTAAGTGCATATATCGCCTTTGCCATCCACCTTGCTTGATGCAGAGCCCCTGGGATCCTGAAACTGAAGTCGTTTTGAGACCAACCTCCTAGGTACAGGAGTGAGAGTTGTAATAACTCTTTGTAGTCTTCTCTTGGATGACTTCCGTCTTTTAGGACATTTTGGATGTAGTTAACCATTTTCAGTCGTTGTTCTTCTAGAAAGCCTTGAACGGGACTTTCTTCATCCAGCATTGTCGTATATGACGTCTTATTAAGTGAACCCCACAGACTTTGGAACTTCCTAAAAATCTGGATGTCAGGACCGCTTGATGGTATGCCACAACACTCCTGAAACACTCCTTTTAATATTAGTTCATGGGTATGATGACGGCAAGCCAACCACAACAATGTTCGTCCGAATTCCTTTTCAATTTTGGTACATGCCCCTTGGATCAGTCCTGAATTAGATGCTGTAGTATCAAAATACATACCGATGATATTGTCACGTAGCCCAAATCGGTCCACTTCCCGAATAACTACTTCAGCCATCTGCTCACCAGTGCCTCTCAGGGCAACAGGTACGCCAAGCAAATGCTCAAAATCTTTGCCAGTTATTAGAACTGCAATTCTATCTTCCAAAGTTTTGACACTCCCATGGGCAACTGAGGGCAATAGTTTACTATCCCAATGTAAGACCAAATGAGGAGGAGTTTCAAAGAGTGACTCTTCGATTTTCTTTGCCATTTTACTTCTATTGATTGCCCGAGCTCGGTAAACGGTAGCTGGAGATACGGAAATTTTTGAAACATCGTGACCAAGGCTCTGTGCAGTTGCTATAAATGAAGTACTTGCTTATCGAATAGAGAGCTGTTCTCGATCCCAAGTAGATGTGAGTGTCTGATTAAGAGGTTTTAATTTTGGACTTGAACGTAATTTTTTCTTTAGTGGAGGCGCAAACTCGGTCTCTTTGTCACTAGGTGCTGATGATGATGGAGATGAGTCTTCCAGTATAACTGTCTTATTGATTTCAGCGAGAGCTTTGTAATGTTTATTCTTATATGAATCATTTTTGTCTTTTTTTCTACACTTAGTTCTTATTTTCGAGGCGAAAACCTTGTCTACTCCACTCATCGACGAACTCATACGATCTTCTCTTTGTGATCTAAGAAATTCTATATCTTCTTGTGATACGCAAGTCATGTCCCTCACATTTTGCCGGGAAATGTCAAATAACTCGACGAGATCACCTTTCCAAATCTGCCGTTTCATATTTGCTTTATCTGTGTTTCTCGATTTCTCTTTACCCAGATTTTGGTATTCTTTGTACAGCTTCTGGATACCAGCGCGGATATTCTCCTCCGTCTTAACAGGGATATTTGCTTTCCTCCACACTTCCTGTAGTTTAGTACTGGTAGATTTAGCAGCATCCGAAAGTGTTTCTTTCATTTCCTTGTGATGGTAAATTAAAACTAAAAGTACTTGTTACTTTGAAGGGAGCCGAGCTCCTAAAAATTCACCACTAGGCACCTTTTCTAGCAACCAAATTCCTCTTTTAGTTTCCATTTTAAAGTTCAATTACCTGCAAAAGATGAAAGAAATACATAAGAAGCCCATTAGTACTGTGGGGGAAAGTAAGTCACAATTGTCTGGACCAACTGAATTTTCAATTTAACAAATATTTATTTACAAGTGTTCCACTCACACAAACAATACACAAAGTTCGCATCTGCGATAAACGCTACGGCGTGACGAACGGACGCGTAACCAAACCGGCCGAGACCAAGTTCCCAATTCGACTGCCTCGGGTGTCGAAAAAGGTCCTTAAAATAAGGAAGAAAACAAGGAAAGAAATAGAAAAGAAAGAGATAGTAAATGCTAGGAAAGACAGAGGAAAACGTGCAAAAGTCACCAGCCGGAAAGAGGTAATAAAAGAGAAAACGCAGAGGCCTGAAGGGCCCAGCCGGTAGGAGACTGACCAGACCTACGCTAAACCTTGAAACCCTCATTACAAAACGGCAATGCACTAAATCCTAACTGTAACTGCGTAAAAACGCACAACGCAGAAAACCTAGGGGAGAAAGTCACACGGAAAAATTCCATGTTTCTAACAAACGTTTTCGTAGTGGCGAAGTGGAACCGCCACAGTACAAAGCACTTCAATATTAGAAATTTCACTAGTTTGAGATAAAAATGATCAATGTGTGCAACCCCTAAATATTATCCAATCTTCTTGAAATTTGGCATATATACCTTTTACATCACCGAGACTCGGGACGCAAGCAAAGTCATATGAAAATCACATCCTTGGAAAAATGAAACACCCTAGTGTAACTCGTCACTGTTATTCTTCTCCCCGCAGCTCTCTTCTTTCTTCTGACTACCATTATTTGCCAATTTCTTGATTATGACTCGACCGCCCCGAATATTTACATCCATTTGTCTCGTTAGCTCCTTACCGAGCAGCATCACATGACCCATAGCGTAGTCGGGCACCACGTACGCTTCGACGTCATAAGTTTCGCCGTGAATGGCCATATTGGTGCGGAAAACTCTGTCTGCTTTCACTGAGGTACTTCCGAAACCCTGGAATGCACCCGCGACCGGTCGTAATGGCGGGCTACCTATCCTCTCATACTCGCTACGACGCAACATGGTTCGATAAGTTCCTGTATCCATCATCGCTCGTATGCTGACGTCATTTATCTCGACGGTGATCTCGTCGTCTGTTGCCAGCTGATCGATCTCGTTGACTATGTTCACTCCCTCGTCCTTCTTTGCTATGGCTTTGCCTTGCTCGCTGCATTTTATTGCGATGTGCCCGAATTGGTTGCATTTAAAGCATTTGGGTCCCTTTTCTTTATCGGGGCATTCTCGAGTAGCGTGATCGACCGATCCGCAACTGCCGCACCGCAATTCCTTCTCGCCCTGGTCTTTTTCGTATCTCCGCCTTGTCGTCTTCTCCCCTTTTCCTGTTTCTCTTGCCTTATCCTTTGTCTGTTTCCTTCGCGGTTTCCTACCTGCTCTTTCTCTCATTCGGTCGTACCGCTCCAAGTTTTTCCTCAACTCAGTAATTGTACGCGCATTGTAAAGGATAAACTTGTTGCTTTCGTCGTACGACACTCCGTCGATGATGTACTGCACCAACGCCTCTTCTTCCACATCACCTTGATTCGCGATTGTGCTCATGGCGTACACATATTGTCGTGGCGTTTCGTTCGCCAGTCTCTTCCGTTTGAAAAGCTGCGAATGTATCGTGGCACTGTTAACCTTAGTTTCAAATTCGCGCATCAGACGTCGTTTCATCACTTTCCACGTAGTAATGCCTTTTTGGAGCGAGATATATTGTTTTGCCGATCTGCTTAATAGTCTCTTCACGTAAATCACTTTTTATAGTTCGTTCCATTCTAATAATGTGCATGTTTCTTCGAACTCTTCGACCCATTTCTCTATCTGCATTTTGTCGTTTCCCGAAAAATGGGAAATACTTCCTTTCACATCTTTAATGGTGAAGAGATTCCCGGCTCTGGGCCGCGTACCTCCTTCACCTCGCGTTGCTCTCCGTCTCGCTCGCCCTTGAAGTCGAGCATCAGGCGCGCTCGTATATTCGTCTCCATCACTCTCGTCCGGCGTGTCGTTGTTGCCCCTTACTACAGTTTGTTGTTGCCCCTTCAAATTCGTCGTCATTGTTCTCTTCGGTATTATCGTCATCGTCTATTTCACTTATCATGTCCTCGTCGGACTGATTGTCTTCGTATCTCCTCAATCGATGCTCAAGCTCAGCCTTCTTCACGTCCGTCGGTAAGTTTAATCACTGTAGTTCTTTCTTAAGCTCGTATACCGTTGTCCTTGTCATCGGGGTGGAGCACGCGATGCCTTTCCTTCTTCCGCTCTTACCGGCCTTGTCCGTGCGAGGCTCGCTTTGTGTTTTCCTGTTGTTCTTCTCTCGCTCGCTCGGCCGAACTTCCTTCTGCCTCGCGCCCCTTGCATTGGCGTCCGTCTTCACCGTTTCCTGTACTTGCTTGGGCATAGCACCTGCTTCATCCTGTCTTCCTTCCTCGTTGATTGTTGATCCTTCTATCACCATCGTTCCGTGTCTAGATATCGAAATTATTTCCCGACGATTTGTAACGATGCGCGTTCGACATCACAACTTTCTTGTTTCGTTCACTTTACACGATTTTGCGTTCAGAATCCTCGGTCCGCTCGTCTCGTATTTTGTTCTAACCTCACGATTATTCAGTTTAACGACCGACAATCGCGCACTTTGCTGTTACTTCACGTTAGAGCTTAGCGGCTCATCCACGTTGCGTTTTTTACGACCTAACCTCACTATCACTCTCTATTCTTTTCCTCCGCTTATTCCGTTGCCTTCCACCATCATCTCACGATTCCGGCTGAGCCCCCAAATGTAGGTGGTGATCGGGAGAGGTAATGGAAAAGCACGTGTTAGGCGAAAGAATTATTTATTAAGGGGTCTCCCTAGTGTGACGGTTTGAAAAAATCGATTCTTTTTCTGCCTTTTCTGAAAGTTCAACATCTTAAAAACCTATTCCTAAAGTATTATAGCTAACTTCGAAACTTTGGCTACGCTGTGAGCTATGAAAGGTAGCGCGCGATCGGGCGCGCAGGTATGAATCAGAGCCCTCAACCTTTTTGAATTGTACCGTACCCTTCTGTGCTAAAGAGGCCCCTCCAAGTGTTATACCTAGTGTAATTCAGTGCATCGCAGACTAATTGTAAGTATGATTTATTATTTGATAAATGGTATTTGAATGTTTAAACGCGTTTTACTCGAAACGACATTTTTTGGCGCGGCGATTACGATAACTCAAAAACTACTCAACCAAACGACTTGAAACTTAACATATATATTCACTGCGTGTTCTGTTAGAACCTGAACTAGAATGAAGTCATTATATGCAAAATTCGAATTTTACAGCTCAAAAAACTGACCACTTTTTTGCCGCGAAATGAAACCTTTTCTTTAAAGTGGTGCCATTTTTGTATTTTGTGATTTCCTATTTTCATTCTAGTTCAAGCCCTAGCTACGTTCATATAGATGAAGAAAATAACTGAGTTTTTTGTTTCAGATGTCCATGAGAGCCGGAATCGTGATCGCCAGCAGTAGGTGTTTTTTGCGAGCTCCTCATTGTAATCCTTCAAACGTAAAATATAATTATCACTAATCCTTCAAAAAATTTCAGTACATTGCCCAAAGGTAACTTAATAAATACTCCAAAGTTTGAAACGGAAATATCAAGTACGTTCCCTTAAAAAAATTTCCAAATATTGCCCTATTTTCCGGGCGTCACACTAGGGAGACCCCTTAAAAGAATGATTGTTGAAAAGAATGACCTGCGTCCACCCGCATCCGTTACGCGTTCTTTTTGGACTGACTTCTAGTTCGCCTCGCCACCGTGCCATTGTCTCCGGCCCGGGGCCCTGTTCCCACATAAACGCTTTCGTTTTTCCTAAAAAAATTCACAAACATTCGCCTCTTTTCGGCCTCCTGACTAGGTATAACCCCTTAATGAACTTAAAGAGACTACGAAACGGCAATTCGTTGAAGTGAATAAGACACACAATCCACTGCATTGGCCTTCCTAACTTTTCTTCCAGCTTCTGTAGAACGCCTCCCTTTCAACCTGTATTGACATTAGTACCGTCACAGCCCAAAACTAAGAGCTCATTTAGACCACCGTTCATTTAGGGAAAATGTATAAATGGCATTACTCATCGGTAGCATTTCCTAAGAGAGTGGTCACATGGCCTATATATCTTGAGCAAGACTTGTTACGTCCTGAAGGGACTTTTCGATAAATCACCCCGAGCGGCTGGAATGATCTATCGGGTTCTTGCGCTGTCTAAGTGCTAAAGCACACCTTGACTATACTTACCAGGGAAGGATAGGGAGGATAAGGGTTGAATAGACCAATATACGAGATTAAAAGGAAAAACAATAGGATAAAATATATTCTGGGCGAAAATAGAACAATTACAATGAGCAAAACATACCACAGAAACGGCGTTCACGTCTCCGTTATCGCTGGGCGCTCGCGTTTCGTTGGACCTTGAGTCGGTCTCGGCCGTCCGGAGTTTCCCTTAGATAGCGTACGGCACGCTTGCCGTCTAACGTTACGCTGTCTCAGGGGGGCCAAGCTTCCCTCTTACGAAAGTTGAAGCAGAGTTTGTAGCGCCTCCTACCTATTAAGTGCATACTAAACAGTGAATGTGTAAATTGGTGTGAATCGGGACGTATGTGTATGTGTATACGTGTAATGCACCGCTTACTTTAAAACCTGTCCACGGATCGTCGCGCTAGCGACACGTATGCAGCAGATAGAAGGATAAACATTGAAATTGAATATTTCTTCTTTTCATAGGAAAATAAAATATATTCAATTTCTTTGTATATCCTTCTATCTGCTGCATACGCGTCACTAACGCGACGATCCATGGTCAGACGGCCTTAGAAAAGGTAAACCAGGGAAAGTGAGGACCCCATTTGAAGGATTTCTGGTCATTCCAAAATTTAATCTTTTAAATTTTATTTTAGAAATGACAGGGGTCCTTTGAATCACGTCCGTACTTCCTCCGATTTACCTTCTGAAAATATAAATATAATTAAAAGTATAATTACATACATAAATACATGTTAAATAATATACGAATTCTTTATTAATTTGAAATAATATTAGTCATTACAATTATTACAATAACAATAATCATATTAAATTCAACAATAATATTACCAAATTTATACAACTCATAAAATATTTTATTTTATTTCCGAAATTGCTTCAATTCGTTGACATCAATAGAATCTGCAAAATAATTCAATTGTTTACAAAAATTATTTTTTTCTTTGGATTGTTTTTTACGAGGGAAAACAGCTGGAATCTTCAAAAGACGCGAAGTAGGATTAGGGTTGCCACCTTTTTTACAGAAAAATAACGTAGATTTGCTTTCGTCAGGTATACAAAAAAATACGCTCAACAAATTAAAAGTACATTTTAATCTTATTAGTTTTTATTTCTTCCAAACATATTTTCTATTGCTTTTAGCATCACACAGTAAATTTTTATTATTTTGAAATGTCTCAATGGCATCATTGCACTCAATATTCATATTGAAATATATAAATAATTATTTTTTTATTAGATTGAGAGAGGCCTTGTTTCTTTCATAGCGCCACTTCATATTCATGACAGAGAAAACTCTCTCAGTAAATACTGAAGTGGCGGGAACAGATAGAATATTATAATATTGCGTTACGTTTCACATAATATCATTAATTGTGAAATAAAGTACTTTTGCGTACTTTATTGTTATACAAAAGTATAGAGTACATACTTTATTTTAAAGTACGTGTGGCAACCCTAAGTAGGATTTGCACTACTAGGCAGTGTCGGCTTTATATCAACTAAAACAGTTGAAACAAGTGAGACAATATCGAATGTTTGTATCTTCTTACCAGTATGGACTTCCATACATTCAGCTGAACCTCCAGACGGCCAATCCCTCCACAGGGTCCATTATTATCTGTAACACAAATTACAAATATTCATATTGTATAACCTAGTTAAATTCTAAGTTTAAAAAAAAAACAAACACATGCATTCTAAATTTTATAATAAGTATATATTTGTATTTCCTTCCCAATATGTACATCCAACGGTTCCCTTACTTCCGGTACCTCCTGATGGTCAACTGCATGCTGTAGCAAGCAGCTTACATCAATTGGCGCTATAAAATATTAAAATAGTTTTTAGTAAAGTAAATTATATGTAAACCATGCAAATGATGCTAGAGGTGAAAATAAGACAAAAATCAAGAATAAGGATTTCGCGTTTGAGCTTCCATTTTGCAGTAATTATGGATTAAATTTAAATGTCTGTCTCCTAAACTAGTAGTCGCAGGACTCTGGGCTTTTGTAGTTACATTGTCGACTATAGTCGTGTTCAGATTTATTGGCCGGTGAGTTTAGTGAGGGGTATTCTCCCACCACATCGCTTGCCTGCCTCGGTGCTCCTTTTATCTACGTTCTCGCTCTCTCTCTCGGGCTACGCCTGGCCGTCGTACGGTGCCCTGAGCACTGGAAAACCGGTTTGCAAAGCGTTCCATCTCGCTCCCCCCTTCGGCCAGAAAGAAGCGAGAAACTCATACTCGGAATTAAGGCTTGGCCAGCGGCTAACGGGATTCTGCCGTAGCTTCGTCTCGTATTGGCTACGCATAGATTCGTAACACACACTACTATTACGCTATGAATAAACAACAGCCACACGGCATCGTTCAGGCGGAGTCGAGCACCGTTCCCCTTACCCCACCATACCCTTCGGGGGTCCCGCAACTTCGACTGCCAATTCACGATCGTCAGGTGGTAGTGGCTGATTTCTCCTCGCGCGCTGCTCGAGAAACCGAACTCACCGGCCAATAAATCTGAACACGACTATAGCAATTGAACAAAAAAGTATTCATACATTTTTCTGTATCTCTTCGGGTTTAACATTTATAAAGCTTTTAAAATCCGAGATGTCGGTAAGGAATGAATCTCGAATATTATAAACTTTATAAATGTTAAACCCTAAAGGTGGCCGTTCCAATAAGCGGCTACAGCCGCCAGCGACTGCGACCGGCGGCTACAGCCGCCAGCAACTCCAACTGGCGTCGTCGCAAATGGTATTTCCTATATCTAAGCGTCGACGCCATGGCCCCCACCAGTGCAACGACGCGCCGCACAGGCCCTTTTCGAGCACTTGAAAAGAGGGTCTATTGTTGTATGAGGTCTCGAGGACCGTCGAAGATAGTGAAAGACTAACCATTTTTCTTATATGTACATCGTATTCTGTTTATCTATCGGATTGAAGAAGTCAATGACATTTGGGTGCTTCTTTTAAAATATCGGAATTCAAATTGTGGCAAAAATAGGATAAACCTATTCCTTTCTAGTGATGAATAAGTTAAAAAATATTTTTTACATCTATTAATTTGTTTTTTCTATTTTTTAACTCAATCGTGATAAAAAATTGGAAACTGTTTTTTGGTACTTTATTAGTGGTTTAAGTCACACGCTGGGGAAACGTTCGGTTTTCAAGTTATTATTTCTGCACTTTCCATAGTATGTATTTATCAATTTTTTTAGTTTTATTGAAATTGTTGACGTTATTTTTTTAAATAACCTCAGACTTTGTTATGAGTTGTATATTAACTCAAATTTTTATGAACTTGCTTAATAATATTCAGCATTTTCAACGCGAAAAATGGAATGTTACATTTTCCCCTATTTCTTTGGATTCAGGCCCACTGTACGATATAGAATACAAGTGATTACTCCATTATTAGCAACTATTGTCAAATCTTGTTTTCGCAGTTGCAAGGACAAATATATATTGTTTATACAAGTTCGTGGAAGGTAACTAAAAAGTAAAAAAATACTGATATTTTTTCAATGGGTTTCTTATAGAAAAATAAATGTATATAACGAATTATTTGCTATTATTTTGCAGAATCGATACTATTTCTGACCCCTTTAACTTTACTTTAACAAACTTTGAAAGAAATCACTTAAAATTTTGCATAAAACAACAAATTTGACATGTGTTTACACGCAGATCAGATGTAGCCGTCATGATATTTTTACATTTTTTTACAAGAGCTCATATTATTAGTTTACAAGAAATATATATATAAAAAAAAAACAATTCCATAAGTTATGAATTCTGACTTCTTTCCTTATTTCTGGATAATCTGTCCGAATGTGAGATGGATCGCAGAGCGGCTAGAGTCGCAGAGCGGCTAGAGTCGCTAGACTGCTTCTGGAGCAGTAGAGCGGCAGCCGCTGCGCGACTTGGCGATTCTGCTGTTACGGCGGAACACAGACACTCGTAGCATTGTGTAGTGTCTCGAGTAGCCTAGGCTGCTCATGAACCAAACGCGCATAGGCTATAGCAATCCTGGCGCGGCCGCAGCAGTCGCAGCCGCCCATAGGAGTTGGGATGAATGCTTTCCATTGTACCAGTCATCGCGACAGCGGCTGTAGCCGCTGGTCGCAGTCGCTGGCGGCTGTAGCCGCTTATTGGAACGGCCACCTTAAGAGATACAGAAAAATGTATCAATACTTTTTTGTTCTATTGCTAGTCGATAATGTAACTATAGAAGCGCAGTGTCCTCCGACTATTAGTTCAGGAGATAGAAATTTAACTTTAAACCATTATTACTTCAAAATGAAGACCCAAACGCGAAATCGTTATTCTTAATTTTTGTCTTATTTTCACCTCTAGAATCACCCCTTACAATATTTTCAGCACGTTTTAAGAAACGTACACTCTATATATTAAACATACCTGGAAGTTGAAGCGTTGGAACAGCAGTCTTACAAAGTTTCCTTTGTAATTTGTAGATGCCTAAGAAGTGCGCATCGCAGATCTTCCTGTTGCGAAGAGATTGGTGCATTAACAATGGATTGCCGCAAGCAGCAATCCATTTTAAGCACCTCTCTCGGTCTTTAAGGATATCGGGAAATGCCCTCAGTAGTGTATTTCCCGACCTTTCACTTTGCACTTCTTAAGCCCGGACATAATCTGAAACTCAAATTAATGCAATTAATAAAAAAACTTACAGTATCTCAAAGACGCTATATTACAAAAAATACTTATCTTATGCGATGACAGATCCACGTGGTTTAGACTTCCTCGTGTCCGCGCCATTTGGAAACAATTAAAAATGGCGACGGTCGTCATGGTAACTGATGGTAACATTTCACCAACGTCGAAAGGTAGTGTGTCGTGCTCCCTGATACACCTAGGTATGTGTGTGTGTGTGATGTACCTAGCGCCTCCTACCTATTTGGTGCGTACTAAACGGGAACTTCGGCCAATGAATGACGGCTTGGTCCCCCTGCGCTGTCTCGCCCGTGTTGCTGAACCTCGTGTAGGTTGTGGTCGCTCGCTCGTCTTATTCAAGTTGCTCGGACACTCGATTACTCGCTCGCGGTTCCTCACGTTTCGCGATCGCAGTGGCACGGATCGGCGCGTATGTGTTCTCCCAGCTAGGCCGTTCTCGGTGCGTTGGACGGGGTTACACTTTTGCAAACCTGTTCGGCTGCTCGCGTTTCGCGGGTGAGTCTAGGCGCGGTGATGAGGTCGCGATACTAAAACGGCCCGCTGGATCGTTGCAACTTCCTAACTCGAAGTTTCATAAACGAATCAATATCCTGAAGTCCCGTTGTCCCTGTCCGTACCTCGCGTTTTCGAAATCGCTATGGGTAAATCGCCCCGTCGGCACCTATCAATCGCTGCTTATTAGGAAATTCGTGGCCCGGGCCGTCAACGGTCACGTTGTGCTTACAACGATACGTCCTGGGTTCGTTGACCGGATTGTCGTTCGCGGTGCGATTCCGCTGAATCGCTGATTTCGCAACGGAAGGCGGCGCGTGGACAGCACGCACGGAATGAACCGATAGGGGCATGTAACAGACTCGGCAACCAGAGAAATATGCTCCTCTTTGATTATGCCCTTTGGCGTCATGGTATCATCTTTACGGCTATCGAAGTACAGGCCAAGAATAGGTTCATTATCCTGTGATTTCTCCTTGAGAATATTGCCTACTTTAAGTTTTTGATGTCTGATTTTGTTCCTATCTGTAACGAAGACAGGTTGCCTTGAAGATATAAGTCCAACATCTTTATGTATAGAAGAGGCAAAATGTGCTGTTGCACTATCGCTGACACCATATCGTTGTGAGACAAGTGCAGTTTCCGTCAAATTAATTCGCATTTGAGCCGAAGACTTTTTTCTCTTCCTCTGTGGTTCGTAGAGAACAAATTCCTCGTCTACACTTTCGTCGCCTGAATCGCACTCATTAAACGGAAATGAAATATGAGTTGAGGAGCAGGAGGGCCCGGTATCGAGAACATTAGCATGCTCAAGCTTATTTATATAAGAAGTATGTATACTTCTTAAACATTCGAATTCTACCGCGTTAGTCGAGTAGGTAAAGTAGAGCACTGAAAAATATGACTAAGCAGATTGGAGAGAGTTAGCACGCTTTGAGCAATACAAAAGGAATTTATTTGTAATCTGTGAGGGACAGGATTGTAACTAATAAACATTGAATGTTGTTTCTTATTTTTACAGGTTTGTAAACTATTTTATAAGTAAGGGGGGAATATTGTAAATAGTTGTATGATATAATAAACTTATTTTTACAGAGAAACGTTTCGGTTTGTGGTTATATTAATCTTGCCCCAGATTAATCAAAATTAAATCACATATTATAAAACAACATTCCCGTTTAAGAGAAGAAAAAAAAACAATGGAAAAATTGAAATTTGAATTTAAAGCGAGAGGTAGTACAGATGGAAAGTCGAATATACTATGCATAACCTCACTTGAAACTCCAGATGGGAGGAGGTTTATTCTCCCTGATGAAATACAACCAACATCATTACATACAGTGATATCAAACCATGAAGTGTTTGCAAAGGTGAAAAAAAGTATAACCAAAAGAAATCAATTTAGAAAAATCTGGATAACACTAACTGAACAGGTTAGAAATGAATACCTAGATGAAGAGGAAAACTTACAATTTAAAGATTATTACTTAGAAGAATCAACAATAAATAGTGAAACAGCAAAGGAGTCTGCACAAACAACAACATTGGAAAGATTAATAGAAACATTAATTGAAACTAATAAAAAGTCAGAAAAATCTATTGAACAAATTGCAAAAGAGTTTACTATAAACAAGTTTAACAATAGAACACAAAATGCTAGTCAATGGTTGAATGAATTTGAAGAGGAATGCAACAGATTCGATGTAACAGAAGATAGAAAAAAAATAAAACTACTGAAGCCTCTCCTAGACAAAACAGGTGTAGACTGGTATGAATGTGTCTTAATAAAACTGACTATTAACTCACAATGGTTGGACTGGAAAAAAAAATTTTGTGACACTTTTGCTAATAAAGGTTGGAGTCCCATCAGATATGCAATTAATTTTAAATATCAAACAGGATCATTAATAGAATATGCATTAAAAAAAGAAAAGTTAATGTTAGAAACAAGAAAAGATATTGATGTTGGCACACTGATTGATTTAATTGCAGTAGGTCTACCCAACTATGTGAGTGATAAGATTGATAGAAATACCTTAGTTGAAACAGAAGATCTATATAATGAATTGGGTAAGTTAGAACACCTAACCTATAAAAAAACAGATATCCCAAAAAAATTAAATGAACAGGGACAAAAAGTGAAAACACCTTGTACATTATGTAAAGAAAAGATGAACAAAGTTCGGTTTCATCCAGTAGAAAGTTGTTGGTATAAAGACATACAAGAAAAAGATAAAAAAGAGAAAAAGTAAACAATGCTTTAATAGACATAGAAACGGATGAACAAGATCCAAAAAACTAGTATACACACCAGTGATTGAATTAAAAGTTATAATAAATAAAGAATTTGTTATAAATGGAGTATATGATAGAGGATCAAATGTATCACTCATTAATGCAAAAACACTACAATTAAAAGTAAACAAATCTGATTATAATAAAGCAAAATTAAGAACAATCAATGGTGTGAATGACACTAAGCATTTAATAAAATTAAAAGTTAGGATTTTCAACATAGAAAAAGATGTTGATGTCTTTGTAATAGACAACGAGAATTTCAAATTTGATTTTCTCATTGGACTAGATCTAATAAAACAATTTCATTTATCTCAAGATGAAAATCTGTGTATAGCACAAAAAGGGAAAGAATCTAATATTGACAATAATGATTGCAAAAAAAGATAACCCTAAAAAAGCAAATATAACAGATGAAGAAGAAAAAACAAAAAATGAAAATAAAGAAAGTACCCATGAAATAAATTTTAATGAATGCATTGATACCAGTAATTTTAAAGCAATTACAGATCACTTAAATGAGAAAAACAGAAAATCAATTAATAACCTAGTAAATAAATATAAACACATATTTGCTAAAGATAAATTTGATATTGGGACTGTACAAGAATATGAAGCTAGAATTGATCTGACAATAGACAAATATTGCAGCAAGCGACCATACAAGTGTACAATGGAAGATAAGAAAGAAATAGAGCAACAAATATCAGAACTGTTAAAGAGGAACTTGATAGAAGAGTCTTATAGCCCTTTTGCAGCGCCTGTGACACTCGCATTTAAGAAGGATGAAAATAAAAGGTCAAGACTGTGTATAGATTTTAGAGAGTTAAACAAAATAATAATACCACAGTCACAACCATTTCCAAGAATTGAGGATTTAATAACAAAAACTAGAAATTGCCAATTTTTTTCAAAATTAGATATTAATTCTGCCTTCTGGTCAATTCCATTAAGAATAGAAGACAGAAGTAAAACAGCTTTCGTGACACAGGAGGGTCATTATCAATGGACATGTTTACCTTTTGGAATGAAAACATCACCAGCAATATTCCAAAGAATTCTAAATAATATAATCAGAAAATATAAACTGGAAAATTTCACAGTAAATTTCATTGATGATATATTGATATTTTCAAAAACGTTGGAAGAACATTTAGATCATCTAGAAAGATTATTAGATGCTATAACAAGAGAAGGTTTCAAATTGAAATTATCAAAATGTCTTTTTGCAACAGACACAGTAGATTACTTAGGTCACATAATAGGTCATAATATAGTAAGACCTATGACAGATAATCTAAAATCAATAAGGGACTTCCCGACACCAACGACAAAAAAAAACATTCGCCAATTCTTAGGTAAAATTAATTTCTATCATGAGTATGTGCCGAGAATTGCAACTATTTTAGAACCACTACACAAATTACTTAGAAAAAACCAAAAATTTATATGGTCACAAGAATGCCAAAAAATCTTTAATTATTTAAAAGATTATTTATGTAAAAAACCAATTTTAACTATTTATGATCCTAAATTACCAATTAAAATTTATACTGATGGAAGTATTGTAGGATTGGGAGCAGTGTTAAAACAACCGCAATCAGACGGTAACGAAAAACCAGTAGCATATTTTTCGAAAAAATTAACAAGTGCACAAAGTAAAAAGAAGGCAATATACTTAGAAGCATTAGCTATTAAAGAAGCTATAAAATTTTGGCAATACTGGTTAATCGGTATATCTTTTGAAGTATATTCGGATCACAAACCTTTAAAAGACTTAAACTTAAAAGCTAGACCAGATGAAGAACTGGGTGACTTGACTTATTATATGTCTCAATTCGAGTTTAAGGTGATATATAATCCTGGAAAATTCAATATAGAAGCGGATTGTTTAAGCAGGCACCCGGTACTGGAAGCGGATGAAAATGAAGATGATATTCTGAAAACAGTAAATATAATAAATCTAGAAAGTATCAAGAAAGACCAAGACAAAAATAAGGAATTAAAAATTCAAAAAGCGATGTGCAATGAATATAATTTATATTTACAGAAAGGTAAAATTATATTGTCAGAAGACTTAAGCAAGACACTAATAATAAAGGTACATAAAGAGTTCAATCACATTGGAGTAAGTCAAATGACCAACATGATAAAAAAATATTACACAGCTAAAAATCTTTTAGAAAACATCAAAGATACATGTAGAAAAGGTGAGATTTGTATACAAAATAAATCAAGAGGCCAATATAAATATGGATTGTTATCACAATTGGGTCCAGCAAAAGAACCCTATGAAATAATGTCAATTGATACGATAGGAGGTTTCGGAGGCTCAAGAACGACAAAGAAATATATGCATCTGCTAGTAGACCATTTTACTAGATTTGCACAAATTATAACTTCAAAAACTCAATCAGCTAGTGATTTCATAAAATTGGTAAAAAAAGTAGCAGATAATGAACAAATAGGGAAAATCTTAGTCGACCAATACCCAGGAATAAATTCTTATGAATTTAAGGAATATTTAAAGAACAAAAATATCCAATTAATTTTCACAGCTGTGAATGCACCCTTTTCTAACGGCTTGAATGAACGGTTAAACCAAACCTTAATAAATAAAATAAGATGTAAAGTGAATGAAACCAAAGACAAAAAAGCTTGGACAACCATAGCGCAGGAATGTGTACAAAAGTACAATGAAACGATACACACAGTGACAAAATTTAGCCCGAAATATTTGATGGAGGGCACTATAACTACCCTTTTACCAAAAGAACTAACTACAGATCAACAACTAACAAATTTAAAAGAAGATAGAGTCAAGGCACTACAAAACAGCATAACATACCATGAGTATAATAAAAAAGTATATGATAGAAATAGAAAAGATCATGTTTTCCAAACTGGTGAAATGGTATATGTAGAAAATGGAAACCGTCTTAACAGGAAAAAATTAGATAAGTTAAGAATAGGACCATACAAGATATTAGAAAAGATCTCCGAAACAATGTTCAAAGTAAACACGGGATATAAAAAAGAAGAGTCTAACATCTTTCACTACTCAAAACTAACTCCGATGAAAGATGATACAGGACAAGTGGCTGAAGGCGTTTCTCTTTTCCGAGGGGGGGAGATATAAGAAGTATGTATACTTCTTAAACATTCGAATTCTACCGCGTTAGTCGAGTAGGTAAAGTAGAGCACTGAAAAATATGACTAAGCAGATTGGAGAGAGTTAGCACGCTTTGAGCAATACAAAAGGAATTTATTTGTAATCTGTGAGGGACAGGATTGTAACTAATAAACATTGAATGTTGTTTCTTATTTTTACAGGTTTGTAAACTATTTTATAAGTAAGGGGGGAATATTGTAAATAGTTGTATGATATAATAAACTTATTTTTACAGAGAAACGTTTCGGTTTGTGGTTATATTAATCTTGCCCCAGATTAATCAAAATTAAATCACATATTATATCTTGGCATTTCGATATCTTCTCACGTTGAGTTTCATCGTTTCAAACAAATCTACTACACCAATGCGACCAATTCCAGGACCCCTTTGGTCAAGAAGGAACATCTGTTCAATAGGAGGTACCTTCTTCACTTTTGTACAACTACAAGTCGAAAAATCAGGGCACTTGCACGCGGCGATGTCGAACAAATTACACGCGGCAGTTTTAAACGCATCTACCTTTGACTGTAATGCCGCTATCAATGGCCACTGGTTGGCCACCACGGCCGGACGGTCCAGCGTGAATCGAAATTCGGCTGATGTAGCGACCAGGGAACGGGCTACTAGCGGTCAGGCGGTAAGGCACTCGGCGCGCTAGAATTCCCCCGGAGGAGGAGTAGATACTTCCAAAAAGAGCTTCTCGCGTATCGACTAGGCATTTAAAGGTGGCCGTTCCAATAAGCGGCTACAGCCGCCAGCGACTGCGACCGGCGGCTACAGCCGCCAGCGACTCCAACTGGCGTCGTCGCAAATGGTATTTCCTATATCTAAGCGTCGACGCCATGGCCCCCACCAGTGCAACGATGCGCCGCACAGGCCCTTTTCGAGCACTTGAAAAGAGGGTCTATTGTTGTATGAGGTCTCGAGGACCGTCGAAGATAGTGAAAGACTAGCCATTTTTCTTATATGTACATCGTGTTCTATTTATCTACCGGATTGAAGAAGTCAATGATATTTGGGTGTTTCTTTTAAAATATCGGAATTCAAATTGTGGCAAAAAATAGGATAAACCTATTCCTTTCTAGTGATGTATAATTTAATATTTTTTACATCTATTACTTTGTTTTTTCTATTTTTTAACTCAATCGTGATAAAAAATTGGAAACTGTTTTTTGGTACTTTATTAGTGGTTTAAGTCACACGCTAGGGAAACGTTCGGTTTTCAAGTTATTATTTCTGCACTTTCCATAGTATGTATTTATCAATTTTTTTTAGTTTTATTGAAATTGTTGACGTTATTTTTTTAAATAACCTCAAACTTTGTTATGAGTTGCATATTAACTCAAATTTTTATGAACTTGCTTAATAATATTCAGCATTTTCAACGCGAAAAATGGAATGTTGCATTTTCCCCTATTTCTTGGGATTCAGGCCCACTGTACGATATAGGATACAAGTGATTACTCCATTATTAGCAACTATTGTCAAATCTTGTTTTCGCAGTTGCAAGGACAAATATATATTGTTTATACAAGTTCGTGGAAGGTAACTAAAAAGTCGAAAAATACTGATATTTTTTCAATGGGTTTCTTATAGAAAAATAAATATATATAACGAATTATTTGCTATTATTTTGCAGAATCGATACTATTTCTGACCCCTTTAACTTTACTTTAACAAACTTTGAAAGAAATCACTTAAAATTTTGCATAAAACAACAAATTTGACATGTGTTTACACGCAGATCAGATGTAGCCGTCATGATATTTTTACATTTTTTTACAAGAGCTCATATTATTAGTTTACAAG
Organism: Andrena minutula; assembly: GCA_929113495.1. Lineage (NCBI taxonomy): Eukaryota > Metazoa > Arthropoda > Insecta > Hymenoptera > Andrenidae > Andrena > Andrena minutula. The sequence continues at coordinate 17,359,701 of OV815995.1, forward strand.
AAATATATATATAAAAAAAAAACAATTCCATAAGTTATGAATTCTGACTTCTTTCCTTATTTCTGGATAATCTGTCCGAATGTGAGATGGATCGCAGAGCGGCTAGAGTCGCAGAGCGGCTAGAGTCGCTAGACTGCTTCTGGAGCAGTAGAGCGGCAGCCGCTGCGCGACTTGGCGATTCTGCTGTTACGGCGGAACACAGACACTCGTGGCATTGTGTAGTGTCTCGAGTAGCCTAGGCTGCTCATGAACCAAACGCGCATAGGCTATAGCAATCCTGGCGCGGCCGCAGCAGTCGCAGCCGCCCATAGGAGTTGGGATGAATGCTTTTCCATTGTACCAGTCATAGCGTCAGCGGCTGTAGCCGCCGGTCGCAGTCGCTGGCGGCTGTAGCCGCTTATTGAAACGGCCACCTTAAGGCGAAGCCACGGAGCAAGCTGACTGCCGTTCTCGCGGCCCGGTCTTATTTCTCGCGGTGCGAAAAACAGCCGCGAGAATCTTATCGGTTCCGCGACCGCCTAGCGGCCGCGGCGCGAGTTTGTCTCGCGGGTCAGGGCGCGAGGGGGGCATGCTCTCGCGTGACGCGGCATGCTTCGCGAGTCGTGGCTCGGGTGGGGAAGCGTTGGCGTGACGTACGTCACAAAATTGTGCTTTCACACCTGTAACACTGATAGGATCACCTATTAGAATTCGATATAAAAAAAATGTTTTTTCGATCCACCCTAGTAAACACCTCGCGATTTGTTGAAAAAATGCCAGTGTTAGCAAAACCGGAGACGGCATTTTGCAATGTTGCTGTTTCACAGTAAGCTGCTCCAAAGGGTTGTTCCGAAGCCAAGCATTTATTTCTAGGGTATAATAAGTGCTCAGTGGACCCATAAAACTCACGTTCAATGGTTGCATTCTATGCGTACAGTGTGGGGGAAAACTTAAGATAATGGCTCCATTTTGTCTGGCTGTATCAATCAACGGTATATTTTGCGTGTTCGTAGTGTGACCATCTAACAGCAGCAGGGTTGGGTCATCTTTTTGAGGTTTAACTAAGGCGATGAAGTGATTAAGCCATTCAACAAAAATTTCACTTTGCATACAACCATTTGGATGGCATATTGCGATTGTTCCTAGCGGTGCCTCACCCAGGAGTTCTACTTTCATGCGATCTTTTGGGAAGATTAACAATGGAGGAACATAATTTCCTGAAGCAGAGACGCAGATGACGGCTGTGGAGAGCTATCCTCTTTCTGTCGAAATAACTAGGCCCACATGTTTTCTTCCGTTCAGTGCTATAATTTTGTATTGTTTTTTAAGCACTGTTGTGATACATATCTCGTCAACATTAAAAAACCTTAGTTGGTGGAAATTGATGTTTATCTATAAGTTCATTAAGCAATTCAAAAACATTTTAACACTGACTTTATTAAACCCCATAACTCGTGCCACTGAGATGGGCTCTGCTGCACAAAGAGACAGCTCAGAGTGTCATCAACCACTCTCGAAGGTTTTGAACATTAGGGTGGAACGAAATATAGGGGCAAAATATTTGTTTATTATTCATAACTTCTAATAGTGGACAAAAATTGCCTGTTATAATGGTATTTAAGCTGCCACAGTGTGAACGTGATCAAAATTTTTTTTGGGGTGCCTCAAGCTCTTCAAATATTTATATTTCAGTAAATATTAACTTTTGAAAGGCTTGTGGCACCTCAAAAAATTTGTTAATCACGTTCAAATTTTGGCAGCCAAATACCATTATAAAGGGCAACTTTTGCCCAATATTAGAAGTCATGAATAATAAAAAAATATTTTGCCTCTATATTTCATTCCACCCTATTGAACATACTAACAGTCCTCTTCGAAAGCGTATTAGGGGACCCCTTGAATGTTTATCTTATTGTCCCACTCGAAGAGTTTCTTCGAAGATAACACAGACACAGCGATTACGCTGTTGTGAAACAGACTGAATCCCTGATAACGCAGACGAGACTCTGTGTACACGTCCTTGGACAGCGATGCTGTACCTGGTCTGTAGTGACACGAACTCCCATAAGATGATAGGTCCATCGTATACTTCATCGATGTTCATAAGGGTGGTTCTTATTTTTCAACTTCAGATTTTGTTTACCTCAGCCCCCTAAATTATGACACTTGCTGAGAAAATGATATGTGCAAAATTCCAAGTGATTGGAGAATGGGGATCCGTACAGAAAGTTTTGAAATTTTAGTGATTTCTCGTCAATTTCGAACATAATTGTGTTCGGCTATTGGAGGTATCATTGATTATTTTTGTTATAAAAGTAAAATTTCTTACGTGGATAAGGGTATCATTTGTGTGTAACTTCAAACAGTATACTCAAATTCTTTGAATGTACCATTAAAATTAGCGTAGGCATAACGCCGCGTTTGAGCGACTGACAAGGCAATATCTCGAACCCGGAAATTCAAAAAATTCTGAAATCTTGGGAGTATGTAGGGAATTTCCTCCTGATTACAACGGTATTTTTGTTTGCTGACCAAATTCACCCTAAGGGGGTGTGATTCACCCCTGAAAATCCGATTATTTTCAGATTTTGTGTTATAACTCGTGAACTGTAAAATAATCTTTTTACCAAATGATAGATCTAATTAACCCTTTCGCGACCGTGGACGAGATATCTCGCTCCACGGTATCTGTCTTACGATGCCACGGACGAGTTATCCCGCCACATTATTAACTCATCCGAGGCATCGTACGAACGACATAATGTTGCGGGATAACTCGTCCGTGGCATCATACGACAGATACTGTGGAGCGAGATATCTCGTCCACGGTCGCGAAGGGGTTAAAAGAAGTAACTTTCGTGTTGAAACTTTTTTCCTATCTCTTACAGTTGGCAAGTTATAACACAAATTCGGAAAATTGCTGAATTTTCAGGGGTTAATTTCACCTGTTTCCTGTGAATTTGGGCAACAAACAAAAATTGTGTTGTAATCAAGAATTAATGCCCTACATATTCACAAAGTTTCAGCATTTTTTTAATTTTCGGGTTTGGGGTCTTCCCTTGTGAGCATGACTACGCAAGTACAGATTATAATATTTTCTATGTACATATATGTGATTATTTGTTATTTGCTAATAATTATATAAATAACTTAAAATAATGAAAATTCATGAAAAAATATAATTCTTTACACAGTTATGACTAAAGGTAATTATTTACATAATTATGAACAAATGGTAATTATTTACAAAAGCACAGTTCTTACCGATTTCCATGACATTGGAATATGTTGTCGCGGGCATAATTCTGAACCACTTTTCCCTATACATGTTGCAGTCCCTCGGCTTTATTTTTCAAGATATGCGGAAAAACTATGATCAGTAGTCGGTCCGGGCTAGGTAGTTTAGCGGCCCTGGTAGGGGGGAGGGGGGCTGCCAACTTTTGGGAGATATACACTTTTTTTTATCTTAAATCTCCCAAAAGTTACACCTGTATTATCTTAAATCTCCTAAAAGTTGGCGAGCCAACGACTGATCACAGTTTTTTTGCGAATATCTCGTAAACTAAAGCCGAGCGTCGGCAACATGTATAGGAAAAAGTTATTCCAGATCATGCCCCCGACAACATATTTACAAGGTCATCGAAATGGGTAAGGACGGCCCTTTTACATAAATTTCCGTACTTTTAATGTATTACGTTATGTAAAAGTAATTTTTACATCTACAGTATTGTCTCCGCATGTGCTGGCTGGTTGTGACCGGCGTTGAGCATCTATCGTGAACAATTCCTAATTCGCCCCAAAAGAGGGAGCAAGATAGACCGGTTTGCATGGGCGCGGCGGGCGGTCAGATAGCCACGCACGGCTCAAGTCTTTTTTGCGCCATAGGCGAACTTGTCCAATGGAGCCCTTTATTATAATACATTTATTTGAGTTTATTGATGTCCTTACTCTTAATTTTTACTCGTAGTTTAAAACCGTTGTAGTACAATGTGTAGTATTTCATTAAAAAATTTATTTTCAACAATGCCAACAATGAAAAGACCATTTTGCACCTCTTGTCAAACTTATGCTCTAGCAGTTGCCTAATTTTGCAGAGTAAAGTCATAAATAATCTCAAATAAATGTATTATAATAAAGGGCGTAATTTAAAAAGTTCGCCTAGGGCGCAAAAAAGACTTGAGCCGGGCCTGCGTCAAGATTTTTGCGATGCGGTTCTCGCGCTCCCGTGAGTGCTTGCGACCATCGCGCACGCCCGTCGCGCACGCAGAGGGCGGAGTGTCAGGGCGTCCGAAAGGCGGAGCGAGACAAAGCATCAACGCGTCGTCTGTCTCGTACTGTCCTCGCTCGCTTTCAGTGGCTCTCGCTCGGTCTCGCCTTCATCGGACAAGAGTAAGACAGAAGTGGTGTGGATAGCGACAAGCACCTATCGTGTACACCAAACTGAGCATATACGGAGACAATACTGTATATAGTTTCTGGCAGTTTTCATAATTTCAATGAGTCTTTAATTATTATTGTTTTTTATTGAAAAAAAATGGTTGACAAGACTTTAATAACCACTTGAAATTTCTTTTTAGCATTGGAAGATCATTGTATGAATGATAGACTGGCTCCATTTCGTGTGGACGCCGAAGAGTATAATATAAACATTCTTCATGATCCACCGAAGGAAAAAGAACATCGCTATTTGCCATATGTTGGTAATGGAGTTTTTGGGATTCCTATTTTACCCGAAGCTTGGATATATATAAAACGGGGACGAGCATTGACACTGCCAATAAAATGGCAGCCATTAATTTCTCACTCTTTACCCACAAGTAATTCTCATCGGGAAGCTACAGTCACCCATTTTACAAATGGGATTGTTTATCATTATCAATGCTTTAGGGATAAATATTATACAGAATTCCAGTATTATGCTCATAGAGTATTTGACACAATATTGGTACAGGACATGAAGATAGTTAATCCTTCTTCACTTTTACAAAACGTACCATTGAAACCGCAGGTTTCAACACATTGGAGTAATTCTCATACAGAATCAATCAAGTAATTAGCAGATTAATATATATTACAATGAATTTTTAATTTAAGAGATTAATAGAAAGACTATATTTCGTATGACTATATTTTAAAAATGATACTTTGTCAGTGCCAAAATTATATTTTGTATGTTTTGTTATTATAAACTTTATTATTCCCCTCGGGGTTATAATCTTCCTATACAAAAACATTTACATCTACCTTATCCTACCTCTTCTCCTTTTCCTTAATCCTACCTTAGCCTATTCATAACCCTATTTTCTATATCTAACGCTCGCTCGCTCGTCCTCTCTCCCCTCTGGACCTGCGCTTCCGCTCGCCGCCCTTTCACTCCCATCTCCTCACTCATCTCTTCTATCACCCCTCTTTTCATCCACACCCCTCCCTTCTTTCCTCTATTCTCCTTAACCACTCCTCCCCCTCCCCCTCCACCCCCAATACCTCACCCACCATCTCCTGTCACCCTCTCTCCACTCCCCACCCCATACAGACCTCCCACACATGTTCCCAAGACTCCTCCCCCCAACCACATACCCTACACCTTCTTTTTTCCCCCTCCTCCCAATATCTCCCCCCTCTCATACCATTCTCCAATCGAAACTTGGCCACCCTTTGCCATCTACTCTCCCCCCAACCCTTCTTTAAATATCCCGGCATCCCCGGACCCATTACCCTCCCATACCACCTGTTAAACCTCGACTCTCCAATGTTTTCCCACCTCTCCTCCTCCTGCATCTTCCTTTCCCTGTCCGCTATCTCCTCAACCCTTATCCCCCCCTTTCCCTCCCCCTTTCTACCACCTCCACTGTCCATCCTCTTTCTTCAATGAACTGCTCCCTTTCCTTTTCTCATCCCTCCAAAACCTTTCCCCTGTTAAATCTCCCCTTCATCTCCTCCCAACACAACCTCGCCCGCTCCCCTCCTTCTCTCTCCTCCATTTTTTTCTCGAATCCCCACGCCCTCATCCCTGCCCTACCCCTCAACAGCCCCCTTTGCAGTTCCTCCCTTTGTATGTTTTGTTAATGTTTTCAATTTTTGAAATAAATCCGTTAAATTCATCACATAATTTGACCCATACGGGACAAGCAATAGCAAGGATATTTCCTGCCGCGCCCACTGGTTGAGCTCCAAAATGGCATCAACCAGCCTACGCAGTACATTTTGACACATCAGCATGCCTTCAACCATTTCAGGAACATAGTTCTAAGCACAGTATCCTTTCAATAGAATAAGTTGTAGATTCATAAACAATTGCAGAAAATTGATTACGATTCATCAAGAAAACAAATGTTGCTGTTTATTGCTACTGTGAAATGATTATACAGTGTCATAAAAATTAGTTCCATATTTTGTTATTAAATAACTTCTAAAAGTAATAAAAGAGAGTTTATATTTTTCATGGAAGCTTGGGAGTTAAACATGAAAAATGATATTGTCTATCTGCATGCCACTGTTCACGACACAAATTCGGGTTCTTTGGAGTGCATTTTGCATGGCATTTCTGAAGGTTTACGGGAGATTGTTGTTATGTTCTTGGTGAATATTCTCTTCAAGTTGTTAAATTCTTGTTCGTTTATTAACGCAGACCTTGCTCTTTAAGAAACCCCACAAAAAGAAATCGGAGATTGTCAGGGCTGGCTATATGGACAGTGCGGTATTTCTACCGAAAAGCCCGAAAAAACTATTTGAAAATTTGCTCAATGTTTAAAATCTCATAATTTTGCTAAAATTCATCCAAAGTTAATGAACTAAAATTTTAAATTATAAATTTTGAAGATTAGCTAGCTTCACCTAAAAAGAATATTTTAAACAAAGATACAGCTATTTAAAAAACGCTCCATTTTTAAAATGCTGTATGTATGATACAGGTATTTATATACAGGGTGTTCGACTATTGCGGAGAGAAAATTTAAGGGGCTGTTTCGGTCTAGAGCCAATAAAAATAGGTGATCTTTAGGATTTAATTAAAGAAAAACTAGTACATATAATTTAATGGGACTTTGTACGTTGTATTAAGAATGTTTTATAAGACTGTTAGAGTATTTGAGTAGCCTGAAGTTCGGACCGAGCCGAGCCGAGTACCCGTAAAAACCGAGTAGCTCGAAAAAACCGAGCGGCTTGATAAAACCGAGTAGCTCGAGAGTGCCTCGAATATACTTCGAGCAGATTGAAATTATCGAGCAGACCGACTAGACTGTGTCGAATAGCTTGAAGCTTGAACGTTTCGGGCAATACGAATGTTTCGAATATTTTTGCTTACGTTTATCTACTGGAATGTAAACAATGGTTCGGAATAAGTAATGTGAACATTTAGAATGTAAGCTGTAAATAGAAATATTCTGTAACTCTTGAAAATATGTACTAAATTTAAATCTTTCTTTTTTTCATCTTTTTCGTGTATTTATGAACGTATTCATACACTTCTCTTTATGTTACCTTTCTTTTCTTGTAATTTCTTTTTATTTTTTCTAATTTTTTCGCCTTCTTCGTATGGGATTTACTTCTGTCGTACCATTGTTAACATAGGTCGCTACCCGCTCATAAACAAACAAATAAATATATAAATAAATAAATATACAGTAAAGTATCGTTCCGGGCTCGGTTTGGTGTACACAACACGGACTTTTCGCTATCCCCTCCACTTCTGTCTCACTCTTGTCCGGCGAAGGCGACATCAAGATGGAACGAGAGTGAGCGAAGGCACTGAAAGGGGGCGAGGACAGTACGAGACAGACGCGTTGATATTTTGTCTCGCTTCGTCTTTCAGACGCCTGACATTCCGTCCTTTGCGTGCGCAACTGGCGTGCGCGATGGCCGCAATCGCTTACGGCAAGCACGACAATCGTTTCGTAAATTCGGAAGCGATTTCCGTGCTCGCCGTAAGCGTTTGCGACCACCGCAGACGCCCGCAAAGCGGTCCATCTCGATCCCACCTTCGGACAGAAAGAAGCGAGAAGCTCACACTCGGAATTAGGCCCGTTACGCACTTGGCGACCAGTTGGCGGCGACCTGGTAGCCGAGAGACCAAAATTCGAGCAACCAAACGAAGCGACCAGACCGGGCGACTCGACACCTATCAGTTTCGTAGAGTGCGCCAAACAGAATGGATGTCGAGGAGATTATTTTACTTATGAAGCACAGTGAAAATAAAATGAAGGAAAAGAAGAAGCGATATTGGCTGCATCCTATATTGGCAGAACGCCGCCAAAAAGGAATGTTTAAGGAATTCTATAAGGACGCAAGAAACTATGAAGAGAAATTCTTCAACTTCACAAGAATGTCTGTCAAATCATTAAGAAAAGAATATTTACTGATTTTCTCATTCCCAAGTAAATGCACCATTTCTTCTTATTACGTTTTTATTGTCACAATTGGAGTCTTCATTATATGTCAAGTCCCAAATTGCCCAAATTTCAAGATTCAATTTGGAAAGTAAATTTGTGGTCGCCAACAAAGTCGTGTGAACGCGTGCATTGGAATCAAGGCACCTCGTTGGTCGCCGTGACCATTTGATCTCCCGTGCGTAGCTCACGTTTTCGTGGTTGCCGGCGACTCGTTGGTCGCCGCGACCAAGTGCGTACGAACTCATATGTCCCCGTATACCTCGTGGTCGTCGGCGACTGGTCGCCAAGTGCGTAACGGGCCTTAGGGCTCCGTTCACGATACGGGCTCAACGCCAGTCCCGACCAGCGAGCGGCTAACGAGACTTTACTGTATATATATAAATAAATAAATAATTAAATAAATATAAATAAGCGTAATTACAAATAATCGTCAAGTATTTGTAAACATTTAAATATGTAAACCTTGCATTATTATTTTTTCAATTTCTCATTTTTTTTTAAGGTTGTATTGGATCTATTTTAAAAATAGTGTCAAGTTGATGAAAATTTGTGAGATTGTTCTTTTTAACCTTCCTGATGTGCTCCAAAAATTGTAAACGAATTTAATAAACGGTTACTGAGTTATAACGATTTTAATTTTCACTGATTTTACACGTATTCTTATGGAAAGAGACAATCTTGACGGATAAATCATCTGAAAAAATGTTGAAGAAATAGTTCCATTGTTTTCAATTTTTTGTACAAGTAGTATATGGGTAGATGAAAATATCTGCCGAGTTTCAATTGTTTTCACTATACCGTTTTAAAGAAATCAAGAGACACGGTAGTGTCTCGCGCCAAGTATATATATGTATATATGCGCAGCGCGAGCACAGAGTGTCTCTATTACGCGACGACTCGCTATTCTGAACCCTGATATTTCCGAATCTCAATAACGGCTGATCCGATTCGATTTTGAATGGTCTTAATGGATAGTCTGAGTTTGATTTACATAAGAAAAGTGTCTTTGTTTTGTTCCTACGTGCCTTATGAGCTGAGATATTTCGTTGTAAAGTGGCGATTTCCCGATTTTCATGTTTTTAAAAATTCAGCATCGTCCTGGTAAAGTGTAGGCAAGAGGGGAACGTGAAAGGGAGAGAAATGTCTCTCAGGCACGTCGTTCATTGGATCGTGGTGTAACTTGATACACTCTGTTCTCGCGCAGCGTGTATATCTATATATTGATGCGGGTTCGGCCAATCGCGTAACAAATAGTCACGTGACAGCTAGTAGAAAGCACGTCTGTAGAGATATAAACGTAACCTAGCTAGTATTAAGGATATTAAAGAACCATAACCTGCGAAATGTGAAATAAGGGAATTGTCAACATTTTTGAAATGTCACGACTTTTTACACGACATAGGACACCGAATTATTGTCTCAATTAACAAGGTAAGTCACAAAATTTTTTAATAGACTATTTATGTAGAGCTTATAGAAACGGAGGGGACGCAATAATATTAAGCAGATATATTTTTATACAAATAAATATTTTAATTCGAATAAATATTTGATTCAAAATACTTGGCGCTGCGCAACCGAAAAAATGTTAATTGCCTTAGTATTAATTAATAATTTACAACAACTCCATTACAATATAAAATACATATACATACACATATTAGAAACGCAGTCAGATTTATTATTATTATTATTATTATTATTAACGGGTATAACCCTGTAAATACACTGAAAGAAGCATAAAAGAAATAAGAAAACTTATTACTAGTTAACAATTCGTTGCACAAAGAATGACTTAGCCTAAAGTATATACATATATACAAAGTTTAAAGAACAATGTTAACCCTGACCGCCTTCAAGACACCTAAACACTGATGTTCTGAAGGTTGCCAGGGAACCGGAGAAAAGGTCGAGAGAGTGAGAGTCACCATTAAGTTTATCGTAATAATTACAACACCGAGTGATTACATCAAGATGACCGATATTGGTCCTGAACTGTTTAGTGTAGAATAGAGGGCTCTTACGAAGAGCTCTGCCCGCGACATAAAAATTCACATTTTCTAACAGGCTCGGGCATCTAATATGGCCATTAACTAATTTAAACAAGAATATAAGATCGCTAGTAGTCCTGCGACGTTCCAGTGTCGCAATATCCAATTGAGTTGAAATATCTGTATAGTCGTGCGACAAAAAACATATGGGTTTTCCCAACTGGTAAGACGCGAATCGCAAAAAAGTATGCTGAACTTTTTCGATCATATACTTTCGATTCACAGTGTTAGGGGACCATATCTGTGACGCGTACTCTAGCTGAGCTCTTACTAAAGAAAAGTACAGGGTTTTCAACGTCAACGGATTCCTAAAGTGTATCGCAAAACGCTTCAGAAACCCCAGAGTCTTTCTTGCAGAATTACAAATATGGCTAATGTGTTCATTAAAATAGAAGTGGCTATTGAAATGAACCCCGAGATCACATATGGAGTCGACAGCTGGAAGAATAGAATCCATAAGTGAATAAGGAAAGAATATAACTCTGTCTCGACGAGAGAATCTCATTACAAAACACTTTGATATGTTGAGAATCATTAAGTTGTCCGTACACCAGGATTCCAAACGTTCAAGCGCAGATTGAAGCTTACGCGCGTCATCGAGTGACGAAATACGGATGTATAACTTAAGGTCATCGGCATATAATAGGGACTCGCAATCCTGCAGTTCTTTAACGACATCGTTTACAAATACATTGAAAAGAAGAGGCCCAAGATGTGAGCCTTGTGGAACGCCCGAAGTTACATGCAATGGGTTTGACACCCGACTTAGAATACGTACGCTTTGTGTACGCCCACTTAGGTAGCTTGCAATCCAGTTTATGAGACGATTCGTAAGACCAAAGCTTTTTAGTTTATAGATTATCGTAGAATGGTCAACCTTATCAAACGCTTTAGAAAAGTCTGTATATATCACATCTACTTGCGAGTTATCATCGAGTGCATTAGAGATGAAGCTATTAAGAACCGCCAGATTGGTGGTTGTCGATCTTCCACCCACAAAACCGTGCTGATTATCGTTAATAAAGTTGCCATAAAAGGGAGTTAGCCTTTCGACGATGATTTGTTCGAAAATCTTAGGTAAGACGTTCAATATAGATACAGGTCTATAGTTTTTCACATTGGATCGATCTCCATTCTTAAAAATGGGAGTGATTACGCTACTCTTCCATCGTGCAGGGAACAATCCAAGGGATAAAGACAAGCTGAAAATGATAAACAGTGGACGAGAAAGGGAGAAATTACAGCATTTAAAAAATAATGGAGGAATACCGTCATCACCCGGCCCCTTTGCTGTATCGAGGGAATTCAATTTCGTAAATATATCACTGATAAAAACCTTGACATCCGGAACAGATAAAACACTAGAGTTGGAATCTAACCTTGGAGATGAGCAGATATTGACTCCGGTTGTGTAAACTGATTGAAAGTGAGAAGCAAAGAGGTTAGCAATATCTTCTGCGGAATGCGCGATAGAAGTATCGAGCGACATGACCTTGGGAAGACCATGCGATTTGCGTTTCGAGTTAACAAAACCCCAGAAGGCTTTAACATTACTCGTGATTTGCAGTTCAACGTTAGATACGTAATCACGGTAGCAGGAATTAGCAATGCGCTTACATATCCCCCTCAGATTCGAAAATCCAAGATAATCCTCAAAACGGTTAGATCGCTTGTATTTAGCATGCGCCGCTTTCTTAGCAAAAATAAGTCGCTTAAGGTCTGGAGAAAACCATCTAGGATACTTACTATGTCTTATTAGCCTTTTCGGAATGAACTTTTCTATTACCGAATACATATGAAAATACAGAAAATCAACTGCATCGTCCAAGGATAAATTCGCAAGCTCATCTTCCCAGTTAATCTGATTTAGATATTGGTTGATTGCCAAGTAATCCCCAAATTTAAAATCATAATAAGTAGTATCGGACGATAAAAATTCAGTTTGAGAAAGATTTAAAGTCGCGACCAGTGCCGGATGATAGCTATCGAGCGGGATCAATGGCTCAGAAGATTCACTGATGCGGATGTCACTGTTATTGGAAAAAACTAAGTCTAGCATTCTACCCTTAGAGTTAGTAACCGAATTGCACTGAACTAGATTCACTTCATTGTAGCTGCGAAGTAAGGATTCCATGGCTAGCTGCTCCTCAGAAGATGAGCCTGGTCGTGCACAAGCTGATAGGTGTGATGTGTTGTTGACCCATGTGATGTGAGGAAGGTTGTAATCGCCCAGTAAATAAACTCGACATTCCCGATGTTTTAGATATGCTGATAGTATTGATTCTCCATGCTTTGTGTATAATTCAGATTTTGAACCCGGAGGGAAGTATGCCGTGCCAAGAATAACTGAACAACGGCCGATTTTAATTTTTACCAATAGCTGTTCCACTCCACATAGCGTTAGATTCACCTGAGAGCTAGGAAAAATCTTCTTAGCGGCAATAAGTACTCCACCCCCGCGTAAAGAAGTGCTAGTGCCAGGATTTCTGTCCATACGATAGATCGAATAGTTGTCTAGGCCAATTTCCGAATCAGCAATACAATCCGTGAGCCAAGTTTCCGTTAAAATGATAACATCGTAGGAGATAGATGCAGATAAAGTCGCGATGTGCAAATCATGTAACTTAGTTCTCAGACCGCGAACGTTTTGATAATATATACTTGGAAGGATAACAGCCTTAGTGGCTTCGAAAATTAACTATTGTAGGTATGCCATTACGATATCGTATAGTCTTAGTAGTATCTCCCTTGTCGTGCAGTTTCTTTAGATCAGATCTAAGGTTGTCCAAATATTTACGTTCAAGTAGAGTGCGATCTTGACTGAATTTTAGCGGCCCGGTGTACCCGGATTTTCCTTTAAGAATATTCACGACATCATCAGGAGAAGAAAGTACAACGCAAATAGGTCTGGGCTTATCGTCACGCTTCTTACCTATTCTATAGGTTCGAATATTGTCGTAGTTTGCAGGAAGAATGGTTTTAAGAATATCCTTAACCACACTGGTGTCAGTGTTTGTCGAAACGCCGGACATAGTAGATGATTCAGTTTCAGTATGGCCAAAAATCAAAAGATTGCGCGATCTCTTTTGTCGTTCGTTCAACTCGCTCAGCATTTCCTCCGCATTCATGTGAGTGTTTTCGCCAGATGATGACGTGGTATTCCTGGAATGAGCCTCTAGTCGTACCACTCTCTCTGTGAGCGTTTCTATAGCTCCCCGAAGAGAGTTAATCTCGCCCAAATAGGAGATCTTAAATTCCTCTTTGAGAGAAGTAATCTGCTCGCAAATCAAACGACGAATGTTTCCTAACGTCAATGCATCGTCAGAGGTCGCCGATGGACGAGAGCTTACGGATGTGGACGAACAGTCAAGAAGCTCGCCAACTCTCCAGGGATGAGCACAGCGAGACAAGCAGGCTGGGTGAGAAAGTATCCCACATGTGCCACACTTGATAGGCTTGGATACAGGAGCACCGCAGCCTTTACACATCTTCTTCTCTGTTTGAGACATCGAGCTGTCACTGTGTACTAGGTATATGTGACAGACACTGCTTCAAGCTACACGAATCAAACCGTAAACACAGCTGGTTGAAACAATAGCTAGCGTGTGTGTGTACCAAGTCCGTATGTGTTAAATATCCAGATAGATGCCGTCCGTAAGCAAAACAATGGAATACGAGTGCGAATGTAAAGATCGACACAATTAAAGTGTAAAACTTATATTACTCGCAGTCCATGCAGGAGCGCAACTTGCCGCTATGGCCCTTCAAACTGGACACACTCCTCACTCAGCTTCACTAACAAAAATGCACGAAAACAACCGAAAAACCACTATTGTACGCTAATTTTACCGGAGCAAACAGGTGAACGACTTCACCTTACGAGACCTTAACGGTTTCTTTTTATTTATTCTACATATATTTAATTCTAATACCATACGTAGCATATGTACACGCACGCACGCACACACGCATGCACGCACGCACGCACGCACGTACAAGAAAGAAAGAACGAAAAGATTAATGCAATTTATACATATTTATTGAGTTTAGCAACACCAATTCGGGGCGCAGCGCCAAGTATTTTGAATAAAATATTTATTCGTATTAAAATATTTATTTGTATAAAAATATATCTGCTTAATATTATTGAATACATTTTGTTCTTTGTGTAAATAGCCAGTGTGATAATTGGCGCAATTGTTGTATATCATTACTTTTGTAATAAATTATAACTTGAGAAAATTGTGAATTCTGGGCATTTTCACTGCCAAAAGTTTAGCAAAAAATGCTGGAGAAAGTATTTGTAAATTGAACAATACCTTCCTAGGATTAAAAATAAGACACCAACTGTCGTCCCAATTCCGTACATCTAGATTTACTATGCGTAAGATGTAGATATTCAAGTATATTAAATTTCATATACTTTTGTCTGATATTGTACGTCAGGTACATCCTTAATGAATGTAAGATCGCAATACCAATCTGCTTGAATGGGGATGGTAAATATTTGTAAAAGAACGTATGAAATCACGATAGATAATAAGCATAGAATAATTATGTTTTAATAATATATTTAGTATTTACAGTATTTTACACAGTTGAATTATAGAGTAATAAATAAATAATAAATAATTAATTTTCATAAATACACGAAAAAATGAAAAAAAAAAAGAACGATTTAAATTTAGTACTTATTTTCAAAAGTTACAGAATATATCCACTTGCAGCTTACATTTTAATTATTCACATTACTTCTTGAGAACCATTATTTACATTCCAGTAGATAAACGTAACCTAAAATATTTGAAACATTCGTATTGCACGAAACGTTCAAGCCTCAAACTACTCGACACAGTCGGTCTGCTCGAAAATTTCAATCTGCTCGAAGTATATTTGAGCTTCTCCGTTCTTTGGAGCCACTCGAAGAAATTCGAGCTACTCGATTTTATCAAGCCGCTCGGTTTTTACGGGTACTCGGCTCGGCTCGCTTCTTCCGAGTACTCGAACAGCCTTAATGTTTTAAACTATAGAAATAAATTTTTTGTTTTATAATTAATCATTGCAGACGGCACTGAGAAGTCGTTAAAGTCGAGGTGTCAAAGAATGTATCCAAAACGATGGAAGCTGTAGCATCTCAATCATTCGTCTGAAATGAAAAACAATGCCAGATTCTTAAAGGGCATGAAACTCGTGGACTTAGCAGTAAAAATGACAAAAAATTACATTATATTTTTAAATAAAAGAAATTAGAATTTAGACCGTATTTATAAAATATCAAAAAAACACAAGTGATATCGGCGCAATTGTTTTTTTTTAAAGAAAATAACGACACTTGAAGTTTGAAATCACTTTTTCCCCATATTTTCCGTCCCTTCAACACCTTTAAAAATTACAAGTTTTCAATATTTTTAAAATTTTATTGGTTTCTCCATGAGCCAGAAGTATATTCTCCAAAATAAAAGAGTTTCATTCGAATTAGATAATAACTATTCGAGAAATAAGTTCCACCGATTCTAAAACACTGTTTCGAAAAAACGCGTTTAAAAGGCTCTGCACTATAGGCCATACTGAACTCTCAGCGAGGAAGTACTGTACTGTGCACCGCTGCGTGCGGATTGCCTGCTTTTAGACATATCTTAAGTTATTTTTGATTTTCATCTTATTTTGGTGTCTAGAACCATCCCTTAAAATTGTTCCCACCTGTAGTCGAACACCCTGTATATTTATCGTTCTTTATCTTATTTGCCATTCTCTGATGGGTAGTTTATAGGATAAATGTAATAACATTTCGAATATTCTTATTCTAGTATGAGCTATTCCACGTCAAAACGGATAGAGGGAAACTATAGTTTCACCGATTCTCTTCAAAATTACGGTATGTGTCGATAACCTTGCAAAAATAAAGTATACTGAATTATAGAGGCCTATGTCAAACAGTTTTCGAAATATTTAATGTTGAAGTCTTAAAAATTGGAACAAAATCGGCTGCCGCGTCATCACTTAAACTGTAATATCTCGGTCATTTTTACAGATAATGTCTCCGTCATGGGCTCATTTTAAAGCTGAAGGAATGCTTTCTCAACCCGTATATAGAATATTTTATTTATTGTTAATAATCTTGACAGTAATTGATGTTAAAGTTTCAAAACCCGATTTGACGTCGTTCCCACCCATGTTCCGGCTTGAAAAAAATACCATTCGATTCGTTGAGCCTTCAGCTAATAAATGCGTTTTTCAAAAAAGTGGAGAGATTTTGGGAACAGTTAACAAGAAAATAAAACTTACGATAGTGCACACCGCTTAGAACTGCATGGATCCCATGGTCAGTCCGCACGCGCGCGTTTTCAAAACAATCGCCTAGAGTAGGAAAGTATTTATATACGATGCGACAAAACAAACTTTTCGTTCAGTGTTTTCGGTATTCTCGAGAAAAATAATAGTGTTTGAGAAATGTAGATGGATAAGGAGTCTTAGACAGGGTTGTATGGAATGAGTACACACTTGTTGCAGTGAAAGCACTTTGTCTTGATTTATTAAAATGCACTGAGCTGAGCAACGAGTTTGTATTAAACTTTGTCTATTTCTACGAACAGTGTGAATTGATTCGACCGCGTGGCGTTGCCACGAGGCGTCCACACTATTAGGGGAATGTGGGGCAAGACGGTATAGCTAAGCAGAAACGTGAAGGAAATCAAATATATTCTTTTTTCAACATTTATTAAAGCATTTTTAGAATCAGTATATTTTCATCTTCAAATTTCAGCAACAGAAAGGAGATCACAAGGACCAAAAACTAAAATAAACATCTTTTTCTTAAGTAACTCAATTTTCCCATCATGCCCCGCATATGGGGCAAGATGGGATTGCTGTGGGGGCAAGACAAAACATGTTTTCTTACTGATACATTTCATAAAGAAACAAGTTTGTAAGTTTGTAAAGTTGACTTTATGATATCCCATCTTCTTTTCTAATATATCACTAATTGCTTTCTTCATACTCTCTTTAGACCATTCGCCTCTATTTGTCTTTTTCTTGTATGTTCTTACCATTTTACAAAATATGGATCTACAACAAAGAAAAGATTCGTAGATAAAATCCGTTAAATGAGGTAATATGGCACGTCCCAATGATGGGGACGTCCCATCTTGCCCCACTCATCCGATCCCGTCTTGCCCCAATACGTATTTAATACTTCACATGCTTTTTATAAAATAACTTTAACCATGTCTTAGTGAAAACTCAGAATTTATGAAAAAGTAACTAATAAGGAAAATTAACTTACCGGTTTTAGTTAAATAACATAAACATAAATAAAGTGACACTATTACAAACTTCCTGAACAATTATATCGTTATTAGAAAAATGTAATATCTCGTCGTAACTCGTGACACGCGTGGTCTGTAACACTGCTACTTTGAGACCGATGCTCTTTTGCACCGAACTCGCTGATATGTTTACGTGTATACGGTAGTACCTTCCATTTTTTATAAATAATGCTTTCCCATCTTACCCCGCTAGTCCGTCTTGCCCCACATTCCCCTATACTAATTGGTGGACTGGTGAGTGTTCAAATGAGTTTGAGTGGTGAGTGAATGAACTGAGAATGAGTGTACTTGAAGTCTTTTAAAGGATGAGTGTGAGAATTGCACAAGAAACTTTGGAATTTACGCGACGCGTATCTACGGCTTTCTTTCGCAATGAGGCACACACAAGAGTGAGAATATGGCGCACTTCCGCTCGCGCTTCTTCTCGAGTCTCAGAGAGCAGCGTCACTGCTTTCTGATTGGCGGGTGGGCTTGCGTGTCAAGCGGTGATTGGCTGTGTGTTCGATGGTGATTATCGAGCGATCGATTATCATCGATCGTCGATCAGCCGTTCGTTCCGCTGCCCAGTAGGTGCCGCAGTGAGAGTGAGTGTGGCGGCGTGTGGAACTATACCATTCCCAAACAAATAGGAATATCTGCTTACCATACAAAAGATTAGCAATAGTAGGTAGCTTTTAGTGATTCATCCTTTTCTTTTTTTACATGTTGTCACTGAACAAAAAGTTTGTTTTGTCGTATCGTATATAAATACTTTCCTACGCTAGGCGATTGTTTTGAAAGCGCGTGCGTGCGGACTGGCCATGGGATCTGTTCAGTTCTAAGCGGTGTGCGCTATCGTAAGTTTTATTTTTTTGTTAACTGTTCCCAAAATCTCTCCACTTTTTTGAAGAACGCATTTATTAGCTGAAGGCTCAACGAATCGAATGGTATTTTTTTCAAGCCGGAACATGGGTGGGAACGACGTCAAATCGGGATTTGCAACTTTAACATCAATGAGTGTCAAGATTATTAAGAATAAATAAAATATTCTATATACGGGTTGAGAAAGAATTGCTTCAGCTTTAAAATGGGCCCATGACGGAGACATTATCTGACCGACAAATGACCGAGACATTACAGTTTACGTGATGACGCGGCAGCCGATTTTGTTCCAATTTTTAAGACTTTAACATTAAATATTTCGAAAACTGTTTGACATAGGCCTCTATAATTCAGTATACTTTATTTTTGCAAGGTTATCGACACATACTGTAATTTTGAAGAGAATCGGTGAAACTATAGTTTCTCTCTATCCGTTTTGACGTGGAATAGCTCGTATGCAGAATGAAAAACCAAATTCTAGTGACTGAGAATTAGCTTCCCTTCTTTTCGTTAAATTATTGAACTCCTCAGAAGTAGCTCCACATACTTACTATGTAGCATTTCATCGTTGACATAGATTTGTAGCAGCATTACATTTTTTAGTATCGATCATCGTAAGTAACACGGTATGTTTGATAGATAGGGATCTATTTCTTTAAATTTTCTTTCATATCGAATGCGATGAAAAATATAGAATTTGATTTCTTGATCTAAATGCCCGATGAATCGTCAGCACAAGGCGGCGTCTTTTGGCGTTCGCCAAGCACCCCCGCGACGTCGAGTCGTGTGCCTAGCGTTGCTCGGGCATTTAATTCACAAAATCAAATTCTCCTATTTGCAATGTATCGATATGATAATGGCCCCAATGGAGTCTCTTGGAAGCGTTTGAATTATTTATGGCGTGGCATCAGGGTGTTAAACGTAAGGGGGTGGAAATAGGGATGATTAGGATGTTAATAGCACGAGGTCACAGATGATTATTTGTCTAACATGGTTCGTTAAGTGTGTATAACTGTATACACATACGCAAATTTTCTTATTTCAATAGACTATTTTGTATATCAATTATATCACTAATATTCTACGGATTGCAATGTTCGAACGCTCGAAATTGTCGTAACGATTGATCCTAAATGTTAGGAGATAACAGGGTAAAAAGATGGGGCACCTAGTAGAAAATATATATGGCAGGGGCGCTTGGAATAATTTGACAGAACTAAGGGGATAATGGTTTGAAAAATTTTCAGTAACACAGAATCAATGTACGAGACTGATCTTTGAGACACTCTGTGCATAAAATGGTCCGGTGGAAACCGATTTCGATTTAGTGTTCAAAATCTGAATACAAACAGTATTACTGTACTGGCAAAGCAACATCTAGCTTCCATCGACATTAAAGTTCTTGATATAGTATCGTGACGAGTTTTCATCGTAAGTTACTGTGGTTTGCAAAATTGTTGGCAGTCGTATGCGGAGCGGGGCAAGGGGACTATCTCGCTCGCGCCGCCCCACTCTCTGCCGCGGACTCCCCAATTCCCCCGCTCGCTCTCTTCGTCCTGCGGTGCTGCTGACCGATTCGTTGACGTGACGCGTCGGCCAGTAGCGACAATACGTGTGCTTTACATCTACCACAGTGTCAGAGAAAGTGGGCCAATGAGGATACACTCGATCGGACCACCAAGTTTCTGCCGGCAACATTTTTGCAAACCACAGTACAAAGCGATAGTATATAGAGAAGACACTGTATTTATCAGAGGAATAGCCAGGTCGTAAAATCGGTGGAGCGATACAGTAAATATGTTTCGAGCGTCGGCAAAATCGAATTGACAAAAATGTGAGAAGATAACGACCCGAAGTTTCAATGAGAGCTGCTGCATCAGTTAGTGCCGCCGATTGATGGTTTAATTTACGATGAGACTATACCTTTTCCAGCTACTGTGACCAAGGCCTCGTATCGCATGTGTGCGACGCTCGTCCCGTATGGGTTAATGAGATGATATTGATAATGTTCATGGTTTTTTTTTTTAAATTAACTTTGTTACCGTTTATTTTAGTTGTGTATACAGTATTATATTTTAAACATTTGTGTAAATGCAATACAATTTTAATTCTGTCTTTAGAATTCAAGTAGATGAATTTGTACATGAATATAATCTAATTTCTGGGTTCGTCCCACTACCTAATACGAATAAGATTGTAAGCGTTTCAATACTTTACAAACCCCCACCAAGAATGGTACAAATTAAAGCAAGAAGTACTGTAAGATTGAAATTCTTAACAAGTATACAATACAGCGAACCTATCACTATGGACGAATACCACATACATTATGAAGTAACGAAGACAAAAGCTATAGAGGTGGGTAATTTACAGAAATAATAGAATATTACTGTAAGGATATTCTAATTTTTTGTGATTTATTGTAGGCAATGAATAAAGCAATTAGAGCGCAGCAACAAAATTTGAAAGATGATCATATTAATCTTTGGCAAAGTTATTGGCACTCAAGCCTTACTATAAGTGATTCTAAAGCTGACGGTGCTATTAATGGTCATAAAATAAATTCGACAATATATTACGTGTTATCACAAATTTCGAAGGGTATTCCAGGTGTAGAGAAAAATGTAGCCATGAACGAAGGTTGTTATCGTGGACATCATACCTTGTGAGTAACAAACCATTCTAATACACGGTGTCTGAAAACAATGAGGCAGGCCGAAACATGCATATTTCCTATACCAAAAGAAATCGAATAATGGTCTGAGCTTCGTTTCTGAAACGTAAGCAATTACAAAGTAGGGATTCAATTTTTGTCGTGCGCTTTATTATGTCCAATATCTGTATTCCATTTTCATGTATACGATCAATGTTTCACGCACTAAAATCACGCTTTTCGTTTATGTTTTGAAGCGAAGTGCTTATCTTATCACATTTTCAGGGATGCACCACGTTTATGGAAAGATACATCTTCTATTGATGGTGTAAATAATGTAGGTGAGGCATGGTTAATAACACTCGAAAAACAGGGATGCCATCATTTAATGACTGGGGATCCTTCAGCCGTTCAACAAGCTATTATTTTGAGCCTCGGTAGTCTGCGTTTCAGTAATCAACATCTTGAATTTAACATTGACCCACAATATCTTCATCGAGATTATTTATTCAGGTATTGTAAAAAGCTATACATCCTTACAGAAAGTATTGCAAATGTGTTTTTAGATAACATCGAACCTTCGCATGAGTTGTATTTTAACTCTTTCTTTATGAACTTCATTCGTAATGTTCGTCATTTTTAGTACTAAAAATGAGATGTTGCATTTTTCCCCTATTTATTAGGATTCTGCCCCACTGTGCGACATAGAATACAAGTAATTACTCCATGATTGGCAAATATTGCCAAATCTCGTGTTTGCAGTTGCAAGGACAAATATATGTTGATTATAAAACAAAAAATAAATTTGCTTGGAAGTTCCCGGAAGGTAACTAAAAGGCCGGCAATTGCTGATATTTTTTTCTATGGGTTTCTTACGGAAAAAAGTATATGTAACTAATTATTTGTTACTGCTTATCGAAAACGATACTACTCATTTCGGTTCCCAGAAAATTTTCTTTTATATCACCGAAATTCAAAAGCCCCGATTGAAAATTTTGCAGAAAATAAAAACATACAAATTTTGACACGTGTTTACACACGGATCAGAAGTAGTCGCCATACTTTTCCCTTTTTTTAGCAGCTCATATTATTAGTTTACAAGAAATATATATAAAAAAAACATAATCCCATAACTTTTGGGTTTCAAACGGTTTTCCTATTTCTTGGGATTCTGTCCCACTGTGGAGATGGATCGCGCGGCGTTCGCCGCTAGAATCAGTTTGGAGCAGCCAAGCTTTTCGCCGCCGCGATTAGCCGTCCGCTAGGAGATTCCGCCATGATGGCGGAAAACAAACACTCATCGCATTGTGTTGAGTCTCAAGTAGCCTAGGTACCTGCCGAGATAGACACACTGATACAGCGGTCGGGGAAACAGACGTAGGGGATAGGTGCCATAAAGGGGACACGTCTTAAAAGGGACAAATCGAATTTCCAAAATTCTAAACGCATTACACATGCAAGTTATTTTCCTGTTTATTGCAACACTAGTGCCTAGTCGTTTGACGCAAATTTCACTACGGTCTCACTTGCAACAGAGTAGTAATCCACGGTTGATGTTTTTCGGCAGTAAAAGTGAAATTTTCATTGGTGTTCTGTGTCGTGTTCTGAAATCAAGGTATATACAAAGTGTTAAAGTGTTATATCATGAAAATTTGTATCATTAAGATTTAGAATTATAATTGTAATACTAAATATGTTTATTTTTATTAACGTGTCCCTTTCATGACATATACTGTCCCATTTAAAACCACCTAGTCGTAAAAGGGACATTTCACACTTTTTTTGTAAATCGAAGATTTTGTTAAATTCTATTACAATTGATGAGTTTGCAATATACTTTTATTGAAGGGAAATAAACACGCTTTCTTGTGATGTAGTTGTTTTTTAAATATCTATAACGACATTGTCAGAAATGGACGCTAAACAAAAGTGTCCCTTTTATAGCACCTCTCCCCTACGCTTCTCCATAAAGTTAGGATTTCCTAGACACGATTCACCGCGGCGGCCGAATCCTAAGCACCGCTCTTATGGAGAAGCGTGTATCTGTTTTCCTAGGCGCGTTTTCCAACCGCTGTGTCAGTGCGTCTGTCTCGGCAGTTACCTAGGCTACTCGAGACGCAACACAATGCGATGAGTGTCTGTTTTCCCCCATCATGGCGGAATCTCCTGGCGGGCGACTAATCGCGGCGGCCAAAACCTTGACTGCTCCAAACTGAGTCTAGCGGAGACCGCCGCACAGTGGTTCAAAAATGGGAAATTTTTGAAAAAAAAAATGGGTTCTCTATGTATTCTTATAGAAAATTTTGCGCTGATTCCGAATATATACCATGTTCCTATACCTAAAATAAACGATTCATGTGTTTTTTGGCCAAAAACCATGAAAAATCACATTTTTTCACATATTTTGCGATATTGAGCAGTTTTCTTCTGCCTCCATGTAACTTTGTCCAATATAAAAGTTATATAGAATTAAAATATGCGTTTTTTAAAATTTTTTTAAATTTATTTTTAACTGTCAATATTCGTTTTTGAACGGATTTTGTACTTGTACAATGTTTAGACAATTTTGTCTAATATATCTAAATATATCAGTCAACGATATATTTTCTGGATAACATTTTTTTTTCGCCTCGAGAATCTTGTTATACGATGGGAAAATGTTATGGCCGATGTCGTTCACCATTTTTCTAATGACTTCATATTGATATTTATAAAGTTTAGCCTGAGCCTACTAGACTTGAGGCGCAATGCACGCCCGCACTCGCCTTCGGTTGTCTTTCGGCGGGCACCATAGTGATTTTTACACGCGGCGCGGAAAAACAAATGCATGTGACCATGCACTGGTGTCCTACAATGCGTCTAGCACGGCAATAGTGCCCATTCAGATGAGCGACTTAACAGCTACCTGATTAGTATTATTTGTACAGTTAAATAGTGAACATTGAGAAATTACTTCCTGTTTAGTATTATTTGTACAGTTAAATAGTGAACGTTGAGAAATTACTTTCAATGTAGTATTATTTGTACACTTGAATAGTGAACATGGAGAAATTTGCAATTAAACACAAAGTTTTGTGCGAAATAATTTTTAAACGCGACCCTTTTGACCATTTTTTACAAGTTAATTACCATTACTTAAGTGATGAGCAGTGCGCGTATATTATTCAGCAATACCAGAACATATTCCTACCCCATTTCAATAAAAAATTCAAAGCAGTCTATGAAAACAGAAATTTCTTTCAAAATTTGAAGTCTGGCTACAAGGTTATTTCGAGGTATCATTATCTCATCTAACTGGCACGTCTGACAATTCAGCATCTGAATCATTAAACATCATAAAACGTGGGAGGCCATGTAACTCGTTCGACGAATGTTCCGATCGTGCCAAAAAGTACAAAGTTCAGAGTCACCGAGAAACATTTTCACAAGATTTAATTGATGCCGCTTCTTCCAAGCCAGCCGATGCACATTCTTTTCAGAGTAGCTCTGAGTCGAAAATGGATCCCGATTTGGCACTAGCCATGATGGCTCAGGCTAAACTTTCTAAATATCAGTATGAAGTCATTAGAAAAATGGTGAAAGACATCGGCCATAACATTTTCCCATCGTATAACAAGATTCTCGAGGCGAAAAAAAAATGTTAACCAGAAAATATATCGTTGACTAAACATTCAGCCAGTGTACCGATTCAGGACTTGTTTGATCACACCACTAAAAGGATCATCGAAAGTTGTCCGAGCATGACAGGCACCAATACTTATGACCTGGTGCTGCACACAAAATGGGGATTTGATGGTGCTTCTGGACAGGGTCAGTTTTCACAAAAACTCACAGAAAAATCTGCCAGTGTTTCAGATGCCCATGTTTTTTCCACTTCTATCGTACCATTGAAGTTAACGTGTATAGGAAACGAACACGTTGAGTTGTGGAAGAACTCTAGACCTTCGTCCACGAGGTTTTGTCAACCCGTAAGATTTGCCTGTACGAAAGAGACTCCAGATATTGTTATAGGAGAAAAAAATCGAATGGAGAATGAAATTCAATGTTTACGAGATTCTCTAATCCCGTCGGATGGGCACACTATACGTGTAAAACATCAATTATATTTTACAATGTTTGACGGGAAAGTAGCTCAAATTGTTACCGAAACAAGTTCTGCAAGCAACTGTGTGATTTGCGGGGCCAAGCCTTCGGAAATGAACAAATGGCCAAAACTTATGAAAAAAGAAATAAATGTTGAAGCCCTTAAACTCGGAATGTCGACAATGCATGCCAGAATCAAATTTATGGAATATGTTCTCCATCTGAGTTATAATTTGCCGTTTAAATGTTGGAGGATCAATGAATCGACAAAAAGCATAAAAAAAAAATAAAATTGAAATTCAAAATCACTTTCGAGAAAAACTTGGATTACTTTTAGATATCGTTAAGCAAGGGACAGGAACAACTAACACCGGAAATGCATCAAGGCGATTTTTTGAAAATTACGCGATAACTTCAGAAATAACTAAAATTGATAAAAATCTTATTAAAAGATTTAGAATAATATTGGAGTTAATCACGAGCAATTATGCAGTTGATTCAGTTAAATTTGGTGCATATGCTCGCGAAACCGCACAGTTGGCTATAAAATTGTACCCCTGGTACTATATGCCAGCTTCAGTGCACAAAATTTTATTACATGGCCAGGAAATAATCGAACAAGCGGTTTTTCCAATTGGAACCTTATCGAAGGAAGCCTAGGAAGCGCGAAACAAAGAGTACAAATACTTCACAACTTTTAATACCAGGAAATCATCTCGAGAGGCAACAAATGAGGACATAATGCATACGTTACTAATTTCTTCTGATCCATTTATATCAAAATTACGACCGGAGTTAAAAATAAGGAAACTTCCTTTGAGTGAAGAGGCAAAATGTTTATTGTCACGTCCCGGGTGAAGGTCTTAGGGGACAATGACATAGGGGAATTTTTGGGGCCCAGGCGCGAATCTTAAATCCAGCACACTGAGGGAAAAAGGGGTTCAGGCGTGAATGTTAAATCCAACACACTAATCGTATAAGGAGGTTTAGGCGTGAATGTTAAATCCAACACACTGATCGTATAAGGAGGTTTAGGCGTGAATGTTAAATCCAACACACTGATCGTATAAGGAGGTTTAGGCGTGAATGTTAAATCCAACACACTGATCGTATAAGGATGTTAGGCGTGAATGTTAAATCCAACACACTGATCGTATAAGGAAGTTAGGCGTGAATGTTAAATCCAACACACTGATCGACCAGGGGAGGTTTAATAAGCGAATACACGCCGGGGAGACACCCGTTAGAGCACTTGTTTTGGTTTGTCGCGGTAATAGGATTTACCGTTGCTTTACGATAAAAGACACACGTAATAACTCTGTGAAATTCGACTAGTCGTACGGTCATGCGAAACCTATACGAAAGTAAGTTTGTAAATACCGCGATGCTTTCCGCGGTCGTTACCCGTAATCAGCTGTTCCGGCAGCCTGTTTGGATTTCGGGATCTTCGTAGCCGAAGGATTGACACAATAATATGAAACGTGATTGAAAGTAAAACTGTTTATTCAGTTAAAGTACTGATAATATGTGACACGTTGGTCAATAGCACATCATGGTTATATCAATGGTTATTACAATGAAATAAGAGTATGAATATGAGGTATAAGTATATAAGCCAAGCAAAGAACTGAGTAAAGCATAAAGATTCGCTCGCTAGCAATATGAGCAATGAACGTTAGCAATAGTAATATAATAAAGTAACGAGAATTAATGATTCACAGTAATATAAGCGCTGAGCGTTAGCAATAATATAAATAAGAAAAGTAACAAGAATAGCAATACTCAATATATAATGATGGTGATGTACAATGGTATTAAAGATAATTATAATTTCTTACAATGCTTGATGGTTGAAGATGATTGATTCTATTTTAAATAATACTTTGTCGAAGGATATTTCGTCGAAAGAGCTTCCTTTCGTCGAAGGGTATTTCGTCGAAAGAGTGAGTGTCCCTTCGATCCTGGTATTTCGGCGAAAGAGGACCTCTGTCTCCGGGCCCTTGTATTTATATGATTTTGCAAGGGGTTGTGGGATGTACGCGCGGTATGGACTTTGCCCTGCTTGTATAATATTTTACAGTATGAAGGGGGGTGCGCAGTATGCACCTTGGGCTAATTATAATCATGTGTCACGGTAGATTTTGGGGTTTTTGCAGGGATCAAAGGTTGGTCTATATTGGGACTCGCAGTTTTTCTTCTAGGGTTTTTATACACGTGATTTTGAATTGCTCAACTCCTCGAATGGATTTTGGGTGTTTTAATAGGAAAGGGACATCGGTGGGTTTGACTGCTTTGGTCATTTAGAGGGTGTGAGACGTGGTCTCGATTTAAGATATTTGTGGGGCGAGGGACTTGTTTAGATTCGATGTAAGAGAGTAATTTGTGCCGCGTTGGGCGAATAAGGGAAGGAGATTTAATGATTGACCGTCTTGAGATGGGGACCGCTAAGGTACATCGCCAAGGCGGCCGTGGTCATGGAAAAGGGGTAAGAATTGAGGTTTGGGGAAGATTTAAGTGGAGTTGTAGGTTGATTTATAAAAGGGAGTTGAAATAACCGCGAGCGAAAAATCGTGGGACGTCACATTATTGCAGAATTAAAACGATCAAGGTTAGTATCAGTGATCATTTTACGTACTTTGTTTCCACAAAATTGTCTAAACATTGTACAAGTACAAAATCCGTTCAAAAAACGAATATTGGCAGTTAAAAAGAAATTTAAAAAATTTAAAAAAACGCATATTTTAATTCTATACAACTTTTCTATTGGACAAAATTACATGGAGGCAGAAGAAAACTGCTTAATATCGCAAAATATGTGAAAAAGCGTGATTTTTCATGGTTTTTGGCCTAAAACACATGAATCGTTTATTTCAGGTATAGGAACATGGGGTATATTCGGAATCAGCGCAAAATTTTCTATTGAAAGGCGACACCTACAAGAGTGATCGACGGTCAACAGTAGCAAATAGGTATTAACCTTTTTTTACGAATAAAACTTACAAAAACGTATGCATACGGTACAGACGGTGATGGACGTTGAAATTTTTTAATGGGTACCTCAAAATATGCACTTTCAAACCTTTCCAGTGTCGTTGCGGAGGTAGACGGAGGTACCTGAAAAAAATGGTGATTTCTAAAACACCTCGGTATTCTTTGAGATATTGTTATATTTTGAGAACAGTGTCAATTCTACTTCTTTTTGCTCTACACTATGTAAAAATGAGTAATAAAACTACTCCGGCAAAAACAGGTCCACTTAGTGATGTGTAGAAATTTTGGCCGTACTTCTTTATTGCGAGTTTTTCCGCACTTGTAATCGGTTTTAGAGGCTAAGTGACAGGAAATGATCAATACATAACCGATGAAAAAGCATACCTAAAAAATCAATACGAAATTGTGACATGATTTTTTGAGTTTTTTTCCGCCTCTGAACCACTGTGCGCCGCGCGATCCATCTCAACAGTGGGGCAGAATCCCAAGAAATAAGAAAACTAGTTGAAATCCAAAAGTTATGAGTTTATGTTTTCGTTATATATTTCTTGTAAACTAATAATATGAGCATTCATTGCACAGATGTACTGAAGCAGAGTCATAGAAGTATTCCAACGGCATTAATTACCTATACCTACCTTATTTTATATTAATATTACGTTTTTCCGAGTTTGTTGTATGCTGTGCACTAGCTTTCCAATTATTTTAGATTCGATAGAATTCCATATTTCTAAAATCTTTTGTTCTAGTATGTCTTTCGAAGTTATGTTGTACTTCTTTAATCTCCTGTGAATTTCCACCCACAAATATTCGATGAGGTTAATGTCCAGACATTATGGTGATGGATGACATGTATGTAATCCATGCGGCATATTATACAATAATCATTCTTGCACAATTCTGGCCGTAATGCTTGCGGTTGTTGTCTTGCTGTAAATTAAAAATTGGTAGTTTTCCGAACTGAATATATTGAAAATATATTAAAAATGTATTAAAAATATATTAAAATTTATTTCTACCAAATTGGGGTTAGTGGGGAATTTTTATTTACAGCAAGACAACGACCGCGTGGATTACATACATGTCATACATCCCCACAATGTCTGGACATTAACCTCATCGAATATTTGTAGGCTGAAATCCACAGGACATTAAAAAAGTAGGACATAACTTCGAAAGACATACTACAACAAAAGATTTTAGAAATATGGAATTCTATCGAATCGAAAACAATTGGAAAGTTAGTGCATAGCATACGACAACGTCGAAAAAACATAATATTAATATAAAATAAGGCACGTATAGGTAATTAATGCCGTTGGAATACTTTTGTGATCCTGCTTCAGTACATCTGTGCAATGAATGTTTCATAACATCTACAAATCTAACAGGTATATTTTTATTGTTTACAATTTTATTCTTTAGGTATATCTTTTTTTTGCGGGTGGACAAACCAAACTTTTATTGGAAAAATGTCGACAAACGAATGCCGTCATTGTTTTATAAAAATTCGCAATTGGGGGGTACCAACTTCGCAGACCTCGAATCATCGTCTCATTTTGTTCTTGAGATTCTGTATGTACATATGAGTAGTAATACTATGACAGTTCTAACCCACTTTCAAGGCCATTTCCCCCTCCCCAACTCCCCAACCGGCGCGGGGCGGTGGGGGAAGTGAGGGCGCGCGGGGGAGCGGGGCGGAGGGAAACCTGGGCGCGGGGCCTGCGGGGGAGGAAGACAGGTTGCGCGCGCACGAGCCGCGGAGTGGGGGAAGCCGCGACGATAGAGGGGGGATCAGTCCGGGCCGAGCCGCCGCTGAGGCTTCTCCAGACCGGACCCATTTTTCAGAGAGAGGCATTGACCCCCGAAAAAATATCTTTCAGAACTTGGCCCACCCGAAAATTTTTTTTCGGACCTAACCGCCAGAGTGTGATCTAGCGAATCAATATGCGATAGAAATAATAATAATTTCTTTGAAGGAAATTGTTTCGGATAACGTCGGGGCAGATCGGCTTTTTTAAAACACCGCGCCTTCGGATGGATGGGAAAGAGACAGCACTACTTGGTGGTACAACCGTATGCATTAGGAGGGAAAGAGAGAGAGCATGCATTCTAAAGCTAAATTCTAGGGAGAGGGAAAGAGACAACACTACTTTGGGCTACAATCGCATGCATTTTATAGATAATAGTTTTTAAAGCGTCGCAGTGCATCGCGCGATCATGTAACATGAGCCATGCCCTCAAGGATAAAAGTATCGACACGCGCCGAATGTAATATAATACCTGTGGGAACGTCGATTCTTTGAATTATGCGGTGTCAGCAGAAACTGCATCGGATGATCTCGCGCGCTAATTCGTCATACGTGTGATTCATAGAAATAATTATGCTGTATCAGCAGAAATTGCATAGAACCATGTTTGGACCAATCAGCTTTTTACATGCAATCTTTTGGGGGAGGGGGTACACCAAAAGAGTTAGACATACGCGTGAATCATAGAAAGAATTATGCTGTATCAGCAGAAATTGCATAGAACCATGTTTGGACCAATCGGCTTTTTACATGCAATCTTTTGGGGGAGGAGGTACGCCGAAAGAGTTAGACAGAGATACCAAATCGTGGTTTGGGTATAAAAGTGAGCTCCAAACTATACAAAACTCCAAATCGTTGCAACGTGTTGAAGACCGCGGTTACATATACATTCCATTTTTACGATCATGGGAGAATTCGCGCAAGTAGAACACCAATTGTTGGATCAATCTGCACGATTGATTTCGCGGGAAGAATATCTCGCGTGGGAAGAACGGTGCAACGAGTGCATAGAATCGTTGGAAGAACACAGCCGAGTGAAACGTCCCCGATTATCGATCGGTGTTCGACAATCGTTGGTTGCTCGAATCGCGCGGCTCGAAGGATTGAAACATTCGTTGCGTGGACGAATTTTTTAGTTACAGATGCAGAGTTCCAGGAACGCGACAGCGGATGGGCATTGACGAGAATTCTCAATCTGACAGTCAATGTCAACAAGTACAATCCGTTGCGCGCCGGGTGTCACTACAAGTTGCCGCGGGAATTGTTGTCGAAGAAGGCAATGATCAGTGTACAATCCGAGGATAATGCGTGTTTCGCGTGGGCAGTGGTTGCAGCTCTCCATCCTGCTGAACGGCATACCGATCGTCCAAGTTCATACCCACACTATGCTTCCATGCTAAATCTCCAGGGCATTGAGTTCCCAATGTCTCTGGCACAGATTGCGAAGTTTGAGCGACAGAACGACATCTCCATCAACGTGTACAGCTTTGAGATGGAGAAGAAGAAGGGACCAACAGTCTTTCCGCTGCGTCTCACCAATCAAAAGAGGGATCGACACGTCAATCTGCTCTACACACCTAATCAAGAGCACGGCGATGTAGGACACTTTGTTCTAATCAAGAACTTGTCCCGATTGGTGAGCACGCAGCTCAGCAGGTACGATGGAAAGAAATTCATCTGTGATCGGTACGTATAGAAACATATGATTGAAATGTCTCGCGAAAAAAATTAAATAAAAAAATTTTGTATTTTTGTTTTTGCAGCTGCATGCATTAGTTTGGATCCACCGCGAAGTTGGAGGCCCATGCAGTGGACTGCGGCAAGATGAACGACTGTGCCATTCTGCTGCCCAGCGAAGGCGAAAATCTCCTCAGCTTCAAGAACCACTGCATGAAGGAGCGGCTCCCCTTCGTGGTGTACGCCGATCTCGAGTGTATCATCGAGAAACCGGAGGACAATCGAATGGGTGATAATAAATTACACACGTACCAGCACCATAAAGTGCACAGCATAGCATATTATATGCATTGTTCGTACGATACATCGTTATCGACGTATCGATGTCGCCGCGGCGCGGATTGTGTTTCATGGTTCGTCGACGAACTTAACAATTTTGCAAATTTCGCTAAACCCATCTTGACCAGTAATGTTCCCATGCTGGATTTAACCACCGAACAGTGGGCCGCATTTCGCGATGCATCACATTGTCATATTTGCGAAGAACTATTCGAGGCTAGCAGTGTACGAGTTCGCGATCATTGTCATCTCTCCGGACAGTTCAGAGGCCCAGCACATTCGGAGTGCAATTTAAATTATAAAAATGCGTTTTACATCCCCATAGTTTTCCATAATTTATCCGGCTACGATTCACATTTCATTATCGAGGAAATAGCAACCGCTCTCGAAGGTCACGTTGATGTGTTGCCCATAACTAAAGAAAAGTATATTTCTTTCACAAAAAATGTTCAAGATACGGCTGATTCAGACTCGCGAAATTGTATTAAATTACGATTCATCGATTCGTACAAATTTCTCAACATCAGTCTCGACAAATTAGCATATTTTCTTAGCACAGATCAATTAAAAATTTTACGATCCCAATTTGAAACATTATCCGCCAAGGATTTTAATTTATTGAGGCGAAAGGGTGTCTTTCCGTACGAATACCTTGATTGCGCGAACAAGCTGCAGGACCCATGCTTGCCACCGCACGAATCATTCTACAGTTCGTTAACGGGTGTGACTGTATCCGAGAGCGATTACGCGCACGCCGAGACTGTCTGGCAGCGTTTCCAGATTAGAACCTTGGGCGAATACAGCGATTTGTATTTGAAGACAGATGTCTTGTTATTGGCAGATATTTTTAAAAATTTTCGCGAAAGTTGTATCAAGAGCTACTGACTAGATTCAGCGCATTATTACACTTTACCTGGTTTCACGTGGGATGCTATGTTAAAACACACCAAAATTACATTCGAATTGCTCACAGACGTCGATATGGTCATGTTTGTCGAACGCGGTATACGCGGGGGTTTAAGTCAATGTTCCGGAAGGTACGCACATGCCAATAACAAGTATATGTCATCTTACGACGCATCGGAAGAGTCATCGTACTTGATGTACTTTGACGTAAACAATTTGTATGGATGGGCAATGTGTCAGCGTCTGCCATATGCTAAATTTCAATGGGTCGAAGATGTCGCAAATTTTAACGTGTCTTCAGTCCCAGTCGATTCGCCCACGGGGTACATTCTCGAGGTAGATCTGGAATATCCGCAGCGTCTGCACAACATTCATGCCGATCTACCGTTCTGTCCGACGCGTGCCAAACCACCTGGTAGCAGACAGGACAAGTTACTCGCGACAGTATACGATAAGCAGCGATACGTTATTCATTATCGCAACCTACAGCAGTGCATGCGTCACGGTCTTCGTATTACAAAGATACACCTCGTGCTTCAATTCGCTCAATCCCCCTGGCTCCGCGATTACATCGAACTCAACACACGGTTTAGAACAAGCGCGACAAACGACTTTGAAAAAAATTTGTACAAATTGATGAACAACGCGGTATTCGGTAAAACCATGGAAAATGTACGAAATCATGTGGACGTAAAACTTTTAACGCATTGGGATGGGCGATATGGCGCGGAGGCAATGATCGCGAAACCGAATTTCCACAGCAGAAGTGTTTTTTCGGAAAATTTAATAGCCGTTGAATTGCGAAAACTCGAGGTGAAATTCAACAAACCGATATACGTGGGTATGTGCATTCTGGACATATCAAAAATTTGTTTGTACGAATTTCATCACGAGTACATGTCACCCAAGCATGGAACAAATTGTAAAATTCTATACACAGACACAGACAGCCTCATTTATCACATTCGATGCGACGATATCTACGAATCTATGAAGCGCAATATCGACAGATTCGACACCAGCGATTATCCCATCGACATTGTATATAATATGCCGCGCTTGAATAAGAAGGTTCCAGGGCTTATGAAGGACGAACATAACGGTGCGATAATGACTGAATTCGTAGGTCTTACAGCGAAAATGTATGCACTTTGCGTAGATGGTAAAAAAGATACGAAGAAAGCGAAAGGCGTCAAGACCAACGTCATAGCTAGAACGATAACTTTCGACGACTACGCGCAGTGCTTGGAAAGGGAGATCGAAATGGTTCGCAGACAATCGTGCATACGGTCTAAATTGCACAAAGTGTACACCATTTCGGAATCCAAAATCGCTCTAAGTCCGCACGACAACAAGCGATATATCGTACTCGATTCGACCGACACTCTGCCCTGGGGACATTATAATATACCCTTGTGAAATAGAAACTATTGTATTTATTGTGTAATATATATAAATGGTGGAATTATTGTATAAAAAATTGTTAGCAAATGTATATGTATCATTGTATTTATTGAATCATGTATTATTATTTTTTACGATACATTATTTTTATTTATCCAAGAATTGTGCGATTTATCAAACCCCAACCACTTGACGTATACCTTAACCCCCTTCCTACGTAAGACTTTTTCCACTAGATACACATCAGGATCGGTGACGCGTTGCAGCTCGTTTTCGTAGAATCCTCCGGCAACGGGTTTTCCACAGGAATCGACGAGCAGATACGTCGCGGGATCAGTTGCTTGTACTTTGGCTATCTTAAACACCTCCGTTGTCCAATTCGGCGTATAGCCTTTATCGAAGATGGTTTTAAATTTGCTCACGCGCACAAACTCGCCCAACTTGAATCTCGCTGGAGCGGCGATCTTTACGTTGTTGTACACGGTTGTTAGCAGCTTGTCGGCGATCGCAGGGGTAACATCGCAAGGACGTATTTTGATGGTTCTATGTTTTCGCGCGTTATACTCTGTAAGAAGACTTGGTAGCGAATTGATCCATATGTAGGTTCCATTGAGCGTAAACATTTTCCACATATTGTTCTTCAAAGTTCGATTGAAACGTTCCACGACGGAGGCCATCATCACCGAATACGTCGAATAATGATTAATGTCATGCTTTGCCAATAGTTTCTGCACATCAGCGTTGTAAAATTCTTTTCCTTGATCGGTTTGCAAATTTTTCGGATATCGATCTCTAAATATCTTTGCAAACGCTTTAGTCACCTCAGCACCACTTTTAGTCTTCAACGGCATCGCCCAGGCATACTTGCTCAGCACATCGATGACGGTGAGTATGTAGTGGTGACCTTGGTTGAACCGCGAGAAAGGACGCATTTCTACAACGTCAGCTTGCCACAGATCGTCGTATCCGTGCACTATGACGCGCCTCCGCGGGAAATGTCTTCGAGCTGGAGCGTGCAATTCTTCAACGAGTTGTCGCTTCTTGCGACCATGGTTTTGTTTACTCTTGGATGTCG
Source organism: Andrena minutula (assembly GCA_929113495.1). Classification (NCBI taxonomy): domain Eukaryota; kingdom Metazoa; phylum Arthropoda; class Insecta; order Hymenoptera; family Andrenidae; genus Andrena; species Andrena minutula. Next base: position 17,395,243 of record OV815995.1, read on the forward strand.
ATAATGGTGGCATGTTTGATTGCAGAGGTGTCTGCGACACGAATGATGCGATAATTATCGTGTACGCGCATGATGTGCTCCCCATCGGTCGGAGGAAATTCTGGACAAGATCAACCGTCTCGCACGATTCTCCTTCGCAGCGCTGCTGCGGGATAGAATTCGACGCCTGCGATATCTTTTGAACACTGTTTTGCAACGTCAGCATATCTCTCTGAAACACGACCAGCTTCCTCTCTAATTCTTCCTGTTGCTCTCTCAAAAGTTTAATGCTCTTTTCCATATACAGTTTATTGACAGCATCGGTGTCAGCGGTGGATTGCGCTACCCGTCGTATCTTGCGTGATTTTGCATCAAAGTCGACACCGGTCATGCAAAGAGCGTTATCTCGAATGTAATTTCGAAGCAAACCGTTCCATTTGTAGTAGTCCATTACAGCTGTTCCACTCTTCTCGAGCGACACCCCAAATTTGTTGATCGGCATCTCGATGCATACAGTGCGCGTCATCGGCGTGCGGTTTAATTTATACAATGTGGCCCGCCTCGCGAAGTTCCTCCTCGATGGATGCGATTTCGTTATCGAGACCCGTGTGACCTGCCGCGCGCGATGCAATGAGCAATCTAAGTCTATCGACCAGCTCGTTGGGATCGTCCCAGTGCACGTAATCGATCTTGTTATCGTTTACCGTCATGAGTCGTGGTGTCCTTAGATCTTTCCCTGCCTTTTTAGCCGATGAACTGGGGACTAGCGGCGCAATTACATATTTGTACTTGTATCCCCTGTTGCTCGATATGCGATTGCGATCACCATGTTTTTGTTTGTGAGCGTTCGTCGCAAGCAGTATACTTTTGTATTTTTGTTTATCGGCCTCGGTGTATACAGCATCATTTGGAATTTTTTTGAAAATCAGTTCGTAAAGGCCGGGCGTTCCCTTGTATCTTACACCATCGATGAGTATATTATCATCCTTGTCCATATCGAAAGCCTTATTCCCAAGCATCATCTTATTATTATCGGTAAAGTATACACCATATACATGGTCCATGGTCTTATCTACATCCCTACTTAGGATTACATCTATGTATTTTTGTCCCAGCGGACCGAAATAACTGCGAAGCGCTTTTTGTCCCTCGGATGTTTGAAGTTGTTGTCTAATAGATGTCACAAATGACTCATTGGGAGAAGTTTCGAAAACGTCATCATCATCATCATCAATGGCTGAGAGCAATTGTACAGGAGGAATTGTATTTATTGGCGTGATAGGGACCGGAGGCTCGTTTAACGTAGTATTCTGTCGTTTCCGCTTCGATTGAACTGGTGTTGAGGTTGCGAGTGAATAATCCGATGACGCGTGCGATTTCCTCTTTCTCTTCAACGTCAATGTGTTCCATTTCGGACGGATTTTTGTTTTAGGCGTTACTGTTTCAATCTCTTCAACGTCAATGCTCACTGGTGATAATGAGTTTGCCTCTGTGGTATTTTCCACAATATGTTTCAAGGGTTCGACGATAGGTTTAAAGTATCTCTCCAACGCGATATCTTCCTCCATCTTGCCAGTCTTCAAAGCCAAGTGTTTCTTGCGAATGGCTGCACTAGTTTTTGCAATTTCCTTCGCTATCCTTTCGCGATCCTTAACCTCCAGACTATCGATATCAATCATCATCGTTGTACCGCAGACGTTGCTTTCTCATCGAAGTGTTGACAGCGATTGACCATCTCACGGTATGGCAAACTCGTTAAATCCATTTCTATAACGTCCATTGGACATCGCGCTATCCTTGTCTATTACCGCGAAACCATACTCTCGTTGCCAACAATTACGACACAACGCGCAGAAATCCTCGTATGACATATCGGTGTTTACGTGATCGTTGTACACATGTTTCAAGTTGGTACCATCCTGCTTAAACAGAATCAACAGATTCGCATTGTCGCGTATAAGATGTTTCGGAATCTTTGCATACGTCTGACAGAGATAGAAGCAGTCAACGTTCGAGTGACGCCCCATTGCAAAGTACTCTCGTATCGTATTTTGCTTGTCACATGCCACGTCATCAAAGATAAAAATAGAATTCGGAAGTGATTCGCTCGGTGGGATGACATCACTATTATTCGAAAACGTAAAGTAGCCAATTTCATCTATCGGAGTCAATAAATTCTCCAAATATTGATATTTCGGCTGTTGTAGCGACTTGGAATACACGTACACGTTCTCGAAGCGGACGCCGTGTGGGCTTTCCAACAAGCTTACCAACGCGTTGGTTTTTCCACAATTCGATGGACCGCAAATAACACAGCGGATAGTGTTTGGTAGCATGCTACCATGTCTACGCTTCGAATTCGGTGACATCATTTCCGATTTATCGTCAAAATTTGTCACGCGTATCCTTACAGGTTGTCGCACGAATCGCATCCTCGATGTGAACTGTGAAAACTGATTTTCGAAGCGACGACACGTCCTATTTATAGGTCCGCGCCGAAGCGAAAACACCTCAGTATTCAAAATGCTTCTGATCCTGTCGGATAATTGCGATATTCGAGACCTAACCTCTGAGCAGTTGAAATATATACCAAAGATTATTCTACTCCGAGAGTTTAAAAGACACATTGATCAGTTGTGGGACAGGCTCCCCGAGCATATAAAAGACGATTCAGAGGTTCAGCAGTGTCGTCGGTGCTTGGAGCATTATAATCGCCTTTGGCAGCGAACGCATATCGACGGTCCAGCACCATTGATTAAAAACTGTGGTGAATGTCGCCAACGAGAGTGAAGAAAGGTCGTGGTTTGTTAAATCGGGCGATAAACGCGCTACCTTTCGAATTACATATTCCAGGATATCAGTTTTGTGGTCCAGGAACTCATTTGACAAAACGATTGGCTAGAGGGGATCAGGGTATTAATCCGTTGGACGTAGCGTGTCGCGAACACGATATTGCGTATTCGCGTAGCAACAACCTCGACGAAAGGCACGCGGCAGATAACGTACTCGCTGACAAAGCGCGAAGACGCATCGTTGCGCGAGACTCGACTCTGGGTGAAAGAGGTGCTGCTACAGCTGTTTGGGCAGCTATGAAAGCCAAGACGAAAATCGGAATGGGGGTGAAAACAAAACCTCGCAAAACTACTACTACGAAGAGAGCATCGAAAAAGCGGATTCTGCCGGTGGCAAAACGGGGTGGCATATTACCACTTCTCCCGCTGCTAGGTGTTCTCGGATCATTAATTGGTGGAGCGGCGGGGATAGCCAAGGCGGTAAACGATAATAAGGCGACGCAACATCAGCTGCAAGAAATGCAGCGTCATAATCGCTCCATGGAAGGTCACGGACTTTATCTCGCACCGTACAAGCGCGGACAGGGAATATCGAAACGAAAAAAAAAAAAACGTCGAAAAGAAAATAAAAATGCCTGTGGGCATAACTACCGATGTGCAATTGGCTGAGTTGGCAAAACGTATGCATATTCCATTCTTTAGAGGTGTTTTTATGCGCAACGCGCTACCAGCTGGAGGAGTACAGTATTGTCTCCGTGTGTGCCCGCTGGTCGGGACCGGCGTTGGGTACTCGGAAGGCGCAGATCCCTAATTCCAAGTGTGCGTTTCTCGCTTCTTTCTGGTCGAAGGAGTGAGCGAGATGGACCGGTTTTCTTGCGCGCGGGCGTGCGAGCACTCAGAAGGCATCGTGACTGCCCAACGCATGCGCGCGACGGTCAGATAGCCAGGCACGGCACAAGTCTTTCTTGCGCCCTAGACAAACTTTTCAAATTACGCCCTATATTATAATACATTTATTTGAAATTATTAATAACCTTACTTTGAATTTTTATTCGTAGTTTAATCCACTTATAGTACAACTTGTAATATTTAATTCTAAAGTTTATTTTCAGCAATAGCAACAATTTGAAAAGTTGGCCTAGGGCGCAAAAGAAACTTGAGCCGGGCCTGCGTCAAATTTTTGCGTTGCGGTCTCGTGCTTCCGTATGTGCCTGCGACCATCGCGCACGCCCGTCGCGCACGCAAAGGACGGAGTATCACGGCGCCCGAAAGACGGAGGGAGACAAAACATGAAAGCTGTCGTCTGTCTCGTACTGTCCTCGCTCGGTTTTAGTGGCTTTCGCTCGCTCTCGTTCCATCTCGCTCTCGCCTTCGCCGGGCAAGAGTGAGACAGAAGTGGTGGGGATAGCGACAGGGCTATATCGGATACACCAAATCGGGTATATATGGAGACAATACTGTACATCGAAACGAGAGCGGTATCGGAAATTTGGACAATGTCGAGGGATCGGGAACTCATTGGGTGGCGTATGCGAAGCGAGGGTGTCGAGCTATATATTTCGACAGCTTCGGGAATCTTCGGCCGCCTAAGGAATTGGTACAATATCTGAACAAAGATGCTGTGAATATCGAATACAATCGAACGGCTTATCAGAAGTACGATCAGAGCAATTGCGGGCAACTATGTCTACGCTTTCTACAAACGATCGGCACCAAATTTAAGGATTGACTTCCCACCACACTGATTCAGTACTAATCGAGTCGTACATCTCGGAATATGTCGCTAACGTTCACTGTAACCGGCAAGAGTAGCACCCTCGCGGTGAGCTACTTTCCACTCATAGATTTGAGCGACGATGATTACGAGCTGGGTCTAACAACCTTTGAAACTTATCATACAATACCGAACATCGACTCGAGCAACGATAAATTCTACTTCACCGCAAATTATGACATCAGCAACAGCATCCACACCACTCCTGAATACATTACGATTCCCCACGGCTCCTACGAACTAGACGCCATTGCCAAGTATTTGAGGCAGCGATTACTCGAGCAGTATCCTAAAAATGTCGGCGGCACCGATGCTAACGATGGTGATGTGTATCCTATAGTGTTGCGTCCCAACAACAATACCATGAAAAGCGAGCTGTACTGCTCGTTCACCGTAGACTTTACGAAGCGCAATAACATTGGATCGCTACTAGGATTCTCGACGAATCAGGTGTTACAACCAGGGCGGTGGCACGAATCAGACGATCCGATTAATATCATGAACGTGAACATTATTCGCGTTGAATGTAGCGCTACCGCTGGTGCGTACAACAATGGAAAGCGCGTACATACGATACATGAATTTTCTCCGAGAGTCCCACCAGGATATAAGATATCGGAAACGCCCGCACAGATCATTTACCTTCCAATCACCGCACGGGTCGGTACGGATCTAACGATACGGGTTGTGTATCAAGACGGACGGCTGCTCGATTTTCGAGGTGAAGAGATTACCATCAGATTGCACGTACGACGGCGACGACGATAATACGTGTGGTGCGAACGAAAGAGATGCTTGTGTTGAACGACTCCAGAAACTCGTTTCTTCCAAACCAAATTGTTTACAACAACAACAACAACAGCTCTGATCACGCTAAAAAGAAGAGACTCACTGCTGCAAACATTGCATTTTTGAAATCCTTGGGATTCACCGTGCGCAATTAAGTTGAAAAATGGCTGACATTCTAAGCATTGGAGGGAAGCCGACGTTTGATGATCGCATCGTCAAGCTCGAGACTCACACATACAACCCATACGTCAACACAACGTTTGGATACAGCGATGAGATAAGAATACCTATACAACAGCAGGATTTATATACATTACCGTGCGAAAGTTTCCTCTACGTGGAGGGAAAATTGAAGATAAATAAACCAAACGATAAATTAATGGTGACATTGGGAAATAATTGCATGGCGTTCTTATTCGATGAGATTCGATATGAGCTGAATGGTGTGGAAATTGATCGCAACAGAAACGTTGGAATAACTAGCACGCTTAAGAACTATGTATCGCTGACATCTGGCGAAGACAAAAATATGGAGAATGCCGGATGGGGCTTGAAACGACGCGATGGGCTAAAAGTGAAAAATCATTTCAATTTTTGTATCCCACTGAAATATTGGCTGGGATTTTGCGAGGACTACAAACGCATTATTATTAATGTGCGTCACGAATTGATTTTAATACGATCGCGCAACGATAACAATGTTCTAATTGGATCGCCGATGTTGGAACCAGAAATTCAATTAGTTAAAGTACAATGGCGGATGCCTCATGTGACGCTGAACGACGTTAATAAGCTATCGCTGCTACATACTTTGGACAGTGGACGAAACCTGAGCATTTGTTTTCAATCGTGGGATATGTACGAGTATCCTCTCTTACAGAGCACTACCAAGCACTCATGGGCCGTGAAGGCATCTGCGCAGTTGGAGAAGCCGCGTGTCATTATCCTTGCTCTACAGACTGATCGAAAGAATGATATGTCCAAAGATGCTACTATATTCGACAAATGCAAATTAACCAATGTAAAATCTTTTCTCAACTCGGATTTTCACCCATATGATGACATGCAGGTGGACTTTGACATGGATAAGCATGCCATCTTGTTTCACATGTACACGCAATTCCGTAAATCATATTACAACTGTAGCGATGGATTATTCACCGTGGCCGAATTTTTAGAATTTGGTCCGTTCGTGGTGATTGATTGCTCGCGACAAAATGAGTCGGTTAAAAGCGGCACCGTGGATGTGCGCATAGAATTCGAGTGTAAAGAGAACGTACCGGCAAATACTACGGCCTATTGTCTGATTCTGCACGATCGGGTGGTTGAATACAATCCGCTGGCAAACGTGGTGCGCAAAATGAATTAAATTGCCTGCCCTCTCCTGTGTCAAATTCACGCCAAAAGAAAATTTCATCGTGAAAATCTAGATGCTTTACGAGAAAGACTGCATTCCCCCATCTGTCTTGGAAGCGAGCGGGTCTCTAAATTGTATCGATAATGTCTACGCCAACATTTGTTGACCTGCAAGGGTTCATCGTCGATGGAAGATTTGTCGTCAAGGAAGTGGCTGTCCTGCGAAAGGGAACAATTCTCTCGCACTATATTTTTCGGAGTTCGATGCCGCAATATCTTCTTACGAAATCTGACAAATCAAGCATCCGGTGGTTGACGGTGAAACATCATGGGCTACGCTGGGACGATGGAGAAGTTCCATACAGTATGGCTAAACAGCTAATTACGAAAGCTGTAACTGATGCGATCGACGAAGAAGATGACACGTGCCATGTCGTGTACGTTAAAGAGCTGCAGAAACGCGAATGGCTTGCGGATTTCCTCGATGAAAGTACGAGAGCGGACGTGATCATCGAGACGCTGGACATTGACTACGAGGATATACAATCTCTAAATGTAGTTGATACTCTGCGATGTGGCAGACATGAAAAGCACTGTGCCTTGCAAAATGTATTTAAAATATTCAACTGGTGGACTAAACGCCAGAGAGAAATTCATAAATAAATATAATCAATTTTTTTATGAATAAATGTTTTTCGTCACCCTCCCTAAACCAACTTCCTAAATATGATGTACGGGTAGATTAAGACGATGGTTGCAATTATTGAGAAATGGTTCGATGCACGTTCCAAGCCGTTCGATTCACGTTCGATGCACGATCAAAGTGGTATGAAGACGTTCGATACACGTTCAAAGTGGTATGAAAGACGTTTGATTCACGTTCAAAGTGGTATGAAAGACGTTCGATGCACGTTCGATACGCGATTAAAGCCGTTCAAAGCCGTTCTACACCCGTTCGGTACATGATCAAAGCCGTTCGATACCCGTCCAACACCCGTTCAATAACTGATGGATATGCGATTAAAGTGGTGTAATCTAGTCGAATGATGTGTCAAAGAAGAAGGGAAAGAAGATGCGTGTGAATAAGGAGAGCATGGTCAGCGAAGAAGAAGATGCGTGTGAAGAAAGTGAGGCTGGTCAGTGAAGAAGAACATAAGGACACGGGGGAGGAGGATGGTCAGCGAAAAATAAAGGTGGAGAACAACAACATCTTACTTTTGCAAAGCTACGCACTTCTCGATTTCATGATAGGAGGGGTTTTAGCATGCATGAACCAGGAGGAGATGCAGCGAGATCAGTCGTCTGCAAACGTTAAAGACATTCAGATAGTTGGATTTGGACAATAGTTTTTGGCTGACAAGTTTTCTGTGTGAACATGGGTATTCATCGTATAGCACCGGAGTGCGACCCGGAGGTATGTACTTTAAAATATTTTGTCATTTACCGCGTTTAATCCTTCGAGTACGGAACATCGAGTCTTGTGTCTTTTTAGACCCAGCGTTTCAGAGCTCACACAGTGACAGAGCGGTTAATATTATTCATGATCGTTCGAGACCCTCACCGATACAGTACTTAGGTAGAGATGGTCGCTCAAGCTCGAATAATATTAACCGCTCTGTCACTGTGTGAGCTCTGAAACGATGGGTCTAAAAAGATACAAGACTCGATGTTCGTACTCGAAGGGTTAATCGTTGAATCCAAGTGCTCTTAAATTAGACGATCGTATCAATATTAAATCGTGGGTTTCTATCTTCTAGCGTTCACCATCGCCGCCACCATCGCCCGCCTGGAGCAGCGATAGGGAGGGGTCGCCGCCGCCCTCGCCGCAACCGTCGCCGCCGCCGTCTCCCCCCTCACCGCCTGCGCCGCCGTCACCGCCTCCACAGGTATGTAATACATTGCATTATTTTGTGTGTTTCATGTTTATTATGTTTAATGCACCCATATTATATCGATGTTTGTGTCTATGTTATAGGACATACCGCTACACATCATTCGGGATTGGCTGGCCGATATGGAGGCACGCGCCCACCAAATTGCACCCCGAGGGGTGCAGGTGCGGCGGTTGGGGCCCGCGATCGGTCCCGTGGAGGCTGCCCGGCTGCGGCAGTATGACCCCCATCATGGGATCAGGTGGGCACCATACGGGATGCCGCGGCCCCTATCGCCCTCTTCGCCACCACCCCCCTCACCACCGCCGCAATAATTTTTTTATTTTATATTTTTCTATTTTTCTATTTTTTCTTTTACTTTTTAATAAAAAATTAAATTTCTTTTTATATTCTTTTTTATATTTTTATAGTTTTTATATTTATATATTCTTTTTATATTCTTTTTTATATTCTTTTTCATATTCTTTTTTATATTTTTATATTTATATTCTTTTAATTTTAAAAATAAATGTCTTAAACCTATATCGTTTCCCCATTTTATTCGCCCATCACCTTCCTCGTCACCTAATCCCCCCCCCCCCCCCGCCGTCGCGATAGTTTTAATTTTCTATTATTTCTTTTTTGTCTATTTCTTATTTTATTATTATGTCATATAATTCTGTTTCGTTCGAGCGTTCTTCGCGCTGTGAATATGGCAGGTAACATCTTGCACGGATGCTCCAGAGGAATCACATTACATGATCGTGCGATGTACTGTGGCGCTTTAAAAACTATTATCTATAAAATGCATGCGATTGTAGTCCAAAGTAGTGTTGTCTCTTTCCCTCCCTAGAATTTAGTTTTAAAATAATGCTCTGTCTCTTTCCCTCCTAATGCATACGGTTGTACCACCAAGTAGTGCTATCTCTTTCTCTCCCCCAGAATTTAGCTTTAAAATAATGCTCTGTCTCTTTCCCATCTATCCGAAGACGCGGTGTTTAAAAAGCCGATCTTTCCCGACATCATCCGATGAAAAACGAATGCTTGGTGACGCTCGGCAAATGTACCATTCATTAAAGAATGATGTCAGAGAGCCGGCGTTGGGGGATATGATTAGGCGGCTGACTCGTACCGCGGAGGTCTTGGGTTCGAGCCCCGTCGCCTATGATTCTGTTTTTTCATTTATATTAATATCCTAAATTAATATTTCCTTCCTTACCGACTGTCAGGCTCCTCCTCGATGCGGTTTCGCTTATCGGTTGATTCGATATCGATTGATTTGATATTGGTCCTCGCGCTATAACCCCCCACCATTTCCACCATCTCGATGACGTCATCCGCCCGGCCACGCGCCCAGGTTTCCCTCCGCCCCCCTCCGGCCACTGCCCCGCGCCGGTTGGGGAGTTGGGGAGGGGGAAATGGCCTTGAAAGTGGGTTAGAACTGTCATAGTATTACTACTCATATGTGTATGTACATACTGTATTGTACAGGGTGATTCTGGAGCGACGCCTGTCAAAGTGATGCCGGCTGGCACCACGTAGCGAGGTCAACCTCCCATGATGCCGCACCATTTTTTATAGCTTTCGATCCTCCAAAGGTTTGGAATACCGTTAAAAGTAGAAAAATCCAAGTTCCGCATTTCTCATCAGATCTCTGCGAAAACGGTGCCAATCGATTCGCTATGTTTCACCGATGAAACTAACACCAAGAACGACGTAATTCGGAGCATAATGAAGGAAATTGGATGAAAAATTCGTTTGCATAATATCAAGTTAACTTCGTTAAAAATAGCCCGATTTACATGACATTTGGTATGATTTTCATCGAAAAAACGTAAGGTAGGCATCGGTGTCACTTCCATAGAGATACGATAAAAAATAAACAATCTGGTTTTTCTGAAACAGGTATACCGACCGTTAAAATAGACCCTTTCAAGTGCTCGAACACAACGGGGTCCCTTACCGCGGTACCTGAGGTCTGCTTGCCGCGGCGACGGGCCACGATTCACCACCGCGATCCGCCGCTGCTGCGAATCGTGTCTAGGAAGTCCTACCTTAAGAGCGGTGCTTAGAATTCGATCGCCGCGATCCGCCGCCGCGGTGAATCGCGTCTTAGAAATCCTACCTTAAAGATTAACAAATGAAGCCACACAGCTGTAAGTAAATATATTTAATTGTTTGGTTTTAAAAAATTAGCGTTCACTTCCTACCGCTTGTAGCGGCTCGCAGAGGCTTGGCTGTCAGGCTCGGCGCGCGCTTCAGGATTTCCGCACTGCCGGAAATCCACGCGGCGCGCCAAACCCTTGGTTTCCAGTGCCACTTCCCTTTTGTAATCATCTCTTCTGTCTCTTATGTAAACTCTTCTGGAGTCGAGGTTCGCGCGCGGGCAGGACCGTGGTGTTTTCTGGCGTGCGGGCAGGACAGTGGTGCTTTCTGTCGCGCTACACCTTTTCGAACGCGCCACGCAAGAGCGTGGGTGAAAAATTTGATCTTCATCACGAGCAATCAGAAGACTACACCCTTTCTTCAAAACATCTTGCACATTACATCTCTTCATCATTTATCATACCTATAGTCGATTTATTATTATTATTATTATTATTACAATTAACGGGACGTAACGCCCTTTAGTTTACAATGACTTAACCTTAGAAGAGAAAAAGAGAAGGAATACAAGTGGATTAGAACTAACACTTAAAATTAAGAACTTAAACCTAGGCAACACGTTAAAACAGAATATAAAAATGAAAAACATAATATAATATAACAAAATATAAAATAGCATAATATAATATAATATAATAAACTAAACTAGCGAATTGGCACCACTTATTTAGGAGCCATATGGACAGAATTTTTTCGCAGTAGATCTCTCAGGTGATTTTTAAAGGTGACAAGTGTGCCGCAGAAGAAATCTACCTGATTACTATAAAAGTTTGCTCGCCCGCACATCCTATTAATCGGGCTATGCAACCCATACGCGGTGTTATGAGAGGACAGAAAAAAAAAGCTGAGAAGATCTAATTCTCAAGTGTGGCACACGAAGTTTAAAAAACGCCAACAGATCAGGAGAATCGATGAATCCATTCAGTAGGTTGAAAATTATACAAAGATCAGAGAGAGATCTCCGATCCTCCAACGTGAGAAGACCACTGGCCTTAAGAATTTGGGTATAGTCATGGGAAAATCTCAACATGGCTAACCCTAATTTAGGTGCAAGCAACCGAAGGAATCTATGTTGTACTGATTCAAATGACGTCACATACTTCCTGTGGTAAGGGTTCCAAACAGGTGATGCATATAGCATATGCGGGACGACAAGAGCATTATACAATGTAGTAAAAGTAACAGGATTTACAAAGTCAGATGATACACGCATGATAAAACCTAGCATTCTAGACGCTACGTTCTTAACAGAGCGGTAATGCTCGCGGAAAGAGAGAGAGGGGTCAAAAATGACACCTAGGTCACGAATGGTAGCAACAGAGCTAAGCGCACAACTATTTAAACTATATGACGTTAAATATACGCGCTTTTTGCGTGTAAAGCGCATGACGTGACATTTAGATATGTTTAATGTCATTTCATTCTTTTTGCACCAGCCCGCAAGCCTATTTAGGTCGCTCTGAATAAAGTTGGCATCACTTTCAATGGAAATTTTGCGAAAGATTTTCAAGTCGTCTGCGTAGAGGAGGAAATTGCAGTGTTCGAATACGCACGCAATATCGTTAATAAAAAGATTGAATAAAAGTGGACCAAGATGGGAACCTTGAGGTACCCCGGATGAAACACGATAAGCCCTAGACAGACAACCATTAAATTTAACAGTCTGGGAACGATTAGACAGATAGCAGGATAGCCATGATAACAGATCACCATAAATCCCGATGGCGTTCAACTTTTTAATTAGAATGGAGTGCTTGACGGTATCAAAAGCTTTTTGAAAGTCTGTGTATACGGAGTCCACTTGCATGCCACGCTCCATTTCGCCAAGTATATACTGGTGATACAGTAGGAGATTGGTGGTTGTAGAGCGACCAGAGGTAAAACCGTGTTGCTCATTAATCAAGGAGTTTTTAGTTAACGAAGCAAGTTTGTCCGTGACGATACTTTCAAAAATTTGAGACATGACATTAAGAATACTGATAGGTCTGTAGTTAATAATATTTGACTTGTCATTTGCTTTAAAAATAGGAGACACAATACTGGACTTCCATTAAGAGGGAAAAGTCCCAGCTTTAAGTGATATGTTGAAGATAATGCATAAGATATGGGACATGATATATATACACGGTTTAAAGAATGAAGGTGGGATTGAGTCGTCGCCTGGTCCCTTATTAGCATCAAGTGTGGCTATCTTGTGAAAAACTTCGCTAGCGCTAATATCCAGTGCGGAGACATCAGTAAGAGACGCCAAAACAAAGGATGGGACGCATGAGTTATCATGTACAAAAACTGATTCAAAGTACCCTGCGAAACAATTAGCAATCTCCGCGCTGTCATGCATGATGCGACCATCAAAATGCATTGCGGAGGGAAAGGAATTTTGCCTCTTTTTTGAGTTAATGAATTTCCAAAAACTCTTGGTATTACGCGGTATCATGGTTTCCACCCTGCGAGTGTAGTCATACCAACTATCAGGGCATGCAGCTTTACATTCAGCCCTAAGATTGGAAAAAGATAGGTAATCATTGTATAGGTTACTGCGTTTATACCTCGCATGCGCAATTTTTTTCTTCTTAACTAACTTTTTAACATGAGGTGTAAACCACCTTGGATAGGTGGAGGTGCCGACTCGGAGTTTGGGTACGTAAAGATCGATAGCGAGATACAAATGCGAGTATAAAACATCGACAGCCTCATCTGTAGACAGGCCTTTAAACATCAGGTCCCAATTTCTATGGTTCAGAAAATTGACTATCGAGTTGTAGTTGGCGTTATTAAAGTCTAGTTTGAATAGACTAGTTGGTTCCGACATACGCGTGGTAGGCGCAGAAATGCACAGAGCAAGTGCCGGGTGATACGCATCGCAAGAAAGAAGGTTATCAAGCGGAAGGCTGATTGTACAAGAGCTGTCGCTAGTAAATAATAGATCGAGGCAAGAGCCGTACGCATTACAGATAGTATTTTTCTGAACAAGGTGTAATACATTAAACGATTCACATAGAATATTGGCAGGAGCGCGTACATACGAGACCGTTGCAGTGTAGTTTAAGGAGTTCGTGACATCAGTATACCAGCTGGTGTGAGGAAGGTTGTAATCTCCAAGGATGTATATGTTTGAATATGGTGTTGACGTACACACTTCTGTGACCACCAAGGAGTGTTTCTCATACAGGTCGACATCTGAAAGAGGGGGAAGATACACCGCCCCAAAAATATAGGATGTGCTCCCAAAAAACACCTTGACGAACAGTTGTTCAACAACTTTCTGACTAATAACAATTAGCTCGCTACGGATCCTATCGTTTACCGCAATAACTACCCCGCCACCGCGCGACCGAGAACTAGTTAGTGTATTTCTATCATATCGATATACCGTGTAACCGCTTAGAGACAGTTCCGCATCCAAGATATGATCGTTGAGCCAGGTTTCAACCAAAACAATTACATCGTAGCGGATACTGGAAGAGACAAGCGCAGTATGAAGTGCCGTTAATTTCGTTCTTATGCCACGGACGTTTTGATAGTAAACTAAAGGGTCGCGAACTAGTTTTTTTTATTATGGGTCTGATTAGAATTTATCGTGACTATTTTTGGCACTCCACGGAAATATCTTATAGTCTTATTCGAGACGCCAGAGTCCGTTAACTTTTTTTTAGTCGATTTAGTTACGACATACAGCGGGGGGAGCTACGGCACGTGCCGAGGTCCCGGGCGTCACTCGGGCCATACAGCCAGTGAGTGTATAAACATTCGGAGAGCGGGAGTTCCCCCAGAGCTGATCATGCCATCCGGTATGACCGCATCTCTTTCCCCTGCACTGCCTAGGGGTTAGAGAGCCTCCCTTCAACGGCCCTGGCCGAGAAGAGAGGGATGACTTGCCACCTGGTCCAGAGGACCACACCCTCTACCCTGCACGGCCTGGGAAGACGGGCCTCCCCCCAGGGGGGAGGGAATGGCTATGGATGGCCGTCTCCTCATGGTACGCATTAACCCGCCAGGATTCTACCCCGTTTCTCGGGTACGCGTCCGCTTTTTATAGGCCCCGGCCAGCTTGCGGAAGGACCGTACTCGCGGGGGTGACCATCAACAAGGGTGGGCGATCCCTACCTAAGACGCACGCATAGGTGCGCCGGAGTCATTATTCGTTGCGCAAGCCACCCTCTCCGGTCTTGACGGTACCAGCCCGTCGCTAAATAGATTCGCGGTATATGGAACCGTGTCTCGACGCCGCGCTACCAGATCTCCTGTCAACCCCGTAAGCTCGCTTTTACTCATCGTCCTGAACCCGGAGTAGCCAGGTCCCCTTCACGTCCCCGCTGGAGGCACCTTTAGGCTGCACGGGTACACGCATACCATACCTTCAGCTTTCTAGGGTGACGGCTTGTTTACCCTCATAAGACTAGCTATCCCACCCTCCTACTCCCCCCTCTCTCCCCGTTGACGCAACGCCCTAGTACCCCCCCCCCCTTATTCCTGTTTCCTGAGACTTCCCACAGCTATCCTACACTGCAACACTACCCCATTGTTTCTCCCCCCCCCCCGACCCCCCCCCCTCGACCTACACTCTTTAGTCCTAAGGTTATAGTTTTAAGTCAATGGCCCCCCCCCCCGGCAAGAGGGCCTCAGGGACACACCCATCCCCCCCCCCCAACCACCCATTCCCATATTAAATCAATTCTTAATCAAACATTGCGAGATCTGATAGCGAGGCACGGTCCAGAAATGGGGGCGGTCACCACCCGCCCCTAGCGGCACCCCGCATTTCTAAAGAGGTGTGTAAAATCCGGTGCGCCGGTATCGCTTAGGTGCTTGAAGCACTGGAACCATTCTTACTTTCTTACTTTTGGCACCGCTACCCTTCCGCAGTCCCGGATCGAGCTTTCCCAGGCTCGGTCAACCACTGGACCACGGTCAGAATAGCTGCCTCACCATTCTGCTCTTCTGCTCTCATTGGCTACCTTTCTGTTTGAGATATGAAGGGGGCCCCTACCTCCCCCCCCCCCCCCGGTGAACCACGCCAAGGGATAACGATCCCCTTTGAATCGCGGCTCCAGCCTCCTTCTCAGTCTACTTCCGAGTCACTGACCGAGAAAGGGGCCAGCGTGAAGGTCCTCCACTTCTGGTGGAGATGAGCCTTAGGTATATTTCCATGGGTTCACCTCCTCCAGGAAACTCGCAATCTTGTCTATACACAACTTACTAACCTCTTCCGCTCTAATTATTTCCGTGCCAAATATCCTTCTCCGGGTTTCCATTGTACGTGGACACTCGCACAGAACGTGCACAGAATCCTCCTTGCTGACTTCGCATAGCGAACACATTTCCGTTTCACTAGCCATTATCCTATGTAAATGAGCATTCAGTGGTGCATGCTCACTTAGAATACCCACCACATTCCTTGCTTCGAATCTTTCCATTTTTATTAATTTCCTGGCCCTGGTCCTGTTTGGTTCAGGGCCCAACAGTAACAGCATTTATGATATCCTCTATAAGTCAGGTATATCGAGGAACTTGTATACATTTCTCGAACGTATATCGCGATCGTGTCTTGCCGATCGTTTCGCAGATCGATGATATACATCGAACAGGTATTGCACAATACACCACTGCGGTGGATCGTGTAAAAAGCATGTGCAGTCGACGTAGAAAAGGGAACCCGAACTTGCTGTCTCTAAGTAGTGACGGGCGACACCTTCTGGCCTGCGCGAAGGACCGCCGCACAGTGGGGCATTACGGGTCGAAACGCGGCACAAAATATTTTCTGACTGAAATCATATATTTATCGCTAATTTTTTTATTTCATTCAGTTAGGGCGTATATTTGTGGTCCTATTGATACAGAAAAATTAATGAAATTTGTTTATTTAAGGGGGCATAATACTTTTTTGGCCTGAAAATTGAGCAGTCCTTATCATTTTTGTTCTAACTGAAACTGAAAAGCTAGAAAGATGGGTTTGTTGCAAATGAAAGATCACTGTTTGAAAGAATTAAAAGAATTTTTATTTAAAAAAGGCACCCTGCCTCCCTTCGCTATAATCGCTCAAAGTTAGTCCGTTGCGGTGCCATAAATTCCGCCTTCTATGCTTATCTTCTATACTACCTTTGCAAATCGAAACAGTTCCGTATTCTTGGAGTTGCTACACCCAGGGGCTAGGTATTTTTGTGCTTCGTATAGTTACAATAATGAAAACATGAGAATTCTGATGATCCGTTCGCAATGTGTTACTTGTTACAACCAGTAGACACTGCAATCACGTTTGAGACGCTTCAATTCGAAACGGTCCAGTCAAAAAGAATTTTGCAAGGGCGTCATGAAACAACGAACAAAAATTTTTCCACATTCTGCTATAATGGAACATTTAAAAACACTATTTCCTTTTGCCATATTATGTTTATGGCCATGTATCTGAAAGAAAACGGAGCAATGGTTGCGACTGATCCTTTCGATTTACGACAGGATTTACCAGCTTGACTCTGAGGACTTCTCCACTGGCTATGTACAAATTGCCGATGATAATATCGTGAATACTGTACATAGGAAAAAGCTCCGCATCTTGCACATGTAAAAATATTTCATTTACTTTGAATTTCAATGGCAGGAAAGGCATTTTTGTAAAAAAGAACGCGTCATAGACACCTTCTCGCCCCTCTAACTACCCAAGTAGCAGCTAGTAGCAGCCAATTTTTTCTGTACGATAAAGGTAGGGCTTCGCCCTTTCCAATGTGACCAGTAAGAACACTGAACGCCACTGAACTCCCATTCAAAATAAACAATGAAAATTGAAAAATTCAGTAAGGTATAATTCCAAAAATATTAGAGATATCAAAATCAAATTTGGCACACTTTAAATACATACCTCAATACTTAATCCCACCAAAAATTAGTTGAATTAAGCAAACAACAAAACTGTAAATAACAATACAAGTTCTGAAGAGTTGCATGGTTGTTCTTTTCAAAACCGTGTAGTCGTGTTAAAAATTAATGAATGTGAAAAATAATCATGCTACATTATCACCCAAATACACTATCAACTACCTGTAAAAAAAAATTTGCAGTTTTGGCAATATTTTTGGAAAAGGACTTAGTGCCGCGTTTCGACCCAAAATGCCCCACTGTGCGACGTCGACCGTCCCGGATCTTCTGCGGAACCCGTACTGAGTCGGTTGAAATAGGTCCTTGCCGATCTCTTCCTCGATGATCTCCTTAATTGCATACTCCCAAGCAGTACTAAGGGCCGGGAGGATAATAATTGGCTTGAAAGCCCCCGGGCTCATCAGATCCTTTCCTGACTTAGGGATCAGGACGACTCGGGCCGGCTTCCATTCCCTGAGAATTGCCCTCCTCCTCAGAGTGTCTTTCATGGCTCCATAAAATTCGGCAGTGTGAGCCCCTAACACGGTGGCCACAACCTCCGAGGGGAATCTATCCAACCCCAATGCCTTTTTCGGCTTGATCCTCTTCAAGCTTTCCTTCATTCGCTCGGGGGTAACGATATCCAGGGCCCAACCGCCACTAGTCGTACGCCAGTGCAGGAGGGTGGCCGGAGCCCACACCCGTTGTTCCTCAAGACCAGTGATAAAAAGCTGGGCCATGATCTCTCGCGCTTGCTCCGATGTCATTACTTTCTTCGGGCGTTGCCCTTTAAAGGTGGGATCTCCTATCCGCGATTGGTCGCAGCGATTTGACCCAGCGACTGGCCCTAGGCTGAATCTCCTCGCCTGCGACCATGGGTGTACTCGGGACGGGCTGGAAACCTTCGGGTGGGATCGGGCAGGGTCCCGAGACTCGATTCGAGCTACAAGCATAGAAAAATTATGTTTCTTACACGTTAATCCGGAATAATAAAATATTCGCCTTCATGTATATTGTTGTTACTACGAAACGTCCAGGAAATATTTCTTTCTGTATGCTTATAGTTGTTCGTACGTTTTCTATTTTAAATCTGAACCTATCCCGAAAAAGATAATACCCTATATATCCCCTTTACATAAAGTACTAAGTATGAAGTATATTTTATTAAGATTTTAAAATATTATCGATTTAAAATAGTCTTCTTCCCAAGTTCTGAACATGGTATTTATTTAAGTACGTATATGGACATATTCAGTATTCACAGACTATGTGGTATCAATGAAAATATATATATGTAAATAAATAATAAGATACAAATTATGATTCAACAGGAGACAGAAAGGTAAAAACTTATCACTCTGGTATTGATATAAATTATATACATAATTCTTTTCGTCTCGGTCCTCTCGTAATAACTGGCTTTCGAGCTGATCACGTCCGAGTTTTGCCGAGCCGACTTGAAATCAAATTGCCCGCTCATGGTGGTCATGCTTGTAGCAAACAGAAGATATAATAAAAAGCGTCACTTCGGGCGGAACCTTTGAAGTCTTTACTTGACCTTGTCATTTAAACTGGTTGTCTATTTTTGCTTGTAGCCCGAATAGAGTCTCGGGATCCCGAAACCCTCACAATCTCGAGCAATACGAAAGTATCGGGACCCCGCCCGAAATTTTCCGACCGTACCTCGGGGCCAGGAACCCGAGCCTCGGGACGATCAGGACACTCCTACCTGCGACCCAGTCCATTGCCACAGTGGGGCAGAATCCCAAGAAACCAGGAAACGAGTCGGAATTCAAAAGTTGTGGGAGGATTATGTATTTTTATATATTTATAATAATAATAATAATAATAATAATAATAATAATAATAAATCGTATTTATTCTTTTATAATATTTGATACAACGCAGTGGAGTTAGAAACGCAAAGTACAGAATTGGCGAGGCTCAGCGTCGCTGTTATTTAATACAGGATGTTGCATTTTTTCCCATTTTTGGGGATTTACCCCCACTGTGCGACATAGAATACACGTATTTAATCCATAACTGCAAAATATTCGCGAATTCTTTTTCCGCAGTAGCAAGGTCTAAATTATGTTGATTAGAAAATAAACAAAAAATTTGTTTAGAAGTTCTCGGAAGTGGAATTAAAAAAAGTATGATTGCTGACAATTTTTCAATTGGTTTCTTATGGAAAAAAACTGTATGTAACTAATTATTTGCTATTACTTAACAGAATCGACACTACTTATTTTGGGGCTCCAAAAATTGTTTTCTTTTATATCACCAAAAATTAAAAGAATCGATTTAAAATTCAGAACGAAAAATACATACAATCACAGACACGTGTTTGCACACAGATCAGAAATAGGCGTCATGATATTTTAACCGTTTTTAGGTGCTCATATTAGTAGTCTACAGGTAACATACAAATACATATCTTTTGTATTCTCATTTCTTTTCTTATTTCTTGGGATTCTGTCACACTGGCAATGGGTCGCAGTGCGACTGGTCGCTAGACTCCCTCCGAGAGGAGTCTAGCGGCCAGTGGTCGCAATGCCCAGCCTGCGACTAGATATAATGGGAAACAGACTCTCCTCGCATTGTGTTGACTCTCGAGTAGCCTAGACTGGTACTCAAACAGACTCGCGTCAGGCTCCTACGTCTGGCGCATACCCAACGATCGCAATCGCATGTCGGAGAACAGATACATGCTTTCCCATTGCACCAGTATACTGCGACCAATCGCGGGTAGGAGATCCCGCCTTAACCCTGGACGTCAGGTAGGGTTTGCCCCACGGGTCGCTATCCACCAGTTCACATAGTTCCAGGAACTTACCCTCTTTTGCCCTCCATATGACGACCCGGAGGTACTATTTGACCTTCAGGTAGGCATCACTATACACCGCGAGGTCCGGAGCCTTCTTGCACTTTCTCTGATGGACGCTCCTAGTTCGATGCATCACGCTTCTTGCGTTGGCGATCTCCTGGGACCACCAGAAGTTCGGCTTCCTCGATACTCTCGACTGTTTCCTCCTCTGAACCCTGTCCGCAAACGGTACCCCGGCTTTGTTGATCCTGCCTCTGTTGCGGGTCCGCACTGGACAACTCGACATACCTCCGTACGATCGCGACCAGGTCAATATCCTGGCATATCCTGGCAATCCAGCATAAGTTTTTAAGGTTAGCAATGAGGGTCTCAGGTAGTCCTATGCGGTTTAATGATCACGATTATAGTCCTGCCTTGCAAATAATGAGGCTTTCTACGCTTTGCGATCGCCGTGACATCGCGGACTTAATGTTCCTCTACAAGGTCTTCCATGGACATATTAAATGTCTAGAGCTGGTATCATTGATTTGTTTTAACGCTCCACAGCGGACGTTGAGATCGAGACCCCTTTTTGTATCAGGTGTCCCAACTTATCAGTATTTTTCCAACGATCCCATAAATCGCGCCATGTGTATATTGAACCAATGCCCTAAGGACATTGATTTCTTCTTAACATCACTCACAGCGTTTAGAACTCAACTGCTTAGGTGTATACCATCTCCGTAGTACATACTTTTAGCACTAAGTCATCGTTATATTGCAGACTGTTTACTTGTTTACTTGTTTTTGTTGTATAATTGTTACTTCATTGCTAGAGCTTATTTCTATATTATATATTATTTTATTTATTTTTATCTTTTCTGTTACTAGTTTTCTATGTATCTTTTTCTGCTATATTGTAATTTATCTCTGTATTCGAAAGGGTTCCCCCGTTTATTAATAATAATAATAATAATAATAATAATAATAATAATAATAATAATAATATCTCTAGTGTCGTACGGGATCCATTGTGGGGCCGCAGGGGGTCTGGGCTTGGTACCAATCGTGTGCAACACATACATGTGATCCGATTCGGATTGGCGGCGCAGTACCTCGCTCTTAATGACCCTGTGGGCCGTGGCTCTATCTGCCGCCATCACATCTATTACCGAGGTCCCGTTGTTCCGTCGAAAAGTATACCTGGCCCTCAGCCTAATAGGGGCCAGGGCATACCTATCGAGGGGGACCATACATAGTTGCCCCCTCATGCCCCGCCTTGTGCACCTGTATTTGTCTGTACGTCAATATTTTGTTCTTGCATGGGTCGCAGCCATTTTCCTTCGCACGCACTTATAGGTGTTTGTCAGATCATCCGTCTTGGTGGACATCCGGACCCTCTGCCCCTGCATGGCGGACCACATACTTCCCATCTTCATTTCCACGTTTTAGATGGAGCCTCCTTTTGGCCGACCCTTAGCCAGGAAGGCTGGCCCAGAGGCTGGACAATTCTTTTCCGTCAAAAATGCTACTTAGGTATGTACATCTGCGGTATCGAGAAGCGCACCGTTAATGTTTCAAACCGTCATAAAATTTACTTAGAGTTTGTGGGCAAGGAGAAGTAGGAAAATATGATTCAATTTTCAACTTGAAGAGTCCTTCATTTCGCACTTGCTTCTACGCTCGGATGGCCGGTTCTTTTGGGAGGGATGCAAGTTCAATTGGTTTCAACCATAGGGAGCAGATTGTATTAGGACCAATCGGATTTGCATCCCTCGCAAACGGCTGTTCCTCCACCTTCTCTCGCACGTGTAGCTCGTGTTTATACTCGAGAGATAAGGGATCTGTCTGAATTTTTAGGGAGGACGTTGCGTCGACAGCGGGCTACCCTTTTTCTTCCTGTGTCTGTCCACGAGGCGTATTGGCGGTAGATTGTAGGAGCCTAGATATCTGGATGCCAGTTATTGAATTCAGGTGTTACGTATGTGGAATTTTCCCATACGTCGCTCTCAACCGTGTTTCGAGCTCGCGTCTGCGAAGGGAAAACGCCCTAAAATCCTTTCGTTTATCAAACACCACTAAGGGGGGGGTCATGATCTCGACCATCTGGATCGCGACCATGGGAACGACGAGTGACACGACGACGACCCCGAAGGATCTCCTTATATGGAAATTCCTAACGAACCCCCAGTCATTTTTGGAACTATATAAACCCTTTGGTTTCTATCCTCGTCGGTTCAAAGCTATAGAGTCACGCGTAACGTCACGTCGTGTCACGCTCGTACACAGTCGGTTATTTCAAGTAAGATCGGGCTAAAGTCTCCGTCAGAATCAAAGTAGCCACTCGTACGCCCCGCATCGCCAGTGCGTCAACACCGTGTAATCAGTGGTAAAACACACTTTCTATTTAATTAACTAATCGCGACACTTACGTTTGTATCAATTGTCCATTCAATATACTTATGGTGTTCGCTTGTAAATCGAGTGGATTTCGTTAAATCCACCTTTTACCCAGCGATCCTTATAATATTAGTAGCACTCACCCACAGATACAAGTTTACCGCTCGAGTTGTATCAACTTTAATTAAGAGTTACGAGGCACTAACCCTAACATTTCCCGCGACTCCCCGATTTCGCATCGGGTTCGTTCGCACCTCTTACCAAAACAAGTCATCTTCTCCAACTCAGTGGCTCCCCGATTTCGCATCGGGTTCGTCCACGAAACCTCATCTCTCCTACGACTCCCTGATTTCGCATCAGGTTCGTCCGTATCCTACAGCTCCCCGATTTCGCATCAGGTTCGTCCGTATCCTACTGCTCCCTGATTTCGCATCAGGTTCGTCCGTATCCTACAGCTCCCTGATTTCGCATCAGGTTCGTCTGTAAGTCTACCAACTTCCGAACAGCTCCCTGATTTCGCACCAGGTTCGTCTGTGAATAATCCAACCTCCTAGCAGCTCCCTGGTTTCGCACCAGGTTCGTTTGTGAACTTCATCCTAGTGACTCCCCGATTTCGCATCGGGTTCGTTCACGACGTTTCACCCTCCTGCGTCTCCCTGATTTCGCACCAGGTTCGTCCTCGCCGTCAATAATCGTAACGGCTCCCTGATTTCGCATCAGGTTCGGCCGCGCACCTAACTAACAAATTCATAACCGTATTCCTTGGGAAATACCCCTCTCGCCGGCCTCTCGCGTTGCCGCAGCCCCGGCTCGTAACACAGGAGACGATAGAAACACTTTATTACAAAACACACATGTACTATAATTAAAGTAAAACGTATTCGTCGCGGGAAGGAGTACCGATAATGATCGAACTTGCGTCCTACTTCGCGCAGATCGATTACACGGAGGGTAGTCGGGTCACACATAGCGCAAATGAAACAGGGTGTTTCTAGAGCTACGCCCGTCGAAGGATGCGGCCTGGTATCCCGTGGCGAGGAACCCCCCCCCCCCCCCCCCCCCCCCCGCAGGGCCTCACTAAATTTTATGGCTTTTTTCCGGAAAAAGGTATGAATCCTAGGCCTAATGTAACGAATTGAAGGATACCCCTCGCAGACGGGGGTGCAATATCTATTACAGCGTATCAAAAAATTCTTTTCTTCGTCGTATCGAAAGCGAAGTTACGCCAATGAATTCCTTATGTTTTTCTGATGAAAATCATACTAAATTTCATGCAAATGAGACTACTTTGACACAAGCTATTTGTATT
Organism: Andrena minutula; assembly: GCA_929113495.1. NCBI lineage: Eukaryota > Metazoa > Arthropoda > Insecta > Hymenoptera > Andrenidae > Andrena > Andrena minutula. The sequence continues at coordinate 17,419,337 of OV815995.1, forward strand.
CCTTATGTAAAAAGTTGTCCGATTTAGATGGCATTTGGCATGATTTTCATCGGAAAAATATAAGGAATCCATTGGTGCCACTTTCATGTCGATGCGATAGAGAATGAAGAATTTCTAACTACACTGAAAGGAATATTTCGCATTTTCAAAACACTAACGGTGCGCTTCTCGATACCGCAGATGTACGTACCTAAGTAGCATTTCTGATGGAAAAGAATTGCCCAGCCTTTTGGCCTGTCATTCCTAGCGTAGACCTTTGGCAGGTAGGTATCTGTTTCAACAGGCAATGTCACCCGTGGCGCCAGCAAGACCGCCCCCCCCCCCCCCCCCCCCCGGTGCTTGGTGTTTCAGCGGGTTATATATTTTTTATATTTGTGCGAATTTCGGTCCCAAATTTTCAGGAAACATTCATGAGATATTAAACACTGAAAATAAGAAAACAAAAATTTTTCATCTTTTTCGCATATTTCGGTATATGCTCCCCCCTTAAATATTTAAAAAATAGTCCTCGAAAATAAAAATTCCATTTTTTTTGTTCGCCTTCATAAATGAATAGTGTTCTAGAAGCATTTAAACTTTCAAAATTTGAGGGGAAAAAAGTTTCTTTTTCTTTAGCTTTTCGGACATTTTTCGAAAACCGTTTGTCGCGTAAGAAAAAGTAATAGTACATAAAAGATGCTCCCCGTCCGGAACTATAACTTCTGTTTGACATACTTTTTTATTTCATCAATAACTTCGCATTCAACGCATTCAACTACGGATCTGCCGGCAGATCCTGCTGCCCGTCCGACACATCCAATAGCGCCTTCTGAAGGCTGGGTCTGCTGCGGATCTGCCGTCCATCTGCCGGCAGACCCTGCCTTGTCATACCCTGCTGTCCATCTGCTGACAGACTGCAGGCAGGGTGGTTATCAGGGTTGGAGGATATTATATAAAATTGGCTTCGCGAGCTGTTAAATAATGATTTTTTTTACTTATTTGGAACTATTCTGGATGGTGCCCCGAAGAAAATTCAAAAGTCGAAAATAATAGCCCCCCTATTATATATTAATATTAGTTATATGTCAAACTTGTCTCAAACTTGCCTCGATATTTTTTAATGGCGAACGTTGAAAAACATGGGTTATGTCCAGTATTACTTTTTAATTAAATATTATTATATTTTTTAACATAAGGGTTTTGTGCATACATTTTACGGCTTCTCTAGTACTACTCTAATAAACTCGCACAGATAATTGTGCCAATGTGCCGTAAATACATAAATATATACTTAATGTTAAAGTTTCAGTTAATTTCGATTATCTAAAGTGAAAGACAGTATATCGTATTCTGATTGTAACTTACCAAAAACAGGTTGCTTACTAAATTTGGAATTGAGGGTTCGTACGTTCGATATTTTCTGGGAGCTATATTTATTAATTTGTTTTATTTTGTTTAAATACTAAGAAAGTAATGCAAGACGTAATTTTATACTATCGAACAATGAGCAGGAATTATTAAATAATATATAATACTGATAGACTTCCGTTTCCGGTCGCGTTGGGTGAAAGGTGTGCGGATTGTGAGTGGTGTTAGTGGTGTAGGGAAAGTGTGGAGAGAAAGTGAAAGGGGGAGTAGAGTGCGAGCGTAGAGGTGAAGGGAGAGGTGTGGAAGAGACAGGGATAACAGGGAAAGGGCTGGGATTGAGGGTGATAGGGATATAGAAGGGAGAAGAGAAGGCTTGGAGGTTAGGTGATAGAGACGAGAGAAGCGTGGCGGGAAAGGACATGGAGATGTGCTAGGGGTGACACCTGTCGGAGAAGAAAGGAGATAGTGGTGTTGGTAGAGAAGGCGGGAAGTTTTGAACGGGGGATAAGGAGAGAAGAGAATGTTTAAATGGAAGATCGGTGGGAATGTGGCTCGGGGGATTGGGGGAGAAGGGCAGACGAGTGGAGAGGGGAGGAAAGGGGTGGGGAAAGACAAGGGGACCGAAATGTTAAAAGAAAGGACTAGGAAGGACAGTGGCAGTAGTGTGGGGAGCAGTGTGGGGAGCTTAGAGAGTGGTGGGGGAAAAAGAGAGAAAGAGAGGAGGAGGTGGGGAACGTGGAGAGAGAGGGGAGGGGAGGGTTTAAGAAGAGCGGGAAAACGGAACGGTCACCTGTAAAAGGGGACAAAGAGGGGGAGGAGCAGGGGGAGTGGAGATGGAAGGAGTGATGATGGAGTTAATAAGGGAGATAAGGGAGATGAAAGAGGAGATGAGGAAAGAAAGGGAGGAAAGAAGGGTGGAGGAGGAGTGGAGAGGGGAAAGAAGGAAGTGGGAGAAGTGGATGAGGGAAGAGAAGGCGAGGAGGGAAGGAATAGAGGGAAAGTTAGAAAAGCTGGAAGGAAGGGACAGAAGGATGGTGGAAGTGATGGAGAAGGTAGAAAGCTGGGAGAAGGGAGGAAGACAGGATAAGGATGGGGTGGATGAGGGACAGGTGGAGGAATGGAAGCTGAGGCTGAGAAAGTTGGAGGTAAAGCAGGATAGAAAGGAGAGAGAGGGAAGGAGGAATAATGTTGTAATAAGGGGATTGAGGTGGGAAGGAGGGGGTGAAGAAGCTTTGGGAGAGTTTAGGGCTGGAGGGGGTGGGTATGAAGGAAGTGGCAAGGATAGGAAGAGCGGAAGGGGATGGACGAGGAATGGTGATAGTGAAGTTGGCGGGAAGGCAGGAGAAGAGGAAAGTAATGGAGGCGAGGAAAAAGTTGAAGGTCGGGAAGGAGAGGATTGAGGACGACCTCACGGAGGAGGAGAGGAGAGGAAAGTGGAAGATAGAAAGGGAGGCAGAGAGGGAAAGGAGGAGGGGGATGAATGTGCAGGTTGGGTACATGAAAATGTGGGTGAATGGGAGGATGAGGAGGTGGGATGAAGTAAGCGAGAAATGGATGGAGGAACAGGGAAACGAGAAGGGGGGAAAGGAGGGGGGGGGGGGAAACACTAAGAGGGGAAGGGGGTATGGCAGGGGACGGAAGGTATAAGGTGGCTTTCTGGAATGTGGCGGGGGTGAAGAATAAGGATGTGGAGTTCGGGAAGGGTCTGGAGGAATGGGATGTGGTGGTGTTATGCGAGATGTGGGTAGAGGAAAGAGACTGGGAGAGGGTGAGAAGCAAGTTGCCAAATGGGTATGTGTGGGAGAAGTAGTGGGCAAAGAGGGAGAGTAAGAGAGGGAGGGCAATGGGGGGAATGATAATGAGGGTCAGGAAGGGGCTAGAAATAAGGGAAGAGGACGGGGGGGAGAAGGAGGGGATAATGATGAAGAAGGTGAAAATCGGGGGGGGGGGCAGTGGTGGAGAGTGGTGGGAGTGTATGTGAATAAGGATTTGCAGAGGAAGCTGGAGGAGTTACAGGAGTGGGTGGAAGGGAGACAGGAGGGAGTGAGGGTGGTGATAGGGGGAGATTTTAACGCCAGGACGGGGGGGGGGGTGAAGGAGGGGAGATATGGGGGGAGGGGGAGATGAGGAAGAGAAGGGATTGGAAAGTAGGAGGTCGAAGGACAGAGAGGTGAATGGTGAGGGGAGGAGGCTGTGTAGCTTTTTGGAGGAGAGGGGGTGGGGGATATTGAATGCAGGCGTGGAGGGGGATGAGGAGGGGGAGTGGACATACACAGGAGGAAGAGGGAACACGGTCATTGACTATGTGCTGGGGAATGAGGACACGAGGGAGAGGGTGGGGAGAATGGAAGTGGCTGAAAGGTCGGATCATCACCCAGTGGTAGTATGGCTGAAGGGGGAAGGTAGGGAGGGGAGAAAAAGGGGGCGGGAAAAGGGTTAGCAAGGGGGAACTGGACAGAGAAGGGGAGAGAGGAATTTATAAGGATATTCGGTAAGAGAGAGGGAAGGGGAAGGGGAATACAGGAAGAATGGAGGGAGTATAGGAGAAAGAAAAAGGAGTATAAGCTTATGTGTGAGGGGAAAAAGAAGGAGGTAGAAAGATGGGAGAAGGAGATGGAGGGGGTGAAGACAGAAGGGCAGGTGTGGAAGATAGTAAATAGTGAGAGGAGGAAAAGAAGGAGGGTGGAAGAGGGGATAAAAATGGAGGAGTGGGAGGACTATTTTAGGGGGTTACTGGGAGGAGTAGAGTGGAGGGTGAGAAAAGGGGGGGAAAGAAGGAGGGGGGAGGACGAGGAGGGAGAGTTAAGTAAGGAGGAGGTGAGAAGGGTGGTGAGGAAGCTGAAAGATGGGAAGGCAGAAGGGGGGGATGGTATAGCAAACGAGGTATGGAAGTATGGGGGGGTAGAGCTGGAGGAGTGGTTATGGGATATTTGTAATAGGGTTTGGAGGGGGGAGGGATGGGTGGAGGAATGGAAGGAAGGGGTCGTGGTACCAGTGGTTAAGAAAGGGACCGGAGAGAGGGTAGAAGAGTATAGGGGGGTGACGTTAACGCAGACGGCGTACAATGTGTACGCGTCTGTGTTGGCGGAGCGGTTAAGAGAGAAGGTGGAGGGGAAAAAGTTGTTGCCACCGAGTCAGGCCGGCTTTAGGAGAGGAAGGGGTTGTATAGATAACATCTATGTGTTAAATTATTTGATAAATAGACAGGTGACAAGGAAGGGCAAAAAGATAGTGGTGTTCTTCATCGACCTGAAGGCGGCTTTTGACTCGGTGGACAGAGGGGTGTTAGGGAAGGCGATGAGGAAGAGGGGAGTGAGGGAGGGACTGCTAGAGAGATGTGAGGAGGTATTGAAGGAAACGGTGTGTAATGTGAGGGTGGGAGACGAGATGGGGAGGGAGTTCTGGACTACTAGGGGAGTAAGGCAGGGATGCCCACTGAGCCTGAGCTTGTTTACGCTGCTTTTGGCGGACTTAGATGATGAGCTGGAAAAGGATGGATGGGGAGGTGTGAGATTAGGGGGAAAGAAGGTGTACACGCTGGCATATGCCGATGATGTGGCGGTGGTAGCGCAGGATGAGGAGGGTATGAAGGGTATGATGGCGAGACTGCAAAGGTACTTGGACGAAAAGGGGCTACAGCCAAATGTGGGAAAATCAAAAGTGATGAGGTGTAGGAAGGGGGGGGGGGTGGAAGAAGGTGGTTTGGAGATGGAAGGGCAAGGAGGTGGAGGAGGTGAGGGAGTTCCAGTACCTAGGGTATACCTTGATGGCGAATGGGGGGCAGGAGGCCCATGTAAGAGATAGGGTCAGGAAAGCGGCGGCGGTGATGGGGCAGGTATGGGGTATTGGGAAGTGGAAGTTTGGGAAGGATTGGGGGAAAAGGGTCTGGCTGTTTGACAAATTGGTATGGGCGACGGTGGGGTATGGAGTGGAGATATGGGGATGGAAGGAGAGGGACAGGGTGGAGGGGTTGCAGGAGAGATATTTGAGATGGGTGCTGGGGGTGGATTGGTGCACACCGGGGTATATGATAAGGGAGGAACTGCAGCGGGACATGATGCGGGGAAGGGCGGGGATGAGGGCGTGGACATATGAGAGGAAGTTGGAGGAGGGGCAAGGGGGGGGGGAATTGGCGAGGGAATGTTGGGGAGAGATAAAAGGTAGGGCGAGAAGGGGAAAGGTGTTGGGGGGATGGGAGGAGGAAAGGAAGGGGTTTTTTGAGGAGATAGGGTGGACAGTGGAGGAAGTGGAATTGGTGAGGGGAAAGGGAAAATTGAGGGGGGAAGAGCTGGTATGTAGGGGGAGGAGGTTAGAGGAGGCGAAAAGATGGGAAAGAATTAGGGAATCAAAATACAATAGGTGGTACGGAATGGTAAAAGGGGTGGGGGTGCCAGGGTATCTGAAGAGGAGGTGGGGTGAAAGCAGGTGGAGGCGAGTGGCAAGGTTTAGGCTGGGGAATGAGATGAGAGGAGGGAGGTACTGGGGGGGGGGGTGAGGAGGAGAGGAAGTGCAGGGTGTGTGGATGGGGGAGGAGACGTGGGAGCATGTGTGGGAGGTGTGTGCGGACTAGGGGGAAGAGAGGGGGTGGCAGGGAGTGGTAAGGGAGGTGTTGGGTGACGAAGGGGGGGTGAGGAATGGATGAGGAGAGTGGAAGAAAGGAGGGGGGGGGGGTGGAGTGGAGGAATGGAAGATTAAGGATTGAGAGCGACAGGAGGCGAGCGGAAGCGGGGGTCGGATGGTAGGGTTGGGAGGAGGAGGGGAGGAGGGCGAGGCGTGCGTGCGTGCGAGGCGGGGGCAAGAGAGAGAGAGCGGGCGAGTAGTTTAAGTTTAGGATTAAGTAGAAGTAAGAGCGGGTAGTTCGTAAGGTTTTAAATGTAAGTGTATATGAGGATTGTAAACCCCTAGGGGACACAATAATGACTACTACACTATATAATACTGATAATCGTATAATGGAGATTTACAATATACGTTCTTTTTATTTCAAAGTATTATATATGGATGTTTATTTGCAATGCTTTCTCCACATTCATTGTATAATGTCAATTGATATTCATATATTTATTTCTTATGTTTCTAGGAGAATAAGTTATGGCAACGTTACTCATTTAAACATATCTGTAACAGTTAGAGAAGACAACCGTGCAGTTTTAAGAGTAGCTTTAGATAAAAGTGACAGTGTTTATTTTGGCTGCGATGCAGGATGTTTAGATGCACCTGTTTCCTTAAGTCAGTCATATACCAATTTTCCAGTGAAATTAACAAAACCACTAACAGCTATACTATACATAACGTCTGATTATCAACATATGCAAGATCTGCGAAATGCGTTACATGTTCATGCAGTAGACGACGGTTAGTATAAATGTGAAAGTGTATTAACAGCAATGAAATAAATATAAATTTTCTTATAGCACCAGCACATGATCATCTTGTGATGGCTTTACACAAACATGGGCATCAACTTGGAGGACTGCCAACACTTTTTTGGATTAGCATATGCTTTCTTATAATTGTATTCCATTTGTTCCTATGTAAACTTATTATCAATGAATATTATGGTCATCAAGATAAACAAAAAGTTAGGTATAGTAAGTTGTAACTATTTTATGTATCAGTTATTGTGCATATGTATATATCTGTATGTAGTTTTATACACCTAATGCTCTTAGTGTTAGATTGTATAATTATATATACTTAAGGTAGATAAATTAGCTTTATATTATTAAATTCTACACTATGAAATGTTATAAATACCTTTAAAATAACTTTTTCAAAAATGTCAATGATATTGTCATTCAAAATACAGTTGTATTTTTATACCTTACATTTGTTGATGAACAGAGTTAAGCGTTTTCAAATAAACTTTTATGCGTGACGTTTATTTGACTTAATTCTATTCAAAGAATCTTCAAATACTTTTCGAATACAAATTGAGTTGAATAAATGGACAAATAGAACTATGGTCGAATTTACTGAAGAAGGCGCCTCGGGACCTGGGCCAGAATTTGCGACGTTGTCGCTACTTCAGGCTCGCGATTGGTGCTTCCCCTACGCAGCTTCTTACGCGTTGGCCAATGACTTTTGACTACTTTGCTCTGGGCCTAGAGCAGGCTTGGGAATTAAGTGAGCGCAGCGGCCCATTTTCAGAACCAACACCTCTCTCCCGCGGCGGCCTTGCAGCTTGCAGCCTCAGGCCCGTACCACGTGAACCGCGCGTGGTATATTAGGGCGACATTGTATCAATAGGATTCCACATCGTCCCACAGAGGACGATTGTCGATGGGTTTTTGTCGTGTTAACGCGCTAGGCCTGCAAGGCAGCCGCAGGAACCTCCAAAAAGTTAGCCCCTCATTGGAGAATATATCAATATCTTTTATATGCAATCGTTTGTGCATCATTTGTACAATATTGTTCATTAGTTTATATTATTTGTTCATCAATTACCGATTTATAATAAATTAAACAAATTTAGCTGAAATCTTTTTAAACGATTTTATTCATCTAGCCCCTCATTATATTTTTTTTCATTGTTCATCAGTAATTTCATATGGAATCGATCGTTCGTCGTTTGTACAGCTTTGTTCACTTATTTATATTACTTGTACACAAGCAATTGTTTATAATTATCATTTTTAATGAATATCTATTCCGTCATCACTAGACCCCAGAACGGCGCATGCGCGTGAATGAGCAAGAGGGATATACACTAGGCGGCAAAATCGGCTTCCCTCCGGAAATTTGGCAACGTTGCATGTCGGGTCCCCCTGTGTCGAAGAACCACTGAGTTATGCCTAGTGACAATGGTGACAATTCTACAAGTTATTATTTAGTTAGCTAAAATGAATTTTGCTTGATAAAACATTACACGTAAGAGGATGATGGGCTCGATTCCTCATCTATTTGGCAAAGAAGTAGCATGTATCGTAGGTAGAAAGTTTTTAGACTGCCAGGTCGAAGTCTTGGTAGACGCACGAAATCCCTATATCGGTGTTCCAGCACGGGAAAGCAAGGGAAGGCGTTTTGTCCGCCGCGACCCCAAGGTAGCCGCCGCCCGCATAAGACCCTCTCACTTGCACACAAAGCCCTGTCCTTGTTTAGCACCATTCCTGTCTACCGCATGCTCTCCGTCACTCCTTGGTAAGAAATAACTAGCCTCTTAGCGGCAATTCGCTGTACAGGAGTGACAAGTGTGCAAGTGAGAGGGTCTTATGCGGGCGGCGGCTACCTTGGGGTCGTGGCGGACAAAACGCCTTCCCTTGCTTTCCCGTGCTGGAACACCGATATAGGGATTTCGTGCGTCTACCAAGACTTCGACCTGGCAGTCTAAAAACTTTCTACCTACGATACATGCTACTTCTTTGCCAAATAGATGAGGAATCGAGCCCATCATCCTCTTACGTGTAATGTTTTATCAAGCAAAATTCATTTTAGCTAACTAAATAATAACTTGTAGAATTGTCACCATTGTCACTAGGCATAACTGGGCATAACAACGTTGCCAAATTTCCGGAGGGAAGCCGATTTTGCCGCCTAGTGTACAGAGGTGCAAGATGCCAAGATTTCCGACTGCATCGCCGCCTGCGGTGGAGTAAGGAATCTCAGCTTGTGACATCTCCGCTCTATAGAATAATAATCCTTGGTAGTTTCGTGCTATGCAATTTACATAGCACGAAACTACCAAGGATTATTATTCTATAGAGCGGAGATGTCACAAGCTGAGATTCCTTAAGGGTCGTATAGACTGGGCGATAATCGCCGGCGACCTTGTCGCCGGAGTCGCTGGCGAGTCGGTGGGATAACCGACTTGTCTCCAGCGACTTGTCTCCGGCGACTTTTATCTGGCGACTTGTGTCCGACAAGTTGTGTCTGGCGACTCGTCCTTTACAGGTTAAGAGATACGATTATACCTGAGAAAGTCGCCGGATACAAGTTGCCGGCGACTTGCAACAATCGCTGTGGGATACAGCAACTCGACCCTTGTCTCAAACGGCCTTCTAGAAATGACTGTTGGCCACATGTTCCCAAAAAACTGTATTCAAGTGGTCGGTGAGCAACATCGCCCGACTGTATTCTGTTGCCCGTTCCGAATGGGAAACATCGCCGACTCTGTGGCAACACACCACACATATATATGTATATGTTTATTTTATATGCTAATTTTTAACGTATACATGTACTACTATATGTTGTACACATACACACACACACACACAGAGAGAGAGAGAGAGAGAGAGAGAGAGAGAGAGAGAGAGAGAGGGGGGGAGAGGGGGATTATCAATTTCTTCTTTTTTTCTTCAACACGCCCTGTATTGTTCTTAATCTGTACAATCTCACTAACTTTTTTCTCGATGTTATACATCGCAACTACGCATCGATATTTTCTTTAACTGTGACGCCCCAAGATTTTTCGCGCGCGGTTACTTCAACTCATTTATAAATCTATCTACAAATCCGCTCAAATCTTCCCCAAACCTCAATTCTTACCCCTTTACCAACGACCTCGGCCGCCTTGGCGATGTACCTTAGTGGTCCCCATCTCAAGACGGTCCATCATTAAATCTCCTTCCTTTATTCGCCCAACGCGGCACAAATCCCTCTCTTACGTCGAATCTAAACAAGTCCTTCGCCCCACAAATATCTTAAATCGAGACCACGTCTCACACCCTCTAAATGACCAAAGCAGTGAAACCCACCGACGTCCCTTTCCTATTAAAACACCCAAAATCCATTCGAGGAGTTGAGCAATTAAAAATCACATGTATAAAAACCCTAGTAGAAAAACTGCGAGTCCCAATATAGATCAACCTTTGATCCCTGCAAAAACCCCAAAAGTTATCATGACACATGTGTATAATTAGCCCAAGGTGCGTACTGCGCACCCCCCTTCATACTGTAACATATTATATAAGCAGGGCAAAGTCCATACCGCGCGTACACCCCACAACCCCTTGCAAAATCATATAAATACAAGGGCCCACAGACAGAAGTCCTCTTTCAACGAATTACCCTTCGGAGAAAGGAAGTTATCTTTACACGAAAACCATTTAAGGTCTCGTCAAACCAAGTGTTAATTAAAATAAATTCAATCATCATCAACCATCAAGCATTGTAAGAAATTATAATTATCTTTGATACCATTGTACATCACCATCATTATATATTGTGTATTGCTATTCTTGTTACTTTTCTTATTCATATTATTGCTAACGCTCATCGCTTATATTACTGTGAATCATTAATTCCCGTTACTTTATTATATTACTATTGCTAACGTTCATTGCTCATATTGCTAGCGAACGAACCTTTATGCTTTACTCTGTTCTATACTTGGCTTATATACTTGTACCTCATATTCATACTCTTATTTCATTGTAATAACCATTGATATAACCATGATGTGCTAATGACCAACGTGTCACATTTTATCAGTACTTTAACCAGGGATCCGAACCGCCTAGTAACCGTAACCCTTACCCGGTTAACCAAGGAAGGTTTCTGTAACCCATAGTAACCGCGAGGGAACGGTTCTTAAATTCTAGAAGAAACCGAAGTAACCCGGTTAACCCGCTACGAGCCGGTTACTAGCGAAATAAGACAGTCTTGTCTAAACTAGACAGTCATTTAAGGCAAGGAGCTATGCCCGACAATGGATGCGAGGTACCTGGTACCCCGTAGCGAGGACAAGCCCAAAGTGCCTCACCGAATTTTATGGCTTTCGACCCTCGATGGGGTTTGAATACCATTAAAACTTGAGAAATGTCCAGGATTTCCGCATTTTTCATCAGATCATTGGGAAAACGACACCGATCGATTCCTAATGTTCCGCCGATGAAACTAACACCAAGAACGACGTAATTCGGACCATAATGAAAGAAATTCCATGGAAAATGGATTTATATGATTTCAAGCTGATTTCGTTAATAATAGTCCGATTTACATGAAATTTGGTATGATTTTCATCGGAAGAACATAAGGAATCCATCGACATCACTTCTATATCAATACGATAAAGACTAAAGAATTATTTTTTTCTGAATCGGGTATGAATCCTCGGCGGACCGTAGCGAATTGGGGTCGACGCCCCGCAGTTAAGGGGTGAAAATGTGAAATATCCATTTCAGCGTAGTAAGAAATTCTTCATTGTTTATCGTATCGATATGGAAGTGACACCAATGGATTCCTGATGTTTTCCTGATGAAAATCATGTCAAATGTCATGTAAATCGGACAACTTTTACACAAGCAATTTGTATTCCTTATGTAAAAGTAATCCGATTTACATGAAATTTGGTATGATTTTCATCAGGAAAACATCAGGAATCCATTGGTGTCACTTCCATATCGATACGATAAACAATGAAGAATTTCTTACTACGCTGAAATGGATATTTCACATTTTCACCCCTTAACTGCGGGGCGTCGACCCCAATTCGCTACGGTCCGCCGAGGATTCATACCCGATTCAGAAAAAAATAATTCTTTAGTCTTTATCGTATTGATATAGAAGTGATGTCAATGGATTCCTTATGCTTTTCCGATGAAAATCATACCAAATTTCATGTAAATCGGACTATTATTAACGAAATTAACCTCAGATTATGGAAATGAATTTGGCATGGAATTTCCTTCATTATTTTCCGAGTTACGTCGTTCTTGGTGTCAGTTTCATCGGCGAAAGATCTGATGAGAATTGCGGAAGTCGAAGATTTCTCACTTCTTAATAGGCACTCCAACCCCTGTATGATTCCAATATTTCTGTAACCGCTATAACCCGGTTAACCCGGTTAGTCGGGTTACAGACGAATTCTGTTACCCGGTTAGGCGGGTTAGTCGACGGTACGGCGTACCGAACCGGGTACGGGTTAGGGTTCGGATCCCTGACTTTAACTGAATAAACAGTTTTACTTTCAATCACGTTTCATTGTATCTATCCCTCGGCTACGAAGATCCCGAAATCCAAACAGGCTGCCGGAACAGCTGATTACGGGCAACGACCGCGGAAAGCATCGCGGTATTTACAAACTTACTTTCGTATAGGTTTCGCATGACCGTATGACTAGTCGAATTTCACAGAGTTATTACGTGTATCTTTTATCGTAAAGCAACGGTAAATCCTATTACCGCGACAAACCAAAACAAGTGCTCTAGCGGGTGTTTCCCAGCGTGTATTCGCTTATTAAACCTCCCCTGGTCGATCAGTGTGTTGGATTTAACATTCACGCCTACACTTCCTAATACGATCAGTGTGTTGGATTTAACATTCATGCCTAAACTTCCTTTTACCATCAGTGCGTTGGATTTAACATTCACGCCTAAACTTCCTAATACGATCAGTGTGTTGGATTTAACATTCACGCCTAAACTTCCTTTTACCATCAGTGTGTTGGATTTAACATTCACGCCTAAACCTCCTTATACGATCAGTGTGTTGGATTTAACATTCACGCCTAAACTTCCTAATACGATCAGTGTGTTGGATTTAACATTGTGACGAAGTCACGTCACGAGGACCACGCGAGCGCGCGGAACCAAAACAAAGGGGCGAGGTGCAGTACGCACCCAGGCCGCTAAGTGGCCACTGGGCCCGCGTATTGCCTCGCTTGCGAAGATGCACGGCTCCTGCATATAAAGGCCGCGGCGAGTGGAATCAGGAGCTCTTGTGCTTGCAGCGTTATGCGAATAGCGGTACGACAAGAAGCCCATTTTTAGTTCCCACGAGGTGTGACAGTGGTCGACCATCGTCACCACTGTACCATAACCAGCCTCTTCCGAAATAGGCCGAGATTTATCTTGCGCCCTACCTCCGTCAAAGAGGTGTCTCCGCGCCCATTAGGCCAGAGCCCTATTGCACTTTGATACGATATTTTACGACTCTCAACGGACGTGCCCCATAAGGCCATCTAGAGCAGAACGTTCAACAAATCCGCATCCCACTTTCCTAACTGCTCGCCGAAACGTCGTCGCCGCCGTGTACCGTCGTGTCGCTAAAATAAACCGCTCGAGTGTCGCGCTACATAAACGTATTTACCGGACGACCCGTCAAAAAAACCGAAAACGACTACGAAACACACCGCACGGGAGATATGTAAATTACAAACATAATTTCAGAGACTTTGACTAATAAACATTGTTATTGTTAACAACGCATTTGTACTCATTCGCCGAACCCGGACACACCGACTGAGTCGGCAACCAATCCCTTCTCCGTTCCACCGATAATCGTCTCGCAACCGGAGACCATTACAACATTCACGCCTAAACTTCCTTTTACCATCAGTGTGTTGGATTTAACATTCACGCCTAAACTTCCTTTTACCATCAGTGTGTTGGATTTAACATTCACGCCTAAACCTCCTTATACGATTAGTGTGTTGGATTTAACATTCACGCCTGAACCTCCTTATACAATCAGTGTATTGGATTTAACATTCACGCCTAAACCCCTTTTTCCCTCAGTGTGCTGGATTTAAGATTCGCACCTGGGCCCCAATAATTCCCCCATGTCATTGTCCCCTGAGACCTTCACCCGGGACGTGACATAACATCGAATACTTCTGCGTTTTGAATTAATTAACAGGCCATAACTAGTGAAATAAAATAAAATACCGAAAAGAACAATTTAGAATCATACCCATTTGTTATCATTACAATAACAGGGTTCCTTCTGTAGGCATAGTAAAAGTAATTGTTTGCTTAATCGTTTAACCTCCAGCAAAGGAATGGATTGGACGGTAAACACTGGGACATTTAAATAAAATACTGTTATAGTAATGATAATAAATAGATTTGATTCTGAATTGTTCTTTCCATATTATTTTTGCTATAATATCCAACATTGTATTGACCATAGGCAAGGAGGATCAAATGAGTAATTTTTTCCCAAAATGGAGTAAAATCACGACATGATCAACTAGCATCCTGGATCATTGGTTTGATCAGCCTCTTCTGAAGCATCGAATGAAATACATCGATGTATCGAATAAAGAGTGACCCGAAAATGAGGCCTTTTTTAGCCGTTTTTAGTTTGGAACTGAATTTTGTGCCAAATGATAGCTTATGATGAGACATTAATCACAAGAAATTTTCAAATTGAGGTAACAATTAGTTTGTGAGATATGGGAGGTGAAAGAAGTGAAAATTCATTAACGCGTCAGTCCATACGCTTTGATGTATGGACTTTTATGTCATTCGGATAATTTAGATTTGAACTTATTGAGTCAGCGGTTGACAACGCTACCTGCGCGTCCGAAGTCACCTTGTATAGCACCCATTATCGCCATCTGGTAGACCAGTGATGAGCAACCTTTTGTCAGAAGTGGGCCACAAGTGGAAACCTACTTCTCTACGCGGGCCACAATATTAAATACATAAATATAACTAATCCAAGAATTTTAATTTATGGGCTAAATTTGTTATTTCTGACATTGATTTACAATAAAACGTGTTTTTTTTTTAACCTTGATGTACTGTTTATTAGCAATATATATACATATTATAATCTAAATTCTAAACAGATATATGTACCTATATTTTTCGAATTAAATGAACGTAAATAACCACTGTAATTTAATTAATGAGATACTTGACTCTGTTTTTCATCAACGAGCTTGACAATATTAGCTTTGATATTTATACCTAAATGAGGTATAAATTACAAATATCGCACCTGATATTATCAACTCGCTCGTGAAAAATCCGATATGACGATGTTCAGGTGGGCCACGTGGCGATATTCAGGTGGGCCACATGTGGCCCGCGGAACGCGGGTTGCTCATCACTGTGGTAGACAAATGTTTCCCAACGAACACTTCGAGAACAAGCTATTGCCTAGTCGAAAAGAAATGAAGAAATTTCGCTTCAAAAATACTGAATTGCCAGATGTAAAAGATAACTGAATTCGGACGCAGAGGTAGCGTTGTCAACCGCTGACTCACGGGACAATACAGTCAATAAAAACAGGGACCCTGTCGAAACCCTCTGGCCGATCAGCTTGATTAATTTTTGAGAACCAGATGTGGTATACAACTCGGCCTCTTCAGTTTTTATCTAAATGTACCAGGTATAGCAGTTAAAAAGCATTATCCAACATCAATACGCCTTGTGGAGAGGCAGAGAGACACACAAGAAGAAAAAATGGTAGCCCGCTGACTGCGCGTGGTTTGCAAGCGTAATATCTCCAAAATCAGTTAAAATAAGGTGTCTACATTATAGGTTATTGAATTTGTCTGGAAAGTCACTATCAAGTGATCTCTAAAAAGAAAATAGTTCCAGTTAAAAACCCGAACCTGACCATGATATCTCTTAGAGTAATAATCGAAGAAAAATATCGTATGCGCTAATAATTTTTTTCAACACCTGCATGAAAACGACATGCATGAACACCTGCATGAACGACATTTGTTGTCGGGGTTATGTGGGACTCCCCGCCAAGAACTAGGCGGGATACCCACTAAAAACCCCCTCTGGTGATCTCCACCAGGGGCCTCATGGCGGCGCCCGGAACTTCTGATGTAGTCCGTCGGGCGCCGCCATCGTTTCCGATGAAGCCCCGCTAACACCCCCCCCCCCCCACTCCCAAATTAAGCTTGGGAGGGGGGGACACCACCGACTGGGTGTCCACTCTGTTATCACAGAGTGGACTCCCCGGTCTCATACGCTGCACTAGGTGCTGCGTGCCACCATAAAAACTTAGAGCTAACTAAAGCTAACTTAAAGACTACGAAAAAATATACGCTGGCGGTGGCGCCGCGTTCCGCAATGTTTAAAAACTCTTAAAGCTAACTTAATGTTAACTAAAACTACGCTAAAACTATGCTAAAAACGCTAAAAGACGCACGCGGCTCCCGCATGGTGACACCGCCGGGGGGGATTACCTCCCCTCCCACGCGATCAGCGTGGGCCGACCCTCTTTCTTTTTCTTGCGAGACGTAGACGCGTTTGGGCCCTAGCGGCCGAAGCCTCTTGGGCCAGGCGCGCGCGCTCCGCTCGCAAGAGGCGGTCGGCCTCCACCTCCGCCGCCTGGCGGGCCCCCATAACGGAAGCCGCAAAATCGCGGAAGGCGGTCCACCTCTCCGCAGAGGAAGTGGCAAGAGGCACCAGCGTGGAGACTTCCACGAGTGCCCCCAGGCCGGCGGCCAGCACCTCGCGCTGGGGGGCGAACTCCGGGCATGAAATGAGCACATGCTCTGCATCATTCCGGGCCGCCCCGCAGTTCAAGCACGCCTCGGAGGGTGCTTTCCCAATTCTGTGTATGAACCGTTGGAAAGACCCATGCCCCGTCAGGAGTTGCATGGCCCAATAGTCCGCAATCACTGAGGGGCCCGAGGCGTCCACGAAGGTGCCGACCGCAGGGACCAGGCGTCTCACCCACCCAGTGGGTGGGGACCTGTCCCATTCTGCCTGCCACTCCTCCATAGCCGCTGTCAGCGCAGCGGCTTTGTGGAGGTGGACACGCGTCTTTAAAAGCTCCGGGTCGCCGCCAAGGGTGGGGTCATCCCTATCGCGTGCTTTTGCGCAGAAAACTGCGCGCCCCATTTTGGCCTTAATGTACAGCGGCATTCGCCCTGCTAAAACGCAGAGCGAGGCAAAGGACACAGTCCTATATGCCGCCGTACATCGGATCAGGGCCGAGCGCTGAGTACGACGGAGAATAGCACGTACATTCTCCTTACTCAACGCAACAGCCCAGACCGGCGACCCGTATAAAATCACGGACTCCCACACCGAAATATATAGCTTCCGGGCATGGACGGATGGGCCCCTGGTGTTAGGCAGGATCGCGGAAAGCGCTCCTGAGACCCTATCCGCCCTAATGGCAACCTCCCCCAGATGGGCCCGATAATTACGGAGGCAGTCAAATACCACCCCCATGTATCGGACCCTGGCCGCCGTGGTGACCATGGCTCCCAGGATCGGAAGTCTAACCGTCCTCTCCATCCTGTGGCGAAAGCCTCTTGCCCTGGTAGGAGTTAACTCATAATGGAACCAGAGAAGCTACTTGGGGGTAGCGGAAGTTGCTTGGAAAAAATCCTGTCAGTCAGCTAGCAATCACGTCGCAGAAATGTACACGGCCCAAGAATACTTCAGGATGTGCTGGGTGTACGCCCGGAACAACGGGGACGCAAGTGCTGCTGCGCGAGCATTTGCGCTAGAATATCCTGTCATAGAAACTCCAAGCAGGGATACATTTCGCCGGGTAGCGTCGCGGCTATACTCGACGGGGTCCATGATGCCGCGAGGCAGCGAAGTGGGCAGACCCGCAACAGCGCGAAATCTGGGCACCATCGAGCGAATTCTCGACGCCGTTGAAGCCGACCCAACCATCAGTGTGCGCGTCTTGAGCCGTCGCCTAGAGTAAGTGACAGTTCAAAATAACTGCAACAATTATTAATTAAGAAAAAATGTTATCTAATAGTGGATGTTCTTGGATTTTGTTCCAGTGTCAGCAGGACGACGATACACCGAATCCTCACGGATCGCAGGTTGCATCCGTACAAATATGTACGGGTGCAACATTTGCACGCCGGGGATCACATCCTGCGGATTCAATATTCCAGGTGGCTGTTGGGAGAAGTGCTAAGGAATCCATCGTTCACCAAATACATATTGTGGACGGATGAAGCAATTTTCAACAGAGAAGGTTGCTTCAATTCCCACAATATGCATGTGTGGAGCGACGAAAATCCCCTAGCGCTTCGTCCATGTGCAGCACAAGTCCGTTGGTCGATCAACCTATGGGCCGGCATTTGTGGCGAATTTATCGTTGGGCCGTACATTCTGCCAGACAGGCTGGACGGCCCAGCGTATAAATGTTTTTTAGAACATGTTCTGCCGGATCTTATGGACGATATTCCATATGAGATCCGACAGAACACTACCAGCATGGCGGAGCTGGGCCACATTACGCCGATAATGTCCGCGTTTATTTAGGTGAAAACTTTCAGGACGTTGCGTGGCCCCCACGGTCACCGGATATGAATCCGCTGGATTTTTTCTTCTGGGGCTACCTGAAGGTAATTTGATTATTGCTGTTACTCTTTACTTATTCCTGTTGTAGATATTCTTTTTTTTTTTGCTTACGTTTTGTATTTGTTGTACAACAATCATTTCAGAATGAGGTGTATCGTCAGCCGGTGGACACTCCTGAAGAGGCAAATGCACTTATCCACGCGGCGGTGGCCAACATAACGCCGCAAACTTTACAGGGTGTCCAAAGGCAGCTGATTCTCCGCGCTGAAACATGCATCGAGAATGGCGGTGGCCACGTGGAGCACTTTTTAAATTGAAAACAACCGGCCCCTTTCGGGGCCACCCATTTTTAAAGCGTAGGAACAACTCGCTCTTGAAAAGCAAATAAAGTGTTCAGTGTTAATAGCCGTGCAGTGAAGTGAATATTCGGTACGTTGACCTGGACGCACCTGACATTGCGACCCTTAACTTTGTGTAGTGGGAATGTAAGGATACCTGGGACCAGCTGTGCACGGAGCACGTCCATCGATGACCAGGATCGGTTCGGTGACCCTGCTGTGACACAGATTTCACAGTCGAACAAAATGAAACTTTTTTTCTGTCCTGCAATATCCATTGGGTGGTTCTCGTAGAGTTTTGCGTCCTGAACACGAATCCGTAAACAAAATTGCTCCATCACCCTCAGTTTTTGAAAAACATGAGCTTTTGTAAAAACACGCGATTTTGGGCAAAAGTGAGGTATAACGTGAAAACTAAAAACGCTAGAAAGTTCAATTTAGTCTCAAAAGATAGAGGAGAGTTTACTGAATATATCAGTGTACAAAGTTGTTAAATTTGATTGTTTAGAATTGTTGTAAATGGTCATCATAGTTTGAAAAAGTGCCGATGTGCATGGTTTCCACGCAATATTTTTTGCATTTTTACGAAAAATTGTTTACCTAGCCCGAAAACGCTACCCAGCATCGAATTCTGTAGACATTTCTGAAGAGGAAACCATGCAGGAAAATTGTCGCAACGATTTTTAACTCGAACTAGTCGAGAAAATATCTATCGGCAACGCGTTCACGGTGTTTTGCCGCCTGGCGGCCATTGCTAGCCTGGCGCGACTCGCCAGGGCTGTTGCTACGCGTAATCGTCGCGCCGGTGGTACCGTACAGTGGGCACTTACTTTCTATATGTATCAGCCTTATTTTTTTCGTGTATTCGTAGATACTGTTCTCGAATTTAAATAAACGTTTCTCAATCGGTCTCTGTTATAAACATTTTAAAAATTAAATTTCGACCGCTTAGTTCAATTAAAGTGGTATCGGCGCACTGATTCGGTCACAGAAAGGTCTGTGTCTGTTATAAACAATTTCGATATTCAATGTATGAATACCTACATATGACTTGTTAATATGGAACCGTATAAAAACAAACACAATTATTTATGAAATTACAAGATTTATATTATTATGGTTTTACCAGATTTACAACACTTTTCCAGATATTGTAACATTTGAAACTCATTAAACAGTATTTGAAGGCGACACGAAACATATTTAAATATCATTTAGGCATCTTTTTTTAATAAATTCATTATTCAATATATCTGAAACAGAGTTTGAGATACGAAAGTAATATAATTTTCTGAGGTTTAGTGAAGAGAGAGAAGTAAGAGTTCGTAGCTATCGCAGGAACTCTTTCGATATATAAACATCGCTTGGCGCCTCTCCCTAACGCGCGATACAATCAGAGAAAAAATAAATATCTTGAAATGCTCTGGTTTCTTATGCATCGTCTAAGTCAGAACTCAGTTTTGTCTTCGAAATCATTCGGGTCAGTCGTGCTAAGCAGTTCAGAAAGTCTTGCTTTGCTTTAAATAAAACTTAAATAAATCCATATTAACAAGTCATATGTAGCTATTCATGCATTGAATATCGAAATTGTTTATTACAGAGACTGATTGAGAAACGTTTATTTAAATTCGAGAACAGTATCTACGAATACACGAAAAAAATAAGGCTGATACATATAGAAAGTAGGTGCCCACTGTACGGTACCACCGGCGCGACGATTACGCGTAGCAACGGCCCTGACGAGTCGCGCCAGGCGAGCAATGGCCGCCAGGCGGCAAAACACCGTGAACGCGTTGCCGATAGATATTTTCTCGAGTAGTTCGAGTTAAAAATCGTTGCGACAATTTTCCTGCATGGTTTCCTCTTCAGAAATGTCTACATAATTCGATGCTGGGTAGCGTTTTCGGGCTAGGTAAACAATTTTTCGTAAAAATGCAAAAATATTGCGTGGAAACCATGCACATCGGCACTTTTTCAAACTTTGATGACCATTTACAACAATACTAAACAATCAAATTTAACAACTTTGTACACTGATATATTCAGTAAACTCTCCTCTATCTTTTGAGACTAAATTGAACTTTCTAGCGTTTTTAGTTTTCACGTTATACCTCACTTTTGCCCAAAATCGCGTGTTTTTACAAAAGCTCATGTTTTTCAAAAACTGAGGGTGATGGAGCAATTTTGTTTACGGATTCGTGTTCAGGACGCAAAACTCTACGAGAATCACCGAGTGGAATATGCAGACCAAAAATCGTGTTGGACAGTGTTTTCAAGCTGCAGGTGAATTTCCAACAAGGGTGAGTTTTAGTTACTTTATTAGTGATAATTCATTTTTAAATTTAACGCAAGCGATGGCTTATTGCCGGCGATAATTTTCTAAACTCCCGTACGATAACATTTATTCGGGCTTTTTAAACAGACTTATTCGTTACCACCAACAGTGCTGGCCGTTATTGAATTACGGATTTTTATCACAATAACGAAATACGATCACTTTTCGTTAATTTCCCGTTACATTACCTTTTCGTGGCTACGTTATTAACACAAGGAAATTTACGTATTCCTTATCCTCACACTTCAAATAATTATTATTATCGAATCTTCTAAAAAAAAACTGCGTATTCGTTTTTTTACGTTACACGTGATTTTCATCCATTTATCCTTTATTCATTATTCACTTTAAATGACGAACAAACCATGACAACATGTTCGATTTTATTTGTTACGTCTTTTTCATTTGCCATTCTACGCAAGTTTCTTCGATGCATGCCGAGTTGCTTGCTCGCAGTCGCAGCGCGGCTCGTAGCCACGCTAGCGCGGGAACTCGGTCAGACTCGCGCTGTAATTGGTCGGTGCTTTTTATTAATATCTCATTAACGAAACATCGGAGAGCATTTTCGCAAAGGAAAAAGTTGTTTGCAATCACCCCCAGAATCGCCCCCTTTAAGGAAACGCAGCATTTTTGGGACACCCTGTAGGTGTATGTATTTATTTATATAACTATACAGAAAGTTACAAGTTGCATTTTTTCCAGCCTTTTATGCATTTTTATTCGATTTTTTGATTGTCTTTTTTGCTGCTTGATTTTCTAATTTAATTTTCTTTTTAAATTCCCTTTCTTCTCAAGCCCTTCGTTTATTTTCTTCCCGAACTTTTTGCAATTCCTTTTTTATTAATTATTTTTCTTCTCTAATTTTCCGTTTTAGTTCTTTCTCTTCTTCAGCTTTTCGTTTTTGATCTTCGTCATGTTTTCGGCCAAAAAAGATTTTCTTGGAAAACTTTATATAAATTATTATATAAACTTAAGGGGGTAGACACGTCACGTGACCTGGCCGATTCGGCAGGTCGGTATTACAGCAGGGTTTTTTTCTGCACAGAAATGGTAATACCGATAGATCGATGATTGCCCGGTAAACGCGGGAGGGAGCTGTTTGCTATTTCCGTATTCTGTTCTGAATAAGGAAAGAAATTCTCAGCTGTTGCGTTGTACTTATAAAAATTTAAACGGAAAGTCGGCTGGTACTGCAAACGTAGAAAATTCATTGTAAATCTAGAGACGCGGTAGCGTCTCGACGCCAAGTACATGAAAAACACCCGGTATATGTCGATGTCGCTGCGGTGTACCTTTACTCGTCGCGGAGACACTCTAACCTAATTCTGACATTTATACATTAATATCTCATCACGCCTGCAATATTTTCTAAATTTAAAGACATTTTTCTTATGTAAACCGCATATTAGCTTTCGGATAAGACCAAAATCAATAAAATCGGTCCACGCATATCAGAGATATCATAATATCGTCTCATGGATTAGTCGGAAACGGTAAGATTCTTCTTCTTCTTCGTCAAGGAATTTTTCGTCAACATAATACGTATACGCGTTACACGTGTTGCGTGACCACGCGAACGTAGTCACGAAAATGAATATAATCGATAGGTAAATTAGGAGCGAAGTTTGAAAGTAGATGTTTGCGTATGATTAAGAAGTATTATAAAGGATGCGCAATGCGGGTGGCATTCGTGGGAAAGATCTTGGGCAGAGCTCGAAAACAGGAAGAGGATATCTATTAACAGACCCCAAAACGAATTGCGAGTTTCTTCTAAGTCACGTAATCTCTTGAGAAGGCCTTGTCCTTTGTTAGTCTTTAGGAGTGTTGATTGACTCCAGAAGTGTTGGCGACGCTAAGGCAGTCATAAATTTCCTTCAAGGGTTGTGTTCTCGATCCTCGGAGCTGAGCTAACTTTCTCTTCCCACGTGTGCACCCCGCTGTGTAACGGAAAAGTGCGCTTCCACCGAGCTTCCACCACCACCTGAAGACGTAGGGAAAGATGGCCGTCGATTCGCGGGGGCGGACGGACATCCGCGGGACAGCCTACCCTTTGAATCCGGCTCATCCCTCATCCTGATTGGCCAAAGGACTGAGAGGACGCGCAAGGATGGAAGGGGCACCACGTTCGAAGAGGGAAGGAGCATCGACGGAGGACTTCGAGAAGGCAGAACATGTTTGATGCTTGAATGTACAAGTCCTGTTCTCACTTTAAAAGCAATCGCTTAAATTTATTAAGGAAATATATATAAGTTTTACCAAATAAAATAGTTATTTTATTCATAACACCCGCGCACTCCGACGAGCAGAGCGGTTCAGCGCTCCACGGGCACCAACCCGCGTTCCTGTGTTCTTAAAATAGCCGCTAAATACGCAACACACGCACACCTTCACTACTAACACATGTTTCGGTCATCGACTCTCGGGATCGTCGTCCATCTTTGTATGCATATTTATTTTATAACCTACCAAGTGCTAAGTGTCAAAAAGTAAGTTGTCCGATTTGAAATGTCACGAGTTTTTATACATTACATAGGAGATTGAATTATTGTCTCAATTAATAAGGTAAGTCGCCAAAATTTTTTAATAGACTTTTTATGTAAAATCACAGATTTGGAAGTTGTTCGAAGAAGGTTCGACAGAAAAGCATCTTTCTCATAAGTTTCTGGAAATTTGTACCATGCATGTACAGAATAATATACAGGGTGTCCCAGAATTGATGTACATCCCGGAACATGCAATATCCTGATGGAAAAAGACATCGAAAAGTCCTTAACCGTTTTGGGATCCGGGGTTTCGTTTTCGAGATATTGAGAAAAAACCCCGACCAATCAGAGCGCGAGCTTTCCGCTGGAGCTCCCGCGCTAGCGTGGCCACGCGCCGGGCCGCGCTGCGACTACGAACAAGCAAGGCGGCATGCATCGCAGGAAATTGCGTAGAATGGCAAATGAAAAAGACGTAACAAAAAAATCTAACCTTTTGCCATGGTTTGTTTGCCATTTAAAGTGCATAATGAATGAAGGATGAATGGATGAAAATCATATGTAACGTAAAAGGACAAATACACAGTTGTTTTTTTTTAGAAGAATCGAAAATACTAATTATTTGGAGTGAGAGGATAAAGAACATGTAAATTTTCTTTTCTAATAACGTACACACGAAAAGGTAAGGCAACAGGTAACGAGTGAAAAGTGATCGTAGTTCGTTATTGGGACAAAAATCCGTAGTTCAATAACGGCCAACACTGGTTGTTGATAATGAATAAGTCCGTTTAAAAACTGGGAAGAAAAATTTGCGTACAGAAATTTAGAGAGTTATCGCCGGAAATAAACCATAGCCTGCGTTAAATTTAAAAAATATTAGTCGCCAATAATGTAATTAAAACTCACCCGTTCGGAAATTCACCTGCAGCTTGAAAACCTGTGTCATTAGGTCACTGAACCGATCCTGGTCATCGACAGACGCGCCGAGTGTACAGCTGATTTCAGGTACACGACACCATCCAAAGTTAAGGGTCGAAACGTCAAGTGCTTCCGGGCCGCACATGTACCGAAGTCACTTCACTGTACGCCTACTAACACTGATCACTTAATGTATTATTAGAACGTGTTCTTTCTACGTTATAAAAATTGATGGAAATGAATTTTTACTTGGCGTTCGGAGCCGTGAGTATTCCCGCGCACATTCTCACGCTGCAGCACTTGCGTCCCCGTTGTTCGGGGGGTACACCCAGAACATCGCGTAATACTCTCGAGCAGTGAACATTTCTGCGACGTGATTGCTTTCTGACTGACAAGATTTTTTCCAAGCGACTTATTCTACCCCCAAATAGTTTCTCTCGTTCCATTATGAGTTGAACCCCACCAGGCCAAGAGGCTTCAGGTAGAAAGAAGCCAGCACATTTTCGAAACACATGTGCTGGGCAGAAGTGCGACGAACGGGCTATCGTGCTCTTTTACAAAGGTCCGCGTTCCGTCCTTTTACTGCCAATGTGCCCATTGCTTCGAGGTAGGCAGTAGACACCACGTGTTTTGGTTCGAAAGGGTCCGAAGAGAAGAGAAACAGAAAGTCTTCGAGTTGCTATAAAGAAGAAAATCCTGTTTCCTGTTTCCCTTTTCCGATACCCTGAGTTCACGTCTGCTACGAGGCGGAACCAACTAAGCCATAAATTACCCAAAACTGTAGGAAACCGTTGTCTACCGCGACCCTAGCGAAATGCTCTGGCCGAACAGCCTGATTAATTTATGGGAACTAGCAATTAAAAAGTATTATTTAACATCAATACGGCTCGCGAAGAGACACAGGAAGAAAGAGAGCATGTAGTTCGCTGACTGCACGTAGTCCAGCCTGCTTCGTCCTACCTTCCAATTAAAGACGGATCCCTTATCTCTCGAGTATAAACACGCGCTCGAATTTCAAAACAAAAGCACGCGTCGACGTATTCCGTGCGAGAGACAGTGGGCTTGAAGTCCGATTGGCCCCAAACTAACCAATCGGGCCTGCTTATCTCTCGTGTCTAAAGACGCGCTCGAATTTCAAAACAAAAGCACGCGTCGACGTATTCCGTGCGAGAGATGGTGGGCCTTGAGGTCCGATTGGCCCCAAACTAACCAATCGGGCCTGCTTATCTCTCGTGTCTAAACACGCGCTAGAATTTCAAAACAAAAGCACGCGTCGACGTATTCCGTGCGAGAGAAGGTGGGCCTTGGGGAGGAGATATTACTCTTCAGAACAGTGGCTGTTTGGAAGGGATGCAGGGCAGATTGGTTAGATTAGGGCCAATCGGACTTCAAGCCCACTGTCTCTCGCACGGAATACGTCGACGCGTGCTTTTGTTTTGAAATTCGAGCGCGTGTTTATACTCGAGAGATAAGGGATCCGTCTTTAATTGGAGGGTAGGACGAAGCAGGCCGGACTACGTGCAGTCAGTGAACTACATGCTCTCTTTCTTCCTGTGTCTCTTCGCGAGGCGTATTGATGTTAAATAATACTTTTTAATTGCTAGTTCCCAAAAAATAATCAGGCTGTTCGGCCAGAGCATTTCGCTAGGGTCGCGGTAGACAACGGTTTCCTACAGTTTTGGGTAATTTATGGCTTAGTTGGTTCCGCCTCGTAGCAGACGTGAACTCAGGGTATCGGAAAAGGGAAACAGGAAACAGGATTTTCTTCTTTATAGCAACTCGAAGACTTTCTGTTTCTCTTCTCTTCGGACCCTTTCGAACCAAAACACGTGGTGTCTACTGCCTACCTCGAAGCAATGGGCACATTGGCAGTAAAAGGACGGAACGCGGACCTTTGTAAAAGAGCACGATAGCCCGTTCGTCGCACTTCTGCCCAGCACATGTGTTTCGAAAATGTGCTGGCTTCTTTCTACCTGAAGCCTCTTGGCCTGGTGGGGTTCAACACATAATGGAACGAGGGAAACTATTTGGGGGTAGAATAAGTCGCTTGGAAAAGATCTTGTCAGTCAGAAAGCAATCACGTCGCAGAAATGTTCACTGCTCGAGAGTATTACGCGATGTTCTGGGTGTACCCCCCGAACAACGGGGACGCAAGTGCTGCAGCGTGAGAATGTGCGCGGGATTACTCACGGCTCCGAACGCCAAGTAAAAATTCATTTCCATCAATTTTTATAACGTAGAAAGAACACGTTCTAATAATACATTAAGTGATCAGTGTTAGTAGGCGTACAGTGAAGTGACTTCGGTACATGTGCGGCCCGGACGCACTTGACGTTTCGACCCTTAACTTTGGATGGTGTCGTGTACCTGAAATCAGCTGTACACTCGGCGCGTCTGTCGATGACCAGGATCGGTTGAGTGACCTAATGGCACAGGTTTTCAAGCTGCAGGTGAATTTCCGAACGGGTGAGTTTTAATTACATTATTGGCGACTAATATTTTTTAAATTTAACGCAGGCTATGATTTATTTCCGGCGATAACTCTCCAAATTTCTGTACGCAAATTTTTCTTCCCAGTTTTTAAACGGACTTATTCATTATCAACAACCAGTGTTGGCCGTTATTGAACTACGGATTTTTGTCACAATAACGAACTACGATCACTTTTCACTCGTTACCTGTTGCCTTACCTTTTCGTGTGTACGTTATTAGAAAATAAAATTTACATGTTCTTTATCCTCTCACTCCAAATAATTAGTATTTTCGATTCTTCTAAAAAAAAACAACTGTGTATTTGTCCTTTTACGTTACATATGATTTTCATCCATTCATCCTTCATTCATTATGCACTTTAAATGGCAAACAAACCATGGCAAAAGGTTAGATTTTTTTGTTACGTCTTTTTCATTTGCCATTCTACGCAATTTCCTGCGATGCATGCCGCCTTGCTTGTTCGTAGTCGCAGCGCGGCCCGGCGCGTGGCCACGCTAGCGCGGGAGCTCCAGCGGAAAGCTCCCGCTCTGATTGGTCGGGGTTTTTTCTTACTATCTCGAAAACGAAACCCCGGATCCCAAAACGGTTAAGGACTTTCGATGTCTTTTTCCATCAGGATATTGCATGTTCCGGGATGTACATCAATTCTGGGACACCCTGTATATTGTAACAAATTGCATTGCATTTACATTGCCAGATATTTATTTTTATACCAATAATTTAGAGTTTTTATGTAATAAGAAATAGATTTCTTATGTAGAGTCGCAGACTTCGAAGTTGTCCGGAGATGGTTCGACTGAGAAGCATTTCCTTTCACACAAGTTTCTGCAAATTTGTACCATGCATGTACAAAATAATATATATATTGTAACAAATTACATTGCTTTTAAATTGCTAGATATTTTTATACCAGCAATTTAGAGTTTTTATGTAACGTTTATATTATATATTATAGAAATGAAGGGGACGCACAGGACTGCGATAAAAATGATGCACAGGCTTGGATGGATAGAAATGAGGGGAAAGCACAGGCGTGGATGTTGTCGGGAGAAGAATAGATAGATAGACACAGCATCTTGCTTCGCACAAATTTATGGAAAGTGAAATAAGGTAAATCAACGAAATTATAAGCATACTAAACTAATTTTATTTATATTGTAGTTAAAAATTGCACTACATTTAAATTGCCAGATATTTGTATTTGTATACCAACAACCCCATAAAAAACTTCAAGAAAGTAAAAAAATACGCCAAGTACATGAAAATCACAAAAAATAGAAGATAATAATAATTACAAAATTAAAAAAAGATGTGAAATCAAAATGAGCTGCCAGTACATAAAGATGCTTTCCAATTGCGCTTTAGATGACACAACTACATATGCACGGCTAAAATTCCATTACTCATAATGGCTATTTATACAAAGAAAAAATGTATTAAATAATAATATGCAGATATATTTTTATACAAATAAATATTTTAATACGAATAAATATTTGATTCAAAATACTTGGCGCTGCGCAATCGAAAAATGTTAATTGCCTTAGTATTAATAATTTACAACAACTCCATTACAATATAAAATACATATACATACACATATTAGAAACGCAGTCAGATTTATTCTACATATATTTACACACGCACACACGTACAAGAAAGAAAGAAAAGGATTAATGCAATTTATACATATTTATTGAGTTTAACAACACCAATTACGGGCGCAGCGCCAAGTATTTTGAATCAAATATTTATTCGTATTAAAATATTTATTTGTATAAAAATATATCTGCATATTATTATTTAATACATTTTTTCTTTGTATAAATAGCCATTATGAGTAATGGAATTTTAGCCGTGCATATGTAGTTGTGTCATCTAAAGCGCAATTGGAAAGCATCTTTATGTACTGGCAGCTCATTTTGATTTCACATCTTTTTTTAATTTTGTAATTATTATTATCTTCTATTTTTTGTGATTTTCATGTACTTGGCGTATTTTTTTACTTTCTTGAAGTTTTTTATGGGGATCTCACTTCTTTTTACAAAGATTATTATTATCTTCTATTTTTTGTGATTTGTATATTTTCTTATTTTTCTGTCATTTATTATTATTATCTTCTATTTTTTGTGATTTGTATATTTTCTTATTTTTCTGTGATTTATTATTATTATCTTCTATTTTTTGTGATTTATATGATTTCATGTACTTGGCGTATTTTTTTACTTTTTTGAAGTTTTTTATGGGGATCTCACTTCTTTTTACAAAGATAATTTTAATAGGGACTGACTTTAGATAGTTTTTAATATTATAAATTACAAATTATCACGCGACAGAATTAAGTATAAATTCTATATTGTACGTAAGTTTAACAACTACGAACAGAAACCATGTGCACCGGATTGCCAATCTATATGTATTATATTATATGTATAGTACTTTGTGTACAATACATGTTGCGCGAAGCAGCATATGGCGCTGAAAGCAGCCTTTGGCGCTGGACGTATTTAACATTGAAGTGTATTAACAAACGCAATTAACACCTTTCGAAGAAAAATATGTATGCATTTTTAGCATTTCGTGGCCAAGCTTGTTTTTCTGCTCGTAAATCATCAACGGATACCCACGTTGTGCCCTTACCCCTTACCATACTCGTGTAGGGACCATCAGCATTAATTTTACCATGGTGGAAAATCGCTGTCTTATGTTTATAACAGTGATCTACCATTTGTATTTTAGTAGTAGGCATTGCTTTGACTTAGAAATTTTCCACTTTCGTTGTTGTTCCACTACTATCGTGATCGAACAAATGTAATTTTGCAATAAGAATTTGTTTGGAAGCAGTTATATCGATTTTGAAAATGAATGAAAAGATTCAATATTCTTATTGGTGTTGGTTTAGTATAGTATAAAAAAAGGAGATGAGAGCATACGGTAGAAAGTCTTGTGGCAGAAATTTAAAAAATGTTAATGGTAATTTAGCGAAAATGAATGAAGAGATTCAATATTTTTATTGGTGTTGGTTTAGTATAGTATAAAAAATAATATTTATTGGTGAATTGAAATATTGTTAATGGAAAACTAGTAAAATTAATAATGAATAGCGTAGCAACTATATAGAAATAGAGTGACATTTTGTTAAAGTAAGTGTAGATTATAAAATGTGTTCAAAGGAAATGAGAGCGTATGGCAGAAAGTCTTGTTGCTGGAAATTTAAATGCTGTGGTAATAATTCAACAAGGATGAACGAAGAGGTCCAATATTTTCAACACACAATTTATTGGTTTTGGAATAAAATTAGTTTAGTATGTTTATAATTTTGTCGATTTACCTTATTTGACTTTCCAGAAGCATGTGCGAAGCAAGATGCTTCGTCTTTCTATTTATTTAATCTTCTCCAGACAACTTTCACGCCTGTGCATTCCCTTCATTTCTGTTCATCCAAGCCTGTGCGTCCCCATCATCAATTCTACTATCCAAGCCTGTGCGTCCCCTTCATTTCTATAATATAATAAGCTTTACGTAAAAACTCTAAATTGCTGGTATATAAAAAATACAAATATCAGGCAATTTAAATGCAATGCAATTTGTTACAATATATAGTATGTTTATAATTTTGTCGATTTACCTTATTTGACTTTCCAGAAGCATCTGTGAAGCAAGATGCTTTGTCTTTCTATTTATTTAATCTTCTCCGGACAACTTCCAAGCCTGTGCGTCCCTTTCATTTTTATCAAAGTCCTGTGCGTCCCCTTCATTTCTATAATATAATAAGCTTTACATAAAAACTGTAAATTGCTGGTATATACAAGTACAAATATCAGGCAATTTAAATGCAATGCAATTTGTTGCAATATATATTATAAAAACTCTAAATTGCTGGTATATTTATAATTTTGTCGATTTACCTTATTTGACTTTCCAGAAGCATGTGCGAAGCAAGATGCTTTGTCTTTCTATTTATTTTTTAATCTTCTCCGGACAACTTTCACGCCTGTGCATTCCCTTCATTTCTGTTCATCCAAGCCTGTGCGTCCCCATCATCAATTCTACTATCCAAGCCTGTGCGTCCCCTTCATTTCTATAATATAATAAGCTTTACATAAAAACTCTAAATTGCTGGTATATAAAAAATACAAATATCAGGCAATTTAAATGCAATGCAATTTGTTACAATATATAGTATGTTTATAATTTTGTCGATTTACCTTATTTGACTTTCCAGAAGCATGTGCGAAGCAAGATGCTTTGTCTTTCTATTTATTTTTTAATCTTCTCCGGACAACTTTCACGCCTGTGCATTCCCTTCATTTCTGTTCATCCAAGCCTGTGCGTCCCCATCATCAATTCTACTATCCAAGCCTGTGCGTCCCCTTCATTTCTATAATATAATAAGCTTTACATAAAAACTCTAAATTGCTGGTATATAAAAAATACAAATATCAGGCAATTTAAATGCAATGCAATTTGTTACAATATATAGTATGTTTATAATTTTGTCAATTTACCTTATTTGACTTTCCAGAATCATGTGCGAAGGAAGATGCTTTGTCTTTCTATTTATTTAATCTTCTCCGAACAACTTCCAAGCCTCTGCGTCCCCTTCATTTTTATTGAAGTCCTGTGCGTTCCCTTCATTTCTATAATATAAAATAAGCTTTACATAAAAACTCTAAATTGCTGGTATATACAAGTACAAATATCAGGCAATTTAAATGCAATGCAATTTGTTGCAATATATATTATAAAAACTCTAAATTGCTGGTATATTTATAATTTTGTCGATTTACCTTATTTGACTTTCCAGAAACATGTGCGAAGCAAGATGCTTTGTCTTTCTATTTATTTTTTAATCTTCTCCGGACAACTTCCACGCCTGTGCATTCCCTTCATTTCTATTCATCCAAGCCTGTGCGTCATTTTTATCGGAGTCTTGTGCGTCCCCTTCATTTCTATAATATATAACAGGCCTGGGATTTAAGTGAACGCGGCGGCCGATTTTCAGAGTCAACGCCTCTTTTCCCCCACCGCACGTCTTGGCCCCCGCGGCGGCCTAGGAGCTACGCGCGGTTCATATGGTACGGGCCTGAAGCGCTCGAAGCTCCTTGGCCGCCGCGGGGGCCAAGACGTGCGGTGGGGGAAAAGAGGCGTTGACTCTGAAAATCGGCCGCCGCGTTCACTTAAATCCCAGGCCTGATATATAATATAAACGTTACATAAAAACTCTAATTTGCTGGTATAAAAATATCTAGCAATTTAAAAGCAATGTTGTAGTAGTTTATTAATGTTCCCCTCAGGGTTACATTCTCCCTTATCCTCTCCTCGATCCTTACATTTTCCTTACCCTATCTTATCCTAACTTAAACTTAACTTATCCTACTTATCCTACTCTCAACCTACCTATCTATTTACATATTTATAAAATCTTATTATACTCTTATACTATTTACAAACTAATTATACTATTTACAATATTTACACAAGCCCCACTCCTTTACATAGACTCTCCCCTCTCACTCGCTCGCTCGCTCTCCCTCGCCCGCTCGCACGCTCCCTCCCCGGACCTCCGCTTCCGCTCGGCTCTCCGTCCACTCCAATCCCTCATTCATTCCCCCGTTCCCCCACACACTCGTCTCCTCTCTTCCAACTTCCTCATCCACTTCTCTCCCTCTCCTTCATCTCCTAGAACTTCCCCTGCCATCTCCTGCCACCCCTTTTCTTCCCCCCACCCCATGCACTCCTCCCACACATGCTCCCATGTCTCCTCCCCCCTCCCACATACCCTGCACCTCCTCTTCTCTCCCTCCTCCCAGTATCTGCCCCCCCTCATTTCACTGCCCAGCCTGAACCTCGCCACTCTTCTCCATCTACTTTCCCCCCACCCCTTCTTTAAATACCCCGGTATCCCTTCTCCCTTCACTCTTCCATACCATTTGTTATATCTGGCGCTCCCTATCCTTTCCCACCTCTCCTCCTTCTGTACTTTCCATTCCCTGCTCACCAATTCTTCTCCTCTTAGTCCCCCATCCTCCCTCATCCTCTCTATCTCCTCCAGCGTCCATCCCCTCCCCTCAAAAAACTCTTTCCTTTCCGTTTCCCACCCCTCTAGCACCTTTCCCCTTCTTATCCTCCCCTTCACCTCCTCCCAGCACCTCCTTGCTAGTTCTCCCCCCTGTCCTTCCTCCAGCTTCCTCTCGAAAGCCCACGCCCTCATCCCCGCCCTGCCCTTCATCATTCCCCTCTGCGTCTCCTCCCTCACTATATACCCCGGTGTACTCCTTTCTACCCCCAACACCCACTTCAGGAACCTTTCCTGTATCCTCTCTATTTTTTCCCTTTCCCTCCATCCCCACACCTCCGCCCCGTACCCCACCACCGGCCATACTAGTCTGTCGAACAGCCAAAGTCTTCTTTCCCAATCTTTTTCGAACAGTCTCTTTCCAATCCCCCATACCTTTCCCATCACCGCGGCCCCCTTCTTCACTCTTTCCCCCACGTGTCCCTCTTGTCCCCCATTCCCCATCAGCGTGTACCCCAGGTACCTAAAACTCTTCACCTCTTCCAGCTCCTCACCCTTCCACCTCCAATTCACCTTCTTCCACCTCCCTCCCCCCCTCCTGCACCTCATGACCTTTGTTTTTCCCACATTCACTTGTAACCCCTTCCTATCCACATATTTTTCCAACTTCCCCATCAATCCCTTCATTCCTTCCTCGTCCTCAGCTATCACCGCCACGTCATCCGCGTACGCTAATGCGTACACTTTTCCCTCCCCCAGTTTTACCCCTCCCCATCTTCCCTTTTCCAATTCCTCGTCTAGGTCCGCGATTAAAAGAGTGAACAGGCTCGGGCTCAGCGGGCACCCTTGCCTCACCCCTCTCGCAGTCCAAAACCTCTCTCCTTCTTGTCCCCCCACCCGCACCCTACTTATTGTTTCCCTTAATACCTCCTCACACCTCACCACTATCTGCTCTCTCACTCCCCTCCCCCTCATTGCCCCCACTAATACCTCCCTGTCCACCGAGTCAAACGCGGCCTTCATATCTATAAACAACACTACCATATTTTTCCCCTTTCTCCCCACCTGCCTGTTAATCAGGTAATTTAAAACATATATATTATCAATACACCCCACCCCCCGCCTAAACCCCGTTTGACTCGGTGGCAGCAATCCTTTCACCTCCACCTCCACCCTCAGCCTTTCCGCTAACACAGACGCATACACCTTGTATGCCGTCTGTGTTAGGGTTATACCTCTATAGTCCTCCACCTTTCCGCCTCCCCCCTTTTTTATCACCGGGACTACCACTCCCTCCTTCCATCCTTCCGGCCACCCTTCCCCCCTCCACACCCTATTGCACATCACCCATAGCCATTCCTCTACTTCTGCCCCTCCGTACTTCCACACCTCGTTCGGGATCCCGTCCCCTCCTCCCGCCTTCCCGTCCTTTAAATTCCTTATCACCTTTCCTATCTCTTCCCTTCCTATCTCTGCCTCTCCATCATCCCACCTCCTCTTCTCTCCATCCCTTCTCACTCTCCATTCTACTCCCCCTAGCAAACCTTTAAAATATTCATCCCAATCTCCCATTGCTATCTTTTCATTTACCCTTCCTTTCCTCTTCCTTCCCCTATTAACCACCTTCCAAACCTCCCCCTCCGTTCTCACCCCTTCCACCTCCTTCAT
This sequence comes from Andrena minutula, assembly GCA_929113495.1. Classification (NCBI taxonomy): domain Eukaryota; kingdom Metazoa; phylum Arthropoda; class Insecta; order Hymenoptera; family Andrenidae; genus Andrena; species Andrena minutula. The sequence continues at coordinate 17,453,905 of OV815995.1, forward strand.
CCACCTCTCCACCTCCTTGCTCCTTTTTTCCTCGCACAACCTCCCATACTCCCTCTTTAACTCCTTGTATTTTCTCCCATCCCCTCCTTCCCTCCTCCATTTTCTCAGTTCTCTCCTCACCTTCCTTTTCCCCTCTCTACACTCCGAATCCCACCACCCTCCCCCCTTTTTCTTCTTCCCCTCTTTACCCATCTGGTCCATTGCTCCTTTTATCCTTCCCCGCAGCTCACTCCATTCCTCCTCCACTTCTTTCTCCCCTTCGCCCCTTTTTCCGAACTTCCTCATAAATTCCAACCTTCCTTCTTCCGTCCAATTTCCTCTGCCCCCTCCCTTTTCTCCTCCCTTTTTCCCCCCTCCCCCCCTCCTCCCTCCCCTCCCCTCTCAACCACACCACCACCGGATGGTGATCCGATTCTATCCTATCGCCTACCTCCATCCTCTCCACCTTTTCCCTTGTAGCCTCATTTCCTATCACATAATCTATCACCGTGTTCCCCCGCCCCCCTGTGAAGGTCCACTCCCCCTCCTCATCCCCCTCTATATTCCCATTCATTATTCCCCAGCCCATTTCCCCTATATGCCTGCACAATATCCTCCCTTCCCCATTTACCTCCTTATCCCTAGATCTCCTACTTCCCTCCCCCTTCCCCTCCTTCTCCTCCTCTTCCCATGCTTCTCCCCCTTCCTCCCCTGTACGCGCGTTAAAATCCCCCCCTATAACTACCCTCACCCCCCCTTCCCTCTCCTCCATCCATTCTCCTAGCTCCTCTAATTTTTTCTTCAGGTCTCCATTAACATATACCCCTACCACCTTCCACCAGCCCCCACCTATTTTCACCTTCTTAGCCATTATTCCCTCCCTTCCTCCTCCTCCCCCTTCACCCAATTCACCCAATTCCAGCCCCTTTCTCACACCCATTAGCATACCCCCTATCGCTCTCCCCCTCTTGTTTTCCCTCCTGGCCCATTGTTTCTCCCATGCATATCCCCTGGGTAGCCTTCTTTCCACTTGCTCCCAATCTTTCTCTTCGACCCAGGTCTCACTTAACACCATAACGTCCCATTCCATCAATCCCCTCCAAAAATCTTCATCCTTCCTCCTCACTTCCGCCACATTCCAGAAGGCCACCTTCCAAATCCCCCCCCCCTTTCTTTCCCCCTATTCTTTTTCTCCTCCTTTCCCCCCTCCCCTCCCCCTTCCGACTTCACTCGTTTCCCTGGTCCTCATACCATTTCTCCCTTATTTCATCCCATCTCCTTACCTTCCCATCCACCCACATTTTCATATATCCCACCTGCACTCTCTTACCCTTCTCTCTTTCCCTCTGAGCCTCCCTCTCAATCTTCCACTTCGCCCTCCTTTCCTCCTCTGTGAGGTCGTCCTCCACCCTTTCTCTTCTTCCTCTCAATTTGTTTTTCGCCTCCATTACTTTCCTCTTTTCTTCTCTTCCCTTCATACTCACTAGTGCCATTCCCCCTCCTTCCCTTCCTGTCTTACCTACTCTCTTCACCTCCTGTATTCCCTCCATCCCCAGCCCCATCCTTTCCCAAAGCCTCCCCACTTCCACCTTCACCTCACTTCCTTCCCCCCCCCAGCCCCCTTACCATCACGTTATTTCTTCTCCTCTCTCTTTCCTTCTTGTCCTGTACCACCTCTATCTTTCTCACTCTCAGTCCCCACTCCCCCTCATTCCCAGATATCTCTATATCCCCCCCTCCCCCTTCCGTTCTTTTTCCCATCTCTCCACCTTCTCTATCACCTCATCCATCCTTTTCTCTCTCTCTTCCATCTTTCCCAACATTTCTACCAAGCCTTCCCTCCTTCTCCTCTCCTCCCTCATCTCCTCCTCCCACCTCCTCCTCTCTCCTCTCCACTCTTCTTCCCTCCTTCTTCTCTCCTCCCTCTCCATTTCCATTTCCTCCCTATCCTTTCTTATTTCCTCCCTTAGCTCTTTCCTTTCCTCTCTGTCCCTTTCCATATCCTCTCTCATCCTCCTGATCTCTAGCATCATTTCTCTCATCATCTCTACTATTCCTTCCCCCCCCCCCTCCTCTCCTTCTTTCCCCCCCGGCTTTTCGCCTTTCTCCGGCGACCTCCTTGTCATCCCGCTCCTCTTAAACCCTCCCTTCCCCTCCATCTCATCCCCTATCCCCTCCTCCCTCTCCCTCTTTTTTCCATAATAGTTTTCTAAACTCCCCACACTGCTCCCTACACTACTTGTACTGTCCCTCCTCTTTTTATCCTCACCTCGTAATCCCCCCTTCCCTTTCTCACCCTCCTTTCCCTCTTCCATCCTTCCTGTGCCTGTTCACTCCCTTCCCCTTGCCTATTACCCCTTTTCACCTTCTTTGTTTTCTCCTCTCTTCTCTCACCTTCTTTTCCTTCCTACCTCGCGCCTTATCTCGCCTTATCCCCCACTTGAGTTTCCCGCCTTTTCGATCCTCTGTTTTATTTTTCTCCTCTCCCGCACTGTGTCGCCACTTTCCTCTCACCGCTCTTCGCTTCCTTCCCGCCTTATTTCACCTACCGGCACACCTAACCTCCAAACCTCCCCCTATCTCTGCTGCTTCTCCAGCCTACCCTACAGCCCGCCCTTTCCTTATATCCCTCGCTCTTCCTCACTACCCCAACTCTCTCTCGCATCCACTCTCCAGCCCTTCCTCACCACCTCACTCGTCTTTCCGTCTTACAGTCACCCGCTCACTCTCACTCAGCACTGACACGCTCGCGACCGGAAACGGAAGTCCTAAAAGCAATGCAATTTGTTATAATATATATATATTATTTTGTACATGCATGGTACAAATATCCAGAAACTTGTGTGAAAGGAGATGCTTCTCAGTCGAACCATCTCCGGACAACTTCCAAGTCTGCGACTCTACATAAGAAATCTATTTCTTATTACATAAAAACTCTAAATTATTGGTATAAAAATAAATATCTGGCAATTTAAATGCAATGCAATTTGTTACAATATATATTATTCTGTACATGCATGGTACAAATTTCCAGAATCTTATGAGAAAGATGCTTTTCTGTCGAACCTTCTTCGAACAACTTCCAAATCTGTGATTTTACATAAAAAGTCTATTAAAAAATTTTGGCGACTTACCTTATTAATTGAGACAATAATTCAGTCTCCTATGTAATGTATAAAAACTCGTGACATTTCAAATCAGACAACTTACTTTTTGACACTTAGCACCTGGTAGGTTATAAAATAAATATGCATACAAAGATGGATGACGATCCCGAGAGTCGACGACCGAAACATGAGTTAGTAGTGAAGGTGCGCGTGTAACGCGTAAACGTATTATGTTGACGAAAAATTCCTTGACGAAGAAGAAGAAGAATCTTACCGTTTCCGACTAATCCATGAGACGATATTATGATATCTCTGATATGCGTGGACCGATTTTATTGATTTTGGTCTTATTCGAAAGCTAATATGCGGTTTACATAAGAAAAATGTCTTTAAATTTAGAAAATATTGCAGGCGTGATGAGATATTAATGTATAAATGTCAGAATTAGGTTAGAGTGTCTCCGCGACGAGTAAAGGTACACGGCAGCGACATCGACATATACCGGGTGTTTTTCATGTACTTGGCGTCGAGACGCTACCGCGTCTCTAGATTTAGAGTTTTTATGTAAAGCTTATTATATTATAGAAATGAAGGGGACGCACAGGACTCCGATAAAAATGACGCACAGGCTTGGATGGATAGAAATGAAGGGAATGCACAGTCGTGGAGGTTGTCCGGAGAAGAATAGATAGATAGACAGAGCATCTTGTTTCGCACAAGTTTATGGAAAGTGAAATAAGGTAAATCGACAAAATTATAAGCATACTAAACTAATTTTATTCCAAAACCAATAAATTGTGTGTTGAAAATATTGGATCTCTTCGTTCATCTTCGCTGAATTATTACCATAGCATTTCAATTTCCGGCAACAAGATTTTCTGTCATACGCTCTCATTTCTTTCGGACACATTTGTAATCTACACTTATTATAGCAAAATGCCAGTCTATTTCTATATACCCTGATAACCAGGTCTGCCGGCAGATCCGGCGCAGTTTATGTCCGCATTCAACTACGGATCTGCCGGCAGACACTGACAAGGCAGGATCTGCTGCGGATCTGCCGTTCATCTGCCGGCAGATCCGCAGCAGATCCTGCTGCCCGTCCGACACATCCAATAGCGCCATCTGAAGGCAGGGTCTGCTGCGGATCTGCCGTCCATCTGCCGGCAGACCCTGCCTTGTCAGACCCTGCTGTCCATCTGCTGACAGACTGCAGGCAGGGTGGTTATCAGGGTAGTTGCTACGCTATTCATTAATTTTACTAGTTTTCCATTAACAATATTTCAATTCACCAATAAATATTTGTATCTAGAGACGCGGTAGCGTCTCGACGCCAAGTACATGAAAAACACCCTGTATATTGTCGACTGCTACCGTGTACCTTTACTCGTCGCGGAGGCATTCCAACCTAATTCTGACATTTATTATATTATATCTCCTCACGCTTGCAATATTTTGTAAATTTAAAGGCATTTTTCTTATGTAAACCGCATATCGGCTTTCGAATAAGACCAATTTCAATAAAATCGGTCCACGCATGACAGAGATATCGTAATATCGTCTCATGGAACTGTCGAAAATGGTACGATTTTTCTTCTTCTGATTCTCCTAGAAATTTTTCGTCATCAAACATTACGTATATATATTTTCGTCAATACGTATATACGCGTTACGCGCTCACCTTCAGCCAACACATGTATCGTTCTTCGTTCGTCGTCCGCCATTGTACGTACATATATATATACTATTTTGAATTTTATAACCTAAGTGCTAAGTGTCAAATAAAGTAAGTTGTCCGAATTTGAAAGGACACGAGTTTTTACACTAAATAAGAGACTGAATTATTGTCTCAATTAATAAGGTAAGTCGCCAAAATTTTTAATAGGTTTCTTATGTAGAGTCGCAGACTTGGAAGTTGTCCGGAGATGGTTCGACTGAGAAGCATCTCCTTTCACACAAGTTTCTGGATATTTGTACCATGCATGTACAAAATAATATATATATATTATAACAAATTGCATTGCTTTTAAATTGCTAGATATTTTTATACCAGCAAATTAGAGTTTTTATGTAACGTTTATATTATATATCAGGCCTGGGATTTAAGTGAACGCGGCGGCCGATTTTCAGAGTCAACGCCTCTTTTCCCCCACCGCACGTCTTGGCCCCCGCGGCGGCCAAGGAGCTTCGAGCGCTTCAGGCCCGTACCATATGAACCGCGCGTAGCTCCTAGGCCGCCGCGGGGGCCAAGACGTGCGGTGGGGGAAAAGAGGCGTTGACTCTGAAAATCGGCCGCCGCGTTCACTTAAATCCCAGGCCTGTTATATATTATAGAAATGAAGGGGACGCACAAGACTCCGATAAAAATGAAGCACAGGCTTGGATGAATAGAAATGAAGGGAATGCACAGGCGTGGAAGTTGTCCGGAGAAGATTAAAAAATAAATAGAAAGACAAAGCATCTTGCTTCGCACATGCTTCTGGAAAGTCAAATAAGGTAAATAGACAAAATTATAAATATACCAGCAATTTAGAGTTTTTATAATATATATTGCAACAAATTGCATTGCATTTAAATTGCCTGATATTTGTACTTGTATATACCAGCAATTTAGAGTTTTTATATAAAGATTATTTTATATTATAGAAATGATGGGGACGCACAGGACTTCAATAAAAATGAAGGGGACGCACATGCTTGGAAGTTGTTCGGAGAAGATTAAATAAATAGAAAGACAAAGCATCTTCCTTCGCACATGATTCTGGAAAGTCAAATAAGGTAAATCGACAAAATTATAAACATACTATATATTGTAACAAATTGCATTGCATTTAAATTGCCTGATATTTGTATTTGTATATACCAGCAAAATAGAGTTTTTAGGTAAAGCTTATTATATTATTATTATAGAAATCAAGGGGACGCACAGGACTTTGATAAAAATGAAGGAGACGCACAGGCGTGGAAGTTGTCCGGGGAAGATTAAATTAAATAAATAGAAAGACAAAGCATCTTGCTTCGCACATGCTTCTGGAAAGTCAAATAAGGTAAATCGACAAAATTATAAATATACCAGCAATTTAGAGTTTTTATAATATATATTGCAACAAATTGCATTGCATTTAAATTGCCTGATATTTGTACTTGTATATACCAGCAATTTAGAGTTTTTATGTAAAGCTTATTTTATATTATAGAAATGAAGGGGACGCACAGGACTTCAATAAAAATGAAGGGGACGCAGAGGCTTGGAAGTTGTTCGGAGAAGATTAAATAAATAGAAAGACAAAGCATCTTCCTTCGCACATGATTCTGGAAAGTCAAATAAGGTAAATTGACAAAATTATAAACATACTATATATTGTAACAAATTGCATTGCATTTAAATTGCCTGATATTTGTATTTTTTATATACCAGCAATTTAGAGTTTTTATGTAAAGCTTATTATATTATAGAAATGAAGGGGACGCACAGGCTTGGATAGTAGAATTGATGATGGGGACGCACAGGCTTGGATGAACAGAAATGAAGGGAATGCACAGGCGTGAAAGTTGTCCGGAGAAGATTAAAAAATAAATAGAAAGACAAAGCATCTTGCTTCGCACATGCTTCTGGAAAGTCAAATAAGGTAAATCGACAAAATTATAAATATACCAGCAATTTAGAGTTTTTATAATATATATTGCAACAAATTGCATTGCATTTAAATTGCCTGATATTTGTACTTGTATATACCAGCAATTTACAGTTTTTATGTAAAGCTTATTATATTATAGAAATGAAGGGGACGCACAGGACTTTGATAAAAATGAAAGGGACGCACAGGCTTGGAAGTTGTCCGGAGAAGATTAAATAAATAGAAAGACAAAGCATCTTGCTTCACAGATGCTTCTGGAAAGTCAAATAAGGTAAATCGACAAAATTATAAACATACTATATATTGTAACAAATTGCATTGCAGTTAAATTGCCTGATATTTGTATTTTTTATATACCAGCAATTTAGAGTTTTTACGTAAAGCTTATTATATTATAGAAATGAAGGGGACGCACAGGCTTGGATAGTAGAATTGATGATGGGGACGCACAGGCTTGGATGAACAGAAATGAAGGGAATGCACAGGCGTGAAAGTTGTCTGGAGAAGATTAAATAAATAGAAAGACGAAGCATCTTGCTTCGCACATGCTTCTGGAAAGTCAAATAAGGTAAATCGACAAAATTATAAACATACTAAACTAATTTTATTCCAAAACCAATAAATTGTGTGTTGAAAATATTGGACCTCTTCGTTCATCCTTGTTGAATTATTACCACAGCATTTAAATTTCCAGCAACAAGACTTTCTGCCATACGCTCTCATTTCCTTTGAACACATTTTATAATCTACACTTACTTTAACAAAATGTCACTCTATTTCTATATAGTTGCTACGCTATTCATTATTAATTTTACTAGTTTTCCATTAACAATATTTCAATTCACCAATAAATATTATTTTTTATACTATACTAAACCAACACCAATAAAAATATTGAATCTCTTCATTCATTTTCGCTAAATTACCATTAACATTTTTTAAATTTCTGCCACAAGACTTTCTACCGTATGCTCTCATCTCCTTTTTTTATACTATACTAAACCAACACCAATAAGAATATTGAATCTTTTCATTCATTTTCAAAATCGATATAACTGCTTCCAAACAAATTCTTATTGCAAAATTACATTTGTTCGATCACGATAGTAGTGGAACAACAACGAAAGTGGAAAATTTCTAAGTCAAAGCAATGCCTACTACTAAAATACAAATGGTAGATCACTGTTATAAACATAAGACAGCGATTTTCCACCATGGTAAAATTAATGCTGATGGTCACTACACGAGTATGGTAAGGGGTAAGGGCACAACGTGGGTATCCGTTGATGATTTACGAGCAGAAAAACAAGCTTGGCCACGAAATGCTAAAAATGCATACATATTTTTCTTCGAAAGGTGTTAATTGCGTTTGTTAATACACTTCAATGTTAAATACGTCCAGCGCCAAAGGCTGCTTTCATCGCCATATGCTGCTTCGCGCACCATGTATTGTACACAAAGTACTATACATATAATATAATACATATAGATTGGCAATCCGGTGCACATGGTTTCTGTTCGTAGTTGTTAAACTTACGTACAATATAGAATTTATACTTAATTCTGTCGCGTGATAATTTGTAATTTATAATATTAAAAACTATCTAAAGTCAGTCCCTATTAAAATTATCTTTGTAAAAAGAAGTGAGATCCCCATAAAAAACTTCAAAAAAGTAAAAAAATACGCCAAGTACATGAAAAATCAAATAAATCACAAAAAATAGAAGACAATAATAATCACAAAAATTGAAGATAGTAATAATAAAATAAAAAAAAAAGTGAAATCGAAATGAGCTGCCAGTACATAAAGATGCTTTCCAACGGCGTTTTAGATGACACAACTACATATGCACAGCTAAAATTCCATTACTCATAATGGCTATTTATACAAAGAAAAAATGTATTAAATAATAATATGCAGATATATTTTTATACAAATAAATATTTTAATACGAATAAATATTTGATTCAAAATACTTGGCGCTGCGCAACCGAAAAAATGTTAATTGCCTTAGTATTAATAATTTACAACTCCATTACAATATAAAAAACATATACATATACATATTAGAAACGCAGTCAGATTTATTCTACATATATTTAATTTCAATGCCATACGTAGCATATGCACACGCGCGCACGCACGCACACGCTCGCACGCGCGCGCGCACACACACACACGCATGCACGTACAAGAAAGAAAGAAAAGGATTAATGCAATTTATACATATTTATTGAGTTTAGCAACACCAATTCGGGGCGCAGCGCCAAGTATTTTGAATCAAATATTTATTCGTATTAAAATATTTATTTGTATAAAAATATATCTGCATATTATTATTTAATACATTTTTTCTTTGTATAAATAGCCATTATGAGTAATGGAATTTTAGCTGTGCATATGTAGTTGTGTCATCTAAAACGCCGTTGGAAAGCATCTTTATGTACTGGCAGCTCATTTCGATTTCACTTTTTTTTTTATTTTATTATTACTATCTTCAATTTTTGTGATTATTATTGTCTTCTATTTTTCGTGATTTATTTCATTTTTCATGTATATACTATACTAAACCAACACCAGTAAAAATATCGAATCTCTTCGTTCAGTTTCGCTAAATTACCATTAACATTTTTTAAATTTCTGCCACAAGACTTTCTATCATATGCTCTCGCCTCCTTTGGACACATTATGTAGTCTCTACACTTACTATAGCAAAAGGCCACTATGTCTATATAATTTCTATATAAGTAAGTTCTACGTTAAGTTGTATCCCCATTAAAAACTTCAAAAAAGTAAAAAAATACGGCAAGTACATGAAATCATATAAATCACAAAAAATAGAAGATAATAATAATAAATCACAGAAAAATAAGAAAATATACAAATCACAAAAAATAGAAGATAATAATAATAAATCACAGAAAAATAAGAAAATATACAAATCACAAAAAATAGAAGATAATAATAATAAATCACAGAAAAATAAGAAAATATACAAATCACAAAAAATAGAAGATAATAATAATCTTTGTAAAAAGAAGTGAGATCCCCATAAAAAACTTCAAGAAAGTAAAAAAATACGCCGAGTACATGAAAATCACAAAAAATAGAAGATAATAATAATTACAAAATTAAAAAAAGATGTGAAATCAAAATGAGCTGCCAGTACATAAAGATGCTTTCCAATTGCGCTTTAGATGACACAACTACATATGCACGGCTAAAATTCCATTACTCATAATGGCTATTTATACAAAGAAAAAATGTATTAAATAATATTAAGCAGATATATTTTTATACAAATAAATATTTTAATACGAATAAATATTTGATTCAAAATACTTGGCGCTGCGCCCCGAATTGGTATTGCTAAACTCAATAAATATGTATAAATTGCATTAATCCTTTTCTTTCTTTCTTGTACGTGCGTGCGTGCATGCGTGTGTGTGTGTGTGTGTGTGTGTGCGTGCGTGCGTGTGCATATGCTACGTATGGTATTAGAATTAAATATATGTAGAATAAATCTGACTGCGTTTCTAATATGTGTATGTATATGTATTTTATATTGTAATGGAGTTGTTGTAAATTATTAATACTAAGGCAATTAACATTTTTTCGATTGCGCAGCGCCAAGTATTTTGAATCAAATATTTATTCGTATTAAAATATTTATTTGTATAAAAATATATCTGCTTAATATTATTTAATACATTTTTTCTTTGTATAAATAGCCATTATGAGTAATGGAATTTTAGCCGTGCATATGTAGTTGTGTCATCTAAAGCGCAATTGGAAAGCATCTTTATGTACTGGCAGCTCATTTTGATTTCACATCTTTTTTTAATTTTGTAATTATTATTATCTTCTATTTTTTGTGATTTTCATGTACTTGGCGTATTTTTTTACTTTCTTGAATTTGAATTACTTGAAATGTGCTTATGCTACAATATTCTACGTTAGCAGTAAGAAATTATAAGTGAAAAGGGAAAATAGATGAGGGGATAACCCCAGAAAATGAAGTTTGTTAGGTTAGACATTTTTTTACTAGCAAAGCACCGAAGCAAAACATGAAATACACTTATTACACGTCCTATGCAGAAAGCAGTTATGAACAAACATTATAAATAAAATTGTGTTGGATGTTGAATTGTGTTAGAGTTAGAAAATAATCCAGAGTAGGCTTTGATAGTATAACGTCTTGAACCTTTATTATAAGGCCGGTAGTAACGAACACGTGCGTACAGTTCGGAGGCTTCCAGAAGACAGACCGGAATCGGTATCGTTACGTCACCACACACATACTTACATGCCGACATAAGGTAGTGGCGCGCGAATTCAATTAACTCCAACACGCTCCCTTAATACGCGCGTTAATTAAAACAGTGATACATTACTTAATATCTATCGCATTAATACAGAAATGATGCTTGTAATTCGGAAGAGGTTTCGTCAATATATCTGCTGGCATAAGATCCGTCGATAAATGTTTTAAAGTAAATTCTTCCCTCTTCAACACATCACGTAAGAAATGGTATCGAATGTCAATATGTTTAGTTCGCGGATGTACAACATCATTCTTAGCCAGTAATTGAGCGCCTATGTTATCGTTATAGATATCGATATTACATAAATTCTTACATCCTAATTCTTTCAAAAATTTTGACAAATAAACACAATCTTTCATTGCCTCTGCTAACGCAACATACTCGGCCTCGGTTGAGGATAAAGCCACACTTCGCTGTTTCGTCGCTTTCCAAGTAATTGGTCCATTTGAAAATGTTACAACATAACCCGTATATGATCGGCGATCCAATTTACAACGTCCCCAATCAGCGTCCACATATAATTTAGCGGGTACCTCAGATTTTCTGTAAACAATACTATAATTTAATGTACCTTTCAAATACCTTAAAATCCTTTTAGCTGCTGCCCAGTGTGATTCGTCATAGCAATTATTAAACTGAGCCAAAGCATTTACTGCATACGATATATCTGGTCTCGTTGCAATCGCCAAATACATGAGAGCTCCAATTAATTGTTGATACGGTATATTTTTCTTCTCTTCAGTCTTATTACTTTTGCTCAAATTTATATCTTTGTCCATAGGAGTGCTGACAGAATTGCAATCTTCCATACCAAACCTCTTCAAGAGATCCGGTACATACCTTTTTTGTGACATTACCATAGTTTGGGAGTCCTGTCGAATTTCTATTCCCAAACAATATTTAACTCTCCCTAAATCCTTTATGTCAAATTCCTTTGACAATTCCATTTTGACATCTTTTATCCATTCCTTATTTTTGGATATGATTAGCATATCATCTACGTAAATGACCATAAACAAAGAAGAGTTTCCTTTGCTTGAATGAAATATACAAGGATCAGCGACAGTAGGTTTCAAACCTAAACTTCTTAATTTCTTACATAATTTTTCATGCCACTGCCTCCCTGCTTGTCGCAATCCATAAATTGCTTTCTTCAAATGGCAAATTAAATTCTTATTTCTTCTCAATTTATTTAATAAATTTGTGGCTGTTTTCCTCATCTGATCAGGCTCATTTTCATCATTAGCTATGTCGGTTAGGAAGTCCATAAGAAATTCGGGTTTCTCCATGTATATATCTTCTGTTAGAGTACCGTTCAAATAAGCGCAGGTAACATCCATCTGCTCCACGGTCATCTCCATTTTAACGGATAATGCTAACAGCAAGCGGATGGATTCTAACCTCGCCACAGGGGCGAAAGTGTCAAAGAAATCCACTCCATATCGTTGAGCGAAACCCCTTGCAACTATTCTTGCTTTTCTTTTGGCTATATTCCCATCTGGGTTGTATTTGTTGGCTAGGACAGTCCTACAGCCTATTACTTTCTTCTCTAACGGACGCTCTGTGAGCTCGAAAGTATTGTTTTTAATTAAGTTTTTAACTTCTTCTCTTATTGCGTGCACCCACTTTGATTTATCTTCGCCCTCCAAAGCATCTTCAATTTGGACTTCGGCTATATTTGCTACCCATTCCATTAAGTTTGATTGCTGATGCTCAATTATTTCCTGCTCCTCTTCTTGATTATCATTATTTCTTGGATTTTCGTTTATCTCTTCTTCTTGACTTGTAGTTGCTTCTTCATTTCTTTGTACGGTACGGAATAATCTTTTAGGGCGTCCTCTTTTTCCCGTGCGTTCAAATTTGGGCCTTCCTGGGGCACGTCTTAATTGTATATCACATCTGTTTTCGTTATCCCCTTCATTCAAAATTTCTTCTCCAGTATCTCTTGTTTGTACTTCGTTATTCTCTTCATTTAATGTTCTTTCTTCAGTACTTCTTGTCCGTACTTCGTTATTCCCTTCATTCAAAATTTCTTCTTCGGTACCTCTTGTCTGTACCTCGTTATTTGATATTTGCAAATCAAATTCTTCATTGCACTTAGCAACAGGAACCATTTTTAAACCATTATCATTTCTACTTTTGACTGTGCCATTTGCTAATTCTGCACTTTCCAGTACTCGCACGTCTCTAGATACGACCACTTTATTTTCTTTAGGGAGCCATACCCTATAAGCCTTCGAGCTTTCCGAATAACCTATAAATATTCCCTCTTTTGTTCGTGATTCAAATTTATGTTTGTTTGGATTTTTATTTAAAATATACGTTTTCAATCCAAATATTCTTAAATGGTTCAATTTTGGTCGTCTATTATTCCACAGTTCGAATGGAGTAGTTCATTTTAAAATCCTAGTGGGACACCTGTTCCTTAAATAGTTAGCTGTCAATACTGCCTCGGCCCAAAAACTTTCGGCTAATTCAGCCCGTAAAAGCATACATCTGGACATCTGGATTAATGTACGATTTTTACGCTCAGCCACCCCGTTCTGCTGAGGCGTGTATGGGACTGTGAGGCGTCGTCGTATACCTTCATTTTTTAAAAATTCGTCAAATTTCTTGTTGCAGTATTCTCGTCCATTATCCGTTTGAAGGTTTTTAATTTTGTTTCCAGTGTGCTTCTCTGCATACACTTTAAATTCTTTAAACTTCTGCAACACTTCGTCCTTATGTTTTAAAAAGAAAATCTCGCTCCATCGAGAATAGTCATCTGTAAATAACAGTATATATTTGGATCCTCCTAGTGACTCCTTTGACATTGGTCCACAGAGATCGGAATGTACAATCTCTAAGCATGCTGTACTCCTATGAGTTTCCTTCGGGAAAGGAGTATTATTTAACTTTCCTTGAATGCATACTTCACATTGAGACATTTGTATTTCTTCCAAATTCTTTACTTTATTTTTTTCTAAAATGCTCAACATATCTCTAGAATTTAAATGACCTAACCTCTCATGCCAAAGTTTTAGCCACGACCCATTTTCGGATACATTGTTTACAATTTTTGCTTCTTCTTCTGTTTCCTGTACATAATATAAATTGCCATAACGTGTAGCCCTTAATTTGACTTTTCCATCTGGTCCTTCGACAGAAGCCTCCTTTTTGTCAAAAATAACCCGATTACCTTTATCAACAATTTTGGCAACGAATATTAGATTCGCTCTTAATTCAGGAACGTACAAGGTTTTTTCAAAATTAATATCTCTTACTTCCTGGTTTACGCAAGCTTTTATATGTACATTACCCACAGCTTCTACTTTCTCAGATTTATGACTCGCAAGATTTACGCTTCCTTCATTTAACTTATTTATTTCAATGAACTTGTTTGCATCTTTACAAATGTGTGTCGTGCAACCACTGTCCAGACACCAATAGTTTTTCTCTGGACCCCCAGTGAAGTTACACATTTCCTTCTCATTAAAATTTGCATAATATAAGTCTGGTGACTTACCTCTTCTGGGTTCGTACCTTTTCGTATAACAATTATTCGCCTTATGTCCCACTTTTTGGCATTTGTAGCATACAATAGTGGGTTTTACGAAAGATCCTCGAGTATTACCTTGTTCATGCGTATTTCTGCGGTTATGTACATTTTTATCCTTGTCGTATCCCTGCGAATGTCTGTTCGTTTCTTTATATTTCTCTTTATACTTGTGTTTAGCCAGCATCGCACCATGCCCCTCAGTATCCTTTTCGTGTCTAATTTCACATTCTTCCAATATCTTTACCTTTAAGTTGTCCACGTTTGGAAGTTCGTCTCTCGACTCCATGGCACATCTGAAATTTTCAAATGCTTCCGGTAAACTATTTAATAACATTGCACTCTGCAGACCAGGATTGATTTCGATATTCCTATCAGCCAATTTTCCAACTATATCAATAAATTTATTAATATGTTCCCGAACGTCGCCTCCGCTCGACATACTGTGAGAGGTCAGTTTTCTCAATAGTGCTGAAGTTTTTGCCGGACCCTGAGAGTCATATACAAAACGTAATTTTATCCAAACCTCATTCGATGTTCTGCATGTTTTAATTTGTTTTAGTTCTGAGGGACTGATGGATAAAATTAAATCTGCCCTGGCTTTCCTATCTTCCATGTCCCAATTATGGGCTTGTGCTTCGGATGTAGGATTTTCAAGGACCACCACCGGTCGGTTCACGTTTCCAATTACGTAATCCCATAATCCATTTTTGATTAGAACAGCCTCTACTTGGATGCACCAAGTGTCGTAATTATCTTTATTTAACTGTTCAATCTTTGTGGTGCCTACTACGCCGTTTGACATTTTTCGCTTACTTTCAAGCCACGTGCTTAACCTCACTTTTCGTTTGGCTACTTAATACTTTCACTTTATTAACAGAGAAATTATACTTATCTCTCTAATTGTTTCCTACCGATCTCTGGGCCCATAACCTGTTAGAGTTAGAAAATAATCCAGAGTAGGCTTTGATAGTATAACGTCTTGAACCTTTATTATAAGGCCGGTAGTAACGAGCACGTGCGTACAGTTCGGAGGCTTCCAGGAGACACACCGGAATCGGTATCGTTACGTCACCACACACATACTTACATGCCGACATAAGGTAGTGGCGCGCGAATTCAATTAACTCCAACAAATTGGACTAGTGAAAATACGCAGGCTGGATGCGCATGATTATTATATGGTCGGCTCCTCGAAGTGACAGAAAATATAACCTAAGTATATGCTACATGACAACAAATGTTTAGTGGCTATTTCGTAAATCGTGGTAGCGAGCCGATGAGAGTTTGCAGATTTGAACCAGAAGCACTATTATACAGGATAGATACCTGCTACTCTATTGATAGTCAATACTTTAGGGGGTGATTCTATGAGCCAAAATAAGACGAAAATGCATATAGAATACAATTTTTTAATATCGCGCTTCGTTTTCGAAAAAATTGGCTTTGAATTTCAGGTAAATACGTGTGCCATTTAGCAGGGAATCTAGACCGATAGAATTTCGGTTTCGGTCGCGGTCGCGGTCAGTGAGACCGACCAATATGGCATTTACGGTTCTCTCGACCGAACTAGAGAGCGACGAGCGGTCAGGAGTTTTCTCTCGTCCAAAACTCGAGAGAGAATTTCTCTCAGACTTTCGGTCTTGACCGGTCGCAAACGGTCGCGTTAATTTATGGAGAGATTTCTGTTCCTCTTCATAAATTACGAGTCGGAACGGTTCGGAGCAGCTCGGTTGTGTTCGGATCGGTTCAACCTAGCTGAATAAGCCGGGAAGATATGGATGCTATTTCTGCCGCTAACACTGTTTGTCACTCTCGTGAGGGGTTTGTTGATAGCAGACTTTTGCAGTTATTTATTACTGTAACACTGTCCATTCCAAACTACGTCGATCTGCGGAGATATTATTGTATTTCAAATACTAGTTATGTATTATTTTAATAGAAGTAGTTAATATAAATAAATCATTGTTAATATACAAATAACAAGAAAATGGTTGAAAATATAATTCTTCATGTGATTATTTTAAAAGTATGTCCAAGTGTGGAAAAACAGAAGATAGGAATGTAATAAAATTTAAATATATTTAACAATAGCATAAATAACAAATTTCACAGCAAAATTTATTATAATGTTTCAATTTTTATCTCTCGGAATAACGTGCGAAAATATTATTTAACATCATATGAATCAGTTGAATAAGCGTTACTTCTTCAATTTTTAATACGATATACATATATAAGAAAAGATACTGGTACATCGGAAAATACTCCTGTGATGCGAGTAGTACATCTAACGTAAGACAAGGATGGCCCCGTCATGATTGTACGTTGCCATTCTTTAGTACCTGTAAAAGAATCAAAATTAGTTTCTTATCAAAACAATTTGTGGGGAAAGTAAATTGAAGGATCGGATGCAATAAGAGGACTAGTGCTCGAAAATGGGAAAAATCGTCATATCTTCTACAATTATTCATTAATCAGTGTGAAAATTGGTGAAAAACTTGCTTGTATATTAAGGAAAAATTTTGTCGCAACATGTCATACAGGGTGTTACTCTACCTATAGTCAATATTTTGGGGGGTGATTCTACAGGCATATATAAGTCGAAAATCAAGAGTGACGAAATTGCGGTAAATGCTTCGTTTATTAATTATCGATGGTTAAAGATTGACGTCTGGATCGCCTGAATCAGCCTGAATGACGGCAACTCGACGCACAGCGGTCCGCGCGAGGCAGGCCAGCCAAGGGGCGTGCAGTGGCGGCGGATGCGTGACGGATTTGCCATGTGGAGCGCATACTTACTTACCTACCTCGCCGTAACTGTGACATACGATACTTGCAATAATTTATGAAAAGACGCAAACGTTGTTCAGCATTAAACCTGCCTACTCGTAAAAATCCACAAGGGCATATCAAAACCCGCCCAACGGGATTCTCAAGTAGACAGGGTGAATGCCATTGACTTTGAAAATATTGCCCTCAAAAATCACCCACACGGCCATCCAAAGCACCGCGATTGTCCCGTCCGCGATTGTTCACTTAATTACACACACGCACTACGATTAATTTTCTCGCGAGTGTACATGGCTTGGCGCACTGCGATTATCCCGTCCGCGATTGTTCACTTAATTACACACACGCACCACGATTAATTTTCTCGCGAGTGTACATGTCTTCACGCACCACGATTGTTCACTTAATTACACACACGCACCAAGATTAGTTTTCTCGCGAATGTCCATGTCTTCACGCACCGCGATTGTCCGGTCTGCGATTGTTCACTTAATTACACACATGCACCACGATTAATTTTCTCGCGAGTGTACATGTCTTCGCGCACTGCGATTGTCCCGTCCGCGATTGTTCACTTAATTACACACACGCACCACCATTAGTTTTCTCGCGAATGTCCATGTCTTCACGCACCGCGATTGCAGTCTGTGCTCGCGTTGACGACAGTCGTCAAACTGAGGAGACCTTGGCCAAATCCCTGCGCGAAGGACACGAACAACGTTACGAATAAACAACCTACATACAATGTATCGCTACACCTTCGCCGAGTGGCTGAAGCGATGATACACAGCTTATGCAATAAATTAAATTCTTTATTCTTCATGGAATCGATAGGTATGGCACTGACACCAATGGATTCCCTATGTTTTTCCGATAAAAATCATACCAAATGTAATGTAAATCGGATTACTTTTAACGAAGCTAATTTTACATGAGGCCCGCGTGTGCCTGTGCTAGAGAATCACAGCTGTTTCGCACGGCCAGTCAATGCCCCCGACGCGACCGTTCCGCGCTGAGTTTCGTGGCCTCCGACCGCGACGCTCGAGATCAGGGGGCCATACAATGTTGCGCACTAGAAAGCGACGAATCTGAAATTACAGTAAAGTCTCGTTAGCCGCTCGCTGGGCAGGACTGACATTGAGCACGTATCGTGACAAAACCCTAATTCGCTCCCATGTAATCGTAACTGCTTGACGCATGCGCGCGGCGGTCAGATAACCACGCACGGCTCCAGTCTTGCGCCATAGGCGAACTTGTCAAATTGAGCCCTTTATTATTGTACATTTATTTCAGATTATTGATGTCCTTACTCTCAATTTTTATTCGTAGTTTAAAACCGCTGTAGTACAATGTGTAGTATTTTATTTAAAAATTTATTTTCAGCAATGCCAGCCAGTGATGCCAGAATCGTGGGACGCGGGACCAAACGATCACCCCCACTATGACCTACCGTCGTCTCCCACTATGCCCTACCGGCGTCCCCCACTTTCTTCTCACCGCACTGCACACAAGCATATTTTTACTCTTGTCCGTGTGAGCTGCCTGTTGGGCTGCCGAGCACACGGACAGGGGTAGGGATATGCTTGTGTGCAGTGCGATGGGAAGAAAGTGGGGGACGATGGTAGGCCATAGTGGGAGACGACGGTAGGTCATAGTGGGGGTAAGCGTTTGGTCCCGCGTCCCACGATTCTGGCATCACTGATGCCAGCATTGAAAATACCATTTTGCACCTCTTGTCCACCTTACGCCCTAGCAGTTGCCTAATTTTGCAGAGTAAAGTCATAAATAATCTCAAATAAATGTATTATAATAAAGGGCGCAATTTGAGAAGTTCGCCTACGGTGCAAAAAAGACTTGAGCCGGGCCTGCGTCAAGATTTTGCGAAACGGTTCTCGTTGTCACCGTAACCGCTTGCGACCTTCGCGCACGCCCGTCACGCACGCAAAGGACGGAGTGTTGTGGCGTCCGAAAGACGAAGCGAGACAAAACATCAACGCGTCGTCTGTCTCGTAACTTTCCACGCTCGCTTTCAGTGCCTTCGCTCGCTCTCGTTCCATCTCGCTTTCGCCTTTACCGGACAAGAGTGAGAGAAAAGTGCCGGGGATAGCGAAAAGTCAGTATCGTGTACAGTAAATCGAACGGCTAACGAGACTTTACTGTATTCTGCATTTCTCATCAGATCTTTGCGAAAGTGGCGTCGATCGATTCCTTATGGAAAAACATAGAGAATCCATTGGTGTCACTGCCATACCTATCGATTCCATGAAGAATAAAGAATTTAATTTATTGCATAAGCTGTGTATCATCGCTTGAGCCACTCGGCGAAGGTCTAGCGATACATTGTATGTAGGTTGTTTATTCGTAACGTTGTTCGTGTCCTTCGCGCAGGGATTTGGCCAAGGTCTCCTCAGTTTGACGACTGTCGTCAACGCGAGCACAGACTGCAATCGCGGTGCGTGAAGACATGGACATTCGCGAGAAAACTAATCGTGGTGCGTGTGTGTAATTAAGTGAACAATCGCGGACGGGACAATCGCAGTGCGCGAAGACATGTACACTCGCGAGAAAATTAATCGTGGTGCGTGTGTGTAATTAAGTGAACAATCGCGGACCGGACAATCGCGGTGCGTAAAGACATGGACATTCGCGAGAAAACTAATCTTGGTGCGTGTGTGTAATTAAGTGAACAATCGTGGTGCGTGAAGACATGTACACTCGCGAGAAAATTAATCGTGGTGCGTGTGTGTAATTAAGTGAACAATCGCGGACGGGACAATCGCAGTGCGCCAAGACATGTACACTCGCGAGAAAATTAATCGTAGTGCGTGTGTGTAATTAAGTGAACAATCGCGGACGGAACAATCGCGGTGCTTTGGATGGCCGTGTGGGTGATTTTTGAGGGCAATATTTTCAAAGTCAATGGCATTCACCCTGTCTACTTGAGAATCCCGTTGGGCGGGTTTTGATATGCCCTTGTGGATTTTTACGAGTAGGCAGGTTTAATGCCGAACAACGTTTGCGTCTTTTCATAAATTATTGCAAGTATCGTATGTCACAGTTTCGGCGAGGTAGGTAAGTAAGTATGCGCTCTACATGGCAAATCCGTCACGCATCCGCCGCCACTGCACGCCCCTTGGCTGGCCTGCCTCGCGCGGCCCGCTGTGCGTCGAGTTGCCGTCATTCAGGCTGATTCAGGCGATCCAGACGTCAATCTTTAACCATCGATAATTAATAAACGAAGCATTTACCGCAATTTCGTCACTCTTGATTTTCGAATTATATATGCCTGTAGAATCACCCCCCAAAATATTGACTATAGCTAGAGTAACACCCTGTATGTACCTCAAAATTGTCTCGATACTTATTAACGGCGAACGTTGAATAACATGGGTTATGTCCAGTATTACTTTTTAATTAAATAATATTACATTTTTTAACATAAGGGTTTTGTGCATACATTTTACGGCTTCGCTAGAGTTTTCTGAAGTTATGTTTTAAGTTTCATAACGATCCGTGAATATTTATTCAAGTTATCGCAATTTATGTTTTAAAGAAATAATGATTTTGGAGGATGAAAAATATTTGGTTCATAATTTTTAACTCGAATAGTAATCATTGGATAAACAAATTGTAAAGAGAAAAAATGTGTGTCGTGACGAGCTTTACAACACTATATTTGTAAAGTAGAATTTAACAACATTTAATTTTCCAATCTTTCTTAGCGTTTGGTCAATACTTAATTATTCCCATTTTCGAGGGTTAGTCCATTAATTGCACCCGAGACTTCAATTGTGCTTAATAAACATGAAACTTATCTTTTGACGAGTGGTGAAGAAGCCATAATGCCCATATCACGGTCGTCGCTTGAAATCCTTCACGTCCCAGGCCAGGCCTGGGATTTAAGTGAACGCAGCGGCCGATTTTCAGAGGCAACGCCTCCTTTCTCCCGCCTCGCGTCTTGGCCCCCGCGGCGGCCCAGCAGCTAGGAGTGCCTCAGGCCCGTACCATATGAAGCGCGCGTGGCGCGTTGACAAAACAAAAACGCACCGACAATCGTGCTCTCTGGGACGATATGGAAGCCTATTGATACAATGTCACGCTAATACGCCACGTGCGGTTCACGTGTTACGGGCCTGAGGCGCTCCTAGCTGCTGGGCCGCCGCGGGGGCGAAGACGCGAGGCGGGAGAAAGGAGGCGTTGCCTCTGAAAATCGGCCACCGCGTTCACTTAAATCCCAGGCCTGTGCCAGGCCACTGTTCCTCGTCCGTTTCGATCCAATGGGAGGTGGTTGCCATTTTGCATTACCTGTAAAAGATTCAATAGTAGTGTCTTAGCAAGACAATTAGGGGCGAAAGTAGATTGTGCTTAATAAAAATGGAACTTATCTTTTGATGAGTGGTGAAGAAACCATAATGCCCATATCACGGTCGTCGCTTGAAATCCTTCACGTGCCAGGCCGCTGTTCCTTGTCCGTTTCGATCCAATGGGAGGTGGTTGCCATTCTGCATTACCTGTAAAAGATTCAATAGTAGTGTCTTAGCGAAACAATTAGTGGCGAAAGTAGATTGTGCTTAATAAAAATGGAACTTATCTTTTGATGAGTGGTGAAGAAGCCATTGTTACGTGCCGCGGCCTTTAGTGTTCGAGCGGCGCGTTTTAGACGGCCAAATTCTGATCAGGGGTATCCCACAATCTTTGATTATCAGAATTTGTCGTATTTATGTAGGTAATGGCAAGGAGGCTCGCCGCACTCGCAACAGTCAATTATTTTATTTACTTATCTAAATACCTTATCAGAAGGATAAGGGGTAGATTTTGGGATCGTTGGTGCTCTAGTCCCATACGGGTCTTTTCAAAGGAATCGGACAGGTAATTAATGAGTATAATTTAATGAATAATAAAGCTTTAATGCCGAAATATTGGATGGTTGTAAAACATATAGTACTGAATATGTAAAGTAAAATTAATCAACAACAAACATAGACTTTCGCGCAATCGGGCACAATTCCTGATTAGGGGAATCCCACAATCATTTGATTATCAGAATTTGTGTTAAGTACGATTCAATCATAATACAGTGTACAAAAGAGATAATAGGTGCAACTCACCAGACAGTCGATATTGTATTGACAAATATATTTTTGTGGTTTTTGGTTGGAATGTTTTCCTGTGGTTTGATGATATACCTAAATCAGAAAAAGAGATAAAACGCAAATACACACACACTTGGTTATATTAACGAATAAATCTTAATTGAATTCTAAACGAGACTGAATAATAGTGATTTTAACAGAGCAAAATGAATGATACTTTTAGTTTATAATTTATAATTTAATCAAAGTTTAGTAAATAGGATTGTTTCGCAAAGTCGAGTCTTTCACGCGGTTTCACTATAAACCGGAGAACTCTAGCTCTAAGACACTTGCGGACCCAGCGACACGCACCTCACGATTTATCGTCACAGAGTGTCGCAGCTTCACGCTCTCGGCAGCGACCAGAGTGGGTCCGTACCGAAAATGCTTACGCTGCATTTTATCCCTCGGCCGCGCTACCATGGGCCCGTCTACTTAACGAGGCGGTATGTGTGTGTTCTCACGCCCATCCATCAGACTCCCGATTCAAATACATGATCAATCCTTACAGGACATTCGTACGTACAGGAAAACATGACATCGCACATTACAATTTCACACATGCTGAGGCCTTCCCTGAATGTTCATAAATTTATATGCACAATTTCTGACTAGGGGAATCCCACAGTCCTTGGACTATCAGAAATTGTGTTATGTATCTAATTTTAACCAAACAACTTTGAATTAATTAATTTATTTATTTACACGTGCCCCGAAACGTGCGACAAAACCGTGAGAAGGCGCGACTCCCTGCACCGGATGTAGGGTATACAATTCCGTCAATCTTCTAAGAAGTGATCCAGTCTGCGCATTCCTGCTGTAGCCGTTACTGATTATGTTACAATGTTTAACGCGACGGTCAGAGGTGCTCTCAACGAGGGTTTTCCCACAATGCTGCAAGGCATTGTTGAAATACATCCCAGCCGCTTACACAGAACGGATTCGGCACAACAGGAGAACCACTGGTCCTTTCGAACGCGACTATCTGGTGAGAACGCCGCTGCGTCAGCACCGCCTTATCGGTATCGCGGGACGGTAATGCGTCGAGGCGACGACGCTCCAAGAAAGGGGTTTTTGTTATATCAAAAATATTATTGATTAATGGGCAGGAGTATGATCAACGAGGGATTTCCCATAACGCTAGGCGTTGTTGATGCATACCCTGACCAGAAAGAAAAATCTTACGTTCCGAACGTAACACCATAATACGATGATATCGGCGCACTGATTCGGTCACACACAACAAATAATCAATCAGAAGCTATTTTGCAATAAAAACAAGAATATTCAACGTTTCGGTCCCTGATTTGGACCTTCTTCAGGAAAGAATATATATTGAATTTGCACTTGCTAATGAACCGTCGCACCAGTTTAAATCTGTGCAAGCGACACGCGAGTCGGTTGGAAGATGACTGAGGTAAACAGCGAACAAAGCAATAGACACCAGAAGGTGATTTGGTTTTGCCACAGTTTGTCTCACCTTCTGGTGTCTATTGCTTTGTTCGCTGTTTACCTCAGTCATCTTCCAACCGACTCGCGTGTCGCTTGCACAGATTTAAACTGGTGCGACGGTTCATTAGCAAGTGCAAATGCAATATATATTCTTTCCTGAAGAAGGTCCAAATCAGGGACCGAAACGTTGAATATTCTTGTTTTTATTGCAAAATAGCTTCTGATTGATTATTTGTTGTGTGTGACCGAATCAGTGCGCCGATATCATCGTGTTAAATTGTGCGGTCGAAATTTGATATTTAATTTTAGTAACACCATAATGTCCATATCAAGGTCTTTGCTTGAAATCCTTCACGTGCCAGGCCGCTGTTCCTCTTCCGTTTCGATCCAATGGGGAGGTGATTGCTGTTTTTCCGTAGTCGATACCCGCGTCGAAGTCCCTCGATGACGATGTTGTTCCTTGATGTTGTGATTGCAGTTATTATATTCACTACACTACACTACACTATAATGCACTACACTACCCTGCACTAGACTACAGTACACTACACCGCACAACACTACACTGCACAACACTACACCGCACAACACAGCCACTCACGCTTACACTAATTAATAATATTACGACTTAAATAATGTATTACATCTAACAACCATTATATCATCGATGACATGCATTTGTAGATTATATCACAGATTCGAAACTACATGCTTTACACCGGAAAACAATCTCTCCACGCTGACTTGTGTAGCAGGTACACTCTGAACTACACACGCTAATTTATATAATACTGGTTCCGCGGTTTTCATTGATTCCCAATATAATAATAAATCTGCATCTTTGGAAACACGCTTCCACGAAAGATATGAACATAAAATATTGTTAATATTTATTGCGGTTTGGGCGGGGGATGAATTTATTTCCGTTTCAGGTTTTAACAACAACCGCCCGATATCGTCACATTCATTCTCGCACTCATTCACACTGCTCGCTGCCACATTCTCGCCATTCTCTACTGTAAGATCATGCAATCTTTTCCATAATGACACTAATTGTTCTTTCGCCGCTGTTTTATCCGATTCGCTCAATAATACATTATATCGTGGATCCATAAAAATCGCGGCACGAAACACATCATTCTTAAATAAATCACGCTCGCGGTTTTCCATGCTGACTATTAATGCTTTTGACGCGACGGTATCGAGCTTCTTCATATTAATTGTACACGTCAGCCATGCTCTGAAAAAGTCGTCCATTACGAGTTGCTCCTCCTACAACTGTTTCGTCGCAATTTTCGCGGGTCCTAACGCGTCTACAATCTCTTCTAATTGCTTTCAGGTCGCTTCGGTGAATTCATCGGAATTGGAAGCAATTTCGCGGCACACATCTCGCTTGTCGTAAACATATTTACACATATCGTAGGTCGAATTCCAACGCGTCGGGCAGTCGATTGGCGGTTTTAGTAAACCTAGGGCCTTTAGGGTCACCGACATTGAGGGTAGGCGCAATTGTTTGTTAAGTTCCCTAACTTTCTCGATGACCCCTACGTATGGATCATGCTTAATTACACCACACACTGCGAGTTGCAATGTGTGCGCAGCGCATCTCACACCTTTTATTTCCAAATCCTTTTCCAAATCCCATAACGGCAAGTTCTCCGTGGTATCCTCTTCGCCGCAGTCCTCTTCCAATTCACTGGGTTGTTCCTCTTGAATTTCCTCGGCCATAAGTTGTACGCACTTCATCATGTTACTCGCATTGTCTGTTGTAACTGAATACACATTACGCAAAGTTAGTCCGTACATCGCTAATACACGCTTAATTTCTAATTTCAAAGTCGCCGCTGTATGAGACCCGAGTATCTCTTTAGCGCATAATGTTCGCAACACTACCTTACCGTCCTTAATATATTGTATATTCAATCCGAGAAACGATCGTCCAAGACGCGACGCGGTGTCGACTTTTAAGCATACCAAACGGTCTATAATTTCGTTCTGAATATCGCGGCGAATACACTGTGCCCGCACCGTTATTTCAGACCTAATGTTCTCCGCGTTTATAATAATTTTATTTTCCAATCCTGCGAGGATTGGATGTAATAACTTTTTAAAACCACTGTCTTCCATTAAGGATTATTGTAATGAGGTTTGAAACTGTGCATTGTGACGTGAATTTTAAAGAGTTGTCACGTCCCGGGTGAAAGGTCTTAGGGGACAATGACGGTGGGGTTGAGGAAATTTAGGCGAGGATCTTGAATCCTACACGCTGAGGGTAGAGGGAGTTTAGGCGAGGATCTTGAATCCTACACGCAGGGGTGGAAGGAATTTAGGCGAGGATCTTGAATCCTACACGCTGGGGTGGAAGGAATTTAGGCGAGGATCTTGAATCCTACACGCTGGGGTGGAAGGAATTTAGGCGAGGATCTTGAATCCTACACGCTGAGCGACCAGGGAAGGTTTAATAACTGGTGTGTATTGGGGAGACACCCGTTAGAGCACTTGTTTTGGTTTGCTTAGGTAATCGGATTTACCGCTGCATTATTGTAAAAGACACATGTAATACTTCGCGAAATTCGACTAGTCATACGGTTAAGGGGTTAGGCCACCCTGGACGGAGCAAAATTGCAGTCATTTTCGGCATTTTTTTTTAGGAAGATGATAATATAAACAAGAAGTTTAATATGTACTCTGTTATTATACAACTCTCGCCAGAAAAAATCGTATTTTTTATTCTTACAAAATGGCGGCGGTAGAGTCGTGATACGCAAGATCTTGAGGAGCGACGTTTTAAACGGTGTTCAATCTCACGGCTACATCGTTTGACCTAGAACACAAAACCAAAGAGATTTATATTTTGCATGCCTAAACCTATGGAAGTACGTAGGAAAATCCAGAAACATTAATTTGTCTCGAAATGGCGACCATGGGGAGAAAAAAATGCATTTTTTTTTTATAAAATTGTCAATTGCCAAGAACATATTCAAGATATCGCAAAACTCCTACGTACTTCCATAGATTATTCATAAGAGAAGAGTGTCTCCAAATTTCAAATCAATCGGATGAAAATTGTGGAAGTTATGCGAAACACCGTTTTGAAAATGTCATTTCGAGAAAAACGCGTTGAAAGTTTTACTTCACATTTTTTACGAATAAAGTGAAAAAATGCAACTTTACCTTTACTCGGCGATTCCTGTGCCATATAACTGCCCTTCCAAATTGACGTCAGCCTGTTCAGACTCTTTTCTAAAAGATTTTGAACTTTTTCGAGTCTCTTTTGTTGCGTCCGACATAGCGCGCTCAGCAGCCTTGATGCGACTCGCGTCTGCCTCCATGCAAAAATTGTAGCAATTTGGTCCAACTGTCATTTGCAATATCTCCATAATTTCCATTAAACTTATGAAGCCGTCATTAAATGTGCAAACTGCCATATCTGCTGCAACATCGACCAGTAGTTTGCCGCTAGAAGTAGTTTTGGGTGCTATCGACCACACGACTGAGTTGAACGATTCGTTGTTGTTTTGAGTATAGCCTCCTAAACAACGATGCAATAAATCGTTTCTGCTCAGTTCTTCATATACTGGCTTTATATGATCGAAAACCATTTTACTCATTGGCGGTTTATGCACATATGTGGCTAGTTTATTAGAAGCTTTTGCTTTCTGCCACGTACACCACGAAGTCTCGCCAACCGGGCATCTGTCGTGCTGCGGATTTGCATCCGTTGAAATTTTATGGTAAACAGTGACCCATATTGGGCCCAAATATGGGTTTTCCAAAACTTGCATACCCCATTGAGTACCCTCATAAAATGAAAAAAAAATTTGGCCCAGATCTCCAGTATTGGCTGCCCTAATAAAATTTACAACCCTGTTCCTACTATGCCTCGACGGTAATGGTACGGCATTTAATAGCTGCCATGGTCTAAACTATTGTTATTACCTTCTATATTTATACACTGAAACTTTTATTCGTCAGGTAAAGCCGCTTTTCATTCCTGACGAAGTCAGGCGGCCGCGGTAGCGCTAGCCGCGCCAACGATCCCGGGCGCGCTTCGATAAACCGGCTCTAAACTCATTTTAAAACTTCAATTTCGTATTGAAACTAATTGTATCTTATTCTTAAGACTATAAAGTATAATTTAAGACGAAAAAAAAATTATATTTTTTCGAATTTCCAAGGTGGCCTAACCCCTTAAGCGAAACCTATACGAAAGTAAGTTAGTAAACACCGTGACGCTTTCTGCGGTCGTTGCCCGTAATCAGCTGTTCCGGCAGCCTGTTTGGATTTAGGGATCTTCGTAGCCGAAGGATTGACACAATAATTCGTAGTTAATTTAAAGTAAAACTGTTTATTCACTTTATAGCTTCTGATAATATGTAATGCACTATTATTGTGCAGATAGTTACGGTTTATAATAATGGATTGGCGATGAATATAACATGTATATAATGGTTATAAGTTATGAATATGAACATGAAATACAAGATATATATATATTAATAAGCTAGGATGATTTACGCAATAGGCGTTAATAAGCAATGCAAATAGCAATACACAATAGTATGAGCGCAATAAGCTTTGCAATACGAAATAATGTGAATAGCAATACAAGATAATATAAGCGCAATAAGCGTTGCAATACAGGGTGATTGGCACGAAACGCCTGATCCGCCTCGCAACCGTGACGAGGTCAACCCAAACCCCCGTGGTGTCTCTCCGAAGGCTTTTGACCCTCGGAAGGGTTGGAGTACCTATTAGGAAGTGAGAAATCTTCGAATTCCTCATTTCTCATCAGATCTGTGCAAAAGTGACGCCAATGAATTCCTGGCGTTCCGTCGATTAAAATCATACCAAACATCATGCAAATCGGACTACTTTGACACAAGCTATTTGTGTTCCTTATGTAAAAGTTTTACAAATAGCTTGTGTCAAAGTAGTCCGATTTGCATGATGTTTGGTATGATTTTAATCGACGGAACGCCAGGAATTCATTGGCGTCACTTTTGCACAGATCTGATGAGAAATGAGGAATTCGAAGATTTCTCACTTCCTAATAGGTACTCCAACCCTTCCGAGGGTCAAAAGCCTTCGGAGAGACACCACGGGGGTTTGGGTTGACCTCGTCACGGTTGCGAGGCGGATCAGGCGTTTCGTGCCAATCACCCTGTATGAAACAATAAGAATATGAATAATTGGTATGGATGATGGTGATATACCGTGGTATTAATAGTAATTATAATCTCTTACGATGCTTGATGGTTGATGATGATTGAATTTAGTTTAAATAACACTTGGTTTGACGAGACCTTAAATGGTTTTCGTTGAAAGCGTTTCCTTTCGGCAAGGATATTTCGTCGAAAGAGGACTTCTGTCTCCGGGCCCTTGTATTTATATGATTTTGCAAGGGGTTGTGGGGTGTACGCGTATGGACTTTGCCCTGCTTATATAATATTTTACAGTATGAAGGGGGGTGCGCAGTATGCACCTTGGGCTAATTATAAACATGTGTCACGGTAGCTTTTGGGGTTTTTGCAGGGACCAAAGGTTGATCTATATTTGGACTCGCAGTTTTTCTTCTAGTGTTTTTATACATGTGATTTTGAATTGCTCAACTCCTCGAATGGATTTTGGGTGTTTTAATAGGAAAGGGACATCGGTGGGTTTGACTGCTTTGGTCATTTACAGGGTGTGAGACGTGGTCTCGATTTAAGATATTTGTGGGGCGAGGGACTAGTTTAGATTCGATGTAAGAGAGGAATTTGTGCCGCGTTGGGCGAATAAGGGAAGGAGATTTAATGATTGACCGTCTTGAGATGGGGACCGCTAAGGTACATCGCCAAGGCGGCCGAGGTCATTGGTAAAGGGGTAAGAATTGAGGTTTGGGGAAGATTTGAGTGGATTTGTAGATTGATTTATAAAAGAGTTGAAGTAACCGCGCGCGAAAAATCTTGGGGCGTCACAGAGTCCATCCTAGAAAGGAGCTTATTTTTTAAGTAGCATTTCAAGGAATTATTTCTGTTTATGTACAAAAAAAGGCAGAAGGCCAACATCGTACATTAGCCAGCTGTGAAAATGCTTTGTAAATTAACAGTTTTCAAGTTTTTGTTCTACTGAAAATATAGAAAGAGAAGTTAGAGAATAATTAATGAAAAAAGTAGAATATTCGCACCGGATTTTGAACCTCGGACTTTCTGTTTGCGACCCAAGCTCTAGGATTTCGGTGAAATGAATTCTTGGCGGAGAGAGCCGGCCAGGCAGCGCGGCACACGGACAGAAGGTAGGGTACGCTTGTAGTGGTGCGGTACAAGCCAGAAGCGGATCGCATCTTTAGCAACAAATCAAGCTTCGAAAATGTTTTATAAATTAAAAGTTTTCAAGTTTTTAGTCTTCTGAGAATATAGGAAGAGAAATTAGAGAATAAGTAAAGAAAAAATGTAGAACATCCCCACCGGGATTTGAACTCATGACTTTTTGCTTGCCACACAAGCGCTTCGATGTCGGGAAAACGAATTCTCGCCGGAGAGCGCCGGCCAGACAGCGCGTATGGCACACGGACGGGTATGCTGCTTGTGTGGTGCGGTACAGGCGCTAGAAGGGCGTAACGTTTGGTCCTGGAGTGTTGGTAGGATCCGTGGGCGAAACCCACGGTTCTGGCATGCCCCGTTTCAAGTAAGCGAGGGGCGCGTTTACAATACCACTCGCACCCCGTATTACTTCAATCAGGACGAAACATAAAATCGACTGGTCCCGTATCCGCCTAAATGGTGTCATTTATGCCAGCGAAAGAGTTTCTTTAACTGCTTTTGTTTGAATCGCAGTAGGGATTATACCCAAAAGTCCCTGTTTCATATAATGTTATGGTTCAACGCAAATACAGGGTGTTTTGTCCTCGCCTTAGAGAAACTTAAGCCTTGAAATGATCCATGGACAAAATCTCGCGATGCGTCCTTTCGCGAGCGAATGAGGGTCTATAGGTATAACAATAAAGTGCTATTTACGAGTGGCTAAATCACGACCATGAAGCCCTGAGTAAAATAGCAATTACTAAAAACAATTTGAAACCTTTAACAAGCTGGGACTACATTTTCCATGTTAAGAATGGTGTGGTAAACTACGAAGAGTTGCTTTTATTGTAGGATTGGGCGTTCTCGACAGTCGACAGCAGAGCTTTTTCTCCCCCAGACAGCTCAAGCATCGTCGAATAAAAACCGTTTCAAACATCTTACATAAACACACCGTGTACTCTCTTCATAAAAGTGAAATTGGTTCCTGAGTTACAGAACATTTCTAACTTGGATTTAAATTTTTTAATGTCTTACGACGTTAATTTTAAAGAATCCCTTTTTAGAATGTGCTTATTTTGTAGTTAGAATTTCAAGGAATTTGGTAATATTTTCTCCAAGTTTTAGATTCCTTCGAAGAGACCTTTGCAAAATAAAAATTGGTTTTGTAATTTACTATCATACAAAAATATTTTTCTAAATTCTTATATTTCTTATATTTTTATATTTCTAGATTCCCAAAAATGGTAGGATAACTGTGATGGCGATTTTAAAGAAATTCATGAACTTTATTAAAAATGTAACATAAGGTTCTTCTTATGATATGTATAAAGGACATCAAAACACATTTTTTTGCAACACCTGCATGCAAATTGGTGTTTTTTATGCCTGTTGGGCGGTAGCAAAATGAACAATTTCAGATGTATTCGCGTTTTCTACTTTTCTCCCAAGGGAAAAAGACTTTACGTGCATGCGTATTCGCACTTTTTTACTTTGCTCCCAAGGAAACCAGAGTTCGACGTTACCCTGTGATATGAAGATGCAGTTATTCAACTAATCCTTATGGATCATGTGTGTTTTATCTTGATATTACAACTGTCACAGCACCCCTTTTTATTAAAAGATAGAATTAAAAGATAAAATGAGTAATAATGAGAGTGATAGCGATACGGGATACCACACGCCCCCTGAAGTAGCAGACGCTGCAAAAGCGATTGAAGAAATGCTGCCATCAAAATCAAAAGAAAAGTACTAGACGATATACAAAAAATTTATGGAGTGGCGCGATAACCCCAAATTAGAATCATTATCGGAATCCGTAATTTTGGTAATACACGTATTTATTAATTTCGACAGAATAAAAAAGCAATCGAACATACAGATTTTTTTGCTCACGCTCAGCAGGCGTAAAAAACACCCATTTCCATGCAGGTGATGAAAAAAAATATATTTACATTTTATTACATTCCTATTTTCTGTTTTTCCACACTTGGACATAGTTTTAAAATAATCACATGAACAATTATATTTTTAACCATTTTCTTGTTATTTGTATATTAACAATAATTTATTTATATTATCTACTTCTAGTAAAATAATACATAACTAGTATTTGAAATACAATAATATCTCCGCAGATCGACATAGTTTGGAATGGACAGTGTTACAATAACAAATAACTGCAAAAGTCTGTTATCAAAAAACCCGTCACGAGAGTGACAAACAGTGTGAGCGGCAGGAATAGCATCCATACCTTCCCGGCTTATTCAGCTAGGTTGAACCGATCCGAACAGAACCGAGCCGCTCCGAACCGTTCCGACTCGTAATTTATGGAGAGGAACAGAAATCTCTCCATAAATTAACGCGACCGTTTGCGACCGGTCAACCGACCGTCGGCCGACTGGTCATGCCTTCGGTTTGGTTTCGATTGGTCTCGTTAAAAGTACGGTCTGAGATTCCCGGTCGAGAGGCAATCGGTCTGGAGTTCAGTTTTCCTCCACAATCTCTCACTGTTACGGTCACAACAGCGGTCGCTTTTCGCTTCGCTTAGTGGTCGCTAGACCGGTCGCGACCGGTCAGAAATTCGGTTTCTGCTTCGGTCTCAACTCCCTGCCATTTATCCACGTGATGGGCACGCGGAGGTAAGGGGGGCAGGATGGATCCCCGTTCAGCGGCCTGTAGACGGTCGATATTATTGTGCAATATTGAATATTCAATAATATTCAATAGTGTTGTATATTCAATATTGCACAATAATATTGACCGTCTATAGGCTGTTTTAGGAGTACGTGTATGCAGTTAAAAAAAATTTGTAAAAAAGTTAACAATGGGGCCCTTCGGAATTATATCCCAAATCATTATCGTATTTGTAACGTTGTATCTCTAAAAATTCATCGAGGGACTGCAGGGTGGTATTTCACTTTATGAACCGTTGTAAAATAACGAAGAAACGAAGCGTCCGATAAACACGTGTCGTGTGCCTTTCGTGAAGTAAATCCTACTTGACCGGCATCCTATTTTCGATTACGTTATTTAGAATGAATTACACATTTTAGCTCCTAACATCATCATTTTTGGAGATAGAATTATTTTAATTATGTATAAAAATTATGAAGAGTTGCAAATATTTGTCACTATAACTTTTGAATATGTACTCTATAAAGCAAATCGAACAAATAGCACAAAAATTTTCAGGTTCCATGAGGTTCCTGGATATCTCGCCCTTTTCCACCGAAAGTTATTGAAAAATTATATTTTAATTCTGTTACTTGGAAATTAAAATACTCATGGCTGAAGCTTGATTTACTACTTATTTGTACCTCTGCAATCCATTATTCAAAATAAAAAGAAATAAATCGGGATACAATTGAGCAAGTTTTGATATATAGCTGATACTGACGCATTCTAACAATCAGGGTTACAATGTAAGCGGCCGACTCGCGCTCGCCAAGCCGACTCACCGAATCTGGGCGAGTCGAGCCGAGCTGATTCGCCGTCTGACTTCACCTGAAGACTGGGCTTTTCAATGAGACAATTTCGCTAAAGGTACACATATTGACGTACATATTGCGATCAAAAATCGACAAAAGAAGAAGCAATGTGTACATATTTCGTATTCAACAAGTAAGGTAAATGTCCCCATTAGCGACCGTTTAAGAGTGTGACTGGTTCGAAATAGTATATTTTTTACTACTATACGACAATATTTGAGTAAAGTATGGATCATTGTATTTTTTGAAGTCTCTAGTTTCTTAATCAAATTAGTTTTACAGTGATATTTGACTATTTACACAAAAATTATGGCGAAAATTATATTGGACCTGATGTCCCCTTTAGTGACCATCTATTTTATACCACGATTTTCTTCTACAATAATGAAAGAAAATGGATATTTTCTTTTTATTTTATATCTGAGTAAGTTATTGCATGGATCCATGTATTTTTATTGTAAAATTTGCGAGTTTAATGATATCTGGAGTATAACCTCACGGTATTAGAATCTGTCAACTTTCATGTCAATGACCAAGTCTTAATTTACATGTGAATTTACTTAAAGATGAATGTACGGCTACATAAATAACGTATGAAACAATAACTGAAATATTTCGCTTATATTTCGCTTTCTGTGTTGCAATAAACAATAACAAAATGAAGTGGTCACTAATGGGGACGTGGTCAGTAATGGGGACATTTACCTTAACTACATATGCTCAACATCGAATCGCAAAGCATCGATGACTGTTGCTAATTTACACAGTTCGACAGCCATCTGAACTTGTAACATTCAATAGCCGTTTCCTATTGGTTTTCGTGTCTTGAAAATGAATCCGCAAACCGTTTGTCGCTATCACCATCAGTTTTTGTGAAATTCGATTTTGAAAAGAACTGAAAATTTTCAACTTTGAAGATCTTTTGTGTCGAAACGGTCATAGTTAGTCGGTTGCTCGTTGCATCATATTATTCTATGAATCCTCCCGAATACAACGATGTAAGTTATTATTGCATTATGAACATTTAAGTATGTTTAAACAACGATCAAAAGGAAAAAGACCCGAAATGCACCAATTTTTGCAGATATCTTTCAATTTATTTCCATACTAAGGGTCTCGGAGAAAATCTGACCACTCCACGCGATGCAGCAGACAATTTTCCTTCGGAAAGCATCAACAGATGTGATATGTCACATTTCGTTTTCAATACAGAAGCGAAATGGTTTGGCAAAACGCGCGGTGCCGACAGTGGTAGTCACGCGTGTTGAGCGATTATGTTACGCTGAGCGGCAGCGGTTTGCGGATTCATTTTCAGCACACGAAAACCTATATGCAACGGCTATTGAATGTTACAAGTCCGAAAGAAAGTCAAATTTTGTCGAACTGTCTTATCTTCTACATCACAGAAATATTTTTATTACACAGGGTGTAAACAGTATACGTAGCAATATTTTAGGGGGTGGTAGGGGAGGTCCAATGGAACATAAAAGTCCTATGACATAATGTCCGATCTGTCTCCATTTTACAGTAATAATGCCCTAAAGTTTGCACCATGCGTTTGAAACGGGTAGTAGCTCGCGCATATTGGTGAGACCAACACATTGAAACAGGGTGTTGACTTCTGATCTTTCATGTAATTCCCAAAGTGGTGTGTTTTTCGGAAGGAAAGACTCTTAAGAGTGATCCTCCAGCGACTCGACTCAAGGAGATGCCGCATCATATCCCGTGGCGAAGACAACACACCATGATGCTTCACCGCAAGTTTATGGCTTCCGACCCTTGAAGGGGTTTGAATACCTATTACGAACCAAACTCTTTCAGCTCCACATTTCTCATCAGATCTCTGCGAAAACGACGGCAATCGATACCTTCCGTCATCGTTTGGTTGTCATTTAAAGTGAATTACGAGTAAAAGATAAATCGAGGAAAATCATATCAAACGTAAAAAAGTGAATACACATTTTTTTTTAAAACAGAATCGAAAATAATAATTATTTGAAGTGAGAGGACAAGAAATACGTAGATTTCGTTTTCAAATATCGCTTAAATGAAAAAGTAATGTAACAGGAAATAAACAAAACGTGATCGTAGTTCGTTATTGTGATAAGAATCCGTAGTTTAATAACGGCCAACACTGTTGCTGATGATGAATAAGTCTGTTTAAAAGCCCCGAAGACAAAATTTAGGTACGGAAATTTAGATAAATATCGCCGGAAATAAGCCATAGCCTGCGTTAAATTTAATAACTAATAATCACCAATAAAGTAACTAAAACTCACTCTTTCGGAAATTCACCTGCAGCTTGAAAATCTGTGTCACAGGGTCACCGAACCGATCCTGGTCATCGATGGACGTGCTCCGTGCACAGCTGGTCCCAGGTATCCTTACATTCCCACTACCCAAAGTTAAGGGTCGCAATGTCAGGTGCGTCCAGGTCAACGTACCGAATATTCACTTCACTGCACGGCTACTAACACTGATCACTTTATTTATCCTGAAGTATTCTTGGGCCGTGTACATTTCTGCGACGCGATTGCTAGCTGACTGACAGAATTTTTTCCAAGCAACTTCCGCTACCCCCAAGTAGCTTCTCTGGTTCCATTATGAGTTAACTCCCACCAGGGCAAGAGGCTTTAGGTAAAAAGAAGACACATTTTCGGAACACGTGTTTTGCAGAAGTGCAACGAACACTTTCACAAAAGCCCGCGCTCCGTCCTTCTACTGCCAATGTACCCATTGCTTCGAGATAGAAAACAGGCACCACGTGTATCGGTTCGAAAGGGTCCGAAGGGAAGAGACAGTCTTCGAGTTGCTATAAAAAAGAAAATGCATACCATTCCTGTTTCCCCTTTCCGATACCCTGAGTTCACGACTGCTACGAGGCGGAACCAATTAAGTCATAAATTATCCGAACCTGTAGGAAACCGTTCTCTACCGCCGACTCGCCGGACAATAAACCGCGACCCTGGCGAAATGCTCTGGGTGATCAGCCTGATTAATTTTGAAGAACTAGAAATTACAGAGTATTATCCAACATCAATACGCCTCGCGGAAAGACACAGGAAGAGAAGAGGTAGTCCGCTGACTGCGCGTAGTCCCGCCTGCTTCGTCCTACCTTCAAATTAAAGACGGATCCCTTATCTCTCGAGTATAACCACGCGCTCGAATTTCAAAACAAAAGCACGCGTCGACGTATTCCGTGCTAGAGATGGTGGGCCTAGAGGTCTAATTGGTCCCAAACTAACCAATCGGGCCTGCTTATTTCTCGTGTCTAAACACGCGCTCGAATTTCAAAACAAAGAGCACGCGTCGACGTATTTCGTGCGAGAGAAGGTGGGCCTTGGGGAGGAGATATTACTGTGAAGAGGGCCTCTTCAGAACAGTGGCCGTTTGGGAGGGATGCAGGGCAGATTGGTTAGATTAGGGCCAATCGGACTTCAAGCCCACTGTCTCTCGCACGGAATACGTCGACGCGTGCTTTTGTTTTGAAATTTGAGCGCGTGTTTAGACACGAGAGATAAGCAGGCCCGATTGGTTAGTTTGGGACCAATCGGACCTCAAGGCCCAACATCTCTAGCACGGAATACGTCGACGCGTGCTTTTGTTTTGAAATTCGAGCGCGTGTTTATACTCGAGAGATAAGGGATCCGTCTTTAATTTGAAGGTAGGACGAAGCAGGCGGGACTACGCGCAGTCAGCGGACTACCTCTTCTCTTCCTGTGTCTTTCCGCGAGGCGTATTGATGTTGGATAATACTCTGTAATTTCTAGTTCTTCAAAATTAATCAGGCTGATCAGCCAGAGCATTTCGCCAGGGTCGCGGTTTATTGTCCAGCGAGTCGGCGGTAGAGAACGGTTTCCTACAGTTTCGGATAATTTATGACTTAATTGGTTCCGCCTCGTAGCAGTCGTGAACTCAGGGTATCGGAAAGGGGAAACAGGAATGGTATGCATTTTCTTTTTTATAGCAACTCGAAGACTGTCTCTTCCCTTCGGACCCTTTCGAACCGATACACGTGGTGCCTGTTTTCTATCTCGAAGCAATGGGTACATTGGCAGTAGAAGGACGGAGCGCGGGCTTTTGTGAAAGTGTTCGTTGCACTTCTGCAAAACACGTGTTCCGAAAATGTGTTGTCTTCTTTTTACCTAAAGCCTCTTGCCCTGGTGGGAGTTAACTCATAATGGAACCAGAGAAGCTACTTGGGGGTAGCGGAAGTTGCTTGGAAAAAATTCTGTCAGTCAGCTAGCAATCGCGTCGCAGAAATGTACACGGCCCAAGAATACTTCAGGATAAATAAAGTGATCAGTGTTAGTAGCCGTGCAGTGAAGTGAATATTCGGTACGTTGACCTGGACGCACCTGACATTGCGACCCTTAACTTTGGGTAGTGGGAATGTAAGGATACCTGGGACCAGCTGTGCACGGAGCACGTCCATCGATGACCAGGATCGGTTCGGTGACCCTGTGACACAGATTTTCAAGCTGCAGGTGAATTTCCAACAAGGGTGAGTTTTAGTTACTTTATTGGTGATAATTCATTTTTAAATTTAACGCAAGCGATGGCTTATTTCCGGCGATAATTCTCTAAATTCCCGTACGATAACATTTATTCGGGCTTTTTAAACAGACTTATTCGTTACCACCAACAGTGCTGGCCGTTATTGAATTACGGATTTTTATCACAATACCGAACGCCTATCACCTTTCGTTAATTTCCTGTTACATTACCTTTTCGTGGCTACGTTATTAACACAAAGAAATTTACGTATTCCTTATCCTCCCACTTCAAATAATTATTATTTTCGAATCTTCTAAAAAAAAACTGCGTATTCGTCTTTTTACGTTACACGTGATTTTCATCCATTTATCCTTTATTCATTATTCACTTTAAATGATGAACAAACCATGACAACATGTTCGATTTTATTTGTTACGTCTTTTTCATTTGCCATTCTACGCAAGTTTCTTCGATGCATGCCGAGTTGCTTGCTCGTCGCAGTCGCAGCGCGGCTCGTAGCCACGCTACCGCGGGAACTCGGCCGTCAGACTCGCGCTGTGATTGGTCAGTGCTTTTTATTAATATCTCGTTAACGAAACATCGGAGAGCATTTTCGCAAAGGAAAAAGTTGTTTGAAATCACCCCCAGAATCACCCCTTTTAAGGAAACGCAACATTTTTGGGACACCCTGTAGGTAATGTTATACCAGAAAGGGTGTTGAAGGTAGACCATATAACAGGAAATAGTGTTGAGGAAAATGTTACTGAAGAATATATCCCCATAAAAAACTTCAAGAAAGTAAAAAAATACGCCAAGTACATGAAAATCACAAAAAATAGAAGATAATAATAATTACAAAATTAAAAAAAGATGTGAAATCAAAATGAGCTGCCAGTACATAAAGATGCTTTCCAATTGCGGTTTAGATGACACAACTACATACAGGGTCATCGTTTAATCCTGCAACCCGCGCGCGCGCGAACTTGTAAAATGGCAACACCGCCTCACGGACGCATTCCACTACAATCATGCACCGGCCCAGCGGAGAGAGTGATGCCCGGCTTCGAAAATTTTAGCGTCGCAAAGAGCTAGGTATTGGGAATTTCCCGGCCCAGGTAATCGAGCCGCGCACTCCGCTTTTATGATCGGTTTACCACTCGCACCCCAGATTACTGTAATGAGGTTTGAAAATAATGTCAACTGATCTCGTACTCGTCTCAATTTAAAAAATTTTAGCTACGACAGGGTTGACCGCGGCGCTATACCCTTGTACGGAGAGATTTTTCGCCACGTGCTTGTAAAAGCCACAATAATGGCACATCATTAAAAAAAATGACATTATCGGAAGCCGGAATAGGCGTGGCATTGAGTAGTTAAAACATTCAAACACAACAATTCTAGAGAAAAAAATCAAACACCGCTACAATCAAAGACACGTCCCATTAGTTACCCCCTACGTCTGATTTAGGTATGCACCGCATTAGGGATAAAATCATAAAAAAGAAAACCAGAACAATAGATTCGGAGGTCTGCAGAACTAACACATAATTCAATAAAAATTTAATTTCTCAATTTATGAAAGTAATGATACAGAAACAACAAGCCTATTGTTTATCAACACCACGAATTTTAAAAACAGCGTTAAATACATTATCAAATAAACAATTTGCAAAAGCTTTTTAAGCAATTATGGTTAAAAAAATGATAAAAGAAAAATTAAGTAAACGTAAAATATGTTAAATTATCCATCATTAAGAGGGAATAATTTTTCCTCATTTACCAGCGTAAATTGCATTCCGATATCTCTTATAGTTCAAAAGTTATACGAAAAAGGTCCCAAATTTTTCAACCCCGGCCGGAAAATTCTGAATAGTTCTTCGCAACGTTAATTTGAAAGAGACCAGCCCAAAATTCTCGAAGCTCGGGCATCACTGCTGTCTAGCGGTCGCTAGCAGCTCTGCGAACACCGGGACGGTGCATGGTTGTAGTGGAATGCGTCCGTGAGGCGGTGTTGCCATTTTACAGGTTCGCGCGCGCGCGGGTTGCAGGATTAAACGATGACCCTGTATGCACGGCTAACGCTATGTCCTAATTAGATGTCGCACAGCGACGAAATCGTTGTCGTCCAACCGACCGACCAACACGACTATAAACAAACAAAGGATTTTCTATGGGCTTGTCCAAATAGGCAATGCATGCGATGCGGCAACTTCGTATATGTTGGTCGTTTTGTTTGAATTTCAAACCAGTTTGTTTTTTTTTGTCGTATCGCACGGACGACGTCCCAAAAAATCAATGGATTTCGTGAGATTACTGATTTCTGAAGTCCAAAAACGGCCTATTTTATGGAATTCGAGTATACTGATAAAATAAATTGTTGTTTTCTCGTAGCTGACAGTAAAGGTGGTGAAATTCGCCGAAATTTATCCTGTCTTTATATATCTGGTCTATAAACTGACGATATCTCTTCCGTGTATTTGTTCGTTGTAATATATGTTTCACATAACTATTTTCACTAAGAAAAAGCAACTCCAACTTCGACAAAGACATCTTGTAAACTAACCGCAAAAGCTGGTTGCAAATAGTACTCTACAGCCGGCCGTATATGGACACTGTCGCATTGTCGTACGACCAACTGAAATCGGTCGGTTGGAAGACAACGATTTCGTCGCTGTGCGACATCTAATTAGGACATAGCGTTAGCCGTGCATATGTAGTTGTGTCATCTAAAGCGCAATTGGAAAGCATCTTTATGTACTGGCAGCTCATTTTGATTTCACATCTTTTTTTAATTTTGTAATTATTATTATCTTCTATTTTTTGTGATTTTCATGTACTCGGCGTATTTTTTTACTTTCTTGAAGTTTTTTATGGGGATCTCACTTCTTTTTACAAAGATTATTATTATCTTCTATTTTTTGTGATTTGTATATTTTCTTATTTTTCTGTGATTTATTATTATTATCTTCTATTTTTTGTGATTTGTATATTTTCTTATTTTTCTGTGATTTATTATTATTATCTTCTATTTTTTGTGATTTATATGATTTCATGTACTTGCCGTATTTTTTTACTTTTTTGAAGTTTTTAATGGGGATACAACTTAACGTAGAACTTACTTATATAGAAATTATATAGACATAGTGGCCTTTTGCTATAGTAAGTGTAGAGACTACATAATGTGTCCAAAGGAGGCGAGAGCATATGATAGAAAGTCTTGTGGCAGAAATTTAAATAATGTTAATGGTAATTTAGCGAAACTGAACGAAGAGATTCAATATTTTTACTGGTGTTGGTTTAGTATAGTATATACAAATATTTATTGGTGAATTGAAATATTGTTCATGGAAAACTAGTAAAATTAATGAATAGCGTAGCAACTATATAGAAATAGACTGGCATTTTGCTATAATAAGTGTAGATTACAAATGTGTCTGAAAGAAATGAGAGCGTATGACAGAAAATCTTGTTGCCGGAAATTGAAATGCTATGGTAATAATTCAGCGAAGATGAACGAAGAGATCCAATATTTTCAACACACAATTTATTGGTTTTGGAATAAAATTAGTTTAGTATGCTTATAATTTTGTCGATTTACCTTATTTCACTTTCCATAAACTTGTGCGAAACAAGATGCTCTGTCTATCTATCTATTCTTCTCCGGACAACCTCCACGACTGTGCATTCCCTTTATTTCTATGCATCCAAGCCTGTGCGTCATTTTTATCGGAGTCCTGTGCGTCCCCTTCATTTCTATAATATAATAAGCTTTAATAAAATTAAATATTATATTTCGACCGCACAATTTAACACAATGATATCGGCGCACTGATTCGGTCACACACAACAAATAATCAATCAAAAGCTATTTTTGCAATAAAACAAGAATATTCGACGTTTCGGTCCCTGATTTGGACCTTCTTCAGGAAAGAATATATATTGTATTTGCACTTGCTAATGAACCGTCGCAGCAGTTTAAATCTGTGCAAGCGACACGCGAGCCTGTTGGAAGATGACTAAGGTAAACAACGAACAAAGCAATAGACACCAGAAGGTGAGGCAAACTGTGGCTAAAGAAGCCGTTGACCAATACATACATACGAACTCCCAAAATTCAAATTTAAACTTGTCAAGGCATTAACCAAACAACCTCTTGCTCATGTGGCGAGTTTTTAACTACAACCACAGGTGTCAGTGAGCAAAGTCAAGTTAAAAATTACATAACATATATAAGATATGTAATTAAAGAGATGTTATGGAGTTACTTAGAGAAACACATCATAAAACCATTACTTCTTGAGTAATGTTGCGTAATAATCTTGTATTTTAGGCGTTTCATACCTAAGATTCACGCTCGGCTGTTTAATCATATGTAGTGTCTCTAAGAGAATTCTCCTATTCAAATTGGTTTCATTATCAACCACTTTAGCATTGTTAAAGTCAAAACAATGATCAAACTCCATGGAGTGTTTAGTTAATGCCGTGTGCTGTGAAGGGGATAATAAAATATTTCTTTTGTGCTCGCATATACGCCTCTCAAGCAATCTGGAAGTTTGTCCGATGTAAACCTGGTTGCAGCCCAAGCACGGGATAGAATAAACTATGTTCGATTTTTTTAAAAGAGGTATTTTGTCCTTAACAGGGGGAAAAAGACTTTTAGTATAAAAAGGTAATTTAAAAATCGTGTGTATACCAACTTTACGAAAAATTCTTTTGACATCAATTGAAATATTATTAACAAACGGCACAACAACCGTATTTCTCCAGCTAATTGGTCCCATTTTATTGTTTTTTCTTGCTTTCCGTTCTTTGACCATTAATGGGTGGTAAATTTCAAAAATTCGTTCTTTAATAATTGAGGAAATCATTTCCACAGGATACCCATTCCGTTTTAATGTGTTTTTAACCAATAGTAAATTGGCCGGTCGAAATTCCGGATCAGCAAGCAAAATCGCTCGATCTATTAATCCCTTAATTAATCCGATCTTATGATTCATGGGATGAGCAGAATAAAAATTGATGTATCTACCAGACCAACTCGGTTTCTGATACCAATTTGTAATAATTTTGTTATTAGATCTAATGACTGTAGTATCTAAAAAACTGAGACAAGAATCTATTTCAACCTCATGAGTGAACTGCAATCTAGCGTGAAAACTGTTGAACGAATCCAATAACACTTGCAAATCATCAAGTTTGAGACACGTAATAATATCATCCACATACCTTTTGTAGAAAATAAGTTTGAACGGTACCTTGGAGAGAGAAATCGTTTCCAGTTCTTCCATTACAATGTTAGCGATTACTGGGGATATAGGTGATCCCATCGCAGTACCAAATATCTGTCTATAGTATACACCATTGAAAAGAAAAACATTTGATTCCAGAACAAATTTTACGGCATAAAGAAAATCAATTCGATCAATGTTTGTGTGTTTTTTAACTTCATCCCAACGGCGATCGAGCACTTGCAAGGCCAAATCAATTGGAATATTGGTGAAAAGTGAAACAACATCTAAAGAAACTAATCTTAATGACTCGTCTTCCAATTGTACGTTTCTAATTTCCTTACAAAATTGCCAGCTGTCAACCGTGTGGTATGGTGACTTACCAACAATCTTGGTGAGAATGTTGGCTAAGAAACTGGACAATTTATACGTGGGACCACCAATTGAGGACACAATAATTCTCCATGATAAGTTTTCTTTATGTGTTTTTGGTAATGCATATGCTCTGGGGGCAATTGCATTGTAAGTCTTGAGATGTTTGTTCATTTGTTCATTAATTTGTTTTTTCTTAAAGAATTTTGAAACAATAGAGTTTGCATCTCTCTCAAAAGTACTGGTATATTCAAATCTACTAACTACATACGTACTCGTGTCACTCAACAACTCTAACACCTCAGAGAGATAAAAACCTTTATCGACAAGGACAGTTGTATTTCCTTTATCTGATTTAAGAACTAATAAATTATTATTTCTTTTAAAAAATTGTCTGGTTTCACTGATATCTTTTTCAGACACAAACATATTA
The DNA here is from genome assembly GCA_929113495.1 of Andrena minutula. Lineage (NCBI taxonomy): Eukaryota > Metazoa > Arthropoda > Insecta > Hymenoptera > Andrenidae > Andrena > Andrena minutula. Next base: position 17,498,169 of record OV815995.1, read on the forward strand.
TTAGGTTTTGTGAGATTAGTGGTGTAGTTGAGAATTTTATTAACAATTCTCATTCTGGTAGATGTTTGAGTGTCTAAATCAGGAATCTTGATTAAACCAGATTCAATAGATGCGATGAATTTAGGAGAGGTGATAAAATTATTGTGTACACACAGAGCATGTTTCGGTCCCAAAACTAAAACTTTCTTGACACTAGCTGGAGTTTCTATATTAGTGAGGTTTTTAAACCATTTGTCTTCATTGTTATCAGAACCACTATTTTCGAAAGAAACAATTCCACCAGTATCATTGATGTCATCAGAATTTCTGGTTTCAAGTAGCTTGTTAAATTTCTTAATACATTTATTTTTATGGAATTTAAACTGTCTAATACATTTTCTATTTTCAAATCTACAAAACTTCTCAAATATGTTGGACGGAAGAATAAAACGAATTTCATCATTTAATTGTCTAATTTTGTTAGATATTGATTTTTCTAAATTGTGTGTATCTAAAATAGCTATATTAAGTAATTTCTTTGTAATTCTATTGTGTAAATTGAACAACTTGCTGGATGCCAAAGCAGAAAACGTGAACATATTAGAGCTATTTAACAAGCCCTTCGAAACGAAATTCGGGATGATACTATTCGATCTGCATTTAAGTAAAAATATTTTTCTATTGTTTATATTGGTTAATTTTGAATTATAACTAGATAAATCTTTAAGTAATTTAGAAGTCACGGGTCCATATAATCTCAATATACGCCCGAAAAAACTTTCCTTTCCTGTGTTGGAAATTTCGCCATTCATTTTAATAAAATTAAATATTATATTTCGACCGCACAATTTAACACAATGATATCGGCGCACTGATTCGGTCACACACAACAAATAATCAATCAAAAGCTATTTTTGCAATAAAACAAGAATATTCGACGTTTCGGTCCCTGATTTGGACCTTCTTCAGGAAAGAATATATATTGTATTTGCACTTGCTAATGAACCGTCGCAGCAGTTTAAATCTGTGCAAGCGACACGCGAGCCTGTTGGAAGATGACTAAGGTAAACAACGAACAAAGCAATAGACACCAGAAGGTGAGGCAAACTGTGGCTAAAGAAGCCGTTGACCAATACATACATACGAACTCCCAAAATTCAAATTTAAACTTGTCAAGGCATTAACCAAACAACCTCTTGCTCATGTGGCGAGTTTTTAACTACAACCACAGGTGTCAGTGAGCAAAGTCAAGTTAAAAATTACATAACATATATAAGATATGTAATTAAAGAGATGTTATGGAGTTACTTAGAGAAACACATCATAAAACCATTACTTCTTGAGTAATGTTGCGTAATAATCTTGTATTTTAGGCGTTTCATACCTAAGATTCACGCTCGGCTGTTTAATCATATGTAGTGTCTCTAAGAGAATTCTCCTATTCAAATTGGTTTCATTATCAACCACTTTAGCATTGTTAAAGTCAAAACAATGATCAAACTCCATGGAGTGTTTAGTTAATGCCGTGTGCTGTGAAGGGGATAATAAAATATTTCTTTTGTGCTCGCATATACGCCTCTCAAGCAATCTGGAAGTTTGTCCGATGTAAACCTGGTTGCAGCCCAAGCACGGGATAGAATAAACTATGTTCGATTTTTTTAAAAGAGGTATTTTGTCCTTAACAGGGGGAAAAAGACTTTTAGTATAAAAAGGTAATTTAAAAATCGTGTGTATACCAACTTTACGAAAAATTCTTTTGACATCAATTGAAATATTATTAACAAACGGCACAACAACCGTATTTCTCCAGCTAATTGGTCCCATTTTATTGTTTTTTCTTGCTTTCCGTTCTTTGACCATTAATGGGTGGTAAATTTCAAAAATTCGTTCTTTAATAATTGAGGAAATCATTTCCACAGGATACCCATTCCGTTTTAATGTGTTTTTAACCAATAGTAAATTGGCCGGTCGAAATTCCGGATCAGCAAGCAAAATCGCTCGATCTATTAATCCCTTAATTAATCCGATCTTATGATTCATGGGATGAGCAGAATAAAAATTGATGTATCTTTACATAAAAACTTTACAGCTTTACATAAAAACTCTAAATTGTTGGTATACAAATACAAATATCTGGCAATTTAAATGTAGTGCAATTTTTAACTACAATATAAATAAAATTAGTTTAGTATGCTTATAATTTTGTTGATTTACCTTATTTCACTTTCCATAAACTTGTGCGAAGCAAGATGCTGTGTCTATCTATCTATTCTTCTCCCGACAACCTCCACGCCTGTGCTTCCCCCTCATTTCTATCCATCCAAGCCTGTGCATCATTTTTATCGCAGTCCTGTGCGTCCCCTTCATTTCTATAATATAAAATATAAACGTTACATAAAAACTCTAAATTGCTGGTATAAAAATATCTAGCAATTTAAAAGCAATGTAATTTGTTACAATATATATATTATTTTGTACATGCATGGTACAAATTTGCAGAAACTTGTGTGAAAGGAGATGCTTCTCAGTCGAACCATCTCCGGACAACTTCCAAGTCTGCGACTCTACATAAGAAATCTATTTCTTATTGCATAAAAACTCTAAATTATTGGTATAAAAATAAATATCTGGCAATTTAAATGCAATGCAATTTGTTACAATATATATTATTCTGTACATGCATGGTACAAATTTCCAATGAGCGCCAAAATGCGCAGAACCGATCTAAACTCGTCGGTCGGCAAGTTACTTCTTAAATGAGCTGCAGTATAGAGAGAAGCGGTTGTAATTTAACGAATATAACCAAAATTGGGGACGAATACATTTTTTCAGAACGAGATGATAAACTCAACATCATTGGTACACAATGAATATATCAATTCACCTCGTTATCTTAACGATAACTCACGTCTAAGACAGATAATTGATCGTGAAGCACATTACCTCCTATTTGCGCTGCAAACTTCCTGTTGGACAACATAACACGTGTGACAAACCCCAAAACCACCCTTCTCTTTTTTCGTCCATAAATCTAATTAATAATCATTTAAATACTTATACTCTTACTATAATCCTATCATTCTTACTTTTATAAGTGTGTTAGTGTTAATATTAATATTAGTTTAGGATACCGCGAGACGCGAGTGCGATGAAAGAGAGAATTGAGTGTAAAAGAGTGGGAGAATTGAAGGCATGCGCGATCCTCAGTCGATCAGCGGATCGACGAGAGCAAGGATCAGGAGCAGCGATACGTGATAGCGATGAGAGAGGGAACCGAGCGTTCCACGCGCGCCTGCGTGTTCACCAGTCGCTCACTAGACCGACTGGACAACGGATCCAGCGAGATGAGAACGATTGTCGCGTAATACTCTAACTCCATTCCTATTGGTGCGCTCCCAGTTCCTCGAATATGTATAAATACGGGCAAGAAAGCCCAGAGAGGATCATTATGATTACCAATTCAACAAACGAACTACTCTGAATCATTTAAAGCCACTGGTCGATTCCAACATAATTCTAAGGCTCCGACTTTGGAAGCCGCCTGGTAGGCCCCTTGGTCGTGCTGATCGTTTCAAACCGAGGACATAATCGCCCGGTTTGACGAGCAGATCCTGCCGTGGAAGCCGCCTCGTAGGCCCCTTAGATTGTTGAACCTATTGCTAGTAATTATTATTCTCAGGTTAGAATATTACTCCTGAGCAACGAGGGAACAAGACTATTCCAGGTGGCAATACCGCCCCTGATGAAGATTATTCCAAGTGGCAATACCACCCCTGATGAAACAAAGGAACAATTACAGAAGATTCTCAACTTAACATATTCAAACATATCCTAGATCTATAAGCTAACTCCTAGATTCATAAACTAACTCCTAGATTCATAAGCTAACTCCTAGATCCATAAGCTAATTCCTATATCGACCTAGCGTCATTATTCATAAATCGATTCTATTCATTCGAATAAAAGTCATTATTAGTTTAAGTTATATTAATCCAAATCGATCGATCAAACGGGCATTCTTTTGTACCAACCGAGAGTCGCAACCCAAGACGATCAGCTTTACCCTTGTAACGACCGAGAGTCGCAACCTAATTAATTTCTTTATTTTCTTTAATATTAAGGCGTTTATTTACATTTGATGTATCATTTAGAAGTGTTTTCTTGAATAAACACTATTGAGTCAAATTCTTGTGCTTGAATTTTAATTCTTTATCGCACGCCACACGAACCAATCCCGAAATCCTGTAGAACGCGTTGTGTCACGCGTAGAAACGTTACACACGTATAAGTAGACACAAGTCCCCCGGAAATTTCTTCCTGCGCAATTTAAACACCAACCCGTCGATCCACACCGAATCAAAGGCTTTCTCGATGTCTATCAAGCATGCTCCAACCATTTTTTTTCATTTATGCTAACATGAACATCATTTAGCAAATTATGGATCGCGTGGGTAGTGGAGTGCCTATGCCTGAAGCCGAATTGTTGTGACGGTATTATATTATATCTTTGGCAATGAAAGTAAAGTGCTGAATTCACTATTGTCTCGAAAATCTTACTAATATTCGGAAGCAAACTTATTAGCCTATAGCTTACTGGTTTTTCAGGATCTTTATCCTTTTTTAAAATGGGTATTACTATAGCTATTTCCATTTATTTGGGTAATGCAAGTTGTTAATGATATTATTAAAAAGGATTGTATATTGAACTAAAATGTGATCAGGTATGTTTTTAATTGCTATGTTTGGGATTCCGTCTATTCCGGTTGAAGTTTTCCCCTTAATTTTCCTTATTGTTTTCGCAACCTCTGCTACACTGGTGAATATATTGTAGTCCACATCCGGTCTTAATGGATTTGTTGCTCGGTTGTCGTGGGAGAATTGTGTTAGGTGTTTTTGATGCATTCTAAATTGATGTAGTTCTTCTTTATGTTTTGTGCTATCCTCCTCTATTAGATTGTGTAGTCTATTGCTATTATCGCTAGCTGAAGGAGTATTAACAGCTTGATAGTGTTTACCCATGACATTCGCTATATTCACATGTCCGGCCACCGTAATTTTGTTTCCATCATTTATGATATACTCGTCCGGTATGTTAAGTTCTTCGATCCAGGCCTGCTTCTGAACATCAATCTGTATCGAGTCAATTTGATTGTGTGGCTTGCTGCGGAATAACCTGTTAATTTTCGGAAAAAAGTTGTCATTTCTTTGGTGATCCAGTTCTTTCTCCTTATTCTCCCAGTAAATACTAATATTCATCTTCATTTCTATCTCTATGGATTTCCTGATTGATGTTAGAAGTTTTTTGAGAAAATTGAATTGCGAGGGTATACAGGGTGTCCCATCTAAGACCGGACAGCGGGATATCTCCGAACGTATTGGAGATAAAAAAATGAAAAAAATATGGCATCGCATGGTTCGAAGGGGCTGATCTATTAGCGCGAACGAATTTTTTTTTCGATTATTATTTTAAAAGATACGATGGTCAAGTTCTGTTTTTCAAATGGAACTATTTTTTCTGAACACCTGAGTTGATAGTGCGTTCCAAGACAAATTCAATGAGCATTAATGTATACACTTGATTTCCACTGGTTTTTGAGATATTGCGCTTGCAAATTCACTGATTTTCCCTGGAAAAAAGCCTGCTGAAATAGCAAGGACAGTGCACAGTCTAGCTGACGCCACGGGTTGCCTTGCCTGTTGAAACCTATACCTACCTGCTAAAGGTCTACGTCAGAAATGGCAGGCCCAATGGATAGGGAAGTGTCGCCGATGGATTCCTAGTGGTTTTCCGATGAAAATCATGCCAAATATCGTGCAAATCGGACTACTTTTACATAGGGAATACAAATAGCTTGTGTCAAAGTAGTCCGATTTGCATGATGTTTGGTATGATTTTAATCGACGGAACGCCAGGAATACATCGGCGTCACTTCCCTTTCGATACGATAAAGAATAAAGGATTATTTCCTTTCTGAAACAGATGTCACCCCTCGACTACGATGCGCCGACCCCGATTTGCCGCGGTCGGCCGAGGATGCATACCTTTTTCCGAAAAAAGCCACAAAATTCGATGGGCACTGCGGGGTGTTGTCCCTGCCCACGTGGTGAGGGGCGTAAATGCAGAACTACCCTGTTTCTGCTTCAGAAATAAAATAATTCTTTACTCTTTATCGCATGGATATGGAAGTGACGCCGATGGATTCCTTGTGGTTTTCCTATGAAAATCATGCCAAATATCGTGCAAATCGGACTACTTTGACACAAGCTATTTGTATTCCTTATGTCGAAGTAGTCCGATTTACGCGACATTTGGCATGATTTTCATCGGAAAACCACAAGGAATTCATCGGCGACACTTCCATATCCATACGATAAAGAATAAAGAATTATTTTATTTCTGAAACAGAAACAGGGTCATTCTGCATTTACGCCAGTCACCCCGTGGAAGGAGCGACAACACCCCGCAGTGCCCATCGAATTTTATGGCTTTCGACCCTCGAAGGGTTTGGAACAGAGCCCTGCAACGGGCGGGTTTGATCCGCCCGTCACCCGACTATATCTCGATGCGCCCGAACCGCCCGCGCCCGAACTTTCACTAACCCGCGATTACCCGCCTGACGCCACCGAGCGTTTATCCGACCCGCCCGTACCCGCGGCGGATGAATCGGGTCATCCTTGATTTCTATCCGCCCGCGGAGCCCGAGGCGGCCGAAACAGTCACCAGTTACGACGTCACGGGTATCCGATTCGCTCATACACACGCCTTTATTTAATTCATTGGTCGCTATTACAAGACTGGAATTTGTTTCGTCCTATGAATGAACATTTGGGCATACCTACACTAGACCAACATGAAGAAATTATGCACACATACAAAAAGTCTATGAAATTTGAAACGATGAATCCTCAAAACCACTATTAATATGCTTCCGTTTACAGTGCGGAACAAAGTCATTGGTAGGACACCTCACATATTTGTACCTATATTTCGTTGACTGAAATAACGACGAATACACAATATTTTGACCGTATATTTCACAAACTACTATGGTATTGGCGCATAGGTTCGGTCATATAAAAATTGTTCAAATTATTTCAACGCTATTTCGCTAATATAAATGTTTGTATCTATATTCCGACATTTCGGTCAAAATTATGACCATTCTCAAGGAAAGTGTTAGATAAATAAAAAAATACTGCGTGTGCTATTGAATTTACTCGCAACCTGTAGATAGGTGGTAATGAGACGAATTCTGCCATATTATTTTGGTATGCTTTTTTTAAAGAAATTGTAAATCGTACAGTATTGAAACCACAAATACAACATTTTTAGAGTTTAGTCAATTTTCTTGGTTTCTCGGAGAATTTTAGTGCCTGTGTAAGTGTTTACAATGTAGGAAGATACAATGTAGGAAGAGTTGGGGAGACTTGAAGAAGGACTTTTGTCCCCTACTCCCTAAGATCTTAAGTGGTTGCAAATGCAGGGCAATGTTTCTTCGAGTTCAAATGTTTTTTCAGTCTCTCAAGAAACTTCTATGCGTATCGATCCTCTGAGCGAATAACTATGTCGGGACAACGTCGTAATGAAGTCTTAGAAAAAATTGAAAGTAAATTGTACTATCTGACGGAAAATGTTGCGGGTTCCAGTACCGTGTGGGAAAAGTTTTTATTAATAAACGAGCGCGATGCGGATAAAAACACCGGATTTGTACAGTGCAAAGTGTGTAAGAAAATTCTTCAACATTCAAGTAAAAGTGGCACATCTAATTTGACTAGACACGTGTGCAAAAATAGTGAGGTGGTAGTAACAACCAATACTTCGATTTCGGCTGAGGACAAAAAAAATATAGTGAAGAGCTGCGTGACATATTGCACCAAAGATTTGCGCTCTTTTATGAGTATAGGTGGATCTGGTTTTAAATCATTAGCGCAAGAGCTTATTAACTTTGGATCCAAATACGGCCGTGTGTCTGCTGAAAATGTTCTTCCGCATGCAACAACAGTATCACGTCATGTATTAGAACTGGCGGATGAGGTGAAACACAAGATTTTCCCGGAGGTGATTAATGCAGTTCGACATGGTTTCTGTGCGGCTACGACAGATTTCTGGACGGACAAATACACAAAAACGGCTTATTATACCGTATCCATTCATTATGTAAATGAATCATGGGAGTTAATAGAACGAATCTTATTTACAACAGACTTTCCAGATGAGAGTAAAACAGGTGAAAATATAAGAAGAGAATTAAACCGGAGATTTGAAATGTTCGGGATACCTTCGGATATAGTGCCTAAAATTACATTTGTGACGGATCAAGGAAGCAATATTATAAAAGCTTTAGAAACTGTGGACCGATTGAATTGTTCTGCACATTGCGTGAATTCCGCATTAGGCAATGCGTTCAAAACAGAATCACTTAAACAGCACGCTCCAAATACATTACGCATATTAGAAACGACCAAAAGTATTGTTACGTACTTGAAACGTTCTGGACTTGCTTCACGTCTTCCAGCAACAGTCCACCAAGAAGTGGAAACGAGGTGGAGTTCCAAAATAATGATGTTACGATCAGTTGTAAATCAATACGACCCCATTTCAGACGTTTTGTCAGAAGCTGAAGAAAGCAGCCGATTGGAAGATTATAATATAATTCAAGCTCGGCAACTGATTACATTTTTAGAGCCCTTCGAAAAATGTATTAACGAAGTACAAGCAGATAAATCACCTACACTACATTTGGTAATGTTATGGCTTCATAAATTACTAAAACATTGCGATACAAATGACACCGACAGCATAGAAATACAACATTTAAAAAATGCAACGAGAAAATATTTCGAAACTAAATTCAAGTTACATAAATATCACAAAATTGCAACATTTTTTATGCCTGCATTTAGAAAATTACGCATGCTATCCACTGAAGACAGAACAGCGGTGTATAGCGATGTACAAGAATTAATTTCGCATATGCCAATAGACAATACAACACAGCAAGCATCTATATCAACAGCAACCCCCACATCTGGTACCGAACAGCGCCGTGAAAAACGATTAAAAACAGATTTCCACGAATGGGCTGATATAGATGACGAAATACAAGATTCAGACGAGTTCATTATATACATGTCTTTGAAGTACATGCCGAATGGCAATATTTTACAGTGGTGGAAAGATAATATGCATACATTACCGAAACTAAGCATATTAGCGAGGAAAATATTTGCTATTCCAGCGAGCAGTGCTTCAAGCGAACGATGCTTCAGCTCTGCTGGATTTTTAATACAAGAAAGGAGATCTTCTTTGAAACCTGAAATAGTCGATGCAATTCTATTTTTACACAATAATATGTAAGTAATGTTGACGAATGTTGTTATTTCTTTTAGGTTGTAATATATGCACAATAATTTTCTAATATTGGTTTACAGCTAATCGTGATATCGCTATCTTGGCACTCCACCGCTTTTCCTGGAAGACATAAAACAAGACCGGACCGTTTCAAATATGCAACAATACTTTTATTAATTGTCCTATATGTGCAATGTATTGGGAACGTGCTCTACATGGTGCTATATTAACTCTTAGAATATATATATTCATATATATATTCTTGACCCCCCTTCCGGTTTCCGTTATTTTCCTATATTTGATAATTATAATATACATAAATAATAGAGAAATGTCTAGATTTGATTCTCCAATCGCTTCTGAGTCAAATTGAATAGCGGATAATGCGCAGGTAAAGTCCCGGGTCACGGGTACGAGCGTGTAACAGGGTGGGTACGGGCGAGTCGAATACGCGTGGTGACGTCATGACTCTTTACTGCTTCGGGCGTTGCGGGAGTTGCGGGCGCTTCGGGTGTTCGAGTGTTTCGGGCGGCTCGGGCGTTCGAGTGTTTCGGGCGGCTCGGGCGTTCGAGTGTTTCGGGCGTCTCGGGCGTCTCGGGCGAATAGAAATCGGCGCTGACCCGACTTATCCGCCGCGGGCACAGGCGGGTCGAGTGAAAGGAAAGACAGACGAGTAACGGGCGGGTTGACCCGCGATATATCCGCCCGTTGCAGGGCTCTGGTTTGGAATATCATTAAGAATTGAGAAATGTTCAGGATTTCAAATGTTTCTTTGAAACCAATGGATTCCCTATGTTTTTCTGTTGAAAATCATCCAAAATATCATGCAAATCGGACAACTTTTACACAGGGAATACAAATAGCTTGTGTCAAAGTAGTCCGATTTGCATGATGTTTGGTATGATTTTAATCGACGGAACGCCCGGAATCCATTGACGTCACTTCCCTTTCGATGTGATGAAGAAAATAATCTTAATACGCTGTAATGGGTATGTCACCCCTTGACTGCGAGGCGCCGACCTCGATTTGCCGCGGTCGGCCGAGGATTCATACCTTTTTCCGAAAAAAGCCATAAAATTCGAGGGGCACTGCGGGGTGTTGTCCCTGCCAACGGTGTGAGGTGGGCCAATTACCCTGTTTCTGTTTCAGAAATAAAATAATTCTTTACTCTTTATCGTATGGATATGGAAGTGTCGCCGATGGATTCCTTGTGGTTTTCCGATGAAAATCATGCCAAATGTCGTGCAAATCGGACTACTTTTACATAAGGAACACAAATAGCTTGTGTCAAAGTAGTCCGATTTGCATGATGTTTGGTATGATTTTAATCGGCGGAACGCCAGGAATTCATTGGCGTCACTTTCGCACAGGTCTGATGAGAAATGAGGAATTCGAAGATTTCTCACTTCCTAATAGGTACTCCAACCCTTCCGAGGGTCAAAAGCCTTCGGAGAGTCACCAGGGGGGTTTGGGTTGACCTCGTCACGGTTGCCAGGCGGATCAGGCGTTTCGAGCCAATCACCCTGTAGACACCAGTGAGCGGCCATGTATTATTATTAATTACAATAAACGGGTTACAACCCTTTGGTACAATTAAATACAAAAATGAGGTAGAGAAACGAACGCTTATAAAGAAAGAAAGATAGAGAAAGAAAGCATTAACATACAATGTGACACACTCAATGCAACAGACGTAAAAGCTTTGTACGGATCTTATCCACTGAGTCGGAGAAAAAATCAAGTTGTTCGTGATACGAATTGGCGATGCTACATATGCGATCAATGCAATTATGTTTACCATAGAGGGTTCGATGAGTTTTTATGTAGAAAAGATTACGCTGCCTTAGGCTCTTAGTGTTTGCATTAAAATTGAGTTGTGTTAGTAAAGGTTGACAATTTATTCGGCTATTTATCATATTGAATAGAAAGATCAGGTCTGATATAATTCTTCTGTTTTCGAGGGTTAACAAATTTAGTCTGGAAAGCCATGGGTTATAATTATGGCAGTATATAGGAATGCTGTCACCAGATTTGTACGCTATTAACCTTAGATATTTGTGTTGAACGCACTCGATTCTATAGCAGTGAATTTTGAAGTAAGGAGACCAAATTATAGAACCATATTCAAGATGAGGCCGTACTATGGTATTATATAAAAGTGAGATTGACTTGGTAGAGAGATGCGAAGAAAAACGATAAATAAAACCTAAAGTTTTGTAAGCAGAATTAATTATTTTTTTATAATGATCCGTAAAGGATAATGTTGATGTGAAGATTATCCCTAGGTCAGTTGCGCTGTTAACTAACGGTAAAGGAGTACGGTAAAGGATGTACCTTAATTCTGTCGATTGCCAGACTTCCTACGTTTCTGTATTACTTATTCGGCATTGTTTCTGACCAATCGTGAAAACTAACTGCGTTGATCGTCAACGTAGTCTAAAGAAGGTCCCGGTTTATGACGCGCCCCGCGTTTATGGTGCGCCCCGATCACCATGTTGTCCCACACCGTAATGAAGCAGTATACCGATTAACCCCTCAGTAAGCCAAATGAGTTTTACGAACGAAACGAACGACGGAGAGGATAGAAATGAAACGCATTGTCAATAGCACCCCCGTGCTACGTTTCTAGACTTAGCCCCATAATAAATTTTATAACGAAATGTTCATAACGTTTTCGCCTAACCGATATCGTTCCTTCGCCTGTCTATCCCTTCCACAACCATTCTCTTTATGTTTTCGAAATATTGAAATGACCAATAATGTGCCTACCTTCGAGGACGTTGTGGGGGCATGCCTGCTAATATCTGACCTGAGACAGTCAGAACTGTTTCTGGAGCGAAAGCGAACGGATTATAACAGAGCTATCATCATACATTTGGCAGGAAATGTATACCAACGAAGAGTATTACGATATGTTCGTGGTATACGGGAGCTGTGACACCAACATCGTCGCTGCTGTACGCGCATACAATGAGAAGTTTCCCAATCGCCGTCCCATAACCAGAAGAATAATGACGGGGTTGATATGGAACATAAGAACGAATGGTCAACTTCGTCCTAATAACAGTACGAGGGGAAGAACAAGAAGCAACGAGTCTGTGGAAAATGAGGAAGCAGTGATTGATTTCGTGGAAGAAAATCCAACTATAAGTGTACGTGACATTGAAAGAAGATCAGGAATATCGAAATCGACGGCACATCGAATTTTACAAGACGAAGGATTTTATCCATATCACCTGCGCCGGGTACAAGCATTACTGCCTCGCGACATGCCAGTTCGATTGACGTTTTGTCAATGGCTCTTGACCGAGTATGAAGAAGATCCAGACTTCTTAAAAAGGATTCTGTGGACAGACGAAAGTACGTTCACGCGAGAAGGTGTTTTTAACACAAGAAATTCACATGTGTGGAGTTATGAAAATCCACACGCAACCACCATCAGAAATTATCAAACTCAGTGGACCCTCAACGTTTGGGCTGGGATAATTGGTCACCACATTTTGGGCCCTTTTTTTCTACCAGCAAGATTGACAGGTGCAGCGTATTTACATTTTTTGGAAAACGATCTGCCGATTCTTTTGGAAGATGTTGGAATCAATGTGCGGCAGAACATGTGGTACCAGCAAGATGGAGCTGGACCACACTATGCGAATATTGTGAAGGACTTTTTAAATAATGCCTACGCGGGTCGTTGGATAGGCCGTGACGGTTCAATAGCTTGGCCACCACGATCTCCAGATCTTACTCCCTTGGACTTCTTCCTCTGGGGGTATGTCAAACAAAAAGTCTACTCTATTGAAATTGATACCGTAGAAACATTACGGCAACGGATAATCGAGGCTTTTGAATTTATTAAAGAACAAGGGTTGTGCGAGAATGTTCGCAATTCCTCCATCAAAAGGCTTCACAAGTGCGTAGAGACAGATGGAGACCTGTTTGAACATTTATTGTGAGTAGTGTAGTGCAACAGAGTGTACATTAATAATGCCAGTGAGTGAGTGAGTGAGTGAGTGAGTGAGTGAGAAATTGAGCAGTGTAGTGCAATAGAGTGTATACATTAATAATGCCAGTGAGTGAAAAATTGAGCAGTGTAGTGCAATAGAGTGTATACATTAATAATGCCAGTGAGTGAAAAATTGAGCAGTGTAGTGCAATAGAGTGTATACATTAATAATGCCAGTGAGTGAGTGCTTGTTTTTAGTGAAGTGAGTAACATACATTAAGAAAATTCCACGGTAAATCAATCACTGCTTTCTCTCCATGACTCGAATTTTATGGAAATTGAAACACGATGTGTAAGTACTTTCAACTGCTTTCTTACTTCCAACCGATAACCCCGTCATTTGATTCTTATCTAGGCCATCCTCCTGACCCATCCTTAACCTCTCCTGATGGAAAAAGCCCACCACCTTCTCGTGGTTTCCATTGAGCAATGACATGTTTCAACAGATAATCACGATAAGGACAAGCTGGAACTTACAAATCTGATTATTCTAAAAAACAGTTTCATTGGCCAAGAGTGGGTTAGTAAAAATCTCCTCCAATTCTTCTGTCGACCTGTTTTTTACCTTACTGAAGAAATATGGGTGGTAGCGGTACGGTCAGCTGACTGTAATCGCGCGCGGTTGCTTTACCTGAGACGAGGCGCACCATTGTATTTAACAGCTGACTGCGACGTTAATATCAGCTGCGTTACTCTAGAAATAAGTTTAATTTACAGAAAACATATCAGCGACAGTGGTAGTAATTTTTCGGATTTTTACAATCGCGACCTCGAAGTCCCTCAATTCAGGGTGAATACGCGATGACGTATTCCGTGCGAGAGATGGTGGGCCTTGAGGTCCGATTGGCCCCAAACTAACCAATCGGGCCTGCTTATCTCTCGTCTCTAAACACGCGCTCGAATTTCAAAACAAAAGCACGCGTCGACGTATTCCGTGCGAGAGATGGTGGGCCTTGAGGTCCGATTGGTCCCGAACTAACCAATCGGGCCTGCTTATCTCTCGTGTCTAAACACGCGCTCGAATTTCAAAACAAAAGCACGCGTCGACGTATTCCGTGCGAGAGATGGTGGGCCTTGAGGTCCGATTGGTCCCGAACTATCCAATCGGGCCTGCTTATCTCTCGCGTCTAAACACGCGCTCGAATTTCAAAACAAAAGCACGCGTCGACGTATTCCGTGCGAGAGAAGGTGGGCCTTGGGGAGGAGATATTACTGTGAAGAGGGCCTCTTCAGAACAGTGGCCGTTTGGGAGGGATGCAGGGCAGATTGGTTAGATTAGGGCCAATCGGACTTCAAGGCCACTGTCTCTCGCACGGAATACGTCGACGCGTGCTTTTGTTTTGAAATTCGAGCGCGTGTTTATACTCGAGAGATAAGGGATCCGTCTTTAATTGGAAGGTAGGACAAAGCAGGCCGGACTACGTGCAGTCAGCGAACTACATGCTTTCTTTCTTCCTGTGTCTCTTCGCGAGCCGTATTGATGTTAAATAATACTTTTTAATTGCTAGTTCCCAAAAATTAATCAGGCTGTTCGGCCAGAGCATTTCGCTAGGGTCGCGGTAGACAACGGTTTCCTACAGTTTTGGGTAATTTATGGTTTAGTTGGTTCCGCTTCGTAGCAGACGTGAACTCAGGGTATCGGAAAAGGGAAACAGGAAACAGAATTTTCTTCTTTATAGCAACTCGAAGACTTTCTGTTTCTCTTCTCTTCGGACCCTTTCGAACCAAAACACGTGGTGTCTATTGCCTACCTCGAAGCAATGGGCACATTGGCAGTAAAAGGACGGAACGCGGACCTTTGTAAAAGAGCACGATAGCCCGTTCGTCGCACTTCTGCCCAGCACATGTGTTTCGAAAATGTGCTGGCTTCTTTCTACCTGAAGCCTCTTGGCCTGGTGGGGTTCAACTCATAATGGAACGAGAGAAACTATTTGGGGGTAGAAGAAGTCGCTTGGAAAAGATCTTGTCAGTCAGAAAGCAATCACGTCGCAGAAATGTTCACTGCTCGAGAGTATTACGCGATGTTCTGGGTGTACCCCCCGAACAACGGGGACGCAAGTGCTGCAGCGTGAGAATGTGCGCGGGAATACTCACGGCTCCGAACGCCAAGTAAAAATTCATTTCCATCAATTTTTATAACGTAGAAAGAACACGTTCTAATAATACATTAAGTGATCAGTGTTAGTAGGCGTACAGTGAAGTGACTTCGGTACATGTGCGGCCCGGACGCACTTGACGTTTCGACCCTTAACAATGGATGGTGTCGTGTACCTGAAATCAGCTGTACACTCGGCGCGTCTGTCGATGACCAGGATCGGTTCAGTGACCTAATGACACAGGTTTTCAAGCTGCAGGTGAATTTCCGAACGGGTGAGTTTTAATTACATTATTGGCGACTAATATTTTTTAAATTTAACGCAGGCTATGGTTTATTTCCGGCGATAACTCTCCAAATTTCCGTACGCAAATTTTTCTTCCCAGTTTTTAAACGGACTTATTCATTATCAACAACCAGTGTTGGCCGTTATTGAACTTCGGATTTTTGTCACAATAACGAACTACGATCACTTTTCACTCGTTCCCTGTTGCCTTACCTTTTCGTGTGTACGTTATTAGAAAAGGAAATTTACATGTTCTTTATCCTCTCACTCCAAATAATTAGTATTTTCGATTCTTCTAAAAAAAAAAAAACAACTATGTATTTGTCCTTTTACGTTACATATGATTTTCATCCATTCTTCCTTCATTCATTATTCGCTTTAAATGGCAAACCAACCATGGCAAAAGGTTAGATTTTTTTGTTACGTCTTTTTCATTTGCCATTCTACGCAATTTCCTGCGATGCATGCCGCCTTGCTTGTTCGTAGTCGCAGCGCGGCCCGGCGCGCGGCCACGCTAGCGCGGGAGCTCCAGCGGAAAGCTCGCGCTCTGATTGGTCGGGGTTTTTTCTTAATATCTCGAAAACGAAACCCCGGATCCCAAAACGGTTAAGGACTTTTCGATGTCTTTTTCCATCAGGATATTGCATGTTCCGGGATGTACATCAATTCTGAGACACCCTGTATATCATGTCTAGTAAGGCGTAATTTTTCACATCTCAAAATTTGTATTCCTAATACGAGTGAGCAATTTCATAGCTTTGATTGTTCTCTTAGTCCGCGCCGAGGATCGCGTATCATGGTTAGAAGATATGCATTAACATCCATGGGTAGTAACTATCTGAAAATTGGAATCGATGTAGGACTTATGGCCGATGTAGAAGTTCTTCTCGGTGACAATCATGGAAATTATCTCATATTACCATGGCATACATGGACTGTGCTATTCGATATGCGTACAACCATCGAAGAATGTGCACGATTACCAGGATCACCTTCGATGCGGATTAGTGAATTAACGGTGAATTTTTGTCAGATCTTCGATTCACCGGTTGTAAGGATGACAATGGATATTAAGTCGCTGTATTTTACACCGGATACAGTAACATTTTTATTAAATCTTCAGCACTGTATAGAGTATATGTATCCGCGGCTGTATCAAACTGCGGAAGATGTGAGGATAAAATTTAAAACTTTTGCCAACGTGCTACAGCAGAGCAATGCTGCCTGCGAAACAGTCGATACGCTTCGTGCTGCTAAAGTCATACGTGATAGTGAATATTACGATGAGGATTATCTTGTAGATTGCGAACTGGTAGCATGTGCCATCAATGATATTCTAGCTGATGCTCGTAGGAAAAAAAAATGTTAAATTGTATTTTTTAATTTTATATTCTTTTAATTTTAAATAAATTTCAGAAACATATTATTTCTCCATTTTATTCACCCTGACATCCTCCTCACTGCCTAATTTTAAGAGTCAGCGTTTTATTTCATTCGCGCCTTCGTCGGGTTGCCAAATGACGTCACCCTGCACGACTGCTTCAGGGGACTCAAGTTTCGCGAGATCCCGCGAGACTCTGCGACGCTTTAGAAAATTATTATCTATAGAATGCTTGTGACCGTACCACTAAGTAGCGCTGTCTCTTTCTCCCCCCCCCCCTCAGAATTTAGCTTTAGAATGCATGCTCTCTCTCTTTCCCGTCCATCCGTAGACGCTTTGTGTAAAAAGCCGACATTGTCCGACATTCATTAAAGACTGATGTTAGAGAGCCGACGTTGGGGGAGTTGGTTAGGCCGCTGACTCGTACCGCGGAGGTCTTGGGTTCGAGCCCCCGTCGCCTATTATTCTGTTTTTTCATTTATATTAATATCTTAAATTAATATTTCCTTCCTTACCGACTGTCAGGCTCCTCCTCGATGCGGTTTTGGTATCAATTCGATATCGATTGATTTGATATCGGTCCTCGCGCTATAACCCTCCACCATTCCACCATCTCGATGATGTCATCCGCTGCCGCCTGATCTCGATGACGTCATCCGCCGCCCCGGCCACGCGCCGCCCGGTCACGTGTCGCCCGCGGAGAATATTTCCGCCGACTTTGAAACTCAAATTTGAGTTTCAAGGTCGGGTGAGGGGAGGGGGAAATGTCCTTCAAACTCAAATTTGGGTTGGAACCCGCTTAGCCTTACTACTCACGCTTTCTGTCGTCGTGGATGATGCTCAGCAGCCCTTTTGGCGTTGACTGATGCGTTGACCTGGACGTTGTCAATGGAGAATGAAGTGCTCTGCTGACACTGTCGAAGTCGCCGGTCCTTGCGTTGAAGGCAGCGTCTTGTGCGCCGCTGTCTCCAGACTGGATTGGCGAAGATGCAGGATGCCACACACCTGTGCAGCTAAATCCCCTCTGGCCGGGTGGATGTGGATCAAGGCCCTCGTGGCACGAGATCCGGCTCGAAGGACCAATTTATGTACAGCGTCGGTGGAGCACCATGGCGATCTTTACACGCGGTGCGGAAGGACACATACATGTTCCCATTCAGGTGGATGGCTGGACCCCAACAGTGCATAAAATCGTAAAGAAAAATGGTTTGGAGCCGTATAAATTATTTGATAGAGATTTTGAACTACGGATTCAATTTGCGATGCGGATACTGCTGAAAATCGGAGACGAAGCACAGTTTGTACGAAACATAATGATAACGGACGAATGTACCTATATCTAGAGACGCGGTAGCGTCTCGACGCCAAGTACATGAAAAAAGAACACCCTATATGTCGATGTCGCTACCGTGTACCTTTACTCGACCCGGGGATACTCTAACCTACTTCTGAAATTTTATACATTAATATCTCATCACGCCTGCAATATTTTGTAAATTTAAAGGCATTTTTCTTATGTAAACCGCATATCGGCTTTCGAATAAGACCAATTTCAATAAAATCGGTCCACGCATGACAGAGATATCGTAATATCGTCTCATGGATCTGTCGAAATTGGTACGATTTTTCTTCTTCTGATTCTCCTAGAAATTTTTCGTCATCATCAAACAAATATTACGTATATACAGGGTGTCCCAAAAATGTCGCGTTTCCTTAAAGGGGGTGATTCTGGGGGTGATTTCAAACAACTTTTTCCTTTGCGAAAATGCTCTCCGATGTTTCGTTAACGAGATATTAATAAAAAGCACCGACCAATCACAGCGCGAGTCTGACGGCCGAGTTCCCGCGGTAGCGTGGCTACGAGCCGCGCTGCGACTGCGACGAGCAAGCAACTCGGCATGCATCGAAGAAACTTGCGTAGAATGGCAAATGAAAAAGACGTAACAAATAAAATCGAACATGTTGTCATGGTTTGTTCGTCATTTAAAGTGAATAATGAATAAAGGATAAATGGATGAAAATCACGTGTAACGTAAAAAGACGAATACGCAGTTTTTTTTTAGAAGATTCGAAAATAATAATTATTTGAAGTGGGAGGATAAGGAATACGTAAATTTCCTTGTGTTAATAACGTAGCCACGAAAAGATAATGTAACAGGAAATTAACGAAAGGTGATTAGGCGTTAGTAACTAAAACTCACCCTTGTTGGAAATTCACCTGCAGCTTGAAAATCTGTGTCACAGGGTCACCGAACCGATCCTGGTCATCGATGGACGTGCTCCGTGCACAGCTGGTCCCAGGTATCCTTACATTCCCACTACCCAAAGTTAAGGGTCGCAATGTCAGGTGCGTCCAGGTCAACGTACCGAATATTCACTTCACTGCACGGCTACTAACACTGATCACTTTATTTATCCTGAAGTATTCTTGGGCCGTGTACATTTCTGCGACGCGATTGCTAGCTGACTGACAAGATTTTTTCCAAGCAACTTCCGCTACCCCCAAGTAGCTTCTCTGGTTCCATTATGAGTTAACTCCCACCAGGGCAAGAGGCTTTAGGTAAAAAGAAGCCAACACATTTTCGGAACACGTGTTTTGCAGAAGTGCAACGAACACTTTCACAAAAGCCCGCGCTCAGTCCTTCTACTGCCAATGTACCCATTGCTTCGAGATAGAAAACAGACACCACGTGTATCGGTTCGAAAGGGTCCGAAGAGAAGAGACAGTCTTCGAGTTACTATAAAGAAGAAAATGCATACCATTCCTGTTTCCCCTTTCCGACACCCTGAGTTCACGACTGCTACGAGGCGGAACCAATTAAGTCATAAATTATCCGAAACTGTAGGAAACCGTTCTCTACCGCCGACTCGCCGGACAATAAACCGCGACCCTGGCGAAATGCTCTGACTGATCAGCCTGATTAATTTTGAAGAACTAGAAATTACAAAGAGGTAGTCCGCTGACTGCGCGTAGTCCCGCCTGCTTCGTCCTACCTTCAAATTAAAGACGGATCCCTTATCTCTCGAGTATAAACACGCGCTCGAATTCCAAAACAAAAGCACGCGTCGACGTATTCCGTGCTAGAGATGGTGGGCCTTGAGGTCCGAGTGGTCCCAAGCTAACCAATCTGCCCTGCAGCCCTCCCAAACGGCCACTGTCCTGAAGAGGCCCTCTTCACAGCAGTATCTCCTCCCCAAGGTTCACCATCGCTCGCACGGAATACGTCGCTTGCTTATCTCAAGTGTCTAAGCACGCGCTCGAATTTCAAAACAAAAGGACGCGTCGACGTATTCCGTGCTAGAGATGGTGGGCCTTGAGGTCCGATTGGTCCCAAACTAACCAATCTGCCCTGCAGCCCTCCCAAACGGCCACTGTCCTGAAGAGGCCCTCTTCACAGCAGTATCTCCTCCCCAAGGTCCACCATCGCTCGCACGGAATACGTCGACGCGTGCTTTTGTTTTGAATTTCGAGCGCGTGCTTAGACACTTGAGATAAGCAAGCGACGTATTCCGTGCGAGCGATGGTGAACCTTGGGGAGGAGATACTGCTGTGAAGAGGGCTTCTTCAGGACAGTGGCCGTTTGGGAGGGCTGCAGGGCAGATTGGTTAGTTTGGGACCAATCGGACCTCAAGGCCCACCATCTCTAGCACGGAATACGTCGACGCGTGCTTTTGTTTTGAAATTCGAGCGCGTGTTTATACTCGAGAGATAAGGGATCCGTCTTTAATTTGAAGGTAGGACGAAGCAGGCGGGACTACGCGCAGACAACGGACTACCTCTTTGTAATTTCTAGTTCTCCAAATTAATCAGGCTGATCAGTCAGAGCATTTCGCCAGGGTCGCGGTTTATTGTCCGGCGAGTCGGCGGTAGAGAACGGTTTCCTACAGTTTCGGATAATTTATGACTTAATTGGTTCCGCCTCGTAGCAGTCGTGAACTCAGGGTGTCGGAAAGGGGAAACAGGAATGGTATGCATTTTCTTCTTTATAGTAACTCGAAGACTGTCTCTTCTCTTCGGACCCTTTCGAACCGATACACGTGGTGTCTGTTTTCTATCTCGAAGCAATGGGTACATTGGCAGTAGAAGGACGGAGCGCGGGCTTTTGTGAAAGTGTTCGTTGCACTTCTGCAAAACACGTGTTCCGAAAATGTGTTGGCTTCTTTTTACCTAAAGCCTCTTGCCCTGGTGGGAGTTAACTCATAATGGAACCAGAGAAGCTACTTGGGGGTAGCGGAAGTTGCTTGGAAAAAATCCTGTCAGTCAGCTAGCAATCGCGTCGCAGAAATGTACACGGCCCAAGAATACTTCAGGATAAATAAAGTGATCAGTGTTAGTAGCCGTGCAGTGAAGTGAATATTCGGTACGTTGACCTGGACGCACCTGACATTGCGACCCTTAACTTTGGGTAGTGGGAATGTAAGGATACCTGGGACCAGCTGTGCACGGAGCACGTCCATCGATGACCAGGATCGGTTCGGTGACCCTGTGACACAGATTTTCAAGCTGCAGGTGAATTTACAACAAGGGTGAGTTTTAGTTACTAACGCCTATCACCTTTCGTTAATTTCCTGTTACATTACCTTTTCGTGGCTACGTTATTAACACAAGGAAATTTACGTATTCCTTATCCTCCCACTTCAAATAATTATTATTTTCGAATCTTCTAAAAAAAAACTGCGTATTCGTCTTTTTACGTTACACGTGATTTTCATCCATTTATCCTTTATTCATTATTCACTTTAAATGACGAACAAACCATGACAACATGTTCGATTTTATTTGTTACGTCTTTTTCATTTTCCATTCTACGCAAGTTTCTTCGATGCATGCCGAGTTGCTTGCTCGTCGCAGTCGCAGCGCGGCTCGTAGCCACGCTACCGCGGGAACTCGGCCGTCAGACTCGCGCTGTGATTGGTCGGTGCTTTTTATTAATATCTCGTTAACGAGACATCGGAGAGCATTTTCGCAAAGGAAAAAGTTGTTTGAAATCACCCCCAGAATCACCCCCTTTAAGGAAACGCAACATTTTTGGGACACCCTGTATATCGTCAATATATATATACGCGTTACGCGCACACCTTCAGCCAACACATGTATCGTTCTTCGTTCGTCGTCCGCCATTGTACGTACATATATATATACTATTTTGAATTTTATAACCTAAGTGCTAAGTGTCAAATAAAGTAAGTTGTCCCAATTTGAAATGTCAGGAGTTTTTACACTACATAGGAGACTGAATTATTGTCTCAATTAATAAGGTAAATCGCCAAAATTTTTTTAATAGATTTCTTATGTAGAGTCGCAGACTTGGAAGTTATCCGGAGAAGGTTCGACAGAGAAGCATCTCCTTTCGCATAATAATATATATTGCAACAAATTGCATTGCATTTAAATTGCCTGATATTTGTATTTGTATATACCAGCAAAATAGAGTTTTTAGGTAAAGCTTATTATATTATTATTATAGAAATCAAGGGGACGCACAGGACTTTGATAAAAATGAAGGGGACGCACAGGCGTGGAAGTTGTCCGGAGAAGATTAAATTAAATAAATAGAAAAACAAAGCATCTTGCTTCGCACATGCTTCTGGAAAGTCAAATAAGCTAAATCGACAAAATTATAAATATACCAGCAATTTAGAGTTTTTATAATATATATTGCAACAAATTGCATTGCATTTAAATTGCCTGATATTTGTACTTGTATATACCAGCAATTTAGAGTTTTTATGTAAAGCTTATTTTATATTATAGAAATGAAGGGGACGCACAGGCTTGGATAGTAGAATTGATGATGGAGACGTACAGGCTTGGATGAACAGAAATGAAGGGAATGCACAGGCGTGAAAGTTGTCCGGAGAAGATTAAAAAATAAATAGAAAGACAAAGCATCTTGCTTCGCACATGCTTTTGGAAAGTCAAATAAGGTAAATCGACAAAATTATAAACATACTAAACTAATTTTATTCCAAAACCAATAAATTGTGTGTTGAAAATATTGGACCTCTTCGTTCATCCTCGTTGAATTATTACCATAGCATTTAAATTTCCAGCAACAAGACTTTCTGCCATACGCTCTCATTTCCTTTGGACACATTTTATAATCTACACTTACTTTAACAAAATGCCACTATATTTCTATATAGTTGCTACGCTATTCATTATTAATTTTACTAGCTTTCCATTAACAATATTTCAATTCACCAATAAATATTATTTTTTATACTATACTAAACCAACACCAATAAAAATATTGAATCTCTTCATTCATTTTCGCTAAATTACCATTAACATTTCTTAAATTTCTGCCACAAGACTTTCTATCGCAGATCTTCCCAAGTAGGGGAAATCTGCTTCTGAAACACATGTTTCGGTTCTCCTTCCAACGCTGTGCCTGCGGATAAGGTGGGACGATTTCTACTGTCCTCTCTCTCTGCTTCCTAGCGGCGTTACTGTCTCCTCTGAGAGAGGGAGTGTTGGAGGGAGAACCGAAACATGTGTTTCAGAAGCAGATTTCCCCTACTTGGGAAGGCCTGGATTCTATCGTATGCTCTCATCTCCTTTGTACACATTATGTAGTCACACTCTATCTACACTTACTATAGCAAAAGGCCACTATTTCTATATAATTTCTATAAAAGTAAGTTCTACGTTAAGTTGTATATACCCATAAAAAACTTCAAAGATGTAAAAAAATACGCCAAGTACATGAAAAATCAAATAAATCACAAAAAATAGAAGACAATAATAATCACAAAAAGTAGAATCTAGAATTTATCCTTAATTCTGTCGCGTGATAATTCGTAATTTATAATATTAAAAATTATCTAAAGTTAGTCCCTACGCAAATTATCTTTGTAAAAAGAAGTGAGATCCCCATAAAAAACTTCAAAAAAGTAAAAAAATACGCCAAGTACATGAAAAATCAAATAAATCACAAAAAATAGAAGACAATAATAATCACAAAAAAAAAATAGAAAAGTATACAATACAAAAAAAGATGTGAAATCAAAATGAGCTGCCAGTACATAAAGATGCTTTCCAACTGCGCTTAAGATGACACAACTACATACACACAGCTCAAATGCTGTGTTCATACATTCCATTACAATGTATTACATAATATTAAGCAGATATATTTTTATACAAATAAATATTTTAATACGAATAAATATTTTATTCAAAATACTTGGCGCTGCGCCCCGAATTGGTGTTGCTAAACTCAATAAATATGTATAAATTGCATTAATCCTTTTCTTTCTTTCTTGTACGTGCGTGCGTGCGTGCGTGCGTGCGTGCGTGCGTGTGTGCGTGCGTGTGCATATGCTACGTATGATATTAGAATTAAATATATGTAGAATAAATCTGACTGCGTTTCTAATATGTGTATGTATATGTATTTTATATTGTAATGGAGTTGTTGTAAATTATTAATTAATACTAAGGCCATTAATATTTTTTCGGTTGCGCAGCGCCAAGTATTTTGAATAAAATATTTATTCGTATTAAAATATTTATTTGTATAAAAATATATGTGCTTAATATTATGTAATACATTGTAATGGAATGTATGAACACAGCATTTGAGCTGTGTGTATGTAGTTGTGTCATCTTAAGCGCAGTTGGAAAGCATCTTTATGTACTGGCAGCTCATTTTGATTTCACATCTTTTTTTGTATTGTATACTTTTCTATTTTTTTTGTGATTATTATTGTCTTCTATTTTTTGTGATTTATTTGATTTTTCATGTACTTGGCGTATTTTTTTACTTTTTTGAAGTTTTTTATGGGGATATTTTATACGAAGGGCATGACATGCTATCAAAAGAAGATAATAACCTGTACCGCGACTGCATTTTAATGTGGTGTGGTATTTTCAATCGAAAAATATATCGTCCTTATTGTTTCGAAAGAAATGTAACAGGAACAATATATTTAAAATTTCTGGAAAATGATGTGGAATCAAGAGACACGGTAGTGTCTCGCGCCAAGTATATATATATATATATGCGCAGCGCGAGCACTGCCGTGTCTCTATTACGCCACGACTCGCTATTCTGAACCCTGAGATTTCCGAATCCCAATAACGGCTGATCCGATTCGATTTTGAATGGTCTTAATGGATAGCCTGGGTATGATTTACATAAGAAAAGTGTCTTCGTTTTGTTCCTACGTGTAGTATGAGCTGAGATATTTCGTTGTAAAGTGGCAATTAGCCGATTTTCATGTTCGTAAAATGAAATCTTCATCGTCATCGTCCTACCTACACTTCTAGGCAAGAGGGGGTGAGGAAATGTCTCTCAGGCACGTCGTTCATTGGATGGGTTCGGCCAATCGTGTAACCAAATATTTTGTGTTGTGACAGCTAGACAGAGATATACTATAACCAACCAAGTGCTAAATGTCAAATGGAGTTATACTATAACCAACCAAGTGCTAAATGTCAAATGGAGTAAGTTGTACGAAATTTTGAGATGTCACGAGTTTTTACACCAAACAGGAGACTGAATTATTGTCTTAATTAACAAGGTAAGTCGCCAAAATTTTTTAAATCGATTTAGTATGTAGAGTCGCAGACTTGGAAGTTGCCGGAGAAGCTTCGACAGAGAAGCATCTTCTTTCGCACAAAATAATATATATTGTAACAAATTGCATTGAATTTAAATTGCTAGATATTTTTATACCAGCAATTTAGAGATTTTATGTAAAGCTTATATATATTATATTTAGAAATGAAGAAGACGCAGAGGACTTGGATAAAAATGTAAGGGACGCACAGGCTTGGATATAGAATTGAAGGGGACGCACAGGCTTGGATGGACAGAAATGAAGGGAATGCACAGGCTTGGAGGATGTCCGGAGAAGATTCAATAGATAGACAGAGCATCGACAGAGCATCTTGTTTCGCACAAGTTTCTCTAAATTTGTCAAATAAGGTAAATCGACAAAATTTTTCAAATTAGCGTAGCATTGATATTTAACCCTTAACTGGTATCCTGGGGTCACTCATTACCCCAGGCACGCAGAGTTCGCTGTGAAACTTTTGGTTGTCTAAGTTTGTAAACTAAATTTATAATTAACTTTGTAATAATACTTTAAATTTCTACGTTTCTATTATATTGTATCCTTGGGAGAATTCAGGGCGAATAATGGAATCACGTGTGCTTTATTGCGCTTGTTTATTGAGAGAGCTCATAACGACGACAGACGAAACGTGCACACGTTCTTACTGCGTGACGCGATGGCGACTCCTGCCGACAGGCGGCGGAATCTCGAAACAGTGTCGCCAACCAACAAATTTCTACATACACAACATTTCCTCTCCCGTTTAGGAATGGCTCGCATATAAAAGAATAGCTGACCCTCCACACGAATGGCAATAGTGAGTTGGATATTTAATTACATTCGTAAGTGGCGGTTATATGTCTGGTGTGAATCTTAAAACAGGACGTCGAATACGCGTCGATCTCCGTGGAAGATGGGGAGTCGCCTCAATTTGGCGTTCCGGTGGATTACGGACCGGATTCGCAGGGGCAGCCCGCGTTGCCGAACTCGGAGGTTGCACCCCCGGTGTCGCAGCCACGGCTGCCGGCGGATCTGCAACGGATCTCGCCAAATCCCCGTAGAAGCGTATTTTACGTGGCGCCTCCACAACAGTGTCACCCCGGTCCTGCGTCTGGACGCTGGCAGGTGGTCTGTTTTCTGCTTGGTCCGGCTGGTCTCTCCGGATTTGATCGACGTGCCTTTTGAATCGTTTGCCCAAGTAGTCGATCTCGTAATGAAGGTCTCCCAGGCGAGTGACGATTGTTCCCGGGATCCACCTGTCCATGCGTGGGTTACCTGAAAGACAATAAATTCTCTGGCCAGGCTGGAATGTGCGGAACGTGGCATCGAACCCGGCACGCTGCATTTCCGTGACTCTCGTGTAGATGTCGTCCGGCCTGACTACATCAAGGCGAGTGCGTATATCCCGCCCCAGGAAGGATCGCGCAGGAGGCTGCCCGGTAGTTGAATGCGGGGCCTTGCGGTATTGCCGCAGGAACTCGTTCAAATTCCCCTTCAGTGAGCCCGGTGTGGTTGACATCGCCTGAAGAGCGTCCTTGACCGTCTGCACGCACCTCTCCGCCTGGCCATTCGTTGATGGGTGGTAGGGCGCCGTACGCTTATGGTATTTGACCCCACTGGCTTGTAAGAAGCTCTTGAATTCTTCGGAAGTAAATTGAGTCCCGTTATCGGAGACGATGGTGACTGGAGCACCGTAAGTTGCAAACAGCTCGTCCAGTATTGCGATTGTTGAGGCCGTCGTTGTTGAGTTAGTCGTCTTGACTTCCAGCCATTTACTATACGCGTCGACAATTATCAACAGCATCGCGCCGGCGACAGGGCCCGCGTAATCGATGTGCACTCTTTCCCAGGGAGCCTTCGGGTACTCCCAGTGATGTTCCCGAAACCTTGGTGGGGCATGCGCGTGCCTTGCGCACTCCGTGCATGATTTGGCCACGCGCTCAATATCCGCGTCGATCCGCGGCCAAAAAACAAACGATCTTGCCAATCCCTTCATCTTCACGATTCCTATGTGGGCCGCATGCAGATCATCGAGGATTGGTCGCTGCAGAGACGGTGGCACGACAACCCGGTGCTCGAACAACAAGCAGCGAGCAGCCAGGACATACTTGGCCTCGGGTGCCTTATACCCGTGCCGTGCAAGGTCGCGACCGGCTTCCAATAGTTGGACTATCCTGCCCAGATCCTGATCCCTTCTCGTTTCCCGAGCGATGTTGTCTGCGCTCACAGGGAGCTGCTTCACTTGACCCAGCACGAATTGGTCGAATTCGTCCAGCTCTATCGTCTCTTCCTCCCTTCCAACGGACAGTCTGTTCACGGTGCCTATTGTCGCAGGCAGCGGTGCACGAGAACAGTAATCGGCGTTCGCGTTGGCTTTTGTCGGTTTGAATATTACCTCGTAGTCGAAATGTGATAAATAGTCGGCATAGTTAGCCATACGACTAATGCACAGCACTGGCAATGACTTTTCCGGATGCAAGATTTGTGTCAACGGCTTGTGGTCCGTAATTAGCGTGAAATGGCGTGCGTAGAGATAGTGGAAAAATTTCTGGACCGTCCAGACTGTAGCCAGTGCCTCCTTATCAATCTGCGGATAACGCTGCTCGGTGGCACTCATTGTCCGACTTGCATAAGCGATTGGGCGCTCCCGTCCGTCGCTCAGTCGGTGCGACAAGACAGCACCCAAGCCCGTCCTGCTGGCATCCGTTGCCAACAACAGGGGGAGCACAGGGTCATACGGCATGAGGACCCCCTGGAGAAGTTAAGGCCCTCTTGATGTCCTCGTATGCCCCCTCAGCAGCCGACGACCATGCGAACGGCTCGACAAGGAGCATGTCTCGGAGCAGTCGATTCCTGGTGGACAGATCTGGAATGAAGGAGCTGTAGTACGTTGCCTTACCCAAGAACAACTGTAGCTCTTCAGGTGTGGATGGTTTCGGTGCATTGCGCACGGCTTCCACGTGCTTGTCTGACTTATGGACACCTTCGGCATCTATCCTATGCCCCAGAAACTCCACGGATGGTATGGCAAACACGCATTTTGCCCGATTCAGCTTCAATCCCTGCGATTTAATCCTCTCCAGAAGAGCACCAAGAGCCACAATCAGGCCGTCGAAACTGTCGGCGAAGACAAGGATGTCGTCGAAGAAGCTCAAGACGCTGGGAAGATCCTGCAGGACTGCTTCCATCCTCCGCTGCCAGATAGCGGGAATATTCGCCGCTCCGTAAACCGCCCGGGTCGGGCGAATCAGCCCGTGCGTCGGCGTATTAAGGGTCAAAGCCCGACATAACTCCTCGTCGACCGGCAGGTGCGTGTACGCGTCCGTCACGTCCAAATGGCAGAACAGCTTGGCCCCCCGCATTCGGTTGAACAGGTGCTCCGCCCTCGGGGTCGGATGCTCATCAACCACGATGCGCGGGTTCAACGTGGGCTTGTAGTTACCAGTGATACGCAACTTCCCATTTTTCTTTACGACAACATGCGTTGTTGAGCCCCATTCTGAGTGCTCGACCCTCCTGTAGAAACCCGACGCGAGCTTGGCATCGATTTCCCTTGCGTATGCTGTCCGCAATGCCAACGGTATCTCTCGCGCTCGGCAAAGAACCGGCGTCGCTCCCGGTTTCCAGTGTACCCTCGCAGGAGGACCCACCAGTTTCCCTGGCGTCTCACTGAAAACATCATCATAGTGAGCGAGGAGATGTTCGAGTTGACTCTTCTGTTCCGACGTCAAAGACGGCACCGCCGTCGCCATCTGGTGCACCCGATCCGAGTCAGAGAACAGGTCGACGAAGTTTATCTCGCCCACAAACTGTGCGATCCATTCTCGGCCAAAAAGTGTTTCCAAATCCCCATCAACAACATAGAGATTCAGTCTTCGGGTTGTTGTTCCGACCGTCGCATTAACGGGAATGCGGCCAATGCAGCGGACGCGATGGCCCGTGTAACTTGCGAACTGTCTATCGGTCGGCTGCAAAACATAATTTCGTTTAATCGTACTCAGAACACTTTCGCTAACAATTCCGCAAGGCGCTCCAGTATCGAGCTCCATCTGCAAGCTGCGCCCGTCGATCCGGACGTTGATCATCCGCTTGGCCGTAGAGGTCACGACGTGAATGTCATGCACCTCGTTCAGACGTTGTAAAACGTCGATCTGGTCCGCCGGCAACTCGGATTCTGTAATTTGGTCTGCGGTCTGCGCCGGTTTCTTCGCCCTACAGACTCTGGCGATATGTCCCTGTTTCCCGCAGTTGTGGCACGTCGCATCGCGAAACCTACAGGAGTCCCGTGCATGTGGACCTCCACATCCGTCACACGGCGGGTGCTCGTTCCCGACGCCCCGTTCGGCTTTCTGCGAGGGCCGTTTCGCGCTTCGCTTGGTTCGTGGTGGCGCGTATCCTAACTTGTTCGTCCTATCATGCGTCGTTGGCACTTTGGTCGCCCCGACCTCGCTGGTCGTGTTGCGTGTTGCTTCGAGCGCGTGCGCGATTTCGTACGCCTCGGTAAAAGTTGCCGGTTTCTTCGCGATAATCTCGTCACACGTGTCACGAGACTCGAGGCCATGCAGAAATTACTCGATCAACATTCGGTCTATGAATCCACCGTATTCGCAATAGGCGGCGCCCTGTCTAAGTCTTAGGGCGAAATCGGCAACGGTTTCGCCTTCCTGTTGCGAAATCTGTCGGAACTTAATGCTCTCGGCATATTTATTTTTCCGCTCAGCTCAGCGTACGCAAGGTCCTCAGGCAATCGCGGACTCACCAGAAATTTGACTGCATTATTCAGCTCCACGCCCATGTAGACACGGGCATAATTCGCATGCTGCTCCTGCGGAACGCGACTCAGCTGTAGGGCCCAGTCGAAGCGCTTGAAGTAGTCTTCAACTGTCGTTCCATCGGTCGAGCGGAACGCTGTCATGGAAAATGGCGGCGGTTTCGGCGGCGCGCCGGCCGACACGCCATTAACCCCCTCGCTTCCTCCGGCGGCAGCAACGTTCGTCGCGGATGTCTGCATCGCGCTCGCGAGCAAACCCGCGAATGCCTGCAATAATTCTGCTGGCACTTCCATTTTTACTGCAGGTCAGCTATGCACGTGGGTCACTGGCGATCAGCCGCCCGTTCCGTCGACACGACACTTTTTTCTATCTCTCCTTCGTTTCGCGTAGTTCGACAGTATCCCACTTCTGACACCACTATTGTATCCTTGGGAGAATTCAGGGCGAATAATGGAATCACGTGTGCTTTATTACGCTTGTTTATTGAGAGAGCTCATAACGACGACAGACGAAACGTGTACACGTTCTTACTGCGTGACGCGATGGCGACCCCTGCCGACAGGCGGCGGAATCTCGAAACAGTGTCGCCAACCAACAAATTTCTACATACACAACATATTATTTTATACATTACCTAAGAACAAAATATTCATAGAGGTTCTTCTAGTGTTGACTTTACAAGTTGCTATGCCCTTTTTTATTTGGGGTTTGCCATGACCCCAGTATATCAGTTACGTTTGAAAAAAACAGTATACCAATTAAGGGTTAAGAAAATTATGGCGTACTGCTTGCAATGTCGAGTAAGTCACATTAGTGAAGAAAGTACACTGAATATGCATCTCCCTCGATACTTTCCAAACTTTTGTGAAACATATTTTCACATAAGATTTGAAATCTCTGAAGTATTCTGAATATAATATTTTATTAAAATCCACAGTAGTTCCTACGCTATTCATTAATTTTATTAGTTTCCCATGAACAATATTTCAATTCACCAATAAACATACTAAATTAATTTTATTCCAGCACCAATAAATTGTGTGTTAAAAATATTTAAATTTCCTCCAACAAGACATTCTGCGCTCTCACTTCCTCCACTCTATTTCTATATATAATAAGTTCTACGTTAAGTTATAACTAAAATAACTAAAATGTGGAATTTATATGTTTACAGATAATCGAAGCAGGAGATGATGCTGTGTGATCTACGTCAGACTATGTACGCACAAATTTGCAGGTAGGGTTTTGCATACGCAATTATTTATTCAATGATTTTGACCACGTGTGATGATTTATAAATAATTAAAGTACCCGGCGTTGCCCGGGTTTGTTATATGAATGTACGTTCGCATGGTCTTCAATTTAATGCGATAATATATTTAAAATCGTGTTCAGCTTTATTGGCCGGTGAGTTTCGTGAGGGGTATTCTCCCACCACACCGCTTGCCTACCTCGGTGCTCCTTTTATCTACGTTCTCGCTCTTTCTCGGGCTACGCCTGGCCGTCGTACGGTTCCCTGAGCACTGGAAAACCGGTTTGCAAAGCGTTCCATCTCTCTCCCCCCTTCGGCCAGAAAGAAGCGAGAAACTCATATTCGGAATTAAGGCTTGGCCAGCGGCTAACGGGATTCTGCCGTAGCTTCGTCTCGTATTGGCTATGCGTAGCCAATACGATTCGTAACGCACACTACTATTACGCTATGAATAAACAACAGCCACACGGCATCGTTCAGGCGGAGTCGAGCACCGTTCCCCTTGCCCCACCATACCCTTCGGGGATCCCGCAACTTCGACTGCCAATCCACGATCGTCAGGTGGTAGTGGCTGATTTCTCCTCGCGCGCTGCTCGAGAAACCGAACTCACCGGCCAACAAATCTGAACACGACTATAGTATATGTGTACCCGGCATTAGTTGCAATGCCACTCAAAGAAAGAAAGTGTTTGTGTTTTAATTTTGTTTATTGAAGTGCTTAGGAAACGGGACAAACGAACAAAACATTCGAAATACACTCATTTGTTGAAACGACTCGCGCGCCACCTATTATAAAATGATTGTACTAATTCAGAATCCTTCGCGGGCGTGCGCACAACAACTCACCAAAGTTTCATCGTAATTGAATGATTGGTTTAGGAAAGCATACGGAACAAACGAACAAAACATTCGAAATACACTCATTTGTTGAAACGACTCGCACGCCACCTATTATAAAATGGTTTTACTAATTCAGAAACCTTCGCGGGCGTGCGCACAACAACTCAGCAAAGTTTCATCGCAATCGGTTGAATGGTATAGGAAGGCATGCGGGACAAACAAACAAACAAACATTCATTTTTATATATATAGATATATATATATATATATATATATATATATATATATATATATATAAAATAAATTTATGAAAGTGAACATAAAAATGGAATTTTTATTTTCGAGGACTATTTTAAGGGGGGCATATACCGAAATATGCAAGAGATAAAATTTTTTTTCTTATTTTCAGTGTTTGATATGTCATGAATGTTTCCTGAAATTGTGGGAACGAAATTTGCAAAAAAAATAAAAATAAAGAGTCTATATCTTTAACAGCTTGCGAAGTCGATTTTATATAATATTCTCCAAGTTATTGATTAAATAAAAATTTATGTCAAAAAAAAGTTCTAAATCCGGACAAGGAGTATCTTTTATGTTCTATTACTTTTCCTCGCGCGACGAAGAGTTATCGAAAATAGTCCGAAAAACTATTTGTTATTTGTAATAATACTTATTATTATTTTATTATTTTAATTTTTTGTAACTAATCTGGAGTGTGTCCCGAAGAAAACACAAAAATCGAAAATAAGAGTCACCCTAGCAATACCCATCGGCAGCAATAAATGATAGTATCCAGAATACAGTATCTACTCGTTAGCAGCCCGTTTCTACGACGCGTTAGGCTCTTTCGTTTTCTCTCGTTCGCTCATTGGGTTTTCTCATTCGCGCCAGTGGCCGCGTGGAATAGTGTCCAGTCGCCTTAGGAGCCCGCTGTCGTTCGTCGAGCTGCTAACGAGTAGATACTGTATTACGGTCATTATATAATATAATATAATTATTATATAATAATTATTATAATATAATATAATATAAAAAAAAAAAAAATTTTATTTTTGGCCGCCACGCCCCTGACCGCGACCCCGGCCACGGCCCCGGCCACGGCCATGCCCATGGCCACGGGCGTATTTCGCGACAGCCCAGGCTCGCAGGGAGGTGGCCTGCTCCTTGAGAGCATTAATAAACGTCCACTCCTCTTGCCGGGCCCGGACTCTCCACCCGCTGCGCTGGTGGCGCGCAACGCGTGGTTCTGTAATTAGTAAAAACGAAATTTATTAGTCAAATATTTTTTTGGATTTAAAGCATTCTAAACGCATATAACTCCTTAAAATGTGTAAATATTTACCATTGCCCGTGGCCAGGTTGGTAGTTGGTGGCGGCGGAGACGTCGGCAGCGGCGGGTTTCGTGGCGGTGGAGACGTCGGCAGCGGCGGGTTTCGTGGCGGCGGAGACGTCGCCGTCAGCGGCGGAGACGGCGGCGGCGACGTCTCCAGCGGCTGAGATTTGTCCATGCTCAGCTCCCTTAAGTTCACGTCTATTTCTAATTAAATTATTTTCATTTGAAAAAAAGTTAGAATATATGTATAATAATATGAATTGTTTTTTTATTATTTACCTGCTAATATAGCGTCTGTTTCTTCCTTCTGCAAAAATTAATAAACAATTAATTAGCCAAAAAGTTCAAGAGTTCATAAAAGCAGGGTATGATAGAAGAAAGTCGTATACATGTAGCGCGAATACTACTGTTTTTTTTCTACCATACGCCGCTTGTAATTTTCAGGTTACACGACCCAAGATGTTAAAAAATCATTTGATTTCCGAGATATATTAAAACACAATTTTTCATAAATAAAGTAAAGATAACCGGGCTAGAGTAAACGATAATAATAAGTCTGCTATGTGTATATAGAGATATATATACCCTGATAACCAGGTCTGCCGGCAGATCCGGCGCAGTTTATGTCCGCATTCAACTACGGATCTGCCGGCAGATCCTGCTGCCCGTCCGACACATCCAATAGCGCCATCTGAAGGCAGGGTCTGCTGCGGATCTGCCGTCCATCTGCCGGCAGACCCTGCCTTGTCAGACCCTGCTGTCCATCTGCTGACAGACTGCAGGCAGGGTGGTTATCAGGGTATATATATATATATAAATTTATTACTTACATTTTCTTTTTCGGGCCACATGCTTTTGGAGAGAAAGATGAAGCTGGCCTCTTGGCCAGCTAAACATTTGACGATCAAAAAGTACATCGATCTATCGAAAATCTTCATTACGTTTTGCGTTAATATGATTATTACATTTTCTTGTCATATAAAGCGAATGCGAGG
This sequence comes from Andrena minutula, assembly GCA_929113495.1. NCBI lineage: Eukaryota > Metazoa > Arthropoda > Insecta > Hymenoptera > Andrenidae > Andrena > Andrena minutula. The sequence goes on from OV815995.1 coordinate 17,533,022, forward strand.
TTATAACAAAGCTTATAAATTTTTCGTTTTTTACAGGTTGGAGTATTACAAGAAAAAGTAAAGTACTCTCGCTGAGCTGCTTTGCGCTCGCTTGGTTGCTTTGCGCTTTTGCGAGTATTAATTGTTAATTAAGCTTTACTGGCTGCATCGCGCCTTATCTTATAATTAAAAAGGAGTTGGGTTTTCTACCTATTGATAACGCCACTCTAAACGGAGTTATTTTTATTCTTCCAATACCCATATATCCTAGGAAATCCAGATATATTAATCTAAATAAATATTGAGATAACATTATCATATCACATCAATTGATAGGCAGGCTGCATTGCGCCGTGTCGCGAGTATAATTTTCAAGAAAGTTACAATAAGGGAAAATTAAGTCTTAGTTCTTTCTACTAAAATGTCTATACATGTAGAAAAGAAACATGGAATATCGATGTTTACTGAAAAAAATAAAAATGAAATTTTTCGTGGTGAATGGTTATGGGATGATGATATGGATCGTTTCAATTGCCTTTTACAAAAACATTCCAATTATAGACCTGTTGAAACGTGGCGAGTGCAATTACTTGATACAATACAACCCATACCGACAAATGAAAAGCATATACAATTTTTATATAGTTCGTTGTCGAAAGATAATGCGAATGATAATTGGTTACTGTACGGAAGAGGTCATTGGGTATGCAGCTATTACGACAAAAAATAAATATATTTATGATTCTTTAAATAATAATAGGTTAGAGAAGGATCATGAACAATTTTTGAAAAAGTTGTTTCCAGCATATGACTTTATTCAGAATCCTGTCCAATTTCCTACAGTACAACAACAAACGAACGGTAGCGATTGCGGTGTTTTTGCAATAGCCTTTGCTGTTTCATTATTATTTAATATTAAACCTGAAAAAGTACAATATAACCATAGTTTAATGCGACCGCACCTGATAAAAATGTTTGAAATCAATATTATAGACCATTTTCCTCAAGATACAAAATTTAGTGTTCCTCATAAAGTGCTTCCATTAAGAGAAGTAAAATCAGTTGATCGACGTCAACAAAAAATGACGCTGTCATTAGAACAAAAAAGTATAATTGCTGAAGGTAGATGGTTAAATGATTTGCATATGGATCATTTTAATTATATTTTAAAAAGCTGCTCAGATTATAGACCTGTCGGGACATATCTGGTACAATCACTTGATAGAATACAATCCATGCCGAGGAATAAAAAGCATATACAGATATTACCTTCTGAATCGTTGGGAATACATTGGACATGCGGTTATTATGATACAAAAAATATATTTATTTATGATTCTTTTAATATAAAACGGTTAAATAAGTGTCAGGAAGAATTTTTGAAAAAGTTGTTTCCAGCATATGACTTTATTCAGAATCCTGTCCAATTTCCTACAGTACAACAACAACCGAACGGTAGCGATTGCGGTGTTTTCGCAATAGCCTTTGCAGTTTCATTATTATTTAACATTAATCCTGTCAAAGTAAGGTATGACCACAGCTTAATGCGTCTACATTTAATACAAATGTTTGAAAGCAATGTTGTAGAACATTTTCCTCAAGATTTAAACTGTGGTGCCCCTCAGGAAGTGCTTTCATTAACAGAAGTAAAAACAAAACAGGCTAAAGCGATTTGTAATTTAGAAACTAATAATAAAAAGCGATGTCTATCTGATGAGCCAGATTTAGACAAGAAAGCTAAAAAAAATGCTAAAAGACGGTGTCTATATCAAGAACATCTGGAAAATAATCGCGCGAAACAAGTACAACGATATAAAAAAAACCGGGAGAATATTCTTTTAAAAAAACGGTTACGATATCAAGAACATCTGGAAAAAAATCGCGCGAAACAAGTACAACGATATAAAAAAGAACGGGAGAATATTCTTTTTAAAATACGGTTTCGATATCAACAAAACATTGAAAATGACCGTTTTAAAAAATTTCGATGTCCATATAAACAGGAGTTTAATAGGCTTTACAATAAGCGATATTATCAGAATCAGAAAAGAAGTAATTTAACAATTGCTAAGAACAATACTGCCAAAAATATTAGAAAAAAATATGTTATACTTCGGTCTAGAAATTTTATGAAAATTCGCGATTCTGCAGAAGTAATCGTTAAAAATATTTTACACAAGTTCAATATTACAGATTGCGGTAAAGGTTATATTAAAAAACGATTAGAAGTTGAGAAAGTCGTACGCTGGTGTATACACATTAGAGATAGTTACATTCGTAATATGAATAAAATGTTAACTCTGCTTAAAAACAAATCAGAAACATGTTTGACTGTTTTTGCAGAATGTTCTACGGCGGATGACAAATTATGCGCGCTGTGTGGCAGATCTAAACATACAGCTTCGTCAGAAAATTATTTTGTTGATTCTACATATTACAATATAAATTCATCTGAAGTCACTATAACGGAGCCATTAATAATAAATATGAAAGGACAGACTGAAAATGTATTACCTTTGATTGAAGCACGAGCAACAAAATCGTGGTCGTGCAGTTCTTTATGTAAAATTAATCCGCTTCTAATTGCCCGGTATCATAAATTTCTAGAAGCTGTAAATATATGTACATTGAAGAATTTACCCAAACTTATGCAAAACATTCACGAGTGTACTGTGAAAACTTCAAATCATGATAAATTAGGCCATACGCATGGCTGTTATATTGATTTAAATCTTTGTAAAGCGATGTCTGTTCCCATACAGTTATTATCACCTCATTTCCCCAAAATAAGAACTATTAGACGTTTTATATATCAACTTAAAGGTTTTTATAAAAAAATGTTGTATCTGGACAAAGCATTGTATTCTGCTGATCTGAATACATTAAATGAAATTGTAACTTTCGCGCAAGAAAAAGCTGATATGTATAAGCTTCAGCAAACTGAAATAATGTTATGTGATGATGATATTATTTCAAAATATCATAATGCATTTATGGTTCTGAGAAAATGTTCACTGGACACCCCGCGGTATAGCTGTATATCGTGTGAGAGACTTTGTTACAGAAGAAGTGTTTTTAAAATTAGTAAACAAAAAATGCGGAGGGACAATCGAATTTGGAAAGATTTAATGGTGTATGTAAAGCAACAAAAAATTGATCCGCAATATATATGTAAGTATTGTGATAACAAATTTCGTAGTGGCTTGATGCCTGCTTATTGTATTCTAAATAATCTCTCGGTAAATGATGTGCCTGAGGTAATATCATCTCTTAACGAATTTGAGAAATTGCTTTTACAGAGAGCTAAAGCTTTTCAAACTGTTGTTAAAATGGGAACAGTTGTTAATAAAAAAACACCTGCACGACAAAGGATACAAAAAGTGAAAGGTAGAACATTTCATTTGCCACTTCCTTTACAACAGACTTTCGATAAGTTATGTTCTAACACTGATCCAATAAATTTAAATCATGAATTTATTTTAGTTCGAAATGTTCCAACTAAAAAAAAAATTATCTGGGAAGATTTAGTGGATATTAAAAAAGTATTTGAAGCTTTAATATGGTTGAAAAACAATAATCCTTTATATTCTGAAATTGTACTGCCCGATATACATGATAAATTGTTTTTGGGGAATTTGGATGATGTAGAATTTGAAATGCAAAAATCAGCAAACGATGCAAGTGATGACTGTGAACCATTAAATAATTTAGAATTACATGTGAAAGAGATAAAAGATCATGTAGAACTTGCATTGAACGATCAGCGCAAGGCAATGCTCACTCAAAAAGATAAAGATGATAGCTATTATGAGCAATATACTATATATCCTCTACATGAAAAAAAAGAAAATCAAACTGCGACTGCTTTATATCAAATGTTAAAAATTCAGGACATACCTTTAGATAATCGTGAAAAGAATTTAGATTTGATGTGTTTTCCAGATTTATTTCCATTTGGTTCTAATGGGCAATGTGATGAAAGTAGACCAATCAAACTTCAAGAGCACGAATTTATTAAATGTCGCTTGACATCTAAGCGTCCACAATTTAGATTAAATCAACAATATTTGTTTTATTTATTAAATAACGCGAATCTTCGTCAGTTGAGTCGTGGAATTTATCATAAAATGAATATAACTGATACACGAATTCGTTACACAGTTGCGGAATATTTAGAGGCAATGTCGAAAGAAGCGTTGGAGTCCAACTTAAGGGGGCCGTCTCAGTTTTGTTATTGTCCGTCTCACCGGGCCTTGAATGTGTGCGGACAGGTCACACAAGCTAAGTTAAGCGTGTACGTATACGCGTGTTGTAAACAAACCGGTTCAACCGATTTTCGCCCTGGAATCGGCCAGAAGGAAGTTTTTGCGGGTACAGTTGCCTTCAGTAAACATCTGTGGGGGGTGGCACGGTGCGTTTGAACGCTAATAAGCATTGTACATTGAAATAATAATGAATTTATGAATCGAAAACTGACAGAATGAAGCTTCAAGGCTTCTCCGTTGGTGGCGCTAATGGTGCACTGTAGCTACGTAGCACCAGCGTGACGTATAAATTCATTATTACTTCAATATACAGTGCTTATTAGCGTTCAAACGCACCGTCCCACCCCCCACAGATGTTTACTGAAGGCAATTGTACCCGCAAAAACTTCCTTCTGGCCGATTTCAGGACGAAAATCGATTGAACCGGTTTATTTACTACACGCGTATACGTACACGCTTAACTTAGCTTGTGTAAACGTCCGCACACATTCGCGGCCCGGTGAGACGGCCCCCTTAAATTCAATGTTTTCTTCACTTCCAAATACGGAACAATATTGGCGTAGACCGAGAAGTGATTTATCTTGTATGGCACAACATTACGGACCTGCGACATGGTTTCTAACGTTAAGTCCTAGTGAATGGTTATGGGACGATTTAGGTGAATATATTCGTGACGCAAATGGGTGGCAAGACTCTTCGTTAACCACTAGTTTACTTGTTGCTAAAGATCCTGTATCAACATCGAGATTTCTTGAGAATAAATTTAAAGCAATGCTTGCCTTTATTTGTTCAGAAGATTCACCGATTGGTAAAGTAACACACTATTTCTGGCGACGAGAATATCAAGGTAGAGGTATACAACATTTTCATTTATTAATCTGGATTGAAGGTGCACCAATTTTCGGCGAATCTTCTATTGAAGAAGTCTCTAAATTTATTTTAAAATATATAAGCTGCAAAATGCCACATGAAAATATTTCGCCATTATTGCACAGACGTGTTAATACGCACCAACGACACAAACATAATGATTATTGTCTTCGTACTAAAAAAGTAGGATCTAAAGTTATTCGTAGGTGTCGTTTTGGGTTTCCTCGTCCTGTTACTGACACATTAAATATGAGAGACGTGGCAACTTCGATAGCAGGTAGAAAACAATTAAAACATAAGAGTAGATTATACGATCTTCTTCGAACAAATAATGAAGTTGATATTAATGATTATAATCCTGTTATACTTACTGCGTGGGAAGGCAATATGGATATACAGTTTATTGGTGAAAAATCGACACTGCTCACTTGGTATGTTACTAAATATTTGAATAAAGCAGGGAAAAGTGAACTGTCTGATTGTGATTTTGCAAATAGTGTAAATAATAAAAATATGTCATTGGCAAGTGTTCTTTGGAATTTTGCTTTACGATCCATAAGCAATAGAGAATGTGGAGCTCTTGAGGCTGCTGATACATTGTTAGGTATGCCTTTATATGGAACTGATCGAAATACAACTATTAAATGGTTAGATGTTAATCCTATGCGACAGAGGAAATTAAAAAGTCGTAAAGAAATTGAAGCTCTTGATGGTGAATCTACAGATATATTTTGTCCATCTTTAATAGATAATTATTATCCAAATAGATCTGGTGAATTAGAATCTGTGTCTCTTTATGAATTCGCACAATGGTATGATGTCACGACAATCAAACCGAAAAATAATAATATTGAATATTATAAATTAGATAATAGTCATTATCTTAAACGGCGACAACGTGGATGTCTTATTAATCATTATAGACATAATGTTAATAATCGACCAGAAGATTATTTCTTTTCTTTATTGCTTATGTTTAAACCATGGCGGGAATTAAAGGATCTTAAAAATAGTTGTGATACTTATATGGAAGCATTTCATAATGTAAAACTACATCTTACGAAAGCATTACAATATCACGAAAGACTAGAAGAATTGAAAAAAGCGTTTGAAACTGCACTAGAGTTAGTTCGGCAATTAGATGAAGAATTAGAAGAATTACAAAAACACGTGTCTCAGGATGACCCTGACAATCCGATAGGCGCTCAAAATGTAGAAGCTGGTGAAGCAATGCAAGATTTTAAGGATCTTGGTAATAAAATGGATGAAAAAATTGATGTGTCTGAAATGATAGCAAAATTAAATGCCGACCAAAAAAGAGTATTCCACAGAGTCATTGATACTGTTACGTCCGGAACGTAAGATTTTTCTTTCTGGTCAGGGTATGCATCAACAACGCCTAGCGTTATGGGAAATCCCTCGTTGATCATACTCCTGCCCATTAATCAATAATATTTTTGCTAGAACAAAAACCCCTTTCTTGGAGCGTCGTCGCCTCGACGCATTACCGTCCCGCGATACCGATAAGGCGGTGCTGACGCAGCGGCGTTCTCACCAGATAGTCGCGTTCGAAAGGACCAGTGGTTCTCCTGTTGTGCCGAATCCGTTCTGTGTAAGCGGCAGGGATGTATTTCAACAATGCCTTGCAGCATTGTGGGAGAACCCTCGTTGAGAGCACCTCTGACCGCCGCGTTAAACATTGTAACATAATCAGTAACGGCTACAGCAGGAATGCGCAGACTGGATCACTTCTTAGAAGATTGACGGAATTGTATACCCTACATCCGGTGCAGGGAGTCGCGCCTTCTCACGGTTTTGTCGCACGTTTCGGGGCACGTGTAAATAAATTAATTAATTAACTCAAAGTTGTTTGGTTAAAATTAGATACATAACACAATTTCTGATAGTCCAAGGACTGTGGGATTCCCCTAGTCAGAAATTGTGCATATAAATTTATGAACATTCAGGGAAGGCCTCAGCAGGTGTGAAATTGTAATGTGCGATGTCATGTTTTCCTGTACGTACGAATGTCCTGTAAGGATTGATCATGTATTTGAATCGAGAGTCTGATGGATGGGTGTGAGAACACACACACACACCGCCTCGTTAAGTAGACGGGCCCATGGTAGCGCGGCCGAGGGATAAAATGCAGCGTAAGCATTTTCGGTACGGACCCACTCTGGTCGCTGCCGAGAGCGTGAAGCTGCGACACTCTGTGACGATAAATCGTGAGGTGCGTGTCGCTGGGTCCGCAAGTGTCTTAGAGCTAGAGTTCTCCGGTCTATTGTGAAACCGCGTGAAAGACTCGACTTTGCGAAACAATTCATTTATTTAAACCTCGTGAAATAATTCATATACTAAACTTTGATTAAATTATAAATTATAAACTAAAAGTATCATTCATTTTGCTCTGTTAAAATCACTATTATTCAGTCTCGTTTAGAATTCAATTAAGATTTATTCGTTAATATAACCAAGTGTGTGTGTGTGTTCGCGTTTTATCTCTTTTTCTGATTTAGATATATCATCAGACCACAGGAAAACATTCCAACCGAAAACCACAAAAATATATTTGTCAATACAATATCGACTGTCTGGTGAGTTGCACCTATTATCTCTTTTGTACACTGTATTATGATTGAATCGTACTTAACACAATTTCTGATAATCAAATGATTGTGGGATTCCCCTAATCAGGAATTGTGCCCGATAGCGCGAAAGTCTATGTTTGTTGTTGATTAATTTTACTTTACATATTCAGTACTATATGTTTTACAACCATCCAATATTTCGGCATTAAAGCTTTATTATTCATTAAATTATACTCATTAATTACCTGTCCGATTCCTTTGAAAAGACCCGTATGGGACTAGAGCACCAACGATCCCAAAATCTACCCCTTATCCTTCTGATAAGGTATTTAGATAAGTAAATAAAATAATTGACTGTTGCGAGTGCGGCGAGCCTCCTTGCCATTACCTACATAAATACGACAAATTCTGATAATCAAAGATTGTGGGATACCCCTGATCAGAATTTGGCCGTCTAAAACGCGCCGCTCGAACACTAAAGGCCGCGGCACGTAACAGATCTGGTGGCAGCGGTGGGATACCAGGAATTTTCTTGTAAAAATTCCTGGGTGCTCATATTCATTGAAATCGGATAGAATTTATGAAATTTCTTTATTTTACTAATTTATCAATGTGGTCGTGGTAACGCTGGTTCATTATATGATATTTATTGACTAGTTCTGTATATATATTTTATACAAATATTCAATCATGGCTCAAGACGCAAGCGCAATGATGACCTCCATGGCGGAGTGTCTGACTATTCAGAATAGCACGTTAAATATTCCTTACTTTGATGGGAAGGGCGTTCCTCTGAAGGATTTTGTACAGGATGTGCAAAATAGCGCAAGTCTAGTGCCTCCTGCATTAGAGGGATCATTTCTAAAATCGGTATTAGGGAAATTGAAAGGTCCAGCTCGCGATAGCACATATGGAAAAACATTTAATACGGTTAATGAACTAATTAAACACTTAAAGGGTAGATTTGCACCGGGTAAAAATTATCCTTATTATCAACACGAAATAGAAAATATTCGGATGAAAAAGGAGGAATCAGTTAGCGATTTTTATGACAGATTAAACATATTAATTAGCGGAGCTCGAGTTGCGTTAGAGGATAGTTATGGGGATAAGGCAGAACAAATGCTATTGCCATTAAAAGAATGCGGATTGGAAGCTTATATTCGCGGACTTCCAGATGAAATAGCGCGCTCAGTAGATGCGCGTGACCCTAAAACTTTAGACGATGCGAGAAAATTTGCAGTACGTATAGAAACGCGAATGAAATCCGGAATATTACCTTCGAATGAAACTCAAAAGATATCATTTAATCAGAATAATGGCTTTTCTCGATCATCGAACTCATATTATCAGGATTACGCTAATCACCAATCCACGAACCCTCCTCGCTATAAAAATTATGCAATTCGAAACGAAGAAGAGAATCGCACACGTTCTCCGAGTCCCAGTCCAGACGTAAGCGGTTCGCCAATTGGAATTTTGAAACCTCCATCACGCAATCATTATTACAATCCACCGGGATTTCCTCCACATCCGTATTACTCGCCTTATTTTTATCCGCCAATGCCATATCCGAATTATTACCCTTACCATCATTATAATACAAATAGTAATGAGCCATCGCGTTCAGCAAGAGATGGATATTCGCAAGGGCCTAGACCAAGATCTCCATCTCCCATTCCTTCATCAACGAGACCGGGTTCTCCATATAATAGAAATACTAAACCCGAAAATAGAACCGATCATTTAAACGCACAAATGACCCGACGGACGGACGCGACGTCGAGTCATTCGGAAAAGGAGCGTCATGCAACAGTAAAATTTCTGGCAAACCAAGAAAAATCGCAACGGTAGAAAAACCCGAATCCCCATTAGTAAAAATGATGGGTAAGGAGTTGAATATGGGTTGTGCATATTTCCTCGTAGATACAGGAGCGGATATAAACGTGATTAAATTAAGCGCCCTAGACGACAATGTTTCAGTCGCGCTTCATGAATCGGTTGCTATCTCAGGAATAACTCCGGATACGACAGAGACTTTAGGTACCACAATAATTACTTTATTAGGCAAACCCGTAAAATTTCATGTCGTAAGATCTTCATTTGTACTGCGTTGCGATGGTATATTAGGTAAAGAGTATCTCACACAAGAACAAGCTGAAATCTCCTTCACCCATAACACATTGGTAACACGAAGCGATCCTATTAAACCCATACCTTTTATTGGCCATGATCCAGTACCTCGTAGGGTAGGACCTCGAGTTTTGTATTTAAAAGCGCGTACTAGACAAGCTGTCGCCATTGACGTTACAAATCATGATTTAAAAGAGGGATATTTACCAAAAATTAAAACTATAGATGGCTTATACATTGGCGAAGCTGTTGTGTCTGTAAATGACCGAGGTGCATGTCACGTCTTTGCCGTTAATACAACGGATAAGGATGTCGAAGTCGAAATTCCGCCACAAGAATTAATACCATTCGAGTATCATAACTTCCCCGAAGAACAAAATTATTCCGATTCTGATACGGAAGATGAGACCTTGCCAATCGCGGAAGAAAGAATTTTAGAAATCATTAAAAAATTGCGTCTCGATCATTTGAATGAAGAAGAACGGGATCATGTAATTAAAATTATTAAAGAATTCCCAGAGCGATTCCACTTGCCTGGTGATAAACTACCATGTACTTCATACATTAAACATAAAATCCCCACAGTAGATGATGTTCCTGTGAATAGGCGACAGTATCGTTTTCCTCCGGTTCATAAAGACGAAATAGAAAAACAAGTCCGTAATAAACTAAATCATGGAATAATAGCACCTTCAAATTCACCGTATAATTCGCCCATTTGGATCGTTCCTAAAAAACCAGATTCTCAAGGTAATCTGAGATTCAGAGTAGTCATAGATTTTCGTGATCTTAACGAAAAAACCATTGGCGATGCATATCCATTACCGAACATTACTGATATACTGGATCACTTAGGTGAGGCCCGATATTTCTCAACGTTTGACTTAGCAAGCGGATTTCAACAAATTGAGATGGATCCAAAAGATAGACAAAAAACAGCCTTCACAACCCCAAATGGTCATTATGAATACATCCGAATGCCGGAAGGTCTGAAAAACGCTCCAGCAACTTTTCAAAGATTAATGGATCAAGTTCTACGCGGATTACAGGGTGTAGAAGTTTTCGTTTATTTGGATGATATTGTGGTATATGCTAAAAACTTAGAAGAACATGAAAAGAAAATTCGCCGTTTATTTACGCGTTTGGCCGATGCAAAATTAACTTTACAACCGGATAAGTGCGAGTTCCTCAAAATAGAAGTTGCTTACCTAGGACATGTTATTAGCCGGGCTGGTGTAAAACCGGATCCCAAAAAGATTAGTGCAGTAAAGAATTTTCCTCGCCCGAAAAATCAGAAAAACATTAGGCAATTTTTAGGTCTAGCTGGATATTATAGACGCTTTATCAAAAATTTCGCAGAAAAGGCTAAACCGTTGTCAGACTTGCTGAAGAAAAATTCTACTTTCACTTGGGGAAAAGAGCAAAAGAAAGGATTTTTGGAATTACGAAAAGCACTTTGTAAAAGCCCCATACTTCAATATCCAAATTTCAATAGTCAATTCACTTTAACTACAGATGCGTCAGACTACGCTATAGGCGCTGTACTTAGTCAAGAAATTGATGGTCAAGATTTACCAGTGGCATACCTTTCTAGGATTTTAACTAAACCAGAACAAAATTATTTCACTACAGAAAAGGAATGTTTGGCAGTCCTTTATGCAATTTTACACTTCAGACCATATTTATATGGCCGAAAATTTACCCTCGTTAGTGATCATGAACCACTAAGATGGATTAACTCAATAAAAGATCCAGGACAAAGATTGATCCGATGGCGACTAAAACTGCGCGATTACGAGTACGAATTTGTTCATAAGGCAGGAAAATTAAACACAAATGCTGACGCCTTATCAAGGAATCCAGTTATAGTAAATGAACTATGTTCATCCGATGATTTCAGTTTATCAGAATCCTCTGATGATGCAAAATCGGAGTTAGCACCTGATTGCCCAAAACTTTTACCAATAAATAAGCCATCGACAAAAACCGAAGTTTCTAATCCCAGGAAAGAAATAGCTAGTTTACCGGGAAAATCAAACATAGGAAGACCAGTAGGTTCAAGACTTAAGTCGAAACAACCTGTACCTTTAGATACCAGTGCAATAGCAACTAGAACGCGAGCAAAGATTCAAGCTACTGAAGCTCCGGGACCATCAAAAACACAAGAATTAGATAGATCAAAAGAACTTTCTCTAGTAGAGGACGACGATTCCGATGACGAACAGTCAGATCCGCCTATATTTCGCCAACGTAGGAGTACATTGCCGAATTTGGGATTTCATCCTAAACAGATGGTGGAGAATCCTAGAATCCCAGATTCACAAGATGCAGTGGCCGGTACGGAATTGCGCGAAAAAGGAAGCGAGTCCGAAGTAGATAGAACTATAGCCATTAATTTACCTGAAATTCACGATAGTGATACAGGTGATAGGAACAAACAGAAGTCCTCATTTATAGATTTAGAAGAACTACAAGAGTCTTTCAATAGATTTGAAAAATCATTATTGGATAAAAGCGCTCAATTACAGGAACTTGAGGAGGAAGTTGTTTTATTGGATGCCCTTTCTGAAGGAGACAGTTTAGATGAATATAGACAGGAAATATTACAAGATTTGGATCCATATGATGACGATACTGGGGACGAGGAATTAAATAGACGAATAGAAAAATTATTACAACAAGCTAGGAATTCCGAAAAAGATAGTCAAATTTCAAATCCAAGGCGTGAGGAAGCAGCTAGTAAGGCACCTCAGCTGAAAAATATTCCGGAAGAATCAGAGCTAGAAATATCTGCAACAGGAGTGCCTGATAGCACAATCGTTAACAGGCCTAGATACAGTTCAATCTTACCTACCCCGACCGTAGATCCAAACCCTATAGCACTTTCAACACCATTTCCAAATCCAACTGCTGATCGAACTCCCAAGGAGGGAGGTAGAGAACCTATCGCTCAAAAATCTACTCCTAGACAACTTTTCCCACAAATCTCAAATTCATCATCCATATACATCCCGGACGCTGATTATATACCTCCAGATATGGAATCAGAATTTCGCTACAAAAGTAAAGACATCGTAACCTCTACAAGACAAAATCTAACGTATTATAGATCAAATTATGTACATTTCATTTCGTCTGATTGCGAACTTGTTACACCAGTGAGTATATTGCTCTCCGATCTAGGCATTATCAATGCTAACGATTTAAAAGCGGCAAAGCCCAGAGTAGGACAAATACTAATAACAAAACGCGGTAAACATAGAATATTTAGCGTAGTCATAAAAAGGAAACATTTTGATAAACTTTCTACTCGGGATTTGGAACTTGGCCTACAGAACCTAAGAAAAATTCTTTCAGATTTAGATATAAAGGGTCTAAGAATCTCACAGAATGGCGACTTTACAGACGAATTACCTCAAGGTACGTTAATAGAAATATTAAGGAATACATTTGAGGACAGCAATATCGAAATAGCCCTTTGTTACGGAAACACTCAGATACCTCCGGAAGAACTTCGCCTGAAAATCATTTCAGAGTTGCATGAAAGTTTGGTAGGAGGACACAAGGGTTTAACAAAGACATATTGCAGAATTCGAGAACGATTTTATTGGCCAGGTATGCGTAATGATATTCAAAATTATATCCGTACTTGCAATAGTTGCCAGAATCAAAAATTAGTGCGAACTAAAACTCGCGAACCAATGTTAATTACTGACACTCCATTGGAGCCATTTTCCAAAGTATCATTGGATACTGTGGGTCCTTTACCCACTACTCCCAGCGGTAACAAACATATTCTAACTATGCAAGATAATTTGACAAAATATTGCATAGCTGTCCCTGTTCCAGATATAAAAGCTGAAACAATAGCCCATGCATTGGTAACAAATCTAATATTGCAGTATGGAACACCACGTGCAATACTAACGGATAAAGGGACTAGTTTCATTAATAAAATAATTCAGAACTTAGCTAAAATTTTCAAAATTCAACATGTCACTACATCTGGGTATAGACCGCAAACCAATGGTGCATTGGAAAGAAGTCACATAGTGTTAACCGAATACATTAGCCATTACATGAATGATTTTGACGATTGGGATAGATTAGTACCCTTTGCTATGTTTTCTTATAATACATCTGTCCATGAAGCCACAAATTTTACCCCGTATGAATTGGTTTTTGGCAAACTTGCGCGTTGTCCAAGTTCCTTCACGAGCGACGAGAATTTGGTCACATACAATTCATATTTACATGATTTAATAACGCGACTTTCGGAAATGCAAGTAATTGCAGGACAAAATTTGGTTAAGGCAAAAGAAAGGTCAAAATCGTATTATGATAGGAACGCTCGCCCCTTCAAAGGAAAAATAGGAGATATGGTACGTGTTTTGGTAGAACCAAAAAGAGGAAAATTTGCCAAGCGTTATCACGGGCCATATAAGATTATTGGGATACTGGAAGGAAATAATGTTTTGTTAAAAGATGAAGCTGGTAAAATGCTCACCAAACATGTCGATAAATTACAATTAAATTGGAGTCCTGATTGATTTGACTGATTCAGGTTGAGAGATGACGCTGATCCGATTGATATTCTTTCTTACTCTGCAACACATCGCGCGGACCCAGGAACTATACAGACTGACACGTACGGATTCAAACCCGGGTTTATACTTTGAAAAGATCAACGCGATTAGATTTCAAAGAGCTGATTGGCGATTCATACTAGTTATAGATATAGACAAAATAGTAGCTGAATTTCCATATGAAATCGGGAATATTGAACAAACTAACAGTTTATGTATTAAATTTCCAACCCCGATACAATGCGATTCCGTGTTACGGACAAAGTACTTAAAGAACATGGTACGAGAAGCATCAGATTTACGGATGGAACTGATAGAATTGAGTACAGAAATTAAGAGGCCAGAATACGATTCACATAATTTGCCTAAAGCTATCACACGCAGGAATGCACCTTTCGGATTCATCGGTTCGATTAGCCATGCTTTGTTTGGAACTTTAGACAGTGATGATGCTGAATACATTAACAAGGAAATAGATAAGATATATGCTGATCAGAGGAAGATCACCCAACTTGTCAAAAATCAAACTCATATAGTCATAAGTGATCTGCATAAAGTTCATAAAACTTTCAACCGAATTGCCGCAGAAGTAAAAACCAATAGACAGAAGATTTCCGAATTAGAAACGCAAATTGATAAACAGTTAGCCTTGAATTATAGTTTAGCAATGAGTCAATACTCGGCATCTGTTGAAACATCTTTGAGTCATTACATGACTGCAACGCAACGCTTTATCACGGCTTTGAGCACTGCGCGCAACGGAAAATTACATCCATCACTATTGAGCGGATCTAATTTCAAAACAATAATAAACGAGATACATAATTCTATGGTTGATTTCGAACTCCCTATACCACGGGACCATCAACGAATCGAAGACCTGGTCAGGATATCTCATGTCAATTTGAAATATATAACAGGAAAGATGGTCGTGACAGTACAAATACCATTAGTAAATCGGATTGAATATGACCTGTATAAAATACACGTATTACCAATTCCTCAGTATTTAAACAACTGCAACAGAACCACAATTTCGGCTTTCATCTTACCGGAGTTTCCATATTTAGGAATAAGCAATGACCATTCTAAATTCTTTGGATCGGATAAAACATTCATAGATTCCTGTACCTGGGCATGGCACTACTACATTTGTCCACAGGACGTCCCATTGCAGGACGTGGCTCATCGAACTTGTGAAACTTCATTATTACTTCAACCAGATCCGAAATTCTTACGTTTATGTAATATTAGAATCATGCCCTATCACATACCTTCCTGGCGAAAACTACCTACACTTGGCGGATGGTTATACTCATTTGAACAACCCGAACCGATGCAGATTCTATGTGGTAGGAAAAAGAATACCCACACCACCATAGTTGGAACAGGAATTTTGGAAATACATCCAGAATGTTTTGCAAAAACACGATATCACACCTTATTGGGATCAAAAACATACCTGAGCAAAGATTCTTATTACTACATTCCTAATATGTTACTGAATATTAGCCTGATATCACCCAATATCTATCAGTATTCTAAGAGAAAACACACCATAGTGAATCTATTTCCAAATGACAATAACAAACTGGAACGCACATCTGATTCGTTGTACGAAATTGAAACACAACTAGAGGAAATTGGAGAACATCATCGAGCAAGAAATTCACATTTGTCATTGACGTATGGAACAATAACGGCGCAGGCCTTAATTATAATAGGATTGATGATCTACTATTTCTGGAATCCACTGAAGACCTTATGCAAGATACAGTTCCTGCGGAAACGGGGCTCAAAACACGAACCTGAGGAATCATCACCAAGTCAACCTGCTGCAATACCGTTGCAAGAATCGTCTATTTCGGAAAACAGACCACCGTTGCCTATTCAGAGGGCGATGATAAACTGCTAGAAATATGTCTAATAACAAACCCTGACAGTCTAAGGACTATGGGAATCCCCTTGTCAGAAATTGTTGTTAGTTGCGATTTTTCTAATGTTCTTTTCTTCTTTGATAATGATTTTGTTATTTCATAATTTTGATCTTGCTTTGTGTGATTGTCTGTACATTAGCGAAATGACATCGTCCAGTTCCTTCCGACAGGAGCCTCTAGAACGGCGACTGTTTGTCAGCCGTTTGGCGCCGTATACGAAAAGGGAGAAGCTGATGGAGATATTTCACCCGTATGGAGTTGAGCATGTGGTGGTGCTGCGGAAGTCGTCAGGGAACAATGCTTTCGTGACTTTCAAGTCTACGGACGGAGCAAGGAAGGCTTTGGCTGCGGCGGACACTGGTATAATATGCCACAAGAGGAAACTAAGGGTGTTGATGGCGGACTCGTGGCATACAACCAAGCTGATTCCCCCACGGCCCGACATGAACCCATTCCCTGGAATAGATTTACGTGAACAGATCCCACTTCCGATAGAATGCATTTCTAAAATTGCCAACTATTTGCCGTTTGCCGACAGGAGCCGTCTAGAAATGGTCTCTAGAAGGTGGCGACTCGGAAGCCTCGCCTCGTATCACGGTCTACGCCATATCGACCTGAATAACTGGTGCTGGCCGAATACATGGGAAGGGACGATAGTGAGCACTGAGTCATTTTACTGGCTCATGAAGAGAGTAGGCAGTCAGTTAAAGAGCATACGAATAAATGAGGAACCATTGGCAAAATGTTTGAGACCCCAAGTTATCTCCATTGCCATAAGGAGTTGTCCACAACTACAAATAGTAGATCTAACTGCTGTGACGATCCGGCCATCGACTCTGAGAGACCTGGAATCGGGGGCACCACGTCTTACTTGCCTCAAACTGGGGAAATGTGAGGGTCCCGTGGATCCTGAACTCTTTAAGGTCCTGACCCTAGCAGGAAGTCTAAAAACCTTCTGTCTTACGAACACAGACATCACTGGGAAGTCCCTTCCGGCAATTCACAAAAGTCTAGAAACGCTTTTTCTCCACCGTTGCGAGCAACTAAAACCCTTAAACCTAGCAACCACTCTTCAAGGGTTGCGGAATCTGAATTGCTTAAACATCAGGATATGTAAAAATTTAACAGACGATAGTATTTTGCAGGCGTTAATCAGCAATTCAGACCTGCAGACGACTCTAACGACCTTGGAGTTACATTTCTGTAGTTTCGAGGAGCCCATGCCTGAAATGGAAATGGAGGAAGGCAACGCAGCAGTTGACAGGGGAGATTTTGCCGAGCTGGAGCTGGGTCCGGTAGAGATGGCTGTCTCTTTTCCCTCAAGATATCGGAGTATAACAGCCCTGAGTCTTACCTTCTGCGGATGGGTTGCTTCTGGCCTTGTTTCAGAAATTGGCCTATACATGGGGGAAATAACATCTTTGAATCTGAGTGGTTGCACAAACATCAAAGGGGAATTCGTTCTGGAACCACTCCGAAAATTGGAAAAACTAAAAATCCTAGATGTCAATTACATGCATCCGACTGTCGGTGGATGGATACTGCAATTCCTCACGGGCTTGATAGAAGTCCACTGCAGAGAGAGCCAGGGTATTACTGACGAGGACATCTGCGGCTTGCTACGGCAGTGTCCAGAAATAGTCACGGTCGATGTGGAGAGCTGCCCAACCATCAGTAAAACCATATTGAACTGTGCGTACGGGGTGGTGACAAACGGTCATCGAACAGGGCAAATACACTTGTATGTCGGAGGTACGACCATTACGCGATACACTAGGTATAGACGCAATACCTCTCTTCATGTAACGCACGACTTGGTGTATGAGCCTTTATTCCATTCCGAATAATTTGTAACGGGATTGCATTGTGACAATGTGCAAACATTATGGGATTCCCCTAGTCCAATGCAACCCGAACCCATAGATCTATTCATAAGCAGCTACTGTACCTTATACCTTCAGTATACATCGTCGAGGACGACGATGATTCCAAGGAGGGAGGGATGTTACGTCCGGAACGTAAGATTTTTCTTTCTGGTCAGGGTATGCATCAACAACGCCTAGCGTTATGGGAAATCCCTCGTTGATCATACTCCTGCCCATTAATCAATAATATTTTTGCTAGAACAAAAACCCCTTTCTTGGAGCGTCGTCGCCTCGACGCATTACCGTCCCGCGATACCGATAAGGTGGTGCTGACGCAGCGGCGTTCTCACCAGATAGTCGCGTTCGAAAGGACCAGTGGTTCTCCTGTTGTGCCGAATCCGTTCTGTGTAAGCGGCAGGGATGTATTTCAACAATGCCTTGCAGCATTGTGGGAGAACCCTCGTTGAGAGCACCTCTGACCGCCGCGTTAAACATTGTAACATAATCAGTAACGGCTACAGCAGGAATGCGCAGACTGGATCACTTCTTAGAAGATTGACGGAATTGTATACCCTACATCCGGTGCAGGGAGTCGCGCCTTCTCACGGTTTTGTCGCACGTTTCGGGGCACGTGTAAATAAATTAATTAATTAACTCAAAGTTGTTTGGTTAAAATTAGATACATAACACAATTTCTGATAGTCCAAGGACTG
This sequence comes from Andrena minutula, assembly GCA_929113495.1. Lineage (NCBI taxonomy): Eukaryota > Metazoa > Arthropoda > Insecta > Hymenoptera > Andrenidae > Andrena > Andrena minutula. The sequence goes on from OV815995.1 coordinate 17,551,961, forward strand.
TGGGATTCCCCTAGTCAGAAATTGTGCATATAAATTTATGAACATTCAGGGAAGGCCTCAGCAGGTGTGAAATTGTAATGTGCGATGTCATGTTTTCCTGTACGTACGAATGTCCTGTAAGGATTGATCATGTATTTGAATCGAGAGTCTGATGGATGGGTGTGAGAACACACACACACACCGCCTCGTTAAGTAGACGGGCCCATGGTAGCGCGGCCGAGGGATAAAATGCAGCGTAAGCATTTTCGGTACGGACCCACTCTGGTCGCTGCCGAGAGCGTGAAGCTGCGACACTCTGTGACGATAAATCGTGAGGTGCGTGTCGCTGGGTCCGCAAGTGTCTTAGAGCTAGAGTTCTCCGGTCTATTGTGAAACCGCGTGAAAGACTCGACTTTGCGAAACAATTCATTTATTTAAACCTCGTGAAATAATTCATATACTAAACTTTGATTAAATTATAAATTATAAACTAAAAGTATCATTCATTTTGCTCTGTTAAAATCACTATTATTCAGTCTCGTTTAGAATTCAATTAAGATTTATTCGTTAATATAACCAAGTGTGTGTGTGTGTTCGCGTTTTATCTCTTTTTCTGATTTAGATATATCATCAGACCACAGGAAAACATTCCAACCGAAAACCACAAAAATATATTTGTCAATACAATATCGACTGTCTGGTGAGTTGCACCTATTATCTCTTTTGTACACTGTATTATGATTGAATCGTACTTAACACAATTTCTGATAATCAAATGATTGTGGGATTCCCCTAATCAGGAATTGTGCCCGATAGCGCGAAAGTCTATGTTTGTTGTTGATTAATTTTACTTTACATATTCAGTACTATATGTTTTACAACCATCCAATATTTCGGCATTAAAGCTTTATTATTCATTAAATTATACTCATTAATTACCTGTCCGATTCCTTTGAAAAGACCCGTATGGGACTAGAGCACCAACGATCCCAAAATCTACCCCTTATCCTTCTGATAAGGTATTTAGATAAGTAAATAAAATAATTGACTGTTGCGAGTGCGGCGAGCCTCCTTGCCATTACCTACATAAATACGACAAATTCTGATAATCAAAGATTGTGGGATACCCCTGATCAGAATTTGGCCGTCTAAAACGCGCCGCTCGAACACTAAAGGCCGCGGCACGTAACAATACTGTAAGGTCAGATAATTCGATATTACGATTGTTTGTTAGCGGAGAAGGTGGAACGGGAAAGAGCTTTTTAATTAAAACCATTAAGTGTTGGATAAAACAGTATCTCAATAAAGATACCGCTGTAGCGGCACCTACTGGTATAGCAGCGTTTAATATAGACGGTTTGACAGTTCATAGATTGCTTCAATTACCCGTTGAACATGGTCTAACGCCAAAGTATAAACCATTATCTGATCATGTATTAAAAGTTTTACGAGCAAATCTTAAAGATGTTGTTCTTCTTGTGATTGATGAAGTGTCAATGATATCAAATTTAACTTTTATGTATATACATTTCCGATTGTCTGAAATATTTGATACTAATGATTGTGAAGACGGTTGGTTTGGTCAAAAACACGTTCTTTTTTTTGGTGATCTGCTTCAATTACCCCCTGTACACGAAGACCCAATTTTTGTACAATTATCAAATGATAAAATTAACAAATATGTCGGTTCTTTAATTGCTGTTAATTTATGGACTACATTATTTGATTATGATGAGTTAACGATCAACATGCGCCAGCAAGGAGATGATTCTTATCGACAGTTGTTGTCAAGAATTCGTATAGGTCTAATGACAAAACTTGATTGCGAGATTCTTGAGAATAGAAAATTATCTTTTACTGGGGATTCGTTTGAACTCAGATTAAACGAATTATGCCAGTTTATTAATGATTTTCCGTTGGACATTGTTTTTTTATTACCTACTCGTAATATGTGTGACGTTCTTAATGCTGCAATGCTAAATCGCATTACAGCAAAAGAGATATTATTAATTGCCGAAGATACAATTGACTGTATTTCGTATGTGAGAAAGAAAGTATCAAAAGTATTGTCCAATACGGATGACGATAATTCTAAAACTGCTGGACTTTCAAAGGCAATTGTAATTAAGATTGGAGCAAATGTTATGATAAGGCGTAACATTGATGCTACTTTGGGTCTTGTGAATGGTACCACAGCTAAGGTAATTTCAGTTGTACAAGATATGTCTACTGATTATGTAGAAAAAATTAAGCTCCTTCTACCATCAGGATTAGAGTATTTCATTGAAAGAGTAAGCGTTAAATTTGAAGTAGTGGATAGAGCATTTGTTATTAGAAAACAATTTCCATTGTGTCTGAGTTATGGAATCACAATTCATAAAAGTCAAGGATTAAGTTTACAAAGTGCTATTATGGACATAGGCAACTCTGTATTTAATTGTGGTCAAACTTATGTTGCATTATCACGCATTCGTCAGTAACAGCTGACGAAAAAGCTATTAGGGAATATAATCGGCTAAGATCCAAGTACAAACCAGACGCAGACATAATTACTGTTTCAAAAAAACGCTATTCGAAAGTGAAAGATGTTCCATGGATATTGTCAAAAAAAGTAATTGATTCTGTCCAAGAAAATTGTCAAACTCAAAAATTATTAAAAAAAAATGTTTCTTGGGTTTTACGTGGTTTTCAAAATACAGATAATGCTTCATGTTATGCAAATGCAGTATTACAATGTTTAATGCATTTGAGTGTCATTAGAAAACAATTGTTTAATTGTAATGAATCATCAAATGTTTTGAAGATATTACTGCATCGATATGAAAATGGAATGCGCAATTTAAATACATATGCAATACGGCAAAGTTTAGGAGAACATTTTTCAATAAACGTAAAACGAGATGTATTCGAATTTCTTATAACTCTGTGCATAAAATATGATTATATAAGACAATTGGTAGAGCATCAAGTAACTTCTACTACTCGATGTAAATCTTGTGATTATACAAAAAGAATTACTTCTAATAATTTAGTTGTCTCAGTACCTATTAACAATTTGAAAAAAAGAAGTTATAATCTTAACGATTTATTAAACGTTACATTTTCGCATTGGTATGAATCAGATAACGAATCATGTGAACAGTGTACAGGAAATGATATTATATTTAAAAATGAATTAATATTGACGAAAGATATAGTTATTATTCGTTTACTATTATTTTCATTACAAGATGATAAAATAGTCAAAGCAATACGTAAATTTAATATATGTACTATTCCCACAACCAAAATATTAATAGCTGGACAATCATATAAAGTTATGAATGCTATATTTCATAGTGGTTTATGTATTGAGGATGGTCATTACACCAGTATATGTAAAGAAGAAGGAATGACTAGTAGTTGGATTGAAGCTGATGACGTGCAAATTAAAAAAAGGCAATGACCCAAAGGTGCTAAAGATCTTTATATTTTGTTCTTACAAAAAAATGATAGTAAATAAATAAGTCAACACAAATTACCACGCTATGGAACAGCTGAAAGAAGAATGCTGCCATTTGGTCTCCATATCAATCATCAATCAAAACTACACAGTACATGTTTTGACACCCTGCATATGTTGACTGTCGCTGCCGCGTATCTTTTATAATATTATTTTTAAAAAAAAAGGTACAAAAAGAGCGCCAAGTATATAATCCCATAAAAAAGAATCCCATTTAAAAACATTGTCGTAAAGTGATTGATATCAATAAACACTACTACAAAATGTGTGAAATCTCCACAAAATTACCTTTTTTAAAAAAAAGGTACAAAAAGAGCGCCAAGTATATAATCCCATAAAAAACAATCCCATTTAAAAACTTTGTCGTAAATTAATATAAATTTATTAATGTGCTATATTTAACTTTACAAAAGTAATGATATACAACAGTTGCGCCAATTATCACACTGGCTATTTACACAAAGAACAAAATGTATTCAATAATATTAAGCAGATATATTTTTATACAAATAAATATTTTAATACGAATAAATATTTGATTCAAAATACTTGGCGCTGCGCCCCGAATTGGTGTTGCTAAACTCAATAAATATGTATAAATTGCATTAATCCTTTTCTTTCTTTCTTGTACGTGCATGCGTGCGTGTGTGCGTGTGCATATGCTACGTATGATATTAGAATTAACTATATGTAGAATAAATCTGACTGCGTTTCTAATATGTGTATGTATATGTATTTTATATTGTAATGGAGTTGTTGTAAATTATTAATTAATACTAAGGCAATTAATATTTTTTCGGTTGCGCAGCGCCAAGTATTTTGAATCAAATATTTATTCGTATTAAAATATTTATTTGTATAAAAATATATCTGCTTAATATTATTGAATACATTTTGTTCTTTGTGTAAATAGCCAGTGTGATAATTGGCGCAACTGTTGTATATCATTACTTTTGTAAAGTTAAATATAGCACATTAATAAATTTATATTAATTTACGACAAAGTTTTTAAATGGGATTCTTTTTTATGGGATTATATACTTTGCGCTCTTTTTGTACCTTTTTTTTAAAAAAGGTAATTTTGTGGAGATTTCACACATTTTATAGTGTTTATTATGGCTGTATAATTTTTTCACCCCCTCGGGTGAATTATTAATATTAAGTGAAATATTATATTGCCATCCAAACTATGCACGCCTGCAAAGCTACCAGACAATTGGATTGGTGGAATTGGTTTAAATTTGAGTTTTCAGACATGAAGCAAACATACAGGAAGCAAACAGAGGATTGAAGCTGAATAAAATCGTTTAATTAATATAATGCTATGTCACAATAAATTTTTTTCTCTAACGTAGATTATCTGTAAATATATAAAATCCACATTTTAGTTGTAACTTAACATAGAACATATAGAAATAGAGTGGCCCTTTGTTATAGTAAATGTAGAGACTACAAAATGTGCCCGAAGGAAGTGAGAGCGCAGAATGTCTTGTTGGAGGAAATTTAAATACTAATGGTAATTTATCGAAAATGAACAAAGAGATTCAATATTTTTAACACACAATTTATTGGTGCTGGAATAAAATTAAATTAGTATGTTTATTGGTGAATTGAAATATTGTTCATGGGAAACTAATCAAATTAATGAATAGCGTAGGAACTACTGTGGATTTTAATAAAATATTATATTCATAATACTTCAGAGATTTCAAATCTTATGTGAAAATATGTTTCACAAAAGTTTGGAAAGTATCGAGGGAGATGCATATTCAGCGTACTTTCTTCACTAATGTGACTTACTCGACATTGCAAGCAGTACGCCATAATTTTCTTAACCCTTAACTGGTATACTGTTTTTTTCAAACGTAACTGGTATACTGGGGTCGTGGCAGACCTCAAATAAAAAAGGGCACAGAAACTTGTAAAGTCGACACTAGAAGAACCTCTATGAATATTTTGTTCTTAGGTAATATATAAAATAATAGAAACGTAGAAATTTAAAGTATTACTACAAAGTTAATTATAAATTCAGTTTACAAACTTAGACAACCAAAAGTTTCACAGTGAACTCTGCGTGCCGGGGGTAATGAGTGACCCCAGGATACCAGTTAAGGGTTAAATATCAATGCTACGCTAATTTGAAAAATTTTGTCGATTTACCTTATTTGACAAATTTCAAAAAACTTGTGCGAAACAACCTCCAAGCCTGTGTATCCCCTTCATTTCTGTCCAAGCCTGTGCACCCCCTTCATTTCTGTCCAAGCCTGTGCGTCCCTTACATTTTTATCCAAGTCCTCTGCGTCTTCTTCATTTCTAAATATAATATATATAAGCTTTACATAAAATCTCTAAATTGCTGGTATAAAAATATCTAGCAATTTAAATGCAATGCAATTTGTTACAATATATATATTATTTTGTGCGAAAGAAGATACTCTACATACTAAATTGATTTAAAAAATTTTGGCGACTTACCTTGTTAATTAAGACAATAATTCAGTCTCCTATTTGGTGTAAAAACTCGTGACAATTCAAATTCTGACAACTTACTTCATTTGACACTTAGCACTTGGTAGGTTATAATATATCTCTGTCTAGCTGTCATGTAGCTGTCACGTCACAACAAAATTTGTTACACGATCGGCCGAACCCGCATCCAATGAACGACGAGAGACACTTTTCCTCACCCCCTCTTGCCTAAAGTGTAGGACGATGACGATGACGATCTTAATTTTACGAACATGAAATTCGGCAAATTGCCACTTTACAACGAAATATCTCAGCTCATAAGGCACGTAGGAACAAAACGAAGACACTTTTCTTATGTAAATCAAACCCAGGCTATCCATTAAGACCATTCAAAATCGAATCGGATCAGCCGTTATTGAGATTCGGAAATCTCAGGGTTCAGAATAGCGAGTCGTGGCGTAATAGATACACTCTGTGTCTCGCGCTGCGCATATAATAATATATACTTGGCGCGAGACACTACCGTGTCTCTTGATTTCGCGTGGAATGACTCATTGTCCAATAACGAAAATTTCTATATTCATAATTTTCATTCTCTCCGGTTTTCCCGAGGAAAATAAGCCTAGACGCGTCATACCTCGGCTGTAATAAACGAAATTACATAAAAAGTTAATTTCCTCAATTTAAAGCCATCTTCGTTAAAAATTAAATCGGAAGATTGCCAGGAAACTATTGGTGTCAATTTATTATGCTAATGAACAACATATTTAATTTAAAAATTATAATGTTAGGTAAGTTATACATATACATACATACAATTAAGAAAATATATATTTGCACTGTTAAATATAGATTCTACGGGTTTCTTTTATTATAGTTTCCGAATATACAGAACGGCAGCGGTTGAGCAAACAAAAAATGCACTCCTCGGTACTCTTTCTTAACAAAACTAAAAATATCAATCTTTCGTAAGATAAATAGCCCTAATAAAAAATGTAACTAACTATGTCGGCTCAGTAGCTCGCACGCACAGGTGGGGTCGCTCCCCACCACGCACAACCACACTCGACCAGAGGCTAGTAACTCACGGCCTCCTAGCGCACTAGGACTCTTACAGTAATATATGATAAATAAATAAATAAATATATATATAATACGTTAAAAACGATAATTAATATATTAAGTCGCCCCATAAGTTCGTACCGCGATGCAAAAGATTTTACTGAAAAACTAAAGAGATTTTATAGTCTCGGTATAATATTTTTACCGAAAAAATGAGAAGTTTTGAAACAAGAGAGTGATAACATTTTCTCATAGCAGTTATAGATGTGTTTCAAAAATTAATCTAAATATCAGTACAATAATCGACACGAACTTATGGGACAACCCAATATAATAATAATAATAATAATAACTATGTATGTACAGGGTGATAAAAAAGTGATGATCACCGCTTTTAGGGGTAAATCTACACCTTGGGGTCGGTGGAGATTCGTAAAAAAAATTTGTCACAAAATTGTTTATAACATCGAAAATTAATGCTAAATTTTTTTAAATCAGCATATTTTACTCGTTGCAAGGAGAAAATTTCAAGAACGATTGTTAAACGTGTCACTCTACACAATCGAATCGTTGCGAAATCTTTAACAATCTTTCTTGATCAAACGGTTCGTTTGCGGCATATGGTTCCTTTCAAACTTTTCCTTCTTACAACGAGCAAAATATGTTGATATAAAACAAATTTAACATTATTTTTCGATGTTATAAACAATTTCGCGGCAAATTGTAGGTGTAGATTCACTCCTGAAAGCGATAAGCATAAATTTTTTAATACACTTAATAATAATATCTTCGTGTGAGGATAGTAACATCCTCCGGTCATTCTTCCCTCGACTTCGGCAATGAAACATCTTCGTCTCGGCAAACTTCTAAGTATTAGCGTTCCAGATTGGCTTTTAAAACGACTCTTTTCTCAAACAATTCCGCAGAGAGCCTGTTACACTTAGGCGAATTTGTAATTGTAGCGTAGGAAAACAGCCTTTCTACTGGGGCTGATGACGGCAGGGGAGTGTTGTATTTGAAAAACAACTTATTTATTTGCGTATATTTTTCCAAAATATTCCATTCCTGATTCTGGTCTTCCAGAAAGTGTAATACCTGCAAATATATTTTAAAAAAATAGGAATATGTATATTTTATTAAATATTTTTCCCATAAATATGAAATTACTTACATGCAATGCTGCCTTCGAAGAATAGTCTCCAACGTTTACAGTTCGGATTTCTCCGAAATCGAAAAAATCATTTTGGCTGGTGGATGCGGATGAGCTTGGGATTTGTTTGTTCTCGAGCTTCATTTTCTCAGCCACCTCTTTCTGGAAAAGATTCATTAATCTCTCCCGACTGTCTTCATTAATGCATGTAAACCACCTATTCTTGAATTTGGGATGCGTTAATGCAGCTAATGCGCTATTATTTGCTTCCGGTGTTGAAAACATAAAAAATTCTGCAAATCGTTTTTCCAAACTATCGCGGAGGCATGTGGTTAAAGGTTTGCAATATCTCCACTGTAGCTCTATTAATGCATTTAATTTCCTTTGCACGGAAAGGAGGCACGGTAAAAGTGTTCCGTAAAACACATTATTTTCTCCTTGGAGAATGTCAAGAGCTTCCGCCATTGGTGCTGTACACTTCAAGTGTTCTGTTATGTACAGAAAGTCATTTTCTCGTAATATATTTTTGATTCCTAATGCCTTCGTCAAATCGTTCATTTTATTCTTAATTGACAAAATTTATTTTAAGGAATCATATAAGGAATTCCAGCGCGTCTCACCTGGTCTCTTTATAGCATGTCCAATTATATTCAAAACTATTTCTGCGGATTTTGGTCGCATTGCCGCTTTCCATAAAATATTACATTTTTGTATAACGTCAGTATGAATTACAGAAAGCGTTTCATCTTTAGTAATTGTATGCATCATGTCCGTTGTGATGCACAAATTTAGTGTATGTGCAGCACATCGAATATGACGTGGTAATAAATATGTAATTTGATCGTTAGTCTGCGTATGGTTTTCTCTTTCTTCTTCTAATTCTTCTCCTTCTTCTTCCTCGTCGCTAGAAGATGTCAAGGAAGAGTTCAAATAATCTTCTTCTGTTTCTGTATTAATTATCTGTTCCTTTACGCCGAAAGTTTTAAAGGCCTTTACAAAATTGCTACCATTATCTGTTACGGTAGCCACAATTTTTTCTATATTCAAATTAAATTCTGCATGAATATTATGTAGCATATCGGTCATTCGACTGAAACAATGAGTCCCACCAAAACGGCGACAAGCTAGTGCAGCGGATTTTCTTTCGTACATGGGTGAAATCCAATGCGCTGTTACTCCCAGGAAACTGCGTCGTCTATCAGACCATATATCAGCCGTCGTGCATACAAAATCCACATTTTTCAAGTCCTCTTTTAATTGCGACATTTCATCCACATATAGCGTATTAATTCTACGCGCTAGGGTACGGAGGCTGATAATATTGACTGTATTGTCAAGCCCCAGATTTTTAAATATTTGATAAAAATATTTATCGTCCACCGATTTTAAAGGGATCATTGCGCTGATAACATACCTTGCAATGTCCAATTCAAATAGATTTTGATCTATTTTTACTTTTCCTCCTTTAGTGATGTTACTCCTATGCTTCCGGTTTCCCATTTCACTGACATATTCATCAAATGCAAGGGCATGCTTCCGCTTTAAATGGGATCGAAAGTTGGACGACGATGTTAATTGTCCTTTAATTTCGATCTTCTTCGGCAGACACACTTGGCACAATACAGTGACACACTTTTCAGTAGATTTTTCTTCCACTATCTTAAAATATTTTCCACTTAAAATACTGGGCACTTGACGACGTTGTGCAATCGCGTCTTCCTCCGCATTTAATGCAAGAGGTTCACATGCGGTGGAAGTATTTTGAACATCGCATTCACTGTCGCTCATATTAATGTCAAGTATAAAGAAATAAAAAGTAAAAAACAAATAAAAAATATTACTTAATTAAATTTGAATTATATTTAAAAAAAAATGCAATAAATAAAATAATACGATAATCCAATACTAAATATACTACTAAGAAATAGATATTAAATTATATAAAGAAAAAATTATTTAAAGAAATGCAAAAGATTTAACAGTTTGGACAGCGAAGCGTTCAAGTCGCGAGCACAATTCAATCTGCCTGGAAGCACACTTGGAGGCAGATCGTGTGTTCAAACAAATGACTGATTTCCATGCGCGGATCTGAAGAAAGGGGAACGTCAGCGAGAAACAGAAATTCGGAAAAGGATGCATAATATCGAGAAACCCGAATCTTATAACCAAATCTTAAATAATAATAAGAATAATCATTGAAATGGCACGAAGCCGCCCGTCAACCGATCTTCGGCAAGTGTCGACATGGAATCGCACGTGTCGCTCGTGTCATAAATTTTATAGAAAGTCGAGTTCCTTATATTTCATTGCATAGATGCGAAAATGACACCAATGGTTTCCTGGCAATCTTCCGATTTAATTTTTAACGAAGATGGCTTTAAATTGAGGAAATTAACTTTTTATGTAATTTCGTTTATTACAGCCGAGGTATGACGCGTCTAGGCTTATTTTCCTCGGGAAAACCGGAGAGAATGAAAATTATGAATATAGAAATTTTCGTTATTGGACAATGAGTCATTCCACGCGAAATCAGATTGTCATTGGAATAACAGTTCAGATTTGGTTGAAACTTGAATATGTATGTTGTAGTTTTTAGGAAGTCAGAATCTCCCGGAACTACCCTTTATATATTTTTATTATAATGCATCGATCTCGATGGAATCGATTTTCTAATAACGATCTGAATTAAATCGAAAAACCGATTCTATGGGAAAGATCGGCATCCCTATGCCCGAGACGCTGTGTCGCGGTCGCGTAATCCGCGTTCTTGTGTTGCGCGACTTCGCCAAAAACGCAACGTCGCGCCGCGCGTCCAACAATGCCGTCTGGTGCGGACCCGTCAGTGATCGCGACGCGGCGATGCCGCATCTTCGACATAATAAAAATTATTTCAGTTAAAGAAGACAAATTTTTTACCATTGATTTTGCAATTATTCTTAACCAATACAATTTTATAATACGAGGGGGCTACTGAAAAATTTGAAAAAAATGTGGATATAGTCCTATTAGTTTTATTTACGGACAAGTTTTGAGAAATACGGACACTTTAAAATTGGCCACATGAAAATTAATTGAATGTAACGGTATACATATAGTATACAGTCAGTCACGAAAGTCTTAGTACACCTGCAGAATTTAACATATTTAAAGCAAAAATGCAAAGAGAAGCAAGGGTTTGGAGCATATTTTAGATATTAACTACTTAATTAGTTAAAATTAAACAAATTATGTAAAAATGACGATTTGTTTTACATTCGTTTACACGAAAATATAATTAAACCGATATTGCATGATATAACCATAAAGCATGGATAATATGGGTATATTAAACTGAATAGAATTCGTTATGATAATAATAATTATAAGAACAAATTTTGTTTACAAAAGATATTGCGATATTGTGGTCCCGTTTATTTGCATTTTCTACCAAACAAATGTAAGAAACATCGTCATTTTTTCATAATCTATCTAAAGTTAACCAATAAATAAATTAATGTCCATAGAACTTCCAAAACCCTAGCTTCCTTATAGTATTCGAAATTTGTCAGTTATGTTTATACGAAGATTTTTTCTACTTTTAGAATAATAATTATGGATTGTTTATAAAGTTGCGAGATTCATTCCATTGAAATAAGTTCAAACACGGTATATACTGGATTATTTTCAGAACTATAGATAATTAAATATGAATGTAAGATTTATAATGTAATAATGCTAAAAATAATCCGATTTATATCGCGTTAAATTCATTTTCATCTAAAAAATCTCAAGAGTATTTTACTGAAACGTTCATGCCGATACGATAGAATATATGGAAGTTTTACATACATGCTATTAATATAAGTATAATCCATCGCAAGCAACAATGTATGGCTCTCCAGCCGAAGCTCGAACCAAGATCACAAGCCGCCGCCGAACAGCCCAAGTCCTCAACTCGAGGCGAGATCCCGCGTCGAAAGTTATTCGAAGCCGTCGAATAAAAGTCGAATAAACTACGGATAAACATAAAAACCTTATTCGACGGTTCGAATAAAAGTTCCTCGAATCAAGAAATTATCTTTCGACTAAATTCACTTCGAATAAAAAAATTATCTTCCGCTGTCGAATAAATTCGCTTCGAATAAATTTATTTATTCGTGATGTTTCGAATAAAGATAAACCGTGTTATTCGAAACTCCGAATAACGAATAAACGTAAAGTATCTTTTATTCGAGTTTATCTAGATATTATCTTTGCCCATCTCTGCTTTGGCGCTGAACGTATTTAACATTGAACTGTATTAACAACCACAATTAACACCTTTCGTAGAAAAATATGTATGCATTTTTAGCATTTCGTGGCCAAGCTTGTTTTTCTACTCGTAAATCATCAACGGATACCCACGTTATGCCCTTACACCTTGCCATACGCGTGTAATGACCATAGGAAATACTTTTACCGTGATGGAAAATCGCTGCCTTAAGTTTGTAACAGTGATCTACCATTTGTATTTTAGAAGTAGGTATTGCTTTGATGTAGAAATTTTCAATTGTCGTTATTCCATTACTATCGTGATCGAACAAATGTAATTTTGCAATAAGAATTTGTTTGGAAGCAGTTATATCGACTTTCTTCATTGTGTTTGAATTTCCATTATCACAATTATTGCACGGATCTTTCAGATTTTCCATCCTGTGAAATTGTGTTTTATTATATCTTGAAATTCAAATGATTTTTTTAACATCTTGGGCAGTGCAAGATGTACCACACAATTTGTACTGATAGTAGTACTTGTGTAATTACACGCTAAACATCTTATTACCGTTGTTATTTCGTGTTGTACTGCATTCTTAATAAGAATCTCATGATCACAAAAAGAGGTAATAAACGCAGCTGCATCATGCAGCTGATTGTAAGCGTATTTTTCTGATTGTGCAAGGTAAAGGGTGCAAGGGTAAAGGGTGTAAGGGTAAAGGGTATAAGGGTAAATAGTGTAAGGGTAAAGGGTGTAAGAGTAAAGAGTGTAAGGGTAAAGGGCGTAAGGGTAATGGGTGTAAGGGTAAAGGGTGTAAGGGTAATGAGTGTAAGGGTAAAGGGTATAAGGGTAAAAGGTATAAGGGTAAAGGTGTAACGGTATATAAGGGTATATAAAGGTATAAGGGTGTAAGGGTATATAAGAGTATAAGGGTATACGGGTATATAAGGGTGTAAGGGAATAAGGATATAAGGATATAAAGGTATACAGGGTGTAAACAGTATACGTAGCAATATTTTAGGGGGTGGTAGGGGAGGTCCAATGGAACATAAAAGTCCTATGACATAATGTCCGATCTGTCTCCATTTTACAGTAATAATGCCTCAAAGTTAACATGTCTATATGCTAAACTAATAGTCGCAAGATTCCATAATTTTGCATATACATTGGAGACCACCAGTAAAGTAAAATGGTCTGAATACATTTTGTTGTATCTCGTATAGTTTCGCTGTTATAAAGGTTTAAACATCGGAGATGTTTGTGGAAAAGATCGTCGCTACACGCACACAGATGAGCCGTAGCACAAAGACCGCCCGTTGTGAGCTGTTCAAGATGACCCAGTAAGCAAGTAACTATGGGCCCCTTACAGTAGCGGTCCCATTGAGGATCTGTTTGGAGTGGAGGCGCTTAGGGTCGTCAGCTAGAAAATAAGAAACAAGTGAACGAAAACTCTACACGTGTTCTTAGGCCAGGCGTGCAGTGGTGGCAATTTGTTGCATGACAGTTTTGATGCTCATGAAAAAATGCATTGATTTACATGGAAGTAAATTCCTTTGACGACGTGACTGCAAAACGTGTTGTTTTTTTTCAGAAAGTGATAAAACTGTTTCTTTCCTTTTAGTGTGACTAAACTGTCACGCAACAAGCTACTGTCAATGCGTGGCTACTCTGACCTGAATTTAACGTAAAAAGACGAATACGCAGTTTTTTTTTAGAAGATTCGAAAATAATAATTATTTGAAGTGGGAGGATAAGGAATACGTAAATTTCCATCTGTTAATAACGTAGCCACGAAAAGGTAATGTAACAGGAAATTAACGAAAGGTGATAGGCGTTAGTAACTAAAACTCACCCTTGTTGGAAATTCACCTGCAGCTTGAAAATCTGTGTCACAGGGTCACCGAACCGATCCTGGTCATCGATGGACGTGCTCCGTGCACAGCTGGTCCCAGGTATCCTTACATTCCCACTACCCAAAGTTAAGGGTCGCAATGTCAGGTGCGTCCAGGTCAACGTACCGAATATTCACTTCACTGCACAGCTACTAACACTGATCACTTTATTTATCCTGAAGTATTCTTGGGCCGTGTACATTTCTGCGACGCGATTGCTAGCTGACTGACAGAATTTTTTCCAAGCAACTTCCGCTACCCCCAAGTAGCTTCTCTGGTTCCATTATGAGTTAACTCCCACCAGGGCAAGAGGCTTTAGGTAAAACGAAGACAACACATTTTCGGAACACGAGTTTTGCAGAAGTGCAACGAACACTTTCACAAAAGCCCGCGCTCCGTCCTTCTACTGCCAATGTACCCATTGCTTCGAGATAGAAAACAGACATCACGTGTATCGGTTCGAAAGGGTCCGAAGGGAAGAGACAGTCTTCGAGTTGCTATAAAGAAGAAAATGCATACCATTCCTGTTTCCCCTTTCCGATACCCTGAGTTCACGACTGCTACGAGGCGGAACCAATTAAGTCATAAATTATCCGAAACTGTAGGAAACCGTTCTCTACCGCCGACTCGCTGGACAATAAACCGCGACCCTGGCGAAATGCTCTGGCTGATCAGCCTGATTAATTTTGAAGAACTAGAAATTACAGAGTATTATCCAACATCAATACGCCTCGCGGAAAGACACAGGAAGAGAAGAGGTAGTCCGCTGACTGCGCGTAGTCCCGCCTGCTTCGTCTTACCTTCAAATTAAAGACGGATCCCTTATCTCTCGAATATAAACACGCGCTCGAATTTCAAAACAAAAGCACGCGTCGACGTATTCCGTGCTAGAGATGTTGGGCCTTGAGGTCCGATTGGTCCCAAACTAACCAATCGGGCCTGCTTATCTCTCGTGTCTAAACACGCGCTCGAATTTCAAAACAAAAGCACGCGTCGACGTATTCCGTGCGAGAGACAGTGGGCTTGAAGTCCGATTGGCCCTAATCTAACCAATCTGCCCTGCATCCCTCCCAAACGGCCACTGTTCTGAAGAGGCCCTCTTCACAGTAATATCTCCTCCCCAAGGCCCACCTTCTCTCGCACGAAATACGTCGACGCGTGCTTTTGTTTTGAAATTCGAGCGCGTGTTTAGACACGAGAAATAAGCAGGCCCGATTGGTTAGTTTGGGACCAAATGGAACTCAAGGCCCACCATCTCTAGCACGGAATACGTCGACGCGTGCTTTTGTTTTGAAATTCGAGCGCGTGGTTATACTCGAGAGATAAGGGATCCGTCTTTAATTTGAAGGTAGGACGAAGCAGGCGGGACTACGCGCAGTCAGCGGACTACCTCTTCTCTTCCTGTGTCTTTCCGCGAGGCGTATTGATGTTGGATAATACTCTGTAATTTCTAGTTCTTCAAAATTAATCAGGCTGATCAGCCAGAGCATTTCGCCAGGTTCGCGGTTTATTGTCCGGCGAGTCGGCGGTAGAGAACGGTTTCCTACAGTTTCGGATAATTTATGACTTAATTGGTTCCGCCTCGTAGCAGTCGTGCACTCAGGGTATCGGAAAGGGGAAATAGGAATGGTATGCATTTTCTTCTTTATAGCAACTCGAAGACTGTCTCTTCCCTTCGGACCCTTTCGAACCGATACACGTGGTGCCTGTTTTCTATCTCGAAGCAATGGGTACATTGGCAGTAGAAGGACGGAGCGCGGGCTTTTGTGAAAGTGTTCGTTGCACATCTGCAAAACACGTGTTCCGAAAATGTGTTGTCTTCTTTTTACCTAAAGCCTCTTGCCCTGGTGGGAGTTAACTCATAATGGAACCAGAGAAGCTACTTGGGGGTAGCGGAAATTGCTTGGAAAAAATTCTGTCAGTCAGCTAGCAATCGCGTCGCAGAAATCTACACGGCCCAAGAATACTTCAGGATAAATAAAGTGATCAGTGTTAGTAGCTGTGCAGTGAAGTGAATATTCGGTACGTTGACCTGGACGCACCTGACATTGCGACCCTTAACTTTGGGTAGTGGGAATGTAAGGATACCTGGGACCAGCTGTGCACGGAGCACGTCCATCGATGACCAGGATCGGTTCGGTGACCCTGTGACACAGATTTTCAAGCTGCAGGTGAATTTCCGAAAGAGTGAGTTTTAGTTACTTTATTGGTGATTATTAGTTATTAAATTTAACGCCGGCTATGGCTTATTTCCGGCGATATTTATCTAAATTTCCGTACCTAAATTTTGTCTTCGGGGCTTTTAAACAGACTTATTCATCATCAGCAACAGTGTTGGCCGTTATTAAACTACGGATTCTTATCACAATAACGAACTACGATCACGTTTTGTTTATTTCCTGTTACATTACTTTTTCATTTAAGCGATATTTGAAAACGAAATCTACGTATTTCTTGTCCTCTCACTTCAAATAATTATTATTTTCGATTCTGTTTTAAAAAAAATGTGTATTCACTTTTTTACGTTTGATATGATTTTCCTCGATTTATCTTTTACTCGTAATTCACTTTAAATGACAACCAAACGATGACGGAAGGTATCGATTGCCGTCGTTTTCGCAGAGATCTGATGAGAAATGCGGTGCTGAAAGAGTTTGGTTCGTAATAGATATTCAAACCCCTTCAAGGGTCGGAAGCCATAAACTTGCGGTGAAGCATCATGGTGTGTTGTCTTCGCCACGGGATATGATGCGGCATCTCCTTGAGTCGAGTCGCTGGAGGATCACTCTTAAGAGTCTTTCCTTCCGAAAAACACACCACTTTGGGAATTACATGAAAGATCAGAAGTCAACACCCTGTTTCAATGTGATGGTCTCACCAATATGCGCGAGCTACTACCCGTTTCAAACGCATGGTGCAAACTTTAGGGCATTATTACTGTAAAATGGAGACAGATCGGACATTATGTCATAGGACTTTTATGTTCCATTGGACCTCCCCTACCACCCCCTAAAATATTGCTACGTATACTGTTTACACCCTGTATAAGAGTATAAAGATATATCGGTATATAAGGGTGTAAGGGAATAAAGATATAAGGATATAAAGGTATATAAGGGTATTCGTGTATATAAGAGTATAAAGGTATATCGGTATATAACGGTCTAAGGGTATATAAGAGTATAAGTGTATAAGGGTATATAAAAGTATTAGGGTATAACGGCATATAAGGGTGTAAGTATACAGGGTCATCGTTTAATCCTGCAACCCGCGCGCGCACGAACTTGTAAAATGGCAACACCGCCTCACGGACGCATTCCACTACAACCATGCACCGGCCCAGCGGAGAGCTGCCAGCGACCGTACATCACAAGAGTGATTTCCCGGCCCAGGTAATCGAGCCGGGCGCTCCGCTTTTATGATCGGTTTACTACTCGCACCCCAGATTACTGTAATGAGGTTTGTAAATAATGTCAACTGATCTCGTACTCGTCTCAATTTAAAAATTTCTAGCTACGACAGGGTTGACCGCGGCACTATACCCTTGTACGGAGAGATTTTTCGTCACGTGCTTGTAAAAGCCACAATAATGACACATCATTCAAAAAATGACATTATCGGAAGCCGAAATAGGCGTGGCATTGAGTAGCTAAAACATTCAAACACAACAATTCTAGAGAAAAAAATCAAACACCGCTACGATCAAAGACACGTCCCATTAGTTACCCCCTACGTCTGATTTAGGTATGCACCGCATTAAGGATAAAATCATAAAAAAGAAAACCAGAACAATAGATTCGGAGGTCTGCAGAACTAACACATAATTCAATAAAAATTTAATTTCTCAATTTATGAAAGTAATGATACAGAAACAACAAGCCTATTGTTTATCAACACCACGAATTTTAAAAACAGCGTTAAATACATTATCAAATAAACAATTTGCAAAAGCTTTTTAAACAATTATGGTTAAAAAAATGATAAAAGAAAAATTAAGTAAACGTAAAATATATTAAATTATCCATCATTAAGAGGGAATAATTTTTCCTCGTTTACCAGCGTAAATTGCATTCCGATATCTCTTATAGTTTAAAAGTTATACGAAAAAGGCCCCAAATTTTTCAACCCGGGCCGGAAAATTCTGAATAGTTCTTCGCAACGTTAATTTGAAAGAGATCAGCCCAAAATTCTCGAAGCTCGGGCATCACTGCTGTCTAGCGGTCGCTAGCAACTCTGCGAACGCCGGGACGGTGCATGGTTGTAGTACAGGCATGCCCACATGGGCGTTCCGGTATTACGAGCATTCATCGCGTTTTCCAAAGCTCGCGTGGTAGGGGGTGCTCGGAACCAATGACGTTGCGGGCATATCACGGATGGGGCAGACTGTAGTAGTGTGCGTGTAGGCTCGTACCCGTAGGTTTATGTAATTGGGGCTCCTGGAGCCGCAGTGTTCTACATTTTAGAAATTGGCAAAATAAACAGGAATTGACTAATGATTAAACAATAATATTATATAATTGGGCGGAATAGACTTGAACAGCCCCACTTACACCTCTGATTAACAAAAAGTTTCTTATTAAACGATTTTTATTCAGCTTCAATCAAGTTTAGTTAAAATCTGGAAACTCAATTTTAACCCCTTTCCAACTATCGCATAGACTTGAACCTTTGCAGGCATACGTAATTTGGACGGCAATACAAAATTATGAAGAAAAAGAAACCGCCCCCGGGGTTTAAAAAATTACCTAGTCAGCAATAAATATAACCCATAACCACAAATCCAAACGACTTGAAATCAGCCTATAACCACAAATCATATAAATTTAATCGCAATGAAATCAGCATGTAACCCGAAATTTAATCAAGACAACAAAAAGTAAATAAAGAAAAGAATTTTTTTTTAGGTTTTAGTGCATTTTAAATAAATCATTTAACAGTTTAACGTAAAATTTGTTTTATATTTTTTCATTTTGTACAAATGAATCGAATCAAATAACATATAAAACAAATTCTACGTTAAACTATTAAATGATTTTATTTAAAATGCACTAAAAACCATAGGTCCATGCTAAAAACTAAAAAATAATTTTTTTTCTTTATTTACTTTTTATTGTCTAGTTTAAATCTGTGGTTATATGCTGATTTCATTGCGATTAAATTTATATGATTTGTGGTTATAGGCTGATTTCAAGTCGTTTGGATTTGTGGTTATGGGTTATATTTATTGATGACTAGGTAATTTTTTAAACCCCGGGGGCGGTTTCTTTTTCTTCATAATTTTGTATTTTCATCCAAATTACGTATGCCTGCAAAGTTTCAAGTCTATTGGATAGTTGGAAGGGGGTTAAAATTGAGTTTCTAGATTTTAACTAAACTTGATTGAAGCTGAATATAAATCGTTTAACAAGAAACTTTTTGTTAATCAGAGGTGTAAGTGGGACTGTTCAAGTCTATTCCGCCCAATTATATAATATTATTGTTTAATCATTAGTCAATTCCTGTTTATTTTGCCAATTTCTAAAATGTAGAACACTGGGGCTCCAGGAGCCCCAATTACATAAACCTACGGGTACAATAAAACTAATGCACAATAAAATTAATTTTTATTAAAATTGTTGCAAAATTCGTTAGAGCAGTTTATAGAGGACTAGTTTGAGTATATTTCTAAACAAAAAACAAATTCGTATTTCACATAGTTTTCGTTCTGTTTGCTTTCTCGCTTAGGTGTTCGCCATTACCCCACTCTCCCCTAGTACAGTCAAAACAGAAGATTTTAAACAAAATTTTGATAATTTTGTTGCGCAATTCTTCAGTGTACAAACACGCACGTGTAAGACATGTTAATCAGCAGTGCAATTAAAAAGAGAACCAAAATCATATGTGTTCATAGACACCGAAATGTTTTTCCAATTAAATAAAATAAACGAAATACTTTTAAATAGCATACCTGAAAAGATTCAAATTGAAGATGCACTATACGTTTTAAGTGGCATCGTATGTCATAGCCCAGGACATTATACAGCATATTGCCGTAACACAACAGGAGTATGGACAGTACACAATGACATTAGTCAAAAATTGCAAAAAATTTCAAATAAAAAAACCGTAAAAGTATTTCCGACCACCATGATATTCATAAAAATATGAAAATTCTGTTGAAACTTTAATTCAACAGAATATATGATAATGATACTTTACAATAGTAAAAATATTGAATCGGTCCAGCGTCGTACCACTGGCTTCGCCAGTGGTCACAAGTGCCAGCCATGGCACTTGTACTCGCGGATCGTACGATCACGCGAGTCAAATGACGTCGACGTAATTTTGCCAAGAAAGTGACGAAAGCAATAATAGACTTGACCGGTCCGACGTCGTACCACTGGCTTTGCCAGTGGTCACAAGTGCCGGCCATGGCACTTGTACTCGCGGATCGTACGATCACGCGAGTCAAACGACGTCGGCGTAATATTGCCAAAAAAGTGACGAAGGAAATAATAAATTTAATACACCCAATTAAGTCGATTCTGAAAAGTGGCCACACGAAATTTTTGGATGGACACACGTCTTCTACATCTACACTACCGAACTGCACCATTGTACAAACAATTTACTCGTTTAATTAACAAAAAATCGAACTTATACGCGATCACTTCGACCGTATCGTACATATTGGCTTTTATTATTAATAATTTTATTCTGGAGGGTGGACAAACGAAATCATGCGGTGGACAAACGTCTTCTACGTCTAGACTACCGAACTGCACTGTGGGACAGACGATTTCATATAGCGACCGGAGGGTAGTCGGTGGTGAGTGGTTGCGAAGTGCTCTTCGCACGCCTGGTCCTCCGCATTGAGAGTCATAGTCCCTTTCACCTCCTCTTGTTCCCAGAATCGTCGGACCAGAGGAGCAAGATCCTCTTCCATCGTACATTGAAGTGTAACGAGCGGGCCGGGGCTGCAGCAAGACCGGAGATGATCCAAACCAAGGACGTCTTCTGGGCGATGGGTTCGCCCTCTTGCCCCTTGCGGAAGCCGTCCTCAAGAATCAAGGTGTAGACATCGGCACCCAGGAGGACATTGATTTGAGCACCATCCATGAAGCTCGGGTCCGCCAGTGGGAGATCGCACAGGTGAGTCTAAACATCCTTCTTCTGGTTGGTCGGGGAGGAGTAAGCCGTGATCCGCGGCATCACCAACACCGTTGTTGATTGCCGTGGTCCGCCACCTGCATGTGGCCAGAACTCCAGTTGGATACTCCCACGTACTCGTTACGTCCGCTGGTTGCCGATGCCGACTACGCTCACGTTCGTCGGTTTCCGTGGTAGTTGTAGCAGTTGTGCTAGTGTCTTCGTAGCCAAGGAAACCTCGCTGCCCTGGTCGATCAAAGCCCGCACCATTCTTGTCTCGCCGTCCGGAGAGCACACCACTATCCTGGCGGTGGCTAAAAGAACAGGATGGAAGCCCGCGGTACCAAAAGGGCTCTCCTTCCGCTCAGCTATCCCCATATTAATTGAAACCGCAGTGGCTTGGGCTGCAGCGGGGGAGACGAATCCGTTGTGGATTGAAGTGTGGTGAACTCTGGCACTCCTGACACCGCTTGTCGCACTTGCAGTCAGCGATTCGATGTCTCCCCAAACAGTTAAAACGAAGGCTCTTCGCTATTAACGTCTCCTTTCGCTTTTTCGGGCCCTTAGCCGTGTATTCCACGCAGAACAGTATAAAATGATCCTCACCGCAAAAACTACATTGGTCCGGTAAGGTTTTTGTCGTGCTTACTTGATTCACCTTGGCAGGTTTCGATGCATCAGCGGGCTTCGAGGCGTGTCCGTCTTGACCCTTCCGCTGTTCCTCCAAGGCCTCCACAGTATTCACGCGTCCCTCCAGAAATGACTTTAATTGTTGGTAGGTCGAAGGAGTCTTTTCTTGGCCAAGTAGCGTCTCCCATTCTCGCCGAGATTGGGGATCCAGTCGATTCACCACCAAGTGAATTAGCCAATCGCCGCTAGCGTCAAAGGGCCTCTTCATGGCTGCGAGGGCTTCTGCAGAGTCGCATAAGGTATAATGCAAATTCTTGAGCTCCATCCCCGACTCACGTGTTAGCGTCGGTAAATTAAAGATGGCCGCCATCAACGCCTTAATCGCCAACCGCTGGTTATCATAGCGATCTTCCAGCATTTTCCATGCGGCTTCAAAATTCTCCTCACGCACCGGCATATTGAGGAGGAGTCTGGCAGCATCGCCGGTAAGGGCACCACGTAAGTAATGCAAGCGATCCGCATTCGATAAGGTGGTATTCCGAATCACGAGGGACCGGAATAAACCTTGAAAAGATGGCCAGCCTTTATGTTGGCCGTCGAAATTCGGCAAGGGAATTTTAGGAAGCGAGGTTTTCGCACGACCGGCTCCCGCTGCCGCCACGTGTCCCGCGTCCGAAGACATATGCTCGAGAGTTCGAGCTACCGCCCTTTCCCTTTTGTCGAGTTCGTCCAATTTGTCAAGCAATTGAGCCTCCTGCGCGATGAAGGCCTCCTCCGTCACATCAGGCTCATTTTTCCTGGAGTAAGGATCGTCCTTTATGAGTGGTTCATCGGCCATAGCAGATAGTTTGTCGTGCTGGGCTTCGAATTTGGCCCAATTTTTGCGAAGCGCCTCCAGTCGCGACGTTATATTGCCCTTTGTTAAATTATTGGCTCCCAGCTTCTTTAAATTCTCGAACGTGCGCGTGACTCTCCCCTTTAGATCACGTTGGTTCTTTATAATATGGCTCATTGTTTCAGAGGTCACGCGCGACGGTTACCCACAACACTCGCGAGGAATCCCGAACGTTCCAGAATCACAGGATCCAATGGCGTTGATCCGGCTCGAAGGACCAAAAATGTTAACAATTATCACGGATAGCGCACGTGGGAAGTTCTGGAAATTCGCGAGGAGATAATTTAGTTCTAAGCTCTAATTATAATATTATATATAAGTCTATTTACGGTTATATTACAATAAAACGTTCATGGATCACAATTAATGTGTTTTATGTGTTTTAAGATTGTCACGCTAGTTTTCCTACGCTGTAGGATTTACTAATTAACGAGCGCGGTGAACGTGGACTCGGCCCGATTCCAGTTCCAAGCGAAGCAATTAGCGTAAAGCAAGCGTTAGCAGAAGCGATTTTTAGATAATACCTTTCGGACGGCTCGTCGATAAGTAGATCGAAGAATTCGACGTTGAATTCCTCGAATCCGCGAGCTCTCCCCCTTCCATCGATCAGCGATCGATGGAAGGGAGATAGGATCGACACTCCACATAGGCATAGTGGGGAACTTGGGCTAACAATAAGTCGTCATGCAGAGGTTCGCTCGGGTTCGGCAGATGGCGCGACGAATACTATTTCTCAACCATCTTGGTATTGAGGTATTGGCTTGGATATTAAAGCTTTCTTTAGTATTTGAAATGCTTCTTCTTCTTTTTTATCCCAAATAAATTTCTTCGTCTTTTTCAATAAATTTGTTAATGGTTTCGACTTTCTTGAAAATTTAGGTATAAATCGTCTATAGTATCCTATTAATCCCAAGAATTGTTTAATGTTCTTAGAGGTTTTAGGTCTTGGAAAATTTTCTGCTGCTTCAATCTTTTTAGGATCTGGTTTTACTCCATGTTCGTCAATTATGTGTCCTAAATACATCACTTCATGTCGTAAAAATTCGCATTTATCTGGCTGAAGCATTAATTTTGCTTCTCTAAGTCTTTTCATTAATCTTGTAAATTTTATTTCGTGTTCACGATGAGACTTGGAATATATCACTATGTCATCCAGATAAACAAAAAGTTCGGTTCCTTGAAGTCCTGATAGAACGCTATTCATTAGGCGTTGAATTGTTGCAGGAGCATATTTCAATCCAAAGGGCATTCTTGTAAACTGATAATGTCCGTATGGTGTAGAAAATGCTTGTGTGCATCGTCTGGTGCCATCTTAATCTGATGAAACCTTGATGCTAAGTCGAATATAGAGAAATATTTTGCGCCTCCTAGTTGATCTAATATCTCTGTAATATTTGGTAGGGGATACGCATCGCCTATCGTTTTTTCATTTAATTTACGATAATCGATTACAAGCCCCCATCGTTTTTTCCCTGTTGAATCTGGTTTCTTAGGAACAATCCATATGGGAGAACTATACGGAGATGAAGATGATTCTATCACACCGGTCTCCAATAATTCTTGTATTTGTTGGTTTATTTCATCCTTATGAATTGGTGGATATCGATACTGCCGAGTATTTATCGGTATATCATTTGTAGTATGAATTCTATATTGTATGGTATCCGTTCCTTCTAGAATTTCTCCTGTAAGATGAAAACGATCCTCATTTTCCTTTATTAGTTGCATCACATTTTCCTTTTCTTCCTTGTTTGAATGATCCAACCTCAGTAGTTTAAGATTTCCTCGAATCGATTTTCTTTCGATGTCTTCGTCAAGTTACATCGTTAATAAGAACGTTTTTCAAATGGAAGTATTTCAATTATAGGTACTATTACATTACAATCCTCGTCCGTAGTATTTATTATTCTCATATGGGCTTTTCCTTTTCGATTTGTTACTAAGGCATTTCTCAAATACATTCCTTCTTTGACGTGCAATTTTCCTACGTATCCTTCACGCAATTCTGGATTTGCAATATTAATATGGAAAGGGACTGTACTTCTTTTTGGCACGAATATCTCTTCGTATGTATTAAAGGGAATACAGTTTTTTCCCCATTTGATTTGCCTTTTTGCATAATTGATGCTAGCTTCTTGATGTAACAGGAATTCGGATCCTAAGATTCCGTCTTCATCGTCAAACAGTGCGTCGTTTACCACGTGGAAATTTAATGGATGATTCGCAATCATTATTGATGCAGTCCCTAAGGTAGCTTGATTCGAATCGATTATTCCACGGATATATATGATTTCTTGAGTATTGACGGTTGTTGATGCAGTTACCATTAATTTCTTGATGAGGTTGACGTCGGATCCCGAATCAACTATTAATCGTGCCTTCCCTTCAAGATTTGGAGATGTTATTAGTATTGTTGGAACATTTCGTACAGTATTAATTGTAACAGTTACTGTTCGTTTATTTGTTCGGCTTCTTCCTCCATTGAGTTCCTCTTGATTTGATTTTCTTTTGCTGACTTCTTTTGCTCGATTTCCAGCGTTGATTTGTAAGGCGTTGATTTTCCGGATGGTTTCGCTTCTTCCGTTTTTGGGACTCCTACCTTCATTACCTTTTGACGCTGTGGAGGGTTCCCACTCCGGATTACGCCAGATGTTTCCGAATGGTCCTGCTCGTTTCCCTGATTCATTCTTGAGTATGCGACTAGTTCTCCTGATTCTATCTTGGCCTTGAACTTGATGCAATCCTTGATCAAATGTCCTGGTTTCTTGCAATAATTACAAGATATTTCTAATTGATTCGGTGGCGATGTTGCTGCTCCGCTGTATTGCGGTGAATTTGGTTGCCACTCGTTATTACGCGGTTGATTATTTTGCCACTTCGGTATGGCTCCTTCATTTCTAGGGGGTCCGGAATTCGGTTTATTTTGGGGTACCGACTGATTCGCTCTTTGATCGCGGGACACGGGTTGTTGACGTGTATACGAACTTGTCTTCATTCTCTCGTCGTCTAGTTTGACTTCTTTATCAATTTTTACGGCTAGAGCGTAGATTGCGTCCAGTCCTAGTCCTTGGCGTTCTTATCTCAATCGTAAACAAATTTCGCGAGGTAATCCTTTAATAAAAGCTTCCTGTGTGTCCGCATTGATGTTTTCCTGGAGCGTAGCGGTTATTCCCCAATAATTTCGTTTTTCTCCGTCCATTATAGCCAAACGCAAATCTTGAACGCGAGTTATATAGTCGTAAATATTTTCTCCTTGTTTTTTAAATGTATTTCCTAATTCGCCTTTATATTGATTTACGTTTTTACACGGCGCGAAGTATTGTTTCAATTTATTTCCGAATTCTTCTAAGGTAATTAAATCAGAATCGCCTATCGCAATTAAAGCATGTCCGCGTAGTTTATTCATTAAAATTTTTTTTAATTGCATTTCTTGGTGAGGGGCTAACATTGGTTTTGCCCGTTCACATGCTTTTAGGAATTGAAAAACAGATGGTCGATAGCCATCGAAGAAAGGAACTGCCTCTAACACGAGTTTGATCGGAATTTTTCCGTCCGTCGGATCCGGACGGTTTAAGTTAACCCTTTAGAGTTAACCCTTCACAGCCACACAGGGTGTATTTAACCCCAAGAGCAATTTTCGAGTTGAAATGCCGCACCTTTATGTCTGCCAAAGGGGATTTATCTCAAAGAAGAAAATAAAAAAATTTATAAAAAACTCGGTTCTTTCCCACAACCAGAGAAAATCGCTCATATTCAACTACAAATTGTATCATATAAAAATTTACATTTCCAGAAAAAGATTATTAGACCATGATTATATAAGTATTACGAATGTACACTTATCACTGTGTGACGGTTGTTAATCCGGGGAAGGAATTTAGGAGGATGCACTCAGTCGGTATGCCAGGGTTTGATGAAATCCCCTTGAATACGAATTACTTCCTTTATTTCCAACTCCACAAGAATACTATATACATGATGCTCTACGTCGAGGTGAGAGAAGGGGGGGTCGTCGTGGTTCGGTTCACTTCGATTGCGCTTCGCGAAACGGTGGAGGCCGGACAGTGTCTGGGCGACTTAGTTTCGAAACGGTAGGAGGAAAGAGACCGGGCAAGATCCAGGCGTCTCTATTCGGAACGGTAGGAGGAAAGAGACCGGGCAACATCCAGGCGTCTCTATTTCGGAACGGTAGGAGGAAAGAGACCGGGCAACATCCAGGCGTCTCTCTTTCGGAACGGTAGGAGGAAAGAGACCGGGCAACTTCCAGGCGTCTCTATTTCTGAACGGTTGGAGGAAAGAGACCGGGCAACATCCAGGCGTCTCTATTTCGGAACGGTAGGAGGAAAGAGACCGGGCAACATCCAGGCGTCTCTCTTTCGGAACGGTAGGAGGAAAGAGACCGGGCAACTTCCAGGCGTCTCTATTTCTGAACGGTTGGAGGAAAGAGACCGGGCAACATCCAGGCGTCTCTATTTCGGAACGGTAGGAGTGTGACGAAGTCACGTCGCGCGAGCCGCGCGAGCGAGTGTAATCACAACAGAGCGCTAGGCCAAGTACTCGACGCGGCCACTAGGTGGCCACGGGGCCCGCGCTCTGGCTCGCTTGCGAAGATGTACCACCGCCGTATATAACAGCCGAGTCGAGCGGAATCAGGAGCTCTTGTGCTAGTGGCTTCCATGCTCTCAGCGGTACGACAAGACGCTCATTTTTAGCTCCCACGAGGTGCGTCAGTGGTCGACCATCGTCACCACTGTACCATAACCAGCCTCTTCCGAAATAGGCCGAGATTTATCTTGCGCCCTACCTCCGTCAAAGAGGTGTCTCCGCGCCCATTAGGCCAGAGCCCTATTGCACTTTGATACGATATTTTACGACTCTCCACGGACGTGCCCCATAAGGCCATCCTGAGCAGAACGTTCAAAAATCCGCATCCTATTTTTCCTGAACCGCTCGCCGAGATACCGTCGCCGCCGTGTACCGTCGCGTATGCTAAGAGACACCGCTCGAGCATCGCGCCTACACCGTAGTTACCGAACCGCCCGCAAGAATCGTGATCGGGAAACGGGACATATGTCACTGACTCAGCACAATACAGACTTTGCCAAATAAACAACTGTTACTATTAAACAAACGCATTCTTACTCATTCGCCGAACCCGGACATACCGACTGAGTCGGCATCACAATCCCTTCTCCGTTCCACCGATAATCGTCTCGCAACCGGAGACCATTACAGGAGGAAAGAGACCGGGCAACTTCCAGGCGTCTCTATAGGCGGGTTCGGTAGCGGGAGATTTGGTTCCACCTCGAGCTTGTCTACCTCAATCGTATCGGGGCTTATATTCCGATCCTTGGTGATTTCCAGCTGCGAGAAAACAAACACGCGATCTAGCGGCGCAGTGGGGAGTGAGCGATAGATAATTATCACGTCGCGAGACCGGTGATATCCGGTATGATTTGGCTGAGTTTGGTCGCGGTCCCCCGGATGCTCGCCTTCTCGCTCACTCCTGGGCGCGCCGCTGCGTGCCTGTTTCCTCGCGCTGGGACGCTACGTCACAACTGAAAAGTTAAAAGATTCGAAAATACGAAAATGGTAACTCAATAAATGACGCTGGGGTACAGTGAACCCCGTGTGACCAATTTGTGATTATAAGAAGGTGTGACCACGAAGGATTAAAGTCGCGAATTTTTAATTCACGCGTTACTGTACGTTTTTCGACCGGATGTGGAGTAATTATTTCTGATTTGATACTATGAATATCATCGGCACATTCTTCCCCTAATCTTTTTACTCTTGCTGTTACTGATTCTACATGATTGAATTTTTCATCCCACATCGTTAATATAGTCAGGAGTTGAGTTAAGGTTTCGGCAGGCGTCAAGTCACCCCTTTTTTCTAAAGCTGCTTTTGCCTGTCGGATTATTTCGGTTTGCGTTCGCCATTCTTCCTCGTCCCTTTCTTCGTGATCCGACATGGTTTTTGATTTTACACGTTTGATTTTACTGATTTAATTTCTCAACTATGCGGATTATCCCACCGCTGCCACCATGAAAACTCCTATCTTACGTCCCTAATTCTTATTTGGGGCCGCGATTTTTAGGGAGTTTAAATTCTGAATCCGCTTTCGAGCTAGTCCAGGGACCTTATGCTCTGGGTTAGTTGAGCGCTAAATTTTACATGTACAGTATTGTCTCCCTGTATGCTGAGCTTGGTGTAGACGATAGGTGCTTGTCGCTATCCCCGCCACTTCTGTGTCACTCTTGTCCGATGAAGGCGAGAGCGAGATAGAACAAGAGCGAGCGAAAGCCACTGAAAGCAAGCGAGGACAGTAGGAGACAGACGACGCGTTGATGCTTTGTCTCGCTCCGCCTTTCGGGCGCCGTGACACTCCGTCCTCTGCGTGCGCGACGGGCGTGCGTGATGGTCACACGCACTCATGGGAGCGCGAGAACCGCATTGCAAAAATCTTGACGCAGGCCCTTTTTTTTTTTTTTTTTCTTGGTGGAAATCCCCACGGATACCCCCAGCCCGCGGGGGCGGGCGGGGGGTTATGTGGGACTCGAACCCACTAAAACCACCAAGATGACCTCCTCGGGAGCGGCGCCGCGCGCCTGAGGGGGAGGACTTCTGCGAGATCAAACTAGCGATACTTTCGCTTGCCTCCCCCTCCTGCGCTTGCGGTACGACGCCGCCCACGCCCCCGACGCACTTTGTCGCGTCGGGGTCTTCCCTGGGGGAGAGGTTTACCTCCCCCAGCTTCGTCTCGGCGACGCGCGACGGGTCATACGCCCGCATTTACTCTGCAAAATTAGGCAACTGCTAGAGCGTAAGGTTGACAAGAGGTGCAAAATGGTCTTTTCATTGTCGGCATTGTTGAAAATAAATTTTTAAATGAAATACTACACATTGTACTACAATGGTTTTAAACTACTAGTAAAAATTAAGAGTAAGGACATCAATAAACTCAAATAAATGTATTATAATAAAGGGCTCAATTGGACAAGTTCGCCTATGGCGCTAAAAAACTTGAGCCGTGCGTGGCTATTTGACCGCCGCGCGCATGCGTCGAGCAGTTACAATTACATGGGAGCGCTCGCGTCTGTCGCGCACGCCCGCGGGCATGCAAACCGGTCTATCTCGCTCCCTCCTTTGGCCAGAAAAAAAGCGAGAAACGAAGAATCGGAATTATTATTATTATTATTATTATTATTATTATTATTATCAACGGAAAAACCCTTTAGTATACAATATGAATAGATATGAACGTTTAAGTAGATTAATATCACAGACATAAATTAAAATAATATAGAAAAAATAATTGAGAATACTAACAAATAAAATAACGTAATATAGAATTTTACACAGAAAACAGAGGCATTTACAGAAAAGATAGAAAATAATGGACAAAGATAACAAACTAGACCAAGCACTCGGAAGCAAACGACATAATTACGCGGCAACTGTGGATTTAAATAATAAATACATTTAAGTACGGATCCTTGTTAATAGTATCGTCCGGAACGAATCAAACGAGATCGAGAATATATCAATATCAGCTATATGATTATTGATTTCATCCATAGCTCGATTTAACGGATCAACCGTGCAGTGCTTATAGTCCGGGACCTTAGATACGAATAAGGGCCTCTGGCGCAATGAACGTTGCGGAGCATGAAAACGTATCAGGGAAACTAACTCCTGACAGTTTATTTGACCATGAATTACCTTGAAGAGGAACAAGAGGTCAGAACAGACTCTACGGTCACCAAGAGTGGTGAGCTCTAGCTTCTGCAGGGCTGGACCATACTCATTATCGAAAAACCGCATAGAGCTACCGGCAGCTCTCATAGCAAGCCGACAGAACTTGTGTTGTACCCTTTCAAGTAGGCTAATATATACACTATGCCTCGGATTCCAGATTACCGACCCATACTCCACCTGTGGGCGCACAAGTGCAACATAAAGTAATTTGAGCAACTTGATTCGCCTGAAGTGTTTTGCGAATCGAGCAATAAAGCCTAAGGTTTTCACCGCCTTACATGTGATAATCCGATAATGATTCCGGAAATCCAGCCCAGACCCAAAAGTTACACCTAGATCCCTAATTTCACCCACCTCCATCAAGGGGGTATCACAAAGAGTGTAGGTCGATAAAATGGGTCTAATGGTTCTGTGCGTTCGCATCACAACACATTTAGCAGTATTTAGCTGCATCTTATTGGCGGCACACCACTGCTCGAACCTGACGAGGTCGTCTTGCAACTTTCCCACGTCCAGAACGCAGCGAATAGGACGGAAGATCTTTAAATCGTCCGCGTACATAAGAAATTTACTGTTTCGGAAAACACATTTGAGGTCGTTAATAAAAAGGAGGAAAAGTAGGGGACCAAGATGCGACCCCTGAGGGACACCAGAGCACACATCAACCGGCGTCGATAATTGGTCACCAACCCTAACGACCTGTACACGGCCCTTTAAATAACTCTGGATCCACGACAGGAGTGGTCCATAGATCCCGATCGACGCCAATTTCTGCAACAAGATACTGTGGTCAACGGTATCAAAGGCCTTTCGAAAGTCAGTATACACGGTATCAACTTGCAATCTATCATCAAGTGCTTCAGAAACGAAACAGTGGTATACCGCCAGATTAGTTACCGTCGAGCGGCCCGGTACAAATCCATGCTGCTCATCGCATATGATATGCATTAGACAAGGTGTCAATTGCTCTGTTACCAGTTCCTCAAACATCTTAGGCAGTACGGATAATTTACATATAGGTCTATAGTTTTTAACGTCAGTGTGATCACCTGCCTTAAATACCGGTGTTACTATGCTTGATTTCCAAGCCGTGGGAAAAATACCCTTCGAAAGGGAGGAATTGAGAATATGCCAAAGAGGCCTCGCCAATATGAAACTGCAATTCCTTAGTAGTAGCGGCGGAATGCCGTCAAAACCAGGGCTTTTGTCAACATTCAGCGAATCAAGCTTGGAGTAAATGTCCCCAATTGGAACAGTTAGCTTCTGAATATTGACATTACAGCCAGAGGATAGAGCATGATCTACGGCCGGCGACACAACGGACGGAGGAACATAAACAGAACCAAAAAATTTCGCAAAGAGGTCAGCGGCCGAATTATGGGTCGAAGCAGACAGCTGATCGAGATGTACATTTCCAGGAATAGTATGCCCGCCTCGCTTAGTGTTTACAAACTTCCAAAAACACGACACGTTGTTAATTACCGCACTCTCTACATCATCTATATAAGACGGATGATCACTTAGTATGGCTGATTTGCATAGCGATCGGAGATGGGAAAAGTTACAATAATCACTATGAGCATTTGAACGCTTGTAAGCTTTATGCGCCCTTTTCTTTTGTCTTATAAGAGCTCTAAGTCTTGGGGAGAACCAGTGTGGAAAAGTAGAGCGCACTACAGTTCTTACCGGGACGAAGGCACTGATTGCCCGATTAATATGGCTGTACAAGCGATCAAGGGCTATACATGGTTCAACATTACCAGTTTCCACATCCCAATCGACCGAATTAAAATATCTCACCATACCCTGATAATCGGCACGCTTAAAGTCTTTATAAACAAAATTTTCGTTCGCACTTCCAACAGTTGTAGCTAAATCATTACACTTTATGTACAGTGGTGGGTGATAGGCATCTGGCGGAATTAAAGCATCGATAACACGATCAGCTGTCACACTAGGGTTAGTTACAAAAATAAGATCAAGCATTCCATCAGCACTATTGAATACAGTATTAACTTGAGACAGATTACAGTACCCAGCACAGCCTAGGAGAAGATCAATTAAGACCGACTCATTAGTCGACACCCCCGGCTTCTTAAAACAAGCCAAACCAGTGTCATTATACCATACAGCATGCGGAAGGTTGTAATCACCGAACAACGCAAAGGAGTCATCACTGTATTCATGGTACACCTCTAAAATAGAGTCGACATGACTAGCATAAATAGTTGGTAGTGACGCTGGAGGTATGTATGTAGCACCCAATATTAAGTTTTTATCAGCTCGGAGGCGTACTCTGACGAAAAGCTGCTCAATATTGGAATTATTAACCCTGATCGGACATGACGGTATTGACTTCTTTACGGCAATAAGGACACCACCTCCTCTCATACTGCAGCTTGTGGCTGGGGATCTGTCACTCCTGAAGATAGTATAATCACTCAAACTCAGTTCAACTGAGGAGATTGCGGAATTTAGCCAGGTCTCGAGAAAAACAATCACATCATACGACACAGCAGAAGATAAGAAGGAATTACATAAAGTATCTAGTTTAGTACGCAAACCACGAACATTTTGGAAGTATACTAAGGGGTTCCTTTGGCGTTTTTTTGGGTAGCATCCCTACGGTGGTTGTTTGGCACGATCCTCGGTGCACCATTGATGTAACGGATGGTCATATTCGATTCGCCACGCTCGTGCAGTTCCCTCAGTTTCGTCCTTAACTGCTTTAGTCTCTCCTGAGCCATTTTAGTCTTATCCTCCGTTATTTTGAATGGGCCCTTGTAACGATGTTTGTTCTTGAGGATAGTTATAACGTCCGCTGCCGAGCCCAGACGTACACACAGTGGTCTAATGATTTCCGACCTCGGTTTCCCTATGCGAAAGGTGGCAGGAGTTGGGATATCCTGGGAAATGATTTCCCCCAAAATAGCCCGTGCACCTGCAGCATCTGCCACGCGGGCAAGCTCAGCCGTAGTTTCCTGTGGCTCAGGAAGGCCAAAAATCATAAGATTTTTAGCCCTCACCTCCCTATCGTGCAACTCTTCAAGGATGTCCTGGGCAGTGGGGGCAGAGTTATGTTCTAAGGCACTAGGTGGTCTGTCCTCGAGAACCTTGACCCTCTCTGACAGAGAGGAGATCTCAGCACTCATGTCAGAAAGGTCCGTCCTGATCTCAGCAAGCATCTCAGCCCGGAAAAGAGAGAGTTCCTCCTTCATAACACTCCTGATCATATCCCTTAATTCCGTATTCCCAATTGTCACTGCTTGGGATTGGAGTGCGACCGATGTTAAAGTTGATGGTGGTTGAGCCAACAGGCTACTACCGTGTATACTGGTCGTCCTGGGCCTAGGTGATCCCGGGCGACAATTTACAAATTTCCCATCAATCCAGGCATGACCGGTTCGGGTTAGACAGGACGCTCCTGGGTGGCTATTAATCCCACAGCCCGGGCAAGTGACCGGATTTACAACCGGAGAACCACAACCTTTACATTTCTTATTTCCTGCCATCACTTCAGACAGACCAAACTTGACTAAGAAGTCAGAATAATGACAGTTTCATAAAATAACTCTAACTAGAGTTAATAAGGCTAACACAGATTGCGAAGAAAAATAAAGAGTCCAGCTCGAGACAAAATGAGAAAAGTTACAGCAAATGTCACCGATAAATTAACGGCCACGGGGACTACGTAGAGTCACAAAGTCACACACTAGCCAACGGTCGCTCCGCCACAAC
The DNA here is from genome assembly GCA_929113495.1 of Andrena minutula. Classification (NCBI taxonomy): domain Eukaryota; kingdom Metazoa; phylum Arthropoda; class Insecta; order Hymenoptera; family Andrenidae; genus Andrena; species Andrena minutula. The sequence goes on from OV815995.1 coordinate 17,586,401, forward strand.
AATACAACCTGTCGGCTCGAGGACTAAAAACAGGAATTAGGGATTGTTCACGATAGATGCTCAAAGCCGGTCCCGACCAGCAAACACATGCGGAGACAATACTGTATTAGTACGGAATATTATGTTGCTTACCTTTTATTGGTCGATCAATATGAGCCCCCAAGGAATGGGTATTTCTGATATCCCGTGAATTTCTGACGCTGCGATTAAATGGGGACTGCCCAGGGTCCTACTTCTACTCTTCATCCGAAGGGTTCGTATGGTTGATTATGTAAAACCGCCGGTTGCGCAGGGACTCCCAATAGGCCCCTTTACACGGTCGGTCTTGCGCGCGGCCCGGCCCGCGGGCCGGACCGCCACACGCCGCGCGGCCCGCAAAAGTACGTGAAGCCGGATCGTGGCGCTCCTTCGCGCGGTCCAGAAGGTCGTACCCGTCACTACTTAGAGACAGCGAGTTCGGGCTCCCATTTCTACGTCGACTCCACATGCTTTTTACACGATCCACCGCAGTGGTGTATTGTGTACTACTTGTTCGATGTATATCATCGATCTGCGAAACGCACAATTGAAGGAAGTTAAACCAGAAATAACAGTTAACAATAACAATTAACAGTAACAATTAAAAATCACAATTAACAGAAACAATTAACAATACCAAGTAACGGTAATAATTAATGGTAACAACTAAAAGTAACAATTAACAGAAATAATTAAATGTAACAATTAACAGTAATAAATTAACAGTAAATAATATGGAAAAACAGTAAAAATGCGTACGCGGTACGTGTTGTCTGATAACCGGTTCGAGACAAAGTGTCCGCTCCGTGAATTTTCGCCGGTTAAAAAGGAAAGACTAGACCGAGTTAGAGATAGCGAATAAAAGAAGATAGCAGAAAGATGAAGTAGGAAAAACAGGGAAAAAACATAGAGAGAGTGAAAAGAAAGCGTGGGATAAGAAAGCTGTCCCCCGGTTTGCAAAGGCCTGGTCGCCAAATATTCCTGACGCTGACCAGGCCTGTGCGAACCCTTGACTCCAGGTACATGGAAGCAGAAACGGTAGGAACAGGTAGGTACTTATAAAGGAGTAAAAGTGAAAGTTAGAAACAGCTGAAGAGACAGAAAAAATAAATATGGCAAAGACGTAGTTTAGTATGAAAGTTGTACTTTTGTGTATCCATCACTCTATTCGGATAGTTAATGGACGAAGTTTGTAACCATGCAAACAAATATGTCGTGTTTATAATCGAGCGATATGGGATCCGTTTATAATTTGAAGGGAGGACGGCGCAGGCGGGACCCCGCGTGCGCAAACGTACTGGCGTTTCTGGCGATATCAGGTGTTTCTGAAAATATACTAGCAGTGGATTGCTGTTGTCGAGGTCAAGAACCGTTTAAGGAAACCAAACGCTGCGCAAATCTAGAGACGCGGTAGCGTCTCGACGCCAAGTAAATGAAAAACACCCGGTATATGTCGATGTTGCTACCGTGTACCTTTACTCGTCGCGGAGACACTCTAACCTAATTCTGATATTTATACATTAATATCTCATCACGCCTGAAATATTTTGTAAATTTAAAGGCATTTATCTTATGTAAACCGCATATCGGCTTTCGAATAAGACCAATTTCAATAAAATCGGTCCACGCATGACAGAGATATCGTAATATCGTTTCATGGATCGGTCAGATCCGATAGGTTTAAGATTTTTCTTATGATTCTTCTCCTGATTCTCCAAGCCAAATTTTCGTCCACATAACGCTATGTCCTAATTAGATGTCGCACAGCGACAAAATCGTTGTCGTCCAACCGACCGACCAACACGGCTATAAACAAACAAAGGATTTTCTATGGGCTTGTCCAAATTGGCAATGCATGCGATGCGGCAACTTCGTATATGTCGGTCGTTTTGTTTGAATTTCAAACCAATTTGTTTTTTTTTGTCGTATCGCACGCACGACGTCCCAAAAAATCAATGGATTTCGTGGGATTACTGATTTCTGAAGTCCAAAAACGGCCTATTTTATGGAACAAATGGAACAATATAAACTGACGATTTCTCTTCCGTGTATTTGTTCGTTGTAATATATCTATCTGTTTTCAACCATTAATATATAATAACATACAAATTTCCTCATTTTTCACAATATGTTCACGAAAGTATTATCCTGATACCAACCCAATGATAATACTTTCTGAACATATTGTGAAAAATAAGGAAATTTTTAAGTTATTAAATATTAATAGTTAACCCTTAAAGATGCCTACGCTATTGCTTTGACGTTCGTCGGTCAGATCGCTTTATCCCACTCGATCTCGATGTGTTTTGTTCGCTCTCTTCGTCGCGCGGTGCGATAATGTATGTGCCTACTTCAGCCAATAACCAAAATACGTGTGCCCTGTCTTTAGAAATGTGTTCAAATAAGTGAATCGACCAATCGTGACATCGGTGGACTGCATCGCCCGAGCCCGCCTCCTAGGGATCTTCTTTTGGCCCGCTAATAGTACTTGGCGTATTTTTTTACTTTTTTGAAGTTTTTTATTTTATTTGCTCGTGCAGCAGGATTACTTTCTCTTTCAGCTGTCTCTCTTTACCTGTAAATTTGAGCGTACATAGTTTGACGTAAATCACACTGAATCATCTTCTGCTTCGATTATCTGTAAATATATAAAATCCACATTTTAGTTATTTATTTAAGTTACAACGTAACGTAGAACTTATATAGAAATAGAGTGGCATTTTGCTATAGTAAGTGTAGACTACAAAATGTGTCGAACGAAGTGAGAGCGTATGGCAGAAAGTCTTGTTGCTGGAAATTTAAATGCTAATGGTAATAATTCAACAAACATAAACAATGAGATCCAATATTTTCAACACACAATTGATTGGTTTTGGTATAAAATTAGTTTAGGATTAGTATAATTATTGGTGAATTGAAATATTGTTAATGAGTACCTAAAAAATTAATGAATTAATGAATGCATGGCAACTACTGTGGATGTTATATTAAATTATTACGAATGTCTTTCACAATAGATTGAAAAGCATCAAGGGAGATGTGTTTTCAGCGTATTTTCTTCACCAATGTGACTTGTTCTACATTGCAAGCAGTCCACCATAAATAATCTATTTTGTTAATAATTCTTAATGCTATGTCTTTTGACAATTTTTGTCTATCTATCTATCTAATCTTCTCCGGACAATCTCCAAGCCTGTGCATCCCCTTCATTTCTATCCATCCAAGCCTGTGCGTCCCCTTCATATCTATCCAAGCGTCACCTTCATTTGTATCCAAGTCCTGTGTGTCCCATTTCTATAATATATAATATAAACGTTACATAAAAACTCTAAATTGCTGGTATAAAAATATCTAGCAATTTAAAAGCAATGCAATTTGTTACAATATATATGTATTATTTTGTACATGCATGGTACAAATTTCCAGAAACTTATGCGAAAGGAGATGCTTCTCAGTCGAACCATCTCCGGACAACTTCCAAGTCTGCGACTCTACATAAGAAATCTATTAAAAAAATTTTGGCGACTTACCTTATTAATTGAGACAATAATTCAGTCTCCTACGTAGTGTAAAAACTCGTGACATTTCAAATTGGGACAATTTACTTTATTTGACACTTAGCACTTAGGTTATATAATTCAAAATAGTATATATGTATGTACGTACAATGGCGGACGACGAACGAAGAACGATACATGTGTTGTCTGAAGGTGTGTGTGTAACGCGTGTATACGTATTACGCTATGTCCTAATTAGATGTCGCACAGCGACAAAATCGTTGTCGTCCAACCGACCGATTTCAGTCGGTCGTACGACAATGCAACAGTGTCCATATACGGCCAGCTGTAGAGTACTATTTGCAACCAACTTTTGCGGTTAGTTTACAAGATGGAGTTGTTTTTTCTTAGTGAAAATAGTTATCGAAACGTCGAAAGCTTTTATAATTTTTATTGCTAAATAGCTTGCTGTTTATTGTTTTAAAATTGACCGAAACTGTGCGTTGAAAACAGATAGATATATTACAACGAACAAATACACGGAAGAGAAATCGTCAGTTTATATTGTTCCATTTGTTCCATAAAATAGGCCGTTTTTGGACTTCAGAAATCAGTAATCCCACGAAATCCATTGATTTTTTGGGACGTCGTGCGTGCGATACGACAAAAAAACAAATTGGTTTGAAATTCAAACAAAACGACCGACATATACGAAGTTGCCGCATCGCATGCATTGCCAATTTGGACAAGCCCATAGAAAATCCTTTGTTTGTTTATAGCCGTGTTGGTCGGTCGGTTGGACGACAACGATTTTGTCGCTGTGCGACATCTAATTAGGACATAGCGTTATGTGGACGAAAATTTGGCTTGGAGAATCAGGAGAAGAATCATAAGAAAAATCTTAAACCTATCGGATCTGACCGATCCATGAAACGATATTACGATATCTCTGTCATGCGTGGACCGATTTTATTGAAATTGGTCTTATTCGAAAGCCGATATGCGGTTTACATAAGATAAATGCCTTTAAATTTACAAAATATTTCAGGCGTGATGAGATATTAATGTATAAATATCAGAATTAGGTTAGAGTGTCTCCGCGACGAGTAAAGGTACACGGTAGCAACATCGACATATACCGGGTGTTTTTCATTTACTTGGCGTCGAGACGCTACCGCGTCTCTAGATTTGCGCAGCGTTTGGTTTCCTTAAACGGTTCTTGACCTCGACAACAGCAATCCACTGCTAGTATATTTTCAGAAACACCTGATATCGCCAGAAACGCCAGTACGTTTGCGCACGCGGGGTCCCGCCTGCGCCGTCCTCCCTTCAAATTATAAACGGATCCCATATCGCTCGATTATAAACACGACATATTTGTTTGCATGGTTACAAACTTCGTCCATTAACTATCCGAATAGAGTGATGGATACACAAAAGTACAACTTTCATACTAAACTACGTCTTTGCCATATTTATTTTTTCTGTCTCTTCAGTTGTTTCTAACTTTCACTTTTACTCCTTTATAAGTACCTACCTGTTCCTACCGTTTCTGCTTCCATGTACCTGGAGTCAAGGGTTCGCACAGGCCTGGTCAGCGTCAGGAATATTTGGCGACCAGGCCTTTGCAAACCGGGGGACAGCTTTCTTATCCCACGCTTTCTTTTCACTCTCTCTATGTTTTTTCCCTGTTTTTCCTACTTCATCTTTCTGCTATCTTCTTTTATTCGCTATCTCTAACTCGGTCTAGTCTTTCCTTTTTAACCGGCGAAAATTCACGGAGCGGACACTTTGTCTCGAACCGGTTATCAGACAACACGTACCGCGTACGCATTTTTACTGTTTTTCCATATTATTTACTGTTAATTTATTACTGTTAATTGTTACTTTTAATTATTTCTGTTAATTGTTACTTTTAGTTGTTACCATTAATTATTACCGTTACTTGGAATTGTTAATTGTTTCTGTTAATTGTGATTTTTAATTGTTACTGTTAATTGTTATTGTTAACTGTTATTTCTGGTTTAACTTCCTTCAATTGTGCGTTTCGCAGATCGATGATATACATCGAACAAGTAGTACACAATACACCACTGCGGTGGATCGTGTAAAAAGCATGTGGAGTCGACGTAGAAATGGGAGCCCGAACTCGCTGTCTCTAAGTAGTGACGGGTACGACCTTCTGGACCGCGCGAAGGAGCGCCACGATCCGGCTTCACGTACTTTTGCGGGCCGCGCGGCGTGTGGCGGTCCGGCCCGCGCGCAAGACCGACCGTGTAAAGGGGCCTAATAAATGCGTGTTTCCGCTGGCGCGTTTCTGAAGGCGAAGGCCAGTTTCCTTAATTGATACTTTCTTCCGGCTCTGTGGCCTCTAGGCATCGCCACCTTTTAGGTAGAGAATTTGTTCGAATAAAATTTCTTTCTTTCCCGGGATCATGGTTTACGTCTGATTCCCAGTGACACCGTGGGCGGCTGTCTTGCTTATTAGTGTCATCTTCGACGGGCGCAAATCACGATTAACTTTGTTCATATTTACACGATTTGTAAAATTGATTATGGAAAAAGGTGTCAATGCCAAAAGTAAGGAATAGGATCACTAAGGTAAAAGTTCACTCACTGATTTATTGAAACAACAATCACCTTTATTTTACGTAGATTGTGATTTTAACACTTTATATATTTTATAAGATACTGTTATTAATTAATCAAGTTTAATGTAATAATTATTAGTAGGTAGGTAATAATGCACACTAATTAATGAATGCCGCGGGTGGTCAGTCCCTTTTTATAGGACTATTGATCACTCCTTCTCCAGGTTTGTCACATGACAATTATTATTATTATTATTATTATTATTATTATTATTATTATTTCGTCTTTATTACTCTTAAATGACATCAAAGAAAAAGAAAAGATGCTTATATAAGGAGAAAGCAAATCGAGTAAAGGCGAGGCCGCAGTATAAACTGTTAAAATGCCTAACCATAACATAAACTAAACATACTTATTACGTGTACTAAAACTAAGCATACTTAAATCTAAAACTATTAACAAAACGTGTGGGGAAAAAAATGAAATATGACGGCCCAACATGAATGATAGTGGAAGAGGAAGACATGATAAAGATAGACTAACAGTAGAACTGATGGAGAATGTGATGCCGGGCTGCGTCTTTCAAGGACGAAAAAGAGTCTAGCTGACGGACAGTAGCAGGAAGGGAATTATAATAGTGTGCCGCGGTATATGAGAAAGAGGATTCAAATTTGGAGGTAGAATGTGCAGAAATAGGGAGAAGGGATTGGGATCGGGTTGAAAGAGAACTAGAGGAATGATAGGACAGGTTTGTACGTAGGATTTCGTATAGATATGACGGACAACCAGAGGAGAGTATCTTAAACACGAGACAGCATAGGTGAAGTTTCCATCTTTGTGACATACGCAGCCAGGAAGATTTTACGAAAAACGGAGAGATGTGATCAAACTTACGGACACAGTAGGAGAAACGCAGACAGGTGTTTTGGACACGCTGAAACAAAGAAGTGAGACGAGAGGTGAGAAAAGGACATAAGACATCACAGTAGTCAAACAAAGATATAACTAAGGATTGTGGGACTTCCGTTTCCGGTCGAGTGGGTTTTAGTTGTGTGAGAGGTGCGTGGAGTTGGCTGTGGTTGGAAGAGAGTGATAGAAGTGAGAGAAAGGGGCGGTGAGAAGTGGTGAAAGGGTCAAGTGTTGGAGAGGAAGGGAGAGGGTAAAGGTATAGGGTGAGCGGTGTGGGGTTTGGAAGTTTTAAAGGGAAAGAGATAGTCTTGGAAGTTAGGGCGGAGCGACAAGCGTGGTCAAGGCGGGAAGAGTGGCATGTAGGATGTATGGTGGGGAAAAGGTAACAACCTTAACCCTCAGCGGCCCTACTACCGCGTATATGTTCAAATGATTGAGAGGTAATAATATGCAGGTTGATTTGGCAAGACCAGGAACTTTATTGCCTACACGTGCGAAGGTAAACGTGCACGTGAGGATGATGGTATCTAAACCACCAATACGGAGACCAACAGGTCACACGCTACAACACAGCGTGGTGAGAACACCAATGTAAGCACGTGGTGTCTACAGGACGCCTTGCCAAGACTCTAGACAACGGACTGGGGCGAGTCCGCACGGCAACGGTCGCACGAGCTCCGCAATCCCCACTCCTGCACAGTCCGCTAGGAGGGGATGGCTCGAGGCCTAACGCTCGATCCCCACAGGCAGTAGGCAGGTGGCGCGCTCTGTGGGAGAGAGCGGGAGGTAGGGCAGGTGAAAGTAAGGAGGGAAATTTAAACGGACGACGGTGAAGTGTAAGGAATATAGGAAAAGAACAGGGGGTAAGAAGAAAAAGGCAATAGGAGGATAGGGAAGAGGTGCAAGGGAATAAAGGAAAGTAAAGGGGTAAGAGGGCAAATGGCTGGGGGAAAGGAAAAGGGGGAGAGGGAGGGAGGAAAGGAGGAAGGAAAAAGGTAGGGAAGTTGGGGATAAGGTACAGAAGGTGGAAAGAGGAAGAAAGGATAGTGAAAGTAGTGTAGGGAGTAGGGGTAGTATAGATAGTGTGGGGGGTGAAAAGAGGACGGATAGGGAGGAAGAAGAGGAGGGGACGGATAAGCAAAAGAAGGAGTTCAAAAGGAGTGTGAAAACGTTGAGATCGCCGGTGGGAGGGAGGAAGGAAGAAAAAGTAGGGAAAGAGAAAGGGTCGGGAGGTTTAGAAGGAATGATGAGGGAAATGATGCGGGAGATGAGGGAAATGAGGGTGGATAGGGAGGAGAGAAAAAGGGTGGAGGAGGAAATGAGGAGGGAGAGGGAGGAAAGAAGGTTGGAAGAGGAAATATGGAGAAAGGAGAGAAGAAGGTGGGAGGAGGAGATGAGAGAAGAGAAGGCAAGGAGAGAAGATATGGAGAACAAGATGGTAGAAAGGGACAGGAGGATGGTAGAGGTGATTAGGAAGGTGGAGGGCTGGGAAATGGAAAAAAGGAATGGGGGGGGGGGGGGTGAAGAGATGGTTGTAGAAAAGGTAGGGGAGGAATGGAGAATGAGATTGAGAAGAATGGAGTTAAAACAGGATAAAAAGGAGAGAAAGGAAAGAAGAAATAATGTGGTGATAAGGGGGATAGAAATAGAGGGAAAGGAGGTGAAGGAGAAAGTAAAGAAGCTTTGGGAAAGGATGGGGGTGGCGGAGGTGGGGATAAGGGAAGCGGAGAGGTTAGGTAAAACGGGGAAAGAGGGGTATGGTATGGTGTTGGTAAAGCTGTGGGGGGGGGGGGGAGGGATGATAAGAGGAAGGTAATGGAGGCGAAGAAAAAGTTGAGGGGCAGGAGGGAAAGAATAGAGGACGACTTAACGGAGGAGGAGAGAAAGACAAGATGGAGGATAGAAAGGGAGGCGGAAGTGGAGAGGGAGAGAGGAAGGAAGGTGCAAGTGGGGTATAGGAAGATGTGGGTGGACGGGAGGTTAAAGACGTGGGACGAGTGGGAAGAAAAATGGAATGAGGAACAGGGAAACGGGGGAAGGGGGAGGGGGGAAGTGGGGAGGGAGGAAAGGGGAAAGGAATAGTAGGGAGGAAGGAAGGAGTGGAGAGGGGAGATATAAAATAGCGTTTTGGAACGTGGCAGGGCTAAGGAGAAAGGATAGGGATTTTTGGAAAGGGTTGGAGGAGTGGGATGTGATAGTGTGTAGTGAGACATGGCTGGAGGAGAGAGAATGGGAGTGGGTGGAGAGAAAGCTGCCCAGGGGGTATGTGTGGGAAAGACAGTGGGCGTGGAGGGACAAGAAGATGGGGAGAGCAATTGGAGGAATGTTGATGGGGGTGAGAAAGGGATTGGGGATGAGAGGGGGGAAGGGGGGAAATAGAGGGGTTGATGACGAAAGAAGTAAGATTGGGGAGGGAGTGGTGGCGGATAGTAGGGGTGTACCTGAACAAGGATCAGGATAAGAAATTAGAGGAGCTAGGGGAATGGACGGAGGAGAGGGAGGAAGGAGTGCGAATTGTAATAGGGGGAGATTTTAATGCACGGACAGGGGAGGAGGGAGGGGGGGTTGGGAGGAGGGTGAGGAGGAGGGAGAGGGGGAGAAGAGCAGGAGATCAAAGGATAGGGCACAGCCGTCTTTAATACTAGCCGTGCTGAACATAAATCTGGCAACAGGGCGGTAGTCCGGCTTTGATATAAACATAACCCGGGCGATGTGGCTGTCCGCGAGTTTATAAATGCTTATTTGTGCCATTAATAATAATAAAATGTGATATAGTGCAATAAATATAGTGTAGTGCAATAGGATATGTAATGTAGTACAGGTTTATTACTTATTTTATTAATTACGTTGATTTTTCTTCCATTTGTGTGTAGCACAGTTGCTTAGTAGAAGTTAGAGTTTTGTCTTTTGCATTTTAGTTTTTTACAGTAAGATTTTCTAAATTAACAATGCCACGGCGTTGCTGTGTTCCCGGATGCAAGGGAAATTATGATAGCACTTTAAAATCAAACAATTATGTTTCCGTTTTTATATTTCCAAAGAATGAAGAATTGCGAAAAAAATGGGTAGCTGCTATTCCGCGAAAACATTGGACACCTACAAAGTACTCTGTTGTTTGTAGTCTTCATTTTGCTGATAATGATATTCTTAGATATGAACAAGTTGTATCTTCTAGTGGAATACTTGAGAATATTTTACTCAGGTGTCCAAAGCTTACAGAGAATGCAGTACCTTCTATTTTTCCCAATTTACCAACTTATCTTTCAAAGCCTGTACTGCCACAAAGAAAAGATCCTGAACAACTTAGAAAAGAAGTCATTCAAAATCATGAACGTTTAGTTCAAGAATTTCAAGACTTAGATTTAATTAAAAATTTTTCAGATTTAATAAATAAGTATAAAGAGAAACTTGAAATTTCAGAATGTTGGAATATTCAATTAGCGAATTCTAGAATTTATTTTTATAAACTTGATTATGACAATGATCTTTTAGTACTTAATATTCAAATTGTAATTAATGACAAAATGAAATTACAAGTTTTTCATAAAGGTAATGAAATTTCATTCAACGATTTGAAGTGGGTATTGCCTGTTGACATGAAATTATCTCGGTGGTCCCAACTTCAAAATTTATTGGCACGATATAAATTCGCGCTACTTGATGTACCTGTTAGTGATACTAATGTTATTGAAAAACATCTTGATAAATCTTTGGATGAACTCAATAAGGCGTATCTTATTGCAGAATCCATTGAATTTTCAAATGTTAAAAATCTTGAAATAGTAATAGATCAAATAAAACAAATTAAAAACAAAAAAAATAGATTCAGTTCAGGAACTATTATTATGGCTTTTATGTTATATTCACAATCATCGGCTGCATATAACTTATTACGAAGTTTTTTTATTCTACCACATAAAAGGTACCTGCAACATCTCTCTTCAAATATGGATATTTCTCCTGAAAATAATGTTAAAAATGAGCATTACCTTTGCAATATTTCTTCAACTTTAACCTCTAGAGAAAAAGTAGTAATTTTATTAATCGATGAAATTTATGTAACAGCAAAATTAGATTATAGAGCAAAAAAGGTCGCAGGTTATGCTTTGAATTCCAATGAATTAGCTAAAACCATTTTAGCTTTCATGATATGTTCTGCTTTTGGAAATTTTTCTGAAATTGTCAAACTATTGCCAGTTTATAATATTACGGGTGAGGAAATGGTACCAATCACCTATAAAGTCATTGATGTTATTCAAAAATGTGGTTTTGAGTTATTATGCATCGTCACTGATAATCATAGAATCAATAGGAACATGTTTAGTAAATTAGCTAGTAATGGTATAAGTTTTCCTAATCCCTCTCAATCTGATAAAACCATTTTTCTATCTTTTGATACTGTTCACATAATGAAAAATATAAGAAATAATTGGTTAAATTTAAAAAATTTGGATAAAGCTTTTGTTTTCCCCGATTTTTATACGAATGAAGTAAGAATAGCTAAATTTAATGATTTACGTACTGTGTATGATTCTGAAAAACATTTGGTTGTCAAAAAAGCTTATAAACTAAATTACAAATCATTATATCCCAGCAATCTCGAACGACAGAAGGTTTACCTTGTCGACAATATTTTTCATCATTCGACAATAGCATCTATGAAAGATTTGAATTACAGTGACATTGCACATTTTTTAGAAATAATTCGGAATTGGTGGGATATTGTGAATAACACAAGTAATTTGAAAGGTAACATTAAAAGAAACGAATTCTGTAAGCCAATTTCTAGTTTTAATGATTTTAGATGTGAATTTTTAAAGAAATTTTTAATTTGGTTGAATTGTTGGCAAAATTTAGAAACTAATGGTCATTTAACGACGGATACTTTCAAAGCTCTTCATCAAAGTATTACGGTTCTTTTACTACTTACGGAGTATTGCTTTAAAAATTTTGACATATCATATCTTTTACCAGGAAAATTTACAACTGAGAAATTAGAGAAACGATTTGGAAATTATAGACTTTTATCCGGGTGCAATTATCATGTTTCATACAATGAAGTAATTTATGCAGAAAAAAAAATTAGATTGAAGCATATATTTAAAAAATCAGAAAACTCATTTTCTTTTGCTGACATTCAAAATAAATTTCAGAATTGTAACGACAGCAATAACGATGGTCATGATTTTTCGGTTGATGTAACTGGATTTTCAGAAGTATTTAATAATGAATATTTATCTGAATCTGTTTTAGACGATTCAATTAAAATTTATATATCCGGTTATGGATCTCATTCTGTTTCCAAAAAATTAAATTGTAATATCTGTAAATTATTGATTGTAGAGGATAAAGGAAACACTGTAGAAAATGTATATTTTGATCATTTACAAAGAGGAGGCCTTTCTATTCCCACTGAGGAAGTAACAACCTTATTGATTCATATGTGTGCAATAATGGAAGCCATAATAAATGATAATAATTTGGAATCTCAATTTTTACGGTCTGAGAATCACAAAAATATTTTATGTAGATTAACATATCTTAGTATTAGATCAGATTCGGATTTCTTGCCATTTTCTGAAACGTGCATTTGTGGAAAAGAATACCACGATATTTTGTTTAAATTATTATCTGTTTTTTCAAATATTTTATTAAATGACTATGTAAAAAATATAAACAATAATCAGTTAGATATAAATAGAAATGTTGCTTCTAGTAAACGGAAATTGAAGACTTTTAGTTAGAGTAGTAACAAGTTAACTTATAAATGTGTATTTTCTTTAATATGTATGTATGTATATAGTTTGTTTTATTTGATTAGTACCCTATTTCAAGATTTAACATTCTAGTCGATTTATTTTAAAGATTATTTCTGTTTTCTTTCAGGTAGATTATATCATTGTTATTTTTTGTAATGTTTTCTTTCAGGTAGATCATATCATTGTTATTTTTTGTAATGTTTTCTTTCAGGTAGATCATATCATTGTAATTTTTGTTTTTAGTTCTGATCACATTGGTGTTATTTTTGTTACGTTTTTATTTTATTTTATTATGTGGGATGATAGGGCTATTGGCGAACCACCCACTTTATGATTCAAACGGTAACGCGCCACGGTAATACCCCTGAGGTGGTGAGGAAATTTATCGAACCACAAAAAATTGTACTATTTGTATATTATTTGGTATGTAATTATTAAAAAATTTCGTATATTCGCATCAATTTTTCTGAAAAAGCGTTAATCAACGTCTATCAACAAAGTCCACCGCAAGACTTGCCAGGCTCCGAAGATTCAAGAGTCGGACTCGGTCGGACTTCCGATCCTCACATGAGCAGTGTTGCCACGTTGTTCAACACGGCTAGTATTAAAGATGGCTGTGGATAGGGAGCTAAATGGGGAAGGACGTAGACTTTGCAATTATTTGGCGGAAAGGGGTTGGGGGATTTTAAATGGAAGCGTAGAGGGGGACGAAGAGGGGAACGGACATTTACCGGGGGAAGGGGAAGCTCGGTGATAGATTATGTAATAGGGAATGAAGGCACAAGGCAGAAGGTAGAAAGGTTGGAGGTAGGGGACAGAGTTGAGTCGGATCACCATCCGGTGGTAATTTGTATAGAGGGGGGAGAAAGGGAGGGGGTGGGCAAGGGGAAAAAAGGTGCGGGGGCGGTGGGGAGAGGGGAAATTGGACAGAGGAGAGTAGATTGAAGTTTATGAAGAGTTTTGGGAAAAGGGAGGAGAAGGGGAGGGGAGTAGAGGAAGAGTGGGGGGAGCTGAAGGGAAGAATAAAAGAGGCAGTGAGCGGGATGGGGAAGGGTGAAAGAAAGAGGGGGTGGTGGGATGAGGAGTGCAAAAAGGAGAAAGAGAAGTTAAGAAGAGAGCTGAGGAGGTGGAGAAGGGAGGGAGGGGATGGGAGTGTGTACAAGGCAAGGAAGAGAGAATATGGGAAGCTTTGTGAGGAAAAAAGGAAAAAGGAGGTGGAGAGGTGGGAAAAGGAGGTGGAAGGGGTAAGAACGGAGGAGCAGGTTTGGAAGGTAGTGAATAGGGGGAGGAAAAAGAAAAGAAGGATAAACGAGAGGATAGAAATAAGGGAGTGGGATGGGCATTTTAGAGGGGTGCTGGGAGGTGTGGAGTGGAGAGTAAGAATGGGAGGGGGTAGAGGGAGGGGGGTGAAGAGGAGGAGATAGGGAGGAAGGAGTTGAAAAGGGTAGTGATGAATTTAAAGGATGGGAAAGCAGGGGGTGGAGATGGTATTCAAAACGAGGTGTGGAAGTATGGAGGAGCGGAGGTGGAAGAATGGTTATGGTTACTGTGCAACAGGGTGTGGAGGGGAAAGGGGTGGCCGGAGGAATGAAGGGAGGGGATAGTGGTGCCAGTGTTGAAAAAGGGAGCGGGAGAAAAGGCGGAGGACTATAGGGGGATAACGTTGACGCAGACGGCGTATAAGATATATGCCTCTGTTTTGGCGGAAAGGTTGAGGAAGGAGGTGGAGGGGAAAGGACTACTACCACCGAGTCAAACGGGGTTTAGAAGGGGAGTAGGGTGCATAGACAATATTTACGTATTAAATTACCTAGTGAATAGGCAGGTGGTGAGGAAGGGGAGGAGGATGGTAATATTGTTTATGGACATGAAGGCTGCGTTTGACTCGGTGGACAGGGGGGTACTGCTGGAGGCGATGAGGAAGAGGGGGGTGAGGGAAGGGCTAGTGGAAAGGTGCGGGGAAGTATTGAGGGAGACGATGTGCAGGGTAAGGGCGGGTGAGGAGGAAGGGGAGAGGTTTTGGACTGCAAGGGGGGTGAGACAGGGATGCCCTTTAAGCCCGAGTCTCTTTACCCTACTTATTGCGGACATGGATGAGGAGTTGGGGAAGGGAGGGTGGGGGGAGTGAAGCTTGGGGGAAGAAAGGTGTACACGCTAGTGTATGCAGATGACGTGGCTGCGCTAGCGGAGGATGAGGAGGGGATGAGGGGGATGATGGCAAAGTTGGAGAATTACGTGGAGGGGAAGGGACTACAGGTGAATGTAGGGAAATCGAAAGTGATGAGATGTAGGAGGGGAGGGGGAAGAAGGAAAAAAGTGGCTTGGAGGTGGAAGGGGAAGGAGCTGGAGGAGGTGAAATGTTTTCAGTACTTAGGATATACAGTGATGGGGAATGGGGGACAGGAGAAACACGTAGAGGAGAGGTTGAGGAAGGGGGCTGCAGTAATGGGGCAGGTATGGGGGATTGGGAAAAGAATGTTTGGAAAGGATTGGGGTAGAAGAGTGTGGCTTTTTGATAAGCTGGTGTGGACGTTGGTGGAATATGGGGTGGAGATTTGGGGATGGAAGGAAAGGGAGAGAGTTGAAGGGTTGCAGGATAGGTTCCTGAGGTGGGTGTTAGGGGTGGATAGGAGTACACCAGGGTACATGGTGAGGGAGGAGCTACAAAGGGAGAAGCTGAAGGGAAGGGCGGGCCTGAGAGCGTGGGGGTACGAAAGGAAATTGGAGGAGGGAAAGGGAGGGGAGCTGGCTAGGGAGTGTTAGGAGGAGATGAAGGAGAGGTGTAAGAGGGGAAGGGTGCTAGAGGGATGGGAACGGGAAAGGGAGCAGTTCTTTAAGGATAGAGGGTGGGAGGTAGATGAGGTGGAAAGATGGAGAGAAAGGGGGGAATTAAGGGGGGAGGTTTTAGTTGCCAGGGAAAAAAGGTTGCAGGAAGAGGAGAGATGGAAGAAGATCAGGGAATCGAGGTTTAACAGTTGGTATGGGAGGGTTAAGGGGGTGGGTCTGCCGGGATATTTAACGAAGGGGTCGGGAGAAAGCAGATGGCAGAGGGTGGCAAGTTTCAGGCTGGGTAATGGTACGAGAGGGGGGAGATACTCGGAAGAAGAGGATAAAAGGAAGTGTAGGGGATGTGGGTGGGGAGAAGAGACGTGGGAGCACATTTGGGAGGAATGTATGGGCTGGGGGAAAGAGAGGGGATGGCAGGAGATGGCAAGCGAGGTGTTAGGGGAGGGAGGGGAGGGAGGGGAGGGATGGCAGGAGATGGCAAGCGAGGTGTTAGGGGAGGGAGGGGAGGGAGGGGAGGGAGGGGAGGGAGGGGAGGGAGGGGAGGGAGGGGAGGGAGGGGAGGGAGGGGAGGGAGGGGAGGGAGGGGAGGGAGGGGAGGGAGGGGAGGGAGGGGAGGGAGGGGAGGGAGGGGAGGGAGGGGAGGGAGGGGAGGGAGGGGAGGGAGGGGAGGGAGGGGAGGGAGGGGAGGGAGGGGAGGGAGGGGAGGGAGGGGAGGGAGGGGAGGGAGGGGAGGGAGGGGAGGGAGGGGAGAATTGGAAGGATGAGTGAGGAGATTGGAGAGAATGGTGAGTCGAGCGGAAGCGGGGGTACGGAGGGGGGAGAGGGGAGAGGCGGGCGAGAGAGCGGGAGAGCGAGCGGGCGAGCGGGCGAGCGAGCGGACGTGCGGGGCGAATTAGGTTAAGATTAGGTTAAGTTAGTCGTAGTTGAATGTATTAGTTGTAAGGCATTGTAAGGGTAGAGGATGTGGGGAATTGTAACCCTGAGGGGATAATAAAGAATTATATATATAACTAAGGATTGTGATAAGAGAAGTTTCTGAGTGGAGGAAAGAATATGCCGAGAAGGATATAATAGACGCAGTCGATTAAAGGCTAGTCGACATACAGCAGTTACATGATTTTCAAAAGTAAAAGTAGAATCCAATGTGATTCCCAAGTTCCGGATAGAGGAGACAAGATGTAGCTGGACGGAGTCCAATGTGACAGTAATGGGAGGAAGAGTACGAAGGAGGAAAGAGGAGCCAAGCATAAGGAGAGAAGATTTGGAAGGATTAAGTCGGTGTCCATGTTGAGCCGCCCAACTACATATTAGGGCCAGATCTGTTTCCAAATTGTTACGTCCTGAAGTGACTTTTCAATAAATCACCCCGAGCGACTGGAATGATCTATCGGGTTCTTGCTCTATCTAGGTGCTAAGGCACGCCTTGACTAAACTTACCATGGAAGGATAGGGAGGAGAAGGTTGAATGAATCGTTACACGAAATTAGAAGGAAAAACAGTAGGATAAAATATATTCTAGGAGAAAATATAATAATTATAATGAACAAAACATACCAAGGAGACGGCGCACACGTCTCCGTTATCGCTGGGGTCTCGCGTGTCGCTGGACCTTGAGTCGGTCTCGGCCGTTCGGAGTTTCCCTAGATAACGTACGGTACGCTTGCCGTCTAACGTTTCGCTCTCTCGCTCGTATCGCTGAACCTCGGGCAGGTCGTGGTCGCTCGCTCGTCTTGCTGAAGTCGCTCGGACACTCGATTCCTCGCTCGTTGTTCCACGCGTCTCGCGATCGCGGTGGCTCGGGTCAGCGCGTATGTGCTCTCCCGGCTAGGCCGTTCTCGATGCGTCGGGAGGACTTACACTTCTGCAGACCTATTCGGCCGAGCGCGTTTCGCGGTGAGTTTAGGCGCGTAGATGAGGTCGCGATACTAAGACGACCCGCTGGCTCGTCGCAGCTTCCTAACTCGAGCTCTCAAAATCGAATGAATCTACTGAAGTTCCGCTATCCCTGTCCATACCTCGCGTTTTCGAAATCGATGGGGGAAATCGCCCCGTCGGCACCTGTCGATCGCTCCTTATTAGGAAATTTGTGGCCCAGGCCGTCAACGGTCACGTTGTGCTTACAACGATAAGTCCTGGGTTCGGCTACCGGACTGTTGTTCCCGGTGAGATTCCGCTGAATCGCCGAAACGGAAGGCGGCGCGTGGACAGCAAGCATGGAATGAACCGATAGGGGCATGTAACACCTCCCCATTTAGACGCGAAACGTCTCGTGAGTCCGTTTCGTCGCTAGCACGTGCGTACCTGTCGGCGCGTACACTTTACTAACGGCTTAAAACTACGTCTAGCGCTACTAAGACTAAAGGGTCGCAAAGGATATACAATGAATGAAACTTGATTAAAACGAAAAAAAAAAGAACCCATATATTGTTATAAAAGCAAAAAATTGGATATAATAATAATAACGATACTTAAAAAAAAGATATATAATATATAATATAATAGAGATATAAGATAATAAGATATATAATATAATACGAAGAAAAAAAGTAAAAGTGGTAAAATTGAAGATGAAAGAAAAAGAAAAAAGGTGGGGCTCCTAGTTTTCGCCTGGATGACACTCTGCTGTGGATTAAATAAAAAAAAAAAGACGGATACAATTACAATCTGGTCGCGTCACTTTTAAGTGATTACTATCTGGTAGTTAATTACCTAGTGCGAAGGGCGGTGTAGGCTTCTCATTCCGCCCCGGCTGGCAGGATCACGGGCGTCCGTGGCTCTCGCTGCGGCTCCTACGGCTTTGGTGCCTGGAGCACAGGGAAAGCTGGTAGGAAGCGCGTGTTGGCGTCCAAAAGCGCCCTGATGCACCCTGTGTAGTTCCCTGGTGTTGCCCATTGGAGGTGCCGGCACCACGCACATTTAGTTAGGGCGACTGCCCTTCCCACTTCTGCGAGCCAGTGTACCGGGGTTCACTGGTATTCCGCGACGGCACCTTGCGGTCCCGTCCACCAACATGCTCCGCATATCGTCTCTGTTTTACGGGTTCGATGGGTCCAAACCTGACCTTCCGTGCCGTCGAAACTCTTTTTTGCTCTTACACACAACCGCCTGTTGAAGGGCGCGTGTAGGTGTCGAGGTAGGATTACCTACGCCAAGGAAGATCGTTCGTATTTCGTGTCGTTAAATGTGGGCCCTTCCATTGTTGCTGTTATTTGTTGTAATTATCGATGCACTTTTCGGAAAAATGTGTAACGACTGTGACTCGCTCGTCTTAATTGCTATCTTATACAGTGTGAATGGGAAAGGGCCCCGTAGCTAACTGCTACGTTACGTTACGCATGCGCGTGACGTCAAACCAATCAGCGCTGAGATGGGAAACGAAACGGCGCTACTGTTAAGTCAAGCGAAGCTAGCAAAGCAGACCAACCAGCGTCGCCGGTGGAGCATATTGTCGATGCTGGTTGACTGCGGTTTCATTTACCTTGGCTAGCTTCGCGGATTAGTGCTGGCGCCGTTTCGTTTCCCATCTTGGCGTTGATTGGTTGATTACAGCTAGCCAACCAGCGTCGACAATATGCTCCACCGGCGACGCTGGTTGGTCTGCTTTGCTACCTTCCCTTGACTTAACAGTAGCGCCGTTTCGTTTCCCATCTCAGCGCTGATTGGTTTGACGTCACGCGCATGCGTAACGAAGCGTAGCAGTTAGCTACGGGGCCCTTTCCCATTCACACTGATCTTATATGCTATTATCCCTACTACCTAATTTTCACAGCAGAGCGCCTCGCGGGGTCAGTGCTAAGGCTAACGCGCAGGGTTTCTTGCTGCTATCAGCGAGGTACTTCTTAGAATACTTCGAAGTGTGGCTCGGAAGCCGCGAAACTACTCGCTCGTTCAGCGTGGCGTGGAAATCTACTACCACGGGTGTCGGACGAGAGTGGGGCCGACTACGAACGTCTGATTGGTTCAACGCCAAGAAGAAAATTCACCGACGCCACTTGACGCCATCATACCACGCAGGGCCACGATTTGAAATCACTACGTATTTGAATTGTGACATTTTTTGGAGTTTGGTGTTTTATAAAAGTTCCAAAATGAACAAAAAATCAGGTAAGACAAATATAAGTTTATACAATGTTAGGACTAATCAACCTATCAGTCAACAGAGTATACCTATCCCTGCATAAACTGCATTATGCATATTTTATATTTTTTACATAGACGCCGATGTGAGCTATACTGGATCTAGTAAAGCCAATGATATATCATCTATGGAACATACATCAAGTAAGATATATCATTCTTTAATTTGACAGTTTTTTATATTATACAAGTACAAAATGAACATAGTTTCTTTTTCCAATGATTAGTTTCTTGAAAGTGTTTTGTAATAGTAATTCGTATTTTTTTAATAGGCAGTGATAGCAGCTTCACTGCCCCTGCTGCAAAGAAAGGAAGGAGGTAAGTATTTCAAGAAGCTTGGCTGCAAAACCCATATTTAAAATCGTGGCTAGCACGATCTGATGACCTGTGCAAAGCTATGTGCACTAGGGTGGAGTGAAAATATATGGATTTTTTTTGGGGGGGGGGGGGGGGGATTTTGGAAATGGAATAGCTCGCAAAAGTTGCCTTATTATATAACTAAAAACGTCGCGAAAGATCGGTTTTCTACATTTAAGTTTTGAGGTGCCCCGAAGGTCTTAAAAAATCAGAAATTTTTAGTTTTTCTTCTCTTCTTTATTTTTTTATTTATTTGATTAGACAAAAATAAAATAAACCTGGAATAGTGGTTACATCATAAAATAAACCTTAAAATGAAAGAATACAAATTTGCTTCCTCTGGCCTAGACTAAAGAGATATCACAAAGGCCACAAACTTCAAGGCTTTTTACAACAAATTTGTGAAAAAAGTAATTTAGTTGCTTTTGTATGCTTTTATTAAGATATACTTAGATATTACAAAAAATCAAATGATAAAATTACATCGTATAATTTCTCTTTGTTTCGTACGATGGCATATTTTTGCGAGATAAAAGCCTGCCTCTTATAAAGCCATCGCGTTTCTCATGCCCGCAGACTGCTCCTGAAGCCTCTGTCACTAGTTTTATGCATGGTTCAACTGCTTGGGTGTGACATGGGAATAGAGTTATGTTGTCTCCTATTTCAAACCCAAATTCAACAATGCCCTTTAATTTTTCAGCAGATAAATTTCGAGTCAAAGGTGGTTCAGTGACCTGACACTTTTGCCAATCAATGATTTCCGTATAATCCGAGGCCTCAAAATTGAAAGAAGGTATTTTGAAATTTCGAATGCCTGTTATTTCTTGAGATCTTGCTTTTAAAATACGACGAAAGCCTAGTTTTCTAATATTCTTCCTTTCATCTGCAAGCATAGCTATAAGAATATTTTCAGGATGACCAAAATATCCATTTTTTGTATTACGGGATCCTTTTTAAGTCATCGCTAAGATAACGACTATAATTAATGGTTGACCACAAATGTTTTGCTCCTTTTGTGCAAAACGGATTGCACTTAATTTCAAACCACATCCGGCCGTATACTTTCATCACAAAAGTTGCCAGAGTTTTCAAATTTTCACACGGATGAATCTTAGCTGCATATAAACGTAAGATTCTATTTGCTGTTGTGATTCATCTAGAATGATTTACTGGACCTGGAATCCTATTTGATAAATCGGAAGAGAATATTCCTGTTGAAATTGCTGTCATTATATCGAGCCGATATTTTTGGTGTGTACTGAGATTTTGGTTAGTTATCCTAGGAAATGCCGTAGATATAATTTCAAATTCAACTGTAGGGAGTGTTTCGCATCGTTGGAGTTCAGTTCCTATTTGACCTGAGAAACAGCCGGGCCCTGCTGTATAGCCATCTAAATGCAGCATTAAATGGCGCAGAGGTAACTCGTTTGCGTGAAGTTGGCTGACCAACCATTGCAGCGATCTGTTAAGATTATGTTCTAAAAGCCGAATGACACCTCCTTTGGGCCCCGTGTTTACAGCAGTTCCATCACAGCCAACAACAGATAAGAAACTTACGTCAACGGATTTGCTAGTTAAATAATTAATTATGGCAATTTTTATGTTTTCCGCTGACCCTGATTGACAAGTTACATGGCCAAAATAATTATTGCCTGGTTCGGACACGAGAACATAGTGTTCCTCAATTTGTATTTGTCGGTAGTACTTAGACCCTGTCTTTTCCACTGTCATTGTTTTATCTTGTTACGTCCTGAAGGGTCTTTTCTATAAATCACCCCGAGCGGCTGGAATGATCTATCGGGTTCTTGCTCTATTTAAATGCTAAAGCACACCTTGACTATACTTACCAGGGAAGGATGAGGAGGAAAGGGTTGAATGAACTAATATACGAAATTATAAGAGAAAAACAATAGGATGAGATATATTCTGGGAGAAAACATAATTAATGTACTAAACCAAACATACCACAGAAACGTTGTTCACGTCACCGTTATCGCTAGGCGCTCGCGTGTCGCTGGACCTTGAATCGGTCTCGGCCGTCCGGAGGTTCCTTAGGTAACGTACGGCACGCTTAACGTATGATGTTTCGCTCTCTCTCTCTCTCTCTAATCTCTCGAATACTCGATTACTCGCTTGCTGTACTTTACGTTTCGCGATCGCGGTGGCTCGGATCGGCGCGTATGTGCTCTCCCGGCTATGCCGTTCTCGGTGCGTCGGATGGAGATACACTTTTGCAATACCTGTTCCGCCGCTCGCGTTTACGCGGGTGAGTCTACGCACGGAAAAAAGGTCGCGATACTAAGACGGCCCCCTGGCTCGTCGCAACTTGCTAACTCGCTGTCGCAAAAACGAATCCCTGCTAAAACTTTCGCTGTCCCTGTTCGTGCCTCGCGTTTCGACGTCGGTAGGGGAAACCGCCCCGTCGGCATTCGTCGACCGCTCCTTATAAGGAGATTCATAGCTCGGGCCGTCGATGGTCACGTTGCGCTTACGACGAGGAGTCCTTGGTTCGGCAATCGGACTCTCGTCCGCGGTGCGATTCCGCTGAATCGGCGCCGTCGAAACGGAAGGCGGCGCGTGGACAGTACGCACGGAATGAACCGATAGGGGCATGTAACACTCTCTTCTTCCATCGAAATAGAGACCAAGAATGGGCTCCGTTCCCTCGTCTTGATTTAATTCAGTTCGCATTTTTGTTCTTTCACGTCGAACCTTAGAACGATCTACTACAAAACTTTTATCATCTGATGTTACAACTCCAAAATCTTGTAGCAGGGCAGACGCTATAATTGCAGCAGACCGATCAGAGATTCCAGTACGGTCGCAAGCGAGAGCAAGGGAAGGCAGATTAACTCGCATTTGTTTAGATGGTGGTTCCAGAATGTCATCTTGCAGGGTCAGAGCTTTTTCTGGTGGACCTGAGCTAGATATTTGTGTTAACTCTAGGTCTATTGAATCTGACACATTGGTAATCCGATTTCTAATTGATGTGCGTCCATGGCTACAAATAGGTTGCTGAAAAACCTCGTCTCGCTGGACGAGTGATAAGTCTCTCTCCTTTCTCTCTATTCTATTATTTTCTCTTTTGGTTGTGACTAAATCAATGGACCCAATTATCATCTTTCTCTCTGTTCTTTGATCAATTAGAAAAGCTATTTCCCGTTTCGGAACACGGCGATTTTTTTCACAGGTACACATACAGTCCCCAATATTCTTACATTTGCAGCTACAAATGTCAAACAGTCTTTTTGAATTTTCTTGGAATATTCTAATTTTTATCTTATAATTTTCATTGCCCTGACGTTTCTTGTATGACTTCATTAAGTTTCTATACTTATCGTGGTAGGCCCTAATCATTTGTAGAACCCTTTTATGAATTACTACTGGGATAGATGCTTTCTACCAAATTTGACGAATTTCGACGGTAACTCTTTCTGATATTTCTAATACTGTAGGTTCGTTCGATGTTCTTTCTGGTTTAAATTCCTGTTTGATAAAAAGGTAATATTTCATAACATCATGGTAAGTAGGTAGTTTGTTGGGCCACAACTCTTTTGGGGTCCCAAATATGGGGCAATTAGTCCCTTTCCTAGTCGTTATGTGAATCATAGTGTAGTTATAACGAACTAGCATAAAGTACTCGGCGTTGCCGTGACATCTTATATTTATTTATTGCTGTATTCCACTCGCGAGAAGCGCTCAGCCTGGTCGCCATCTGGCGATCACGTCGCGTACTTTCCATCGCAAGCCGGCCGAGACATGACTTCTTTATGTACATACAGTTTTTTCACAGATTAATTATATTTTACATCATAAAATATAGCCTATATTCGCTATTGCCGTTCAAGGGTAATGTAGTTGAAATTTCGTAATAATTGGTTCAATACTTTTTGAGATTTTTGGGAGCATATAAGCAAATGCCGTAGTTTTATTATAATAGTATATAGTATATACATGAAGTATGACAGTATGATAACAAAGATAAAAAGATGTCTTTATGTGAGTACTGACCTTGTCCGATGTTCGGAAATGGTGGATGGAAGTTATTTCACTGTCATAGAAGATTTTTAATGGAAGTACAGCCATCTTAGGCCAATTGTGGCGAACGTCTTAAATCTACGTTTATTTGTATAAATATTCCGATTTTCATCAAGATGGGGGCACCTCAAAACGTTAAGCGAAATAAAAAAAATTTTTAGGAGTACTTCATGATCCCACTCCCCATATTTCCCCAGGTATTCCAAACCATTTATCGAAAATTAATATTTTCACTTCAGCCTAATGTGCACAGTATGCAGAAAATTGTTAAGAGCACACAAAAGGAACCTAGAGATACATACTAACAGTGATATTCATATCATGAACATGAGGCATCAAACAGCGTCACAAACAAGTGCAACGAAAAGGACTTTTGCTGACGAGGTAAAGGCAGCAGAAATAAAAATATGCATAAATGCAATAGAACACGATATATCGTTTCGTTCGTACTGTCATATTGTGCAATCGATAAAGGAAGTATTGACGAACCCAGATGTACTCCCATACTTGTCTACAGAACGGACTAAAATGACAGCAATTGCCAAAAACGTGCTAAATAAGTCCGTTATTGTAGAATGTACGGAAATGCTACGTGGCAAATTCTTTTTTGTGCTCATTGACGAAACTACAGATATATCGGAAACAAAGATTTTATGTTTCTTACTTCGTTATCTAGAAAAAGGGCACATATGTACGTACTTATTAGATTTAGTCGAGCTTTCGGAGGCTAGAGCAGAAAACTTATACACAGCTTTGTTACATTCTTTGCGCAAATACAATTTGAAACTAAGCAATATGGTTGGGGTATGCGTTGACAACGCAAACGTCATGGTGGGAACATATAATTCAGTGACTTCGAGGTTGTTAAAAGACAACCCTGAAATCTGTGTGTTTCCATGCATCTGCCACTCCCTGCATTTGGTGGCATCACATGCCTACAAATGTTTGCCCTCTTTCATAGATGATTTGTTACATTCTATTTATGCATATTTCTCTAGAAGTTCGAAACGACAAACCCAGTTAAAAAACATACAACAATTCTTGCAAGAGAGAGAACAAAAGATTCTGAAGCCGGCACCAACTAGATGGCTAGCATTATCGGAATCTCTCAAAAGAATATTAAATCAATGGAAATCATTATTTAGTACTTTCTCGGCGGCACACTTTGAAGACGGGTGCGACATCGCGGAGAAAATATTTAATCGTATGAATTGCCCTGTAACACAGGCGTATTTGCAGTTTCTAGATTATGCACTAGATCTGATTATTAAGTATAATACGATATTTCAGACTTCTAATGTTATCGTTCATCGTCTGGTCCCACAATGTTTCAATCTGCTCAAAAAATTAGCACAAAATTTCGTTAAGCCGGAATTTATTCGGTCCAGAAATCTGCACCAATTAAATGTTGATAATGTAGAGAATGTAATGGAAACATCGACGAAGTATAGAATAGACTTATCACCTTATGGGACTACGTGTCACCACCCAAACTGTATTACCGACCCATAATTTGAGGACTGAATTTAGCGGCCTCTGTTCATGAACAGCGTCCAACTCTGGAACTACTGTGAAATGTGTTGAAATGCTGAAAGGTGTGTACGTGCTTGTATACGTGTGACTTGTTTAGAGGGAGAGTTTCACATAGAGGGCAGGGTTTCGTTACGCTACGCTTTGGCTCGGTTTGCCAGCGACTTACGTGGATTCACGTACATTTTTCTCCGAAAATCTATTTCGGTGATTTGGAGACTATATGACGCCGAAATTATCTATCTTCTTGAAATCTTATACAAGCTATAAATTGCAAGATGACATTGATTGTTAGTACTTTGCGTGTAGTGGAACAGTTAAGGGGGTATAACCGGTTGAAAGTGTCAAAAATCGGATTTTTTCTTTTTACATATATTCATAGATTGATGTTTAAGGAATATTATAAATCAAGTCCGATGTAAAAATTCGGAAAGCTGACAAAGTTACAGGCATTTGAGTGGAAGCACCCAGGTAGCACCGGACAGCGATGCACGGCAACTCGACCGATCGCAGCGGAACTACATTTTTCATTACGGTGGCCTGTTTTACATATTTTCACAGATTAATGTTTTAGAAATAGTATAAAACAGGTCTGATGTAAAAATTCGGAAAATTGACGAAGTTATAGGCATTTGAGTGAAACATCCCAGGTAGCAGGGAGCGGCGCGACGCGGCGGCTCGACCGACCGCAGCGAAACTATATTTTTCATTACGGTGGCCCTAAAAACTCGCGCTACGTTCAACCAATTCACTTCCAATTTTGCATGCAGAATCATAATAAGATTCCGCATCGTCCAACGAAGGCTTTTTTTATTCCAACTCCCCGTTTATTATTTATAAAGAAAAAAGGTGGATTTTTCTATTAGATAAATCTAACTTTACCTTTGATCTCTCACCATTTCTTTATTTTTCAAAATTTTCCAAATCGGCTTCGTTGGACGATAGCTATTGACATACTTTATAAGAAAATTTTAATGTTTTTGATTTCAGACACGACATACAGTTGTTTTCAGGGCCACCGTTTAGCCGTCTAAAATCGAAAGACTTTCGGATGTGTATTCATAACTTCCCAAAAAGAATATATTTTTAACTGAAACTTTTTTTTTGAGTAGTTCATAATACTATGTAAAGATAGTAAAAAAAACGGGAAATCTGCATCAAACCGTTGACTTGTAAAAAAATCCACAAAATGTACACATTTTCCAAGGGTTCAAACGGGTATACCCCCTTAACTAACATTTTCGCGTGTCGTAAGTCGAAAAATATTAAAAATTGACGCTGTTACTAACATTCCCGCAAATCTCTGCACTCCGTATGTCTAAATAGACGGTGCCCATCATACGACGCGTATAAATCATTGAGAACAAGGAATCCAAGCATTTTTATAAAATTTATATTCGTAGTTTTCGGGACCCGAGGACATTTTGCATTAGTTTATTTATTATTTGGGAACGGTAGATTAGTAATTAAAACTGTACGTTTCGTTATAAATTGATCGGCCCTTTCTTTATTAACTATTGTATGGATTTAAAAATTGTAAAACACACCTACGATGTAAATTCCCGCTTGGGTTAAGGCCTGTTGTCATTATTTCTAGATATGTACATATGAGAAAACAGTTATTGTGCTTTTTAAAGCACAAGTGAAAAAAGTTTTTGTCTTACGGATGTCGCGACATAAAATGGGAGGGAAACGGCTCGGAGGTCCTTCACGCGACAAATGATCAGTCTGGCAGCGACAACAAAGTATGATACCTACATTGTCTTCTTGCATTCTCCGTGAGCCTGATTTTCGCACGTCGATGTCGGCCCACGGACGAGCTATGCCAAAATGCCCTTATTGAAGCAGATTTCACTTTCTTCTATAAATTCTGCAAAAGCCGTAATCAATAGCTAAAAGCGGAAAACATGTATGTACACATGCTAATTGTAAGATGAAATTTTTACATTCTCTGTTTCATCTTTGTTCGAGCATTTATGGTAAATTACTGAGATTTTTTAATAAAAGGAAAATCAAACACGATATCATTCGGGCAAGTAGGTATGCACATATGAGATGGTGGTGAAAGAAACTGTTTTATATATGAAATATCCCCTTTTTATTTATTTATTAAAAGCTGTCATACAAAAGACAAAAATAATATAACTGTATAATATTTGTGAACTCCTTTTCTTCTCACGGTGATAATTTCTTACTTATATAACATCCTAGGCTGTAAAAAGAATACAATGTATAAAGTATTAGGGACGAGATCTTTTAAATAACAATATTAATAGCGTTAGTTCGATATAAGTAATGTATTTGAATATATAAAGTAGAAAGTTTATGTTGGTGTGTTTGTCTGTTGCCTAAAAACTTTCGAATGGTAAACTCTTACAACACAAAATGTGCCGCCGCTCATTATGTCTGACTAATCCAAATCAATGTAACTAGAATTTAAATTCCTGGCGAAGTCGAGTATGTAGTAAAGCTAATGCATGTACAGTGGCTCATAGCTATAATCGTACACTTTTTAAAATCGCATAACATTGTTAAAATTGGTCCAAACGACTTGAGTTTGTTTTGAGAAGCTAGAAGGATTAATTTGTTAAGTGACGTGTTTCGTCGCGTCGTTTTGAAAAAAATTCAATTGATCGGAATAGCACAAGAAATATTGTAAAGGTCGTTTTTTCAATTTTTTTCGCTGTTTTCGTGAATTTTGCGATTTTCGATCTTATTCTGCGATCTTTAAACGTTTATAGCTGAGAGCAATGTTAACCGATTTTGATGAAATTTTAGGCATTACTTAAATCTACAATCGGGATTTTTAAATTTTCATTGCACGCTCAATTAAAAACGTTGAAAAACGACTTTTACTATTTTTTTTTGCTATTCCGGCCAATTGCGATTTTTTTTCAAAACGACGAAATACGTCGCTTAGCAAATTAATCCTTCTAGCTTCTCAAAACAAACTCAAGTCGTTTGGACCAATTTTAACAATGTTATGCGATTTTAAAAAGTGTACGATTATAGCTGTGAGCCACTGTATGTATATTCCGAACTGTACACAGACCTGGTGTAACGTGTGGAGCAAAGGTGTTTGAACCGTAGGCTGCTAAGTACATAATCATTTCTTTAAAGTTGAAATCGATTGATATCGTGTACGGATTCAAGTACCAATGTACCCTAATATATCTTATTCGCGGAGCGTGAGACCATTACTAAAGTTCTATCAAATATTGTAACTCAATGTCCACAAAAGCTCTGCCTTTCTTTCATCTTAGTTCCTCTATCGCTTTATAGTTTGTCACGTTAATACAGATTTAAAAAAATAAAGCAATAGAGTTAACGGGGTGGGCCACGCGAAGGCGTGAAAGAAGGTCTTCGCCATCCCAGAGTATGTTCAATGTTAATACAAATCCAAACCATTTACCGAAAAAAAGCAAAAAACAAGAAAAAGAATACCTTATTTTTTAGAAATAAAGCCTTCCACCGAATAATATAACACTGAAAATACTCGAAATCATGCACAAGCCAATATATACAGCACAAGCCAAAATATACAGCAAAAGCATAAGGTGAAAGATACAGAATGAGCATGAATGAAGATAGAAGCAAAAAGGTAGGGCAGGGACTTGTTAAAACAAGACAAAGTTTTCAAACATGCTTTAATGTCGATAATTTTGAATGGTTTTTACTTAATGATGCTCCCACACATCTTAATTGCTCGCCGAGCCATACTGTATCTTTGTGTATTTTTACCGTTAAAGTTATATATACCATTTCTTTACGATGAGCAGCGCATTCACCTTGAGTAAACCAATTTGGATATTTTTCCTCCACTACGCGGGAAATAATCGAAAATAGTTTGTCCAATATGAATGCTTCGCTGCGTAACGCGGGATAATGAACGTCGAAAACTTTAGATATAATCCGAAAAATAAACGAAAAATGTTGCGTTGGAACGCAAAGGTGTCCAAAATCAACATTATCTGCAACAATATATGCCCGAAAAGATATCAGTATTTGCTCGTTGCGACAAAAGCTACTGTTACTATCAATGAATGTGACATAACATTTGTCACACCGCGACTTTTCGACACTTTTTTTAGCAATGTACCCAGCAAAATATTCAAGCGCACATGATTCTAAGGAGCACACCGATGTTGATAGTTGATCAATATTAATATCAATGTCTACATCTGTACTGATACTATCATCATCGGTGTACTCTTCAATATCATGTAATGGAGCATCAGGTGACAACGTGGCTGGTTCACATTGTGATATAGAATCTCCCGGTAATAACGGTGTGTCGTAATCTCGCATGCAATTTCCAGTATCTAAACTATGATCTAAACTTAATAAAATATTTTTTCTGATCGCAAGACGCACCGCTTTTACCGAGGGATTATGGTTGTGAGTGCCACCATGCATCCGCAGAACAGAGAAGAAGTTTTCAATGGGATCCGTATTAAGTCGCGACGTTAGTAAAAATGTAATACCTTCTTCTCTTAAATCATTCCACAGTTGCAGAGTGGCATTTATAGATTGCCGCAACCCCAAGAAACATGGAGGTGCTTTCAAACCATTAGGAGTCATCGTAAACCAGCGCTGTTCAAGGTCGCTCCCGCGGGAGATTGGGGTTCTCCCACTCTCGTCCGCGTTGTCAGGGATACCGCGCGACGCTAAAGAGGCGACCATGACAGACCAGCGTGTCCGTCACCGAGCGAGCTCGGACGCCCGATACGACATGTGATTAGTGACACGCGGCGTCGCAGCCAGCAAATGCTATTACTTCCCGGTATATGTTGTCAGTCTTGGTGACCTGTACTTTTCAAACAATTCTGAAACTAGGAATATCATAAACAAGCCTGACACATAGGTACGAAAGTCAACGAATTAACCTGAAATGACCCATATCCAAGTGACAGACGGCTCGCGGACGTGGCAGCCTTCTTAGCGTCGCGCGGTCTCCTTGACGACGGAAGGCACGCTATACGAGAGAAAGATTGGAAGGGGAAGCAGGCGCGTGAGGGGCCCCTACGCTGGACAGCGCTGTCGTAAACCAATTGTTCATTTCATTTAATTGTGAAATTAAATTATTCTGAACATTGTCATAAAGTCGCGAAAGTGCACACTTGTTTGGGTTGGGATCACGGGCTGATCTACTATTTAAATTATCGAACAAATCATTTAAGGTTTCAAAGAAACTAGCCGTGTGTTGAACGGTTGTTGTTTTTATGCTACCTGTCAATGAAGCGGTGAACAGAGCAGACGATACCCTTTTGCTGAAAACTTGGAGAGCTAGCTTACATTTCATTTTATCGAAAGAATTTGGCCTTACATGCTTCTCGGACAATTTGTAAGCTGCTCGAGTATTTTTGTCCTTTTCTAAATTCCACAAAGATATTACATTGGACCACGAAACAATAGATCCATTAATTAAAAAATCATGTTTCAATAAATTATTTCTAATACTTTTAAATAAATGTAAAAAATCAAATAAAAAATAAATTTTTTGGCCATTTCGTTCAAAATACGGTTTTTGAATAGATGATCGGTCGTCTGCTATGCTCTGATTACTGCTTCCCTGATCGGAAACAACCGCTCTGACTTTTAAACCGGTTGCATGCAAAGCATCTAAAATCTCATCTAAAATTGTGGACAAAGCGTCTCTCTTGACTCCTGATTTTGAAACAAAGAAAGCCAGTGGTTGTTTCCAATTAGTGAATAGCCCGCGTAGCATAAAAACAAGAACCTGTGTACCCACCGCCAAATTTCTACCCAAAGATCCCAAGTCTTCGAAACCTTCGATGATTTGTTTAGTTGGATGGAAATCTAGACATTTTTTTATTGCCATTTCATCAAACAGGAGTACGCAATTACGATCTGCGGCTTCCATATAGCCAGCTTTAATTTTGAGCGCGGTAAACAAAGGTTGGCATATGCCAGGCCAGATATCTATTTTCCCGAACCACCGAATAATTGTAACTGGACTCGGAAGATGAAAACCGAAAATTACGCGCATCTTATTATACAAAGCTGGCGAAGTGTAGTGCATTGTCATGCAAATCTGCTGTTCGCTACGTGTATAAATTTCTTTCTTCGACTTAAATAATAGTAAACATATAAAAGTTAAAATAAACCCAGAAACTTTATTCGCGATCGCTTTCTTCAAGCATGTATCATTTATACTGCCTGAAGAAAGTTTATCTTTTAAACGATTGATTGCTCTGGACTTCGCCCTTACTTGCAAGCGAAGAATATTAGATTTATTCTTCTCTTGCTTTAACTGTTTTTCCATGTCCATCAACCGTTCCGCCAAATTATTGCGTTCTTCTGATGATGAACTGGCTTCAATTTCCATACTTACGTCGCTATCGATATCATTAAAATACATTTTAGGCACGGCATCTTTCCGTAATTGCCCGGATACGTGAAAACTACTTCTCAAGAAATGCCGGCTACAGATACACTTTTTTCTCAATTCCGCGTTAGTCATTTCCACCCAATCATCTAAGCCACAGTTAACCAGCCACGTTATGCATCTATCATTGTCATTTACCGGGAATGAATGGAATGTAGTACCGTCAGTTACATTACGGTTTACTAAATTGCAATTGGGATATACACATTTTTTATAATGTGTTTTACGAGTCTGATTCTCCATTACTGATAAATATACAAATTAATGAATGAAGGAAAGAATGATGCGAATGATAAAGCGTAGAGAAGTTTTACTTAATACTTACTTGGATATTATTTGACGAAATTAACAAGACTTCTCCGAGTACCAATCTTCAAGACGGCTTGTAGGAAACTGATTTTGTTTCGACTGATGATCGTTGAACGGTATCGCCGACAGCCGCCCACCGAACAAAAGAAACGCGTCGCGAGGAAAGAAACAAACAAACGCTCGTGTCTGGAGATTCATTTTCGGGATATCGGCAGACGAAATTCAGGGAGATCTGACTTTTGAGGCGCGGTGTTTAAACTTTAAATCCCAGTCAGCCAGGTCAGCTGAGCGCGCGGCCGCGCGTACGCGCATTCATACGCGAGAAACACCGCCGTGCGGCGTGCAATTCAACATATTCTTACACTGCTTTACATCATTCTTCACACAGTGAAACCACACAATTCTTTTACTATCATTGTTTCACACATATTAATTACGCAATAATATCACAGTGGCCTAACATCTAATCAGAGCCACATTTACCTTTCAGGGGCCCTAGGCTGAATATTTGGTGGGTTCTCGGTTAAATGTAAAAAATAAAATGACGCTGATTCGATTTATTTTATCATAATACTCGTTTTTAATCGTGAATAATGCAAAGAAAACATTGCCCTCAATAGTTTGAGATCTTTGTACGAAATTTCGTGATACATATGTAGAAATAAACTTCGACTTGTAGAGGTCGGAGTTCTTCTAAATTCGAATTGTTAAGGTAAAATACATAACTTAACATGCAAAATATAGTTCGAGTTAAGGAAATTTTATTTCGAGTTACAGAGGTGTTTACAGCGGAGCAGAAGGGAATGAAGAAAACTTTCGCCTTATAGAGCTTTTCGAGTTGTCGAAATTCGACTGTATTAGCAAATACCCTGTCTCGAGGATATCAGTGTATTGTAATATTTACAAGAAATATGTGAAAAAGAATGTTTCTATTCGTTCATTTTGTAGAATATCTAATAAACACTGTTTTCGGGAATTAATCTACACTTTTCGTTCGGTGGACATTTGTAAAAAAATTATTGCAGAATTGGTTACGACATTGACAATTAATGTTAAATTCTTTTTACATCAACATGCTCCATTCAATAAGAGAAAAAAGTTTTAAAAAAAGTTATGTGCCGCACCATTGCGACGGAAGATATCGTTAAAGTTTACGCAAAAACTAAAGTGCGTATATCGTTTTCTTCTCGCCTTTACAAAAACAAAGGCGAAATGGTAATCCATATAGTGATCCGCAGAAATATAGCTGGCTTCGATATGAGTGTGTAAGTTCTAAAAAATTCTAACTTCGTTTTCCTGGGGTGTGCGTTCATGTTGCAACGGTTTAATTTTATCATTGGTTTTACTCTTTAAACTAATTTTTTTCCGTTTAATTGTTTTTGTTCAATGTACCTATATCAACAACAAGCATACAAACAAAGCAGAAATGTGTTCTTGAGATACCGTTCTTACTAGTCTCCAAATGTACTTTAAATTCTAATTGTAAGTTATTTAAATAAATTTTTACATTATCATTTTATAGCACAAAGAGGAGGAGAATGTATAAGCTACGGATTCATGCGCAATCGGAGTAATTGTAGGAAGGGCATCGTGTTTGGCTTTCCTTTCATACGGAAAATTTCATACAATATGTTTTTCATACAAAATTGTTTTTCATTTTTCAATAGTATAGATGATTTCGTCTAACATGCGTTCCCGCCTTTGGCTACTGATCACTAGCTGGCCGCGCGAGCTAACTGTGGCACGAATAATTTTTTCGTATAAATAAGCGATCAGGCCCGCCGCGCACGTAAAGGATGCAGTATCAGAAGTCCGAAAGACGGAGCGAGACAAAGTATTAACGCATTGTCTGTTTCACGTCTATCAGCACTCAACCGATGCACCAAACTCATCATTAGGAAATACATACATACATACAGATGTACACACTTAAGAATGTTAGAGACGGTGAAATTTCAATTGTTAACATTCTATCAAGTTTTAGCCATTTGCTTGCAAAAGTGTTATTAGCATATTTTGTTTGACAAGTGTTACGAACTGGTAAAGATTCGTTAAAAGCAAACGCCTGATTTAGCGAGCTCTGCTTGCAAGACATTTCAAGTCGCATCGATTTTTGCCTTCAGGGGCATCACGTTTCTGGGAACGGCATCTGTTTAAAAAAAAAAAGACGAACTTTTCGGGGGCCTTGACCTCAACAATATTTCCTCTTTCTATACCAATCTTTTTCCGTACTTTCCTCATGCCATACTGCGCCGTAATTGGTTTCATTTTAATAGAAACATCTGACATAAAATATAGATGTTAGCATAATGATAAAAATATTAAAAAATTATTTTTCCATTAGGGGATACTGCATATTAATACCCTGTATTCCTTCCAAGCGCCGACAAATATATTGTTATAAAGAGTCTATAGCTTCTGAACAATTTTAGAAATCTATGTAAGCCTGATACCTGTTTCCATATTTATATAGAAGAACGATAAGAAGTAGAGGAAATACTGTATTGCGTTGTTTCAAGCTGGACAAATGTTGTAAATGTTTATAAGACCGACTCGAGAAATCCGATCTTACCATATTTTATGGAAGAAAGAAAGTCAGAAAAACATGTATTTAGCCGCGTAATACAACATTTTTAACAGTTTTCTTGGCATGTTAGTCAATTGAATGTTAGGGTGGCTTAAAATAATTATTTAAACACTTAAAGACTGCAATTCTGCGAAATATAAAAGAATTAATTATGGCTACAGTCCCTAGCAATAATCCCACTAAATATAAAGAATTTAATAAAATAACTTTTCCCCCGCTTTGGACCACAAGTCGATTTTCCGCGTACCCAGGCTCAAAAATATCGTTCCAACTACCACTGATGATTTCCCCCTTTCATGCGGCCGCCCAGGCTAGGGAAAATGCGCAGGCTGGATGCGCGTGATTATTATGTTGTCCCCTCCTCGAAGTGACAGAAAATATAACCTATATGCTACATGACAATAAATGTTTATTGGCTACTTCGTTCCCTTACGCTACATTTGTGAACTTTTTATAACTAAACATCCTTCGAAAATATTATTGTTACGCCGCAACGGTATATTTATGAAATTGGGTATAGCATATAGGTTATATTTTCTGTCACTTTAAGGTAGAGGTGTGAGTATCGATAAAGTTATCGATAAATGTGGACAATATCGAAATGTTATCTATATTTCGATATATCGATAATATCGTTAAGATGTTGACGCGAGTAGACCCAGATAGCACACGACGTCTATAAGCCGTCTTTAGCGGCCGATTTCTTCACCTTCAGTAATCTTCCAGTTAGAGTTATGTTCCATATAACTGGCAAATGATAGCATCCACCTGGCCAACGGGTGCCACATGATAGCATCTAATTGGTCGTTCACTGACCAGGACTTTAATCGGAGGTGAAGAAATCGGCCATAAGACGTCTTGAAAGTCTGAAAGACAACTTATAGACGACGTGTGCTATCTGGGGAAGCGGCTGAGGTATACACGGAAAAAGGTCTGCACCATAAAAGCCGATGCTAAGCCCATTCACGATGCTGTCCAGCACCAAAAGACACCGTTGTGAATGGGTGAAAATATCGGTGCTGAGCCCATTCACAACGGTGTTTTTCGGTGCTGGACTGCGCCGTGAATTCAAATACAAATAGATTCTGAATGACTTTATTATACAATTAATGCGTTGCATTCTATACGAAAAAAGGTCTGCACCGTTGGCAACGGTGCTCGAGAAGTGAGCACCGTGAACTGGTGCTGGACCCATTCACGGCGCTGTCCAGCACCAAAAGACACCGTTGTGAATAGGCGAAAATATCGGTGCTGAGCCGCTGACAATGAGTATCGAAAGCGATATCTTTAAGGCCGGTAGTCACAGTGGCTATTTATTCTTAAGCAAATGCTCTATTATCCTAGTAGCTAGTAAAGGATGCTGAATGCTTAAGCATTTGCTTAAGAATAAGTAGCGACTATGAATACCGGCCTAAAAATATGAATATGTATCATTGTTTTACAATATCTTTAAAATTGTTATTTGCATCGTTGCTGCAACAAAGTATTCTACCTCAGCCTCTTCTAGAAGAGGCGAATAAATTTATTCCCTGAACGATATCATAACCGTATTGTCGATATATCGTTAAATATCAATAAGATATCGATAATCTATCAATAGTCGATAGTCACACCTCTAATCAAGCATAGAAATCTGTAAACATGAAAATTGATGCTGAACTCAATTAGAGTCTAATAAAAGGCATGAATTTGGCAAACATAAATAAATTAAGCTAAAAACTTACTATTTCGATGAAATGTACTAAGAAAATGACGTTATGAATAGAAAATTTTTATATCTTAACCACGAATAATTATACTCATCGACTTCATAAATATACCGTTGCGACGTAATAATAATATTTTGGGAGGATGTCATAAAAAGTTCACAAATGTAGCGTAAAAGAACGAAATATCCAATAAACATTTATTATCATGCAGTACATAGGTTAAGTATATTTTTTGTCACTTCGAGGACAGAAAATCCGCTCCTCGAAGTGACAGAAAATATAACCTAACTAAGAGACTGTACAAATGTTTATTACGCGTTGTATTTATATAATATTTCTGATCGAAATGTATGGAAATAAGTGCAAATTATGCTTCTATCAAAATGTATTAGTAAACGGAATTATGCAACATGTTTCTTGAAATTAGTCGTAACGTTCAGGCCGTTTTAGATTTTAAATGTTCCGATAAGATTTAATTTCAATTCCTGCCACTCGTAGCATTGTAATCTTATTTTGGACTGAATCGATAACGTTGGGTGTGACACGAAAATGGTAAGGGGGCTCGCGAGCCCCCCGAGCATGTGACAGAAAATTACATTGCGTGATAGGTCTATTCTATACCTGGTCTGTGATGGAAACAGTTTTTTTAGGGGTAGGGTGCAATGATACCATTGATGAATTCATAGATAAAAACTGTGACGGTGATTTGGAAAAAATTACAGAATTGTATGCGCATGCAAAACAATTTTACCAATGCGCTTTTAAACAACTCGTAAAACGAATGCCGTTTAAGGAGCCACATTTACAATCGTTAGACTTTTTACAACCGGATGTAGCTTTAGACTTAATTAAACATAAAAAGAATCATTTAGTTGATATTTTAAATAAATTTAAATCAAAATTTGATAAGACGGCTGTACAAAATGAATGGTTTCATTTGTTAGTTTATTCAACAGAAGAGAATAAACAAAAATTACTAGCACTCAGTACCACTGAATTTTGGGACTACATTAGTACCGTTCGGGATGATTCAAATGAATATGAATTCAAAAATATTTCAAAATTAGCACAATTGTGCTTGTCGCTTCCACATTCAAACGCAGACGTGGAATGATATTTTTCACATGTCATAAGACTAAAATCAAAAAGCAAAAATAGATTAACCACAGAAACAGTATCTGCATTAACAAGAGTAAGATTATATTTACTAAGTAAAGAGGCAAACTGTTCCAATCTCCCTCTTACAGACAATATGATTAAATTATATAATCACAAAATGTATAACAAAGATGATACTATTGATACAGCAGAAGAGGTGCTTGGCACTTTACGTGGTGATGTGACAGATGATGAATGATAACAAGAATTTATAACATTATATTTTACTTTAACTGTAACAATAAGTTTTATATTTTATCTATATAGTTTGTAATATAATTTATGTATATTTTGTAAATACTACTTTAACTGTAACAATAAGTTTTATATTTTATGTATATAGTTTGTAATATAATTTATGAATATTTTGTACATACTACTTAAAAAATACGTTTATACATAAATAACATTATAACAATGCTTGAACTTAGCAGAATTAGTACATAAATGAATACTATTTCCATTATTTTGTGCTTTCTTCTACATCTCATCAATATTACATATTCCCGCGTACTTCAAACGTAATTACTGATTAGTACCACAATTTATAGCAGTGGCGGTATAATCATGTGACGTTAACCAATCAACGCCAAGAAGAAGACTCACCGACGCCAGCGCTAAGCCAAGCCAAGTGGCGTGAACGCGAAGCGGATTGAGTGACGTCACAGACCTGCGTAGTAAACCCCACTATGGTCCTACTACCCAGTCTGAACCAATCACCGCCAAGAACAAAATTCACCGACACCAGCGCCAAGCCAACTAGCCAAGCTAAGTGAAACCGCAGCCAACCAGCGTCGCCGGGGACTCGATGACGATGCTGGTTGGCTGTGCATTCACTCCACTCGGCTTGGATTGGTGCTGGCGTCGATGAATTTTCCTCTTGGCGGTGATTGGTTCAGACGGCGGTAGCAGACCCCACTCTAATCCTACTACCGCTGCAGGTAATTTCCTCGCCACCCTGCTGCGACCTCACTTGGGTTGTGTTCCAATTCACGCATACTGCGCATGAAATTAATGGCATCTTATTGGTGGCATCGTACGATTCCCTAGAAATTCTCTCACTTGCCACCAATACGATGCCACTTCCGGTGCAGCGAGCGGTGCAGTAACTGCTTCTCCTCTGATTTTCTGCGATTGCTGCACGCTCACTGCACCGGAAGTGGCATCGTATTGGTGGCAAGAGAGAGAAATTCTAGGGAATCGTACGATGCCACCAATAAGATGCCATCAATTTCATGCGCAGTATGCGTGAATTGGAACACAACCTTGGCTACGCTCCACTTGGCATGCCTTGGCGATGGCGTCGTTGAATTTTCCTCTTGGCGTTGAACCAATGAGACGTTCGTAGTCGGCCCCACTCTCGTCCGACACCCGTGGTAGTAGATTTCCACGCCACGCTGTACATGGGTTATATTTTCCGTCACTTCGAGGAGGGGACCACATACTATATGACAATAAATGTTTATATAGTTGCCATTGCGTTCTTGCAGGCTGATAGTTCTCCGCCGTAGAGTATATGCTTTAAGATGGAAGGTATCATTGATCATGTAAAGCCATATTCAGGCTTTATTCGCATTAAAGGCAGCGAGCAGCAGGCAGCTACCAATCGAAAAGAGGCTTTGGAAATGATTTACGACGTCACGAGATCAGTGATGGGTAAAGACACGAAATTTCTGTTTTATACACGACTCGTGTCTTATACGTCGTTTATGTCGTAAACGTCGTATAGCGCTGGAATAAAAATAACTAGGGTAGATGTCCCAATTACCGTGCCCTGTCCCTATTACCGTGCCTTTATACTTAAGGGAGTGTCCTGCTTTATAAGGTCCAAAAAATCGATTTTTTCACGAATTTTTTTGAAAGGGAAAGGAACAATTGATCTTCCTAAACTTTTAGATATATTTAAACATATATTCAATGAGTACAATAAAAATTTTTTTCGCATAATATTATTAACTATGGCAGATTTATCAGCCGATTCTCGGAGCGCTTTGCCACTGCAGTCTCCAATTGGCGGGAAAGATTCTGGTCGTAATTCTGGTCCGAAATGAAAAAACCAAAATGGTTTTTAATGCTCATATATTTTTCTTCTGAGTGAACTAAGAAAAAGCAGAAAAAAGCGCGAAATTATGATTTTTTTCAGTGTGATATGAAGAATGTCCATTTTCTAAGAACAAAATGTGACCTTAACGTGCTATAAAAGTGATTTAAAAATAATTTTTTAACAATTTTTTTAGTTCACATAGAAAAGAATTTAATACTGAAGAGTATAAGCTTTGGTTTAATTCAATAGGCCGCACGGTTTTTTTGCTATCACTCCCGCCAATTGGAAAGAATCGTAAAAATGAAAACT
Organism: Andrena minutula; assembly: GCA_929113495.1. Classification (NCBI taxonomy): domain Eukaryota; kingdom Metazoa; phylum Arthropoda; class Insecta; order Hymenoptera; family Andrenidae; genus Andrena; species Andrena minutula. Next base: position 17,626,550 of record OV815995.1, read on the forward strand.
GGAGAAATCGCGCTTTAAAGTTTTCGGTAGGAGAAAATATTCATTATTGCTTACTTACACCAGTGATCTGCTAATCAGCTATTCCTGCCCCATATAATAGTCCTTCCTCCTGTTCAAAAAACTCATTTTGTCGAATTTGCTCAATCCTACGAGCCGTACGGGCCTCCTTGCTGTTGTATGTTTGGCGCTTGTCTTCCCGCGCGAGACGCTGCGCATCACTGGTATCGGCGAACATTTTGCACTGCTGGCCAATATTCAAATGCAACAACTGCATTGTAATTAAAACTGCTGAATAACCTTCATTGAATATTCCTGCAGCCATGTAGGCGGCAATTTCAATGATTTTTTGGCCTGAATGTAAATGTTTAGGAGTCATTCGCCACACCATTGCATTGAACGATTCGTCGGGTTTTGCGTGTGTCCGCCTAAACATCGTTCCAGAAGCTCGTCGTTTGAAAGGTCTTTATAGATCGGACGGATGTGTTTTTCTATGTTTTCATCAATGACGCGAGCACCATGCTTAAAAGATTCTAACTCATTCATAGCTTCAGCTCTGCGCCATTCGCACCAACTGTCGGCGCCTGATGGACAATTCTCGTGTCTCGGCGATTCATCTGTCGAACAATAATGGTCCAGTGTTGAAATTATTGCTTTCTTCATTTCTTTGACAGACTCCACATTTCTTCTTATCGCCAAGCCATAATAAACTGTTAGTTTTTTTATGATAGCTTCCGTTAGCCGGTTCTTACCGCCGAGTTTCTCTTTATTTCTTATGTTTCGGAGTCGCGTACCCATCCGTTTTTGTACATGTCCCACGCACTCATTTTTTGTAACCGGGCAATTGTCGCCGTACGGATTCTCCTTCAAAATACCCGCAAAAGTTTTCGAATCACCGTCGCCAATATAATTTATATACTTCACACCAAATTTTTCGTCGGATCTCAAAAACATTTCAGTTACTGAATCCACCTCCATTTTGCCAGACGAACCTTCATGATTTGAGGAGCATGTTTCTTTATGGTTTTCATACCACTCTTCAAATGCGTCGTCGTCTAACTCGTTCTTCTTTATGGTGCATGTGTGGCAGTATGCACTTTTTACGACAAGGTCGAGTACTTTGCCAGTGTAGTACCCGATGAGTGTTGTTGTACCATACAGGGAAGTAAAACCGCGTTTCTTCCAGGATCCATCGCCGGACACTTTCAAATGTGTTTCAGTTTTTCCTTCTTCAGCATTCTTCTCCCTCTCTTCTTTGACAGCTTTCATACTCATTGTATTGAACATCGATGCCGACGCCGAGTGGCAGTGCTGCACTATCCTATCGTACGTTGATTTCGCCAACCCTTGGCACAGGTCCATAAGGCCACAAAAGACATTGACGCCTTCTCGTCCAATACCAAGGAGCCTCATAACGAACACGATCCGTCTATTTATTTCGTATCCGGTGTTTATTAGCAGCCCTGAATTTATTTCTCTATGACCGCACTTACACGACACGATAATTTTAAAACCTAATCCTCGATGCCCACTTTCTTGAAATTTCACGCTTTGTTTGCACGATCTGCATATTAAAATATCAGCAATCGTACCAAAAATTGTAAGAAATTCAATTATTCTGTAACAATGAAGTGGATTCACAATTACATCTTCGCTGCACGCAGTCGACAATTTTTTTGCGCTGGTACTTATATTTAATTCTTCATCGTCTTTATCATGCGAGAACCGATTACCGTGGAATTTACGTTTACGCGATTTCGCAACCCGATCGGAAGTCGTTTTTTCACCTTTCGGATAACTTGCCATGATACTGAGGGTAGTGTGGTATTCGATAAGGTGCCAACACGGACTTTGTAGCGACCGACACACGCGCGAAAGATTGTTCTTTCCCTTGGGGTTGTATCGCCCAAGTGACTCCGTGGTACGCGGTGTTGATTACTTTATCACTCGCGAAATTAATTTTAAGTGACTGTTTGATATATCCAAGTGTACTAAAGGTGATCCGCGCGATGATCAGAAAAATGAGGTGTTGCTCTTATTCGTGCTTGTGGTCCGAATGATGGCCCCGTCAAACCGACGAACTTTGCTACTTGAGAGTCGAATGAATTCTGCCTTGTCTATCTTTTCGATGTCACAGGTAGACAAGACATAGGAAAATTGGAAGGCGCCAAAATGCCTGATTGGCCCGCTATCCTTGAAGAGGAGGAAAATTTCCTCCGCGATTTCGGTGATGGAGGAGGAATCCTCTCCCTCTAGGTGACGTAGCGGTGGAAAAACCGAGTATCTGGCTACTAAACCTTGCTAGGTTGATCGGTCGAAGCGTCTCGCTAGGGTCACGTTTTATAGCCGCATTGTTTTGCGAGTCAGCAGTGGTCGACGATATGTAAAAGTTCGAAGTTACCTGACACTACCCGCTAAAAGAGCAATAAAACGGATTTACTCAGGGCGAAGACGGTCGAAGTGTCCAAACAAAAAAAATGGCACGATGTCGATTGCCGCCTATTAGGCATATGGCAGGCAAATGTTCCCCAAAACGCGTCGAAGGTAAACAATTGCTTGATAGTGAAAGACCATTAACTTTCCGCCTCGCTCTGAGCCCCCTTTTGTCGGGCTCATCGTGCCGGCTGATTGACTGCTGAATGACTGCGGAACCGTTACCGAACTCGATCGCGTTATTTATTTGTTTTGAATTTCTGGAATATTCGGTTTCTCGAAGTGTCAATAAACACGAATTGGTCCCGCATGCTCGCGAATCTGCCAGTAGCACCGGTGCAACGATTGACGGTGGTGAGAGATTCTTGTGCGTTCGCGATCTTTCGCTCGCGGTCGATCGCTACAATTCTCTACGTTCAACTTATACAATCTCTAACTCACTCTGCTCTAAGACTATTCTGTACTATTACACTGCACAACTCTGCCGGTTTGATTGTCTTTAAAAGTAATGATCGACGAATGAGAACGCGTCAAAGGGTGAAGCACGCGCCCGTGTCCGGCCGAGCGCTCGCACAGATTCTCGCCATTTCCTTGCTCTCGGTTCTGTATCTTTAAAAATACTTCGAATTGGCCGCTATAACTTTGTGAATACATTCTTGGATAGTTTATCTATCGATTTAGACAATAAAAATTGTAAGATTGTAAGCGAACACAGGACGAGTAATAAAGAATTACGTAATTATGAAATCGGCGTAAATGAACTCTGTCTTACGGACTACAGCTACTCACGCCGATCCTTACCTCCGGAGTGACGTCCGTCACAAATGGCGCCCAAACAGGGACTCAGTCAGTAAGAAAGGAAAACGGCAAATAAGTTCGAGGTTGACAAAACTTTACCAATTAAACAAGGAAGAACTCGTCCAGGCCCTTAGAGAGGCCAACCTGGATACCGAAGGTAAATTCAAACAGCTACGCACTCGCCTTCGACAGTATATCGTCGGGACAGATACCATGGGGAAAGACGACCACGAACCGACGCCTAACGCGTCTTCCGACACGACGCCCCTCGTATCATTCGACGAAGCAACGCCCACTCCGACACCCATCGCGTTCGCCATGGACCACGTTCGGAAATGGGGTTGCCATTTCGACGGCACCAAGGATGCTCAAAATTTCCTGGAACGGATATGTGAACTCCAGGAAAGTTACGGCATCACGGAGGAGCAACTCCTCCGGTGTCTCCCAGAATTACTCAGGGGTCAGGCCCTCCTATGGCACCGAAACAACCGCTCTTCCTGGGAAAGCTGGAAAGACTTCGAAGAAAGCTTCCGCCTTTATTATATTCCGGTCTTCAGCGAAAACGACCAGGAGGAAGTCATACAACAACGCAAGCAAAAGCCCGGAGAACGAGCCAGCGATTATATCACCGACATACAAACCATGATTCGACGATACGGCCAACTCTCGCCCGCCAGACAGCTCGAACGAATTCACCGTAACCTCTTACCCGAGTACCGAGAATTCATCCGCAGTAATAGCTGCACCTCCGTCACAGCATTATTACGGTCTGCCCTCGAATACGAGGGCGTATTAAAAGAAAAAAAGACCCGAAGCACCGCTCCCGTAACCACGACGACCCCTAAGACCCGGACCAACGCAACCGGCCTAAATATTGTCTCTCCCGAGTACAATCGCGAGACTTGCTGCTGGCGATACGGACAGAGTCGACACCACCGTCAGGACTGTCGCCAGCCAGTACGCCAGTTCTGCTCTCGCTGTGGAACGGACGGCCGATGGTCACGAGACTGCCCGTGCCCGCCAACGCCGGGAAACGCCATGAGGCCCGGGGAACAGGGCGCCACCACGACACCAAACGCCACCGCGTCCCACTAACCTCCCCGGACCAGACTGCCCGGCCAGTCGTCACCTTCCTACTGCACGGCCGCCGTTACCGGGCCCTACTGGATACCGGGGCCACGTGTTCATACATCCGCGGAGACGTGGCCCACCATTGCCGACGCCACGGCAACTTCCCAACCCTCGCGCAACACTGCGTTCGAATGGCCAACGGGCTTGAAGTATCCCTCGCCGGGGACGTGAAGGTAACAGCCCGGGTGGATGGTCAGCCACTGACCCATCGTTACGCGATTCTCCCCACACTGGTACATCCGGTTATCCTAGGAATCGACGCACTAAAAAAGCTAAGAGTCCGAATGACCTTCGGGAACCGGATAATAATTCCCGACACCCTTGAAGTTACGCCAGGAATAGCAACCTGCACCCCGGCCCAAATTAAGGCTTTGCAACGGCTCCTCGACGAAGAATTATCGAAATTTCAAGGACTACGTGGCACCACCCACCTTACCGAACATGTCATCCGTGTAGAGAACTCGACACCGCTTAAACAACGGTACACACCCCGCAACCACGCCATGCAGAAAATCATCGACGAAGAGGTCAGCAAAATGTTGGCCGACGGCATCATTGAACCCTCCAGCAGCCCGTGGAGTTCACCAATCGTACTCGTCCGGAAAAAGAATGGGAAACGCCGATTCTGCATCGACTTCCGCCGTGTCAACCAGGTCACCCAGCGAGATGCGTACCCCTTGCCTCAGGTCGAGGCCACCCTCAGCAAGCTGCGGGAAGCTCGCTTTATATAATAATAATAATAATAATAATACGTCTTTATTACCCCATATAGAGTTAACATTATGTAGGTATGTCGGTAGTTCATGTATAGCGCATATGGTGTAATGGGCGAGGTTCAGCGAGTGCTGTTTTAAAACCTTACCCTGAATATTAGCTTAATTAACTAACTAACTTAAATACCTAATTTAACTGTCTATTTGGTAATCTTAATTCTATAATTATAAGTATATGTTGCACTGCATATACGCGTAGTCGCGTTGAATAGAACTATAAATCAGTATAGTAGAACTATAAATCAGTATCTTTTAGATAGATCTCCGCTGACTGTCGAAAGTGTTTGATCTGTTTGATGGCCTTGATGTACCCCGGTAATTGGTTATAATAATATGTAGCAGCATAGGAGAAAGAGCCTCGGAATTTAGTAGAAGAGTGTCGTGGGATTGTCAGATGGGTAGCTTGTCTTGTAGTAGATGAGTGGGACTGATGCATTTGAAGATTGGTAGTGAGGAGTTCTCTGAGGTACGCGGGTGCATCTGTATGCAGTATTTTATGCGTTATGCAGCAAAGATGTAATATCCACCGCTGCCTCATATTTAACCATCCGGACAATTGCATCGCAGGCGATATGTGATCATATTTACGTATCCCGTAAGAAAATCGAAGACAACTGTTTTGTATTCGCTGAATACGCCCGGCCGTACGCACGCTGATACATGGACCAAATACAATGTTGACGTAATTAAACAGCGATAATATCAAGGCGTGTGAAAGAAGGAGTTTACTACCTGTGCTAAGGAAGTGTCGCGCAGGATATACCTGTTTTAGCCGGTAATGTGCTGCAGAACACTTCTGCAACACGTGCTCTTTGAAGTTCCAGTTCTCATCCATTATTAGTCCGAGATTTTTTATGGATTTTTGAGATCTAACTGTGTGAAAACCGATTCGGATCTCGAAGGCGGGAACTTTTTGCAGTTGTATTGGCGAGCCGACGAGTAAAACAGCACACTTATTATGATTTAGTTTAAGCCCGTGACTCTTTACCCACGTACTAATATTCGCCAAATCAAACTCAATTTCTTGTATCGCTGTGTCTAAGGCTGCAGGCTGAAAAGTTTTGATGATCTGGGTGTCATCCGCGTAAGTGTACGTGTGTGAATATATAGCAACATCGTGTATTTCTTTTATATATATATTGAAGAGCAGGGGGCCGAGTACAGAACCTTGTGGGACACCACGTTCTATGTGCCGAGGGTCTGAAAGTGCTGGTTTTGGAGTCGAGATAATAACTTGCTGTGATCTGTTTGTCAAATATGACCGGAACCACGACAAAGCAACATCTTTTATGCCGAGTTTATGTAATTTAGACAGTAATCGTGCCCTATAGTATCAAAAGCTTTTGAAAAATCGAGGGTAATGATAGCAACGAGTTGCTTATTGTCAATAGCTGTTAGTACCCGGTCTGAAATATGGGCCAATGCTGTTGTGGTACTGTAGTATCGCCTGAACCCAGATTGAAATTTAGACAGGAGATTATGATTCTCAAGAAAATTAATAATCTGCTCCGCACATATCTTTTCTAATAATTTAGAGAGGAAAGGGGGTGTTGCAATCGGCCGGAGGTTGTTTAGCGATACGGAGTCATGGGATTTCGGTATGGGACGAACGACTGAGTTTTTCCATGCTTCAGGAAATGCACCTGTTGTTAAGGAGAAATTGTATATATGGAGTAGTGGGTCCAGACAGAAAGGGATGCACATTAGAAACATATGACCTGATATGTCATCTGGTGCAGAGGAGGTAAGCTTTGATTTTTTGAGTATTATGTACAAGTCGTTGAGGGATATAGGTTGGAAGGAAAAGGTGTGAGGGCTATTGTATGCAAAATATTCATAGGATAGGACGGTATTAGTAGAAATATGAGGCAGGGAGTCAATAAAGTGGTTATTTATAACATCTGGATCGAGATTCGGAATCAAGGGTGTGTTTTTCCGAGAAGGCTGATGTATGCCCGCTTGACGAAGTTGGTACCAAAACTGGGGGGTTTTTGGATTCCCGGTCGACTGGAGTAATCGTTGAAAATATGCACGTTTTTCGGTACGAATCAATGAAGTAGCATAATTTCTTAGTTGCTTATAGTAGTTCTGGTCAACTGGATTTGAAGTTTTTCTATATTTCGAGAGTGCCTTGTTACGTAGCTTTATAAGATGTTTGATGTTGGACGTGATCCATGGAGCACCCTGCTTGGTTACGCGTATTATTTCAAGCGGCGCAAAAATATCAAATAGAGTTGTAATATAGTGATTGAAGACATACAGTTTCGCATCTATACCTTGTGCGTTATATAACGGCGCCCAGTCAATTCGCAGTGCAGTTTTACGAAATAGCTCTTCATTTATAAGTTTAATATTACGTCGCAGAATATATTTTGAATTGGATATGGACTTAGGAATACAAATCGAAGCCATCACTAGTTGATGATCAGATATTTCGCCGACGTCAATAGAGCGTGTAGAGGTGCAGTCAAGATCATTACTTATCATAATTAGGTCGATTAGCGAGGCTGAATTAGATGTGATACGTGTCGGTGTATCAATGACCTGTCTGAGTGACAATAGCTTCAATATGTCGTTTATTATCATTACCCCCGAATCCCGATTGTTTAGAAGGTTAACATTAAGATCGCCTAGACATATTATATGTTGATCTGTAACGCTAATATCGTGAGTAAGCTTTCCAAAGTATTAAGGCTAGATAACGGAGATGCTGGGGGACGGTATACACAGTATATTGCCAGTGTGGAAAGGTGGAATCGCAATGTGATACCAATAAACTCAAGGTGGGTGTCGGTAGTTGACGAATCGTCATAAACAATTTTGTTGAATGCGATGTTATCTCGTATGTATATCGCAACGCCACCCCCACGCGTGGTGTGGGTAGATGTTCTATCAGCACGTACAATTGAATAACCAGGTATACACACAGTATAAGAAGGGATCGCAGGTTTTAGCCACGTTTCGCTTAACGCAAGTATATCTATATTATATAACGATAGCATATCTATGATATCGGAGAGATGAGGAACGAGGGATCTTATATTAAGATGTCCAATAATAAGGATTTTTTTGTTACCTTTGTTACTATTATGTCGATTATCAGAACTAGGTTTAAATGTATGGATGTGTATTGATGTAGCCGGCGGAGTCACGGTGAACGATGGTGAATACGTGAGGCGGTTGGTTGATGTGCGAGTGTCATCCGCCTCCCAGGTGCATGTGAGATGTCAGGGTAACGTTGTATGATCCGACTGCGTTGTTGCGGATGGTCGATCTTCGGATGAATGTGGCCGTGAGGTGGTGGCAGTGCTCTGGGGTGTATGTGTGGATGAAGATTGTGCTATGTTATTGAGAAAGTCCTGTGTAGATGAGTAACGGATAGGTCTTGAATTTGAATCTTTCCGTATGTAAGTAATTCCTCTTTTTATCCATGCATATTGGAAGTTGTACTTCTTCGCAAGAACTTTAGCTTCAGTAAGCCGCTGACGTTCTTCCTTTGTAGCTCGTTCATTAATGTAGACTGGAGATGATGGCCATTCAGGATTGATGTCAGAACAACGTAGCTCTTTTTTGGCCCGTTTACATGAAAGCCAGGAGTCGCGTGTGATTGTTGAGGTGAATTTGACGACAATATGCCGCATATCAGGTTTATTGCTCTTGATGCGCATCGCATGTGCTATATCAGAACGAGCGAACGGAGTGTTAATTGATAGTGCAGTTCGATGTATCGTATCGAGGATATTTTCTCTCACGACGTTAGGTATGCCGGTGATTATGATTTCGAAATCTCTATTAGCGTGTTCGATTCTGTCAATACGTTTAGCTGTGTTGGTATCGAGGGTATTTGAATGCAGCCGATCGAGGCTTACTTGTGGTGAGGAAGTACGTTCGAGCATATCAAGACGAATGTCTATTGTGTCACCTCGGGTGACGAGTGCTTGCTGTCCGTCAGAGAAATTGTCCATTCGGGCCACCATGCTAGAGAAGGCTTTATTTAAGTTTTCAATCTTGCTCATCCATTGGTCCATTTTACAAGCAAGTTCGTGGAAGCTGTTGAGCTTGTCCTTTATTTCATCAATCCCTTGCAGTTTGGAACGCACATCTTGTAAAAACATGTTAAAATCACTTGCGTCTGTTGATACCAATGCGTTGTCAGAGTGAATTTGATGAGCAGGCGTCGATACTTCATTGGAATGTTGCTGTGTGGTTTGTATATAGTTGTTATTATGCCCACATGACGTACATATTCCGGACTTCGGTAGAAATTTGGAGCAGTTATTACAGACTGCCATATCGATATGGGTGTAACGGCTATTTACATTAGTCTATAATAGATGTCACCGCTCTTGAAATGTTATCGATGATTAGGAGCCAGTATATAAGGTGTGCACTAGTATATATGTGTGTATGTGTGAGGCATGTATCCCAATATCCACTACACTACCACAAACCGTCCGAAGAGTAGACCATTTAAAGATGAATTTGGAATACGTATAATTCAGTAAATTCTTTATCCACAGTACCTTCCGTGAGGCCCGTGCGAGATGAGCATCTCATAAACCGGAGACAATGATTACAGTAGCTTAGTTAGCCGTAACGACTGAATACAGATGTAAACAACAGGCGATGCGAATTAGGACACACTCACTTTGTCGCCATGACAGTACGTCGAAACAGGAATATCCACAATAGATTTAGCGAACGGATACTGGCAAGTACCCCTCGCCTCCGGGAGCCGACCGATCACCGCCTTCACCGTGCCTGGACGAGGGCTCTATCAATTCCGGGTCATGCCCTTCGGCCTGCATTCAGCTCTAGCTACGTTCCAGCGTCTGCTCGACCGCGTCATTGGCCCTGACATGGAACCACGAGTCTTCGCTTACCTCGACGATATAATCGTGCTCGGACGAACATTCGAGGAACACCTGCAAAATTTGCGCGAAGTGTTACACCGATTACAAACCGCCAACCTACGAATAAATTCCGAAAAATGCGACTTCGGCCGCACCGAACTAAAGTACCTCGGGCACGTGGTAACTACACAAGGAATCAAGACCGACCCCGATAAAGTGCAAGCCATACTAGGAATGCCACCACCGAACAACATTCGCGAGCTACGTCGCTTCCTGGGGATGGTATCCTGGTACCGCCGTTTCATTACCCATTTTTCCGACACCACGGCACCACTGACGAAATTGCTGCACAAAAAGCGAAAATGGAATTGGGGCCCCGCGGAGGAGACCGCTTTCCACGCTTTGCGACAGCAATTAGCCACCGCCCCAGTACTAGCCTGCCCCGACTTCACCCGACCGTTCACCCTCCAGACCGATGCCAGCCAGGATGGCCTCGGGGTCGTTCTAACCCAGGAGGCCGAGGAAGGGGAACAAGTGATCGCCTACGACAGTCGCACACTCAACCAGGCCGAAAGGAATTACTCCACGACGGAGAAGGAGTGTCTAGCGGTAATTTGGGGAGTGCGAAAAATGAGGGCCTACCTCGAAGGATACCAATTCACCATCCTCACCGACCATCACGCCTTAAAATGGCTACAGACAATCGAAAACCCATCCGGCCGTCTGGCACGCTGGAGCTTAGAACTCCAACAATATGACTTCACTATCAAGTATCGAAAAGGGGCCATGAACTGGGTGGCCGACGCCCTCTCCCGAATACCAGCCGACATGCACACGGTAGACGACCCCACGGGTTGTCCGTGGTACCAGCGAATCAAAGAACAAATCACGAACGACCCGTCAAAATATCCCGAATACCGGATCTCCGAAGGACGACTCTACCGCCATATCGCCAACCTCACCGGACAACCGCAGTCCAAGGAACGCGAATGGAAAATGTGCGTCCCTCGTCACCTCCGCCCGGCCATCCTGGCCGAAAATCACGACGCACCGACCGCCGGCCACCTGGGGACCACGAAAACCGCCGCCCGACTCGCCCAGCGGTACTACTGGCCGGGCATGTTTCGAGAAGCAGCAAAATATGTCCGGCAGTGCGGGTCGTGCCTACAATATAAAGTACAGCAGGAAGCCCCGGCAGGACAGATGTTTACCACACCAGTCACCAAACCGTGGGAAGTAGTCTCCGCCGACTTGGTCGGTCCTCTGCCCCGCTCCAGTAAGGGCCACACGACTCTGTGCGTCTTCCAAGACAAACTAACCAAGTGGGTCGAGGTCCAACCGCTCCGACAGGCCACTGCACCGGCCGTAGCAAGGGCATTCAGGGATCGCATCCTGCTTCAACACGGGGGCCCCCGTATGGTCATCACCGACAACGGCAAACAGTTCGAGAGTCGAGAATTCACGCACCTCCTCAAGGATGCTGGGAGCGAACACCGGAAGACACCACCATATTCCCCACAGTGCAACCCCGTCGAACGAGTGAACAGGATACTCAAAACCATGATTGCCCAATACACCGCCGAGAACCACCGCCACTGGGATCAGTGGATACCCGAAGTAGTGTTCGCATACAACACCGCGAAACACGAAAGTACCGGTTTCACACCGGCCTTCCTCAACTACGGCCGCGAATTGACTCCTCCCGCCACCCTGTATCAACCACCAGACACAACACCGGGTAATCCCGAACAAGGCAGCACCCGTTTCCGACAAGAGCAAATCCAGGACCTGCAGGACACGCTCGAATTGGCACGATATAATCAAGCCCAAGCCTCCGAGAGCCAAAAGAAATATTTCAATCGCAACCACCGGGGCTGGCGTCCCGCTCTTGGATCAAACGTGATGCAGCGTGAGCACCACCTATCCAGTGCGGCGGAAGGCTTCGCCGCAAAGTACCGCGTAGCCAAGTTCCTGGGCCCCAACCTCGTTCTGCTAAAGGACAACAACAATCGCAGCCGCCGAGTTCACGTAAAGGATATCAAACCGTGCGATGAAAACATAAATAACCAACCGCCAGCCAGAGGACAAAACGACGAAGCCGAAAGCAATGTCAACGCGCGCAACGACGGAAAGGACACAGAGTCGAATCAGTTGAAACATGGAAGACCTCCTGGAAATACACGCGCCGGAGCTGACGAATCCACGTCTGCGACAGAGATTCCGCGAGTTGTTCGGGGAGGACTCAGACGAGGACCTACCGCCACCCGACCGCCCGCAAGAGCCGTTCTTGCCCCCAACACCGGGCAAGGATCTACAACTGCCGGAACGGACGCCGTCCCCGGTACAACGGCCAACACCGTCGCCTCCACCACCGCCTCGGACACGGGAAGCGGAGCCGCGGCAACGCACCTCCGCCAGACCACCAATATCGACAGTCCCCAGGCCGACACAACCCAGGCCAACGACACCACCCATGGGGACGGTCCAACAGCCCAGGGCACCGAAGCGCCGGCGAAACGAGGCCGAGGCCGGCCGCGTGCATCGGAGACGCCGCGAAACCAGAGAAGCACTTCCGCCAGGACCGATCGCAGCCCCCACGACTCCGGAGCATCAACCGGCACCTCCACCGGAAGGGCCGCCGCTGCCGAGGCCCGCCGCCGATACCACAACCGGGCCTTCGTCCGCAGCCACAAGGGACACGACCCCCAGGGACCCGGAGGAGCGACCGGACGACAAGGGATGGACCATCGTGGACCTGGAGCGCCTACGAGAGGGCCAGCGCTTCCGCGTCCGCCAGGACGGCCGGACCATCCAGCTCCGCCGCATCTCCCCGACCCTTATTAAATTTAAGTTAGTATAAGTACGTAGGCTAAGTTAGTTATTAAAGGTGACGGGTAGCCTGCGGGCATAAGTTTAGTGATTAAAGGTGGCGGGTAGCCGGCGGGCATAAGTTTAGCTAACCGCGGACAATGCGAACAAACGCGTACTGAAGAATCAGTACGTTCGCATCTCTCTCCGAAGAAAGAGGGGGATGTGACGTAGCGTCCCAGCATGCGAGGAATCGAGCACGCGGTAGTCCGACCGGGAGTGAAGGAGACGACAAGTGCCCGGCCGACTGCGCCCGAACCACTCCGACCCGGGCCGGGGCACACCGGGCTCGCGACGCGTCCGCGCGATGACGCTAACTCCCCACCGCGCCGCTACATCGCGTTGATTTCTCGCTGCTAATAAATTCCGGGAATCGGGACATAAGCTTCAACGCGCCGCAGGACAGGCAGTTCGAGTGGGGCTACGGAACCCCCTCTCTAGAGCGCTCAGCTGGATGTTGCCCGGTGACAGCGTAATTAGGAAGAACAACTCCGTGTAACCACCGATCGAGCGATCGCCATACTTCGTGCCGTTCAGAGACGCCCGGATGATGCCCGGTCTCTAGGCCCGCCGCCCCGACACAGAGACGCCCGGATGCTGCCCGGTCTCTAGCCCCCGTACCGAGACGCCTGGAAGTTGCCCGGTCTCGACTTTCTCCGTTGCAGAGACGCCCGGATGCTGCCCGGTCTCTAGCCGCCCGTACCGAGACGCCTGGAAGTTGCCCGGTCTCGACTTTCTCCGTTGCAGAGACGCCCGGATGCTGCCCGGTCTCTAGCCGCCCGTACCGAGACGCCTGGAAGTTGCCCGGTCTCGACTTTCTCCGTTGCAGAGGCGCCCGGATGCTGCCCGGTCTCTAGCTGCCCGTACCGCGATGCCTGGAAGTTGCCCGGTCTCCAATCTCTCCGCTCCGACATAGACTCACCGGGATACCGCCCGGTCTCTATCTCGGCCTCTCCGAGTCCAGAGGTACGAGGACACTGTCCGACCTCCACGACTACTCCGTACCAAGTTACCGGTCAACGCATTCGAAACGCCGGCCCAGGCCCGCTTCAGCCGCCGTATATTGTAAGATTGTAAGCGAACACAGGACGAGTAATAAAGAATTACGTAATTAAGAAATCGGCGTAAACGAACTCTGTCTTACCGACTACAGCTACTCACGCCGATCCTTACCTCCGGAGTGACGTCCGTCACAATATCATTAAAGGTTAAAATTTTATGAAAATATAGAAAAATGAGCACATTTGAAACGTTTTCGTATTTTTAAAGTGAATCCGGTAATTGGGACAGGAATTTAACGCTTGTCCCTATTACCGTGCCCCTAAAAAATCCACTGGCTCCCTCTGTAACTGCTAAACCTAATCTTACTTTTGTTTCTCAGAATGAGTGAATAGAAATTTATATTTGCATATTTTGCTTTTGTAATGAAAAGGTCATATTAAAATTACATAAAAACATCTCTCGTAGAGCAAAATAAATGTTTTGAACAGTTTAAAGTTTAAAGACATAACCTAACCACAAGAAAGCTATTAAAAAAGGGCACGAGAATAGGGACAACGCATTTTTCAGAGCACGGTAATTGGGACAAAAACATGTATTTTTATTTCAATTATTAAAATATGAAAAATTAACATTTTCAACCCGAAAAAATTCCTTAATAAAGAGAAAAGTTCAAAATTCCAATATAAATTTTTACCAAGCAAAATTAAAGTGAGAGAAGTCAGTAATTAATTCCGTCGTGAGCAACTCGGCATCAAAGCACGGTAATTGGGACATCTACCCTAACCTATAAAACATTTTTCGCATAGGTTATTAAGAGTGCCAATTTATCAATAATTATAATTCTGATTAAAACATTTAAATTAAATTAAGTTACACTGACGAAAAATGGATATTGATAGGTTAGTAAAAGAAATGCATATAGAATAATACATATAATTTGTTTGTATTAAAAATAATGTTAATAAAGACTATTTTTATTTTAGGAAAAGAAAGATGGATCAATTACTAGTCAATTTTATTTTTGGCTGCAATATACCTCTTAGCATAGTAGAATCAAAACATTTCAAAGCGTTAATCAATATATTGGACCATCATCCATCAGTTTAAAGCTCGTACGAGCAAAACATTATCCACAACTATATTAGATACAGAATAGTGTGACGTCCCGATAATTTTTCGCCGGTCCTAAATAGCATCCTCCATATAAATCCACACAACTACACAACTATTTCCGAAACCACAAATGCTAAACCCCTTTTCCAACCTCCGGGCTGTTTGGACGATGTACCTTAGCGGTCCCCATCTTCAGACACCCAAAATTCAAATCCCCTTCCCCTCTACGGCCTTAGAGGTGCGAACTCTTTCCCCGTTCAAATCTCATACAAGTCCCCCGCCAAAGCTCGCTCATCTCGAGACCATATACCCCCCCCCCCCCCATTTTTCCTACAAACGTACTCAAGCCTCCACCTTAAAACCCCAATCAAAACTGGAATACCCATTTCTAAAGCCCCGAAAGAACCGCCGAAATCCGCAATTCCACGCATACCTTGCGCGTGAGTCATCGGAACGCGTCGATTACATAACACATATGACTCATCACGCATACCACAAATTCCACGCATAACATAAATTCCTCGCATACCAGACATTCCATTGATTTGTATAAATACAAGCGCCACATGGACCGCGGATCAGTCAGTTACAATCGATCAGTCAGTTACAATCGATCAGCTAGTTACGATCTGTCAGTCAGTAGATACTTTTCACTAGTGCGGCAACTTTCGCGACACACCGAATCAGTATTATTTGTGAAGTGTTACAAGGATTACACCTCTTCTATATCACTGTAAGCCTTTACTATTATAAGTTTCATTATTCTATTTTCTTTTGCTCACATGCAACGATATTGTTTAGCTCTTTATATGTATAGTATTTGCTTTGATTTTGCTTATTGCTTTATATTATTTGCTTTTGATTTTGCTTATTGCTTTATATTATTTGCTTTTGATTTTGCTTATTGCTTTATATGTACATCGCTCAACTGTATTGCTTTCTCTCTTGATTTATATTATTTCAATTGCTTATGCTTACTGGTTAATTATTCCATTGTTTGATTTCATTACTTATACTAAATCATTATTAACGTTACTATTTCGTCACATGTTATAATATATTCTAACTCACCGTTATATAAATGTTTGTCCCAATGCTCTATGTACATGCAGTATTGTAATCATCAGAAGCGCACCGCTTATTCACTCGCTTACCAATAAATAGTGGTTCTATTACTTAAACGTTTAAAATCATAACCGGCCTTTCAACAACCGTTTTTCCTTCGCGAATAACCTAACGGGTGTCACTCGGGTGCGCGATTATTACCCAACCTCCCCTGGTCGATTAGGGTTGCGAAACAGGGTTTCGTGCTTAAAACCTTCCTATGCATTAGGGCTGCGAAACAGGGTTTCGTGCTTAAATCCTTCCTATTCACCAGGACTGCGAAACAGGGTTTCGTGCCTAAATCCTTCCTATTCACCAGGACTGCGAAACAGGGTTTCGTGCCTAAATCCTCCCTATTCTCCAGGGCTGCGAAACAGGGTTTCGTGCCTAGATCCTTCCTATTCCATAGAGCAACGAAAAGATTTTCGTGCCTAACTTTGACTCTGTCGCCAGCGACTCCAGCGGGTCGCCTGGCGACTCGCTGGGATGCATCGGCTTGTCGCCAGCGACTTTTACCGAGCGGCTGGTATCCAGCGACTTGTGTCCGGCGACTCGGCAACTTGTGTCCCACACCTTATGACCAAGACCCTTCGGCGTCCATTCCAAACTCTATTTAGTAGCCATGGATCCGTCAATAGCTATGGGTGTTGCCGCCGCGTTCATTGTAATAGCATCGACCAAAAGAAGAAGAAAAAGGCGTTGGTGGAAAAAGGCGTTTTTGAGAAATGGAGAACATTACGGTGATGATTTAATGTCACAGTTTCTATTAAACGACGGAAGTAGTTTTATTAATTTTGTGCGAATGACAAAATCTGATTTTGAAGAGCTCCTGACTTTAGTGGCTCCAAAAATTGCAAAGAAAGACACAAATTGTCGTCTTGCAATTCCGCCCACCATACGATTAGCTGTCACGCTTAGATACTTGGCTACAGGTGATTCTTATGCCAGTTTAATGTATCTATTCAAAATATCGAAACAAGTAATATCATCCATTGTGCCGGAAGTGTGTGAGACGATAATCGAAGTTCTTCGACAATACTGTCGGGTAAGTAAAATACACAGAATTATTTATATATAAAATGTTTTTAATTAATAATTAATTTAATGTTCCTTAAAATTACTTAACATTACTCAACACAATCATACAATACATTGACATAACACACTCATACAACATACATGTTCCTTAAAATTACTTAATATTTACACAACACAATCATACAATACATTCACATAACACACTCATACAACATACATGGTCCTTAAAATTACTTAATATTACACAACACAATCATACAATACATTCACATAACACACTCATACAACATACACAAAGCAGGGGAAGCAGAAGCACGATCCGAATGCCCGTTTACCCGTAAGCACATCGAATGTATCCCAGACCCACTATCCAGAAACTGAACCATTTCATAAATATTTAACAAAATTAAAGAAAAGTGTACATAGGGTAAAAATGTGTCAGACAAAAGAGAAATGGTTTCAGGGGGCAAGTATTTCCTATGTGGACGCGTAAAGGACATATGCGGGTCAATTTTGTTATTTTACATGGGATCATATGCTTTTTAATACATTATTCGTTGCAGCTCGGCATTCTCTATAAAAAAGTATTAAACTATGTATATCGAAAAGCTCTGTAGGGGAGACCGGGGCTAGTTGTTACAGGGGCAGGTTGTTACAAAGCAGTTTAAATTTTTTTCGCTTGGACTATCACTTCGACGATGAAGTGGCTGATGTGTTTCAACCATACGCACTTGTGTATGTTGTTTGTTTGTAGTCGGTTCACGCGTTGTCACTTTATTACAGTTTTTTGTGTTTTCGGTACTAATAGTAACTTTTCTCTTTCTACTTGAATCTTTTCTACCGCAAAGACAGATAAATGTATGTAAATTAATATTACCAGGTTTGAATCAGTGTTCCTTTAGCTACAGATTGGCACCAAGAACATAAGAATACACCCAACTGGTATGAACTTATAGCTTTTTATACACAATGGTGTCAACCGGGGCAAGTTGTTACACAAGACAAGGGGCATGTTGTTACATACGAAAAGGGGTACGTTGTTACAGAGCGAAAGGGGCATTTTGTTACATTGTATTTAGTAATTAATTTATTAATTTAATCCTTTAGTTACCACGAGTCACTATAGTAGTTTCGCGCTAAATGATTTTTCGGGGACGGAACGCTACTATGTCTCCACAGAGTGGATTCAGTGCATAGAATGCAAAAAGTGGACACATGAGAAGTGTGCAAAACCAAAGAATCAGTTTTACGTGTGCATTAATTGCGAGTCCCCGTATGAAACGGACGACGATAATTGACGATAATGATTTCAGTAGTTTTTTATTATTTTTAAAATAGATTTTTTATTGTAACAGATTCTTAACATTAATAAATTTACTTTTGTCCAAGAAAATATAATTATATTACTCATAATAAGCCTCGTTTCGTAAAATTTAATTCTGTAACAACTTGCCCCGTATTGTGTAACAACTAGCCCCTACTCGGGGCACGTTGATACAACATGTCTCGACTTTCAAAATGGCTTGTTTCAAAGTCATGGTTTGCGTTTAATTACATGCCATAGCGGTCATCGGTAGAGGAAAGAACGTACTTTAAGTAAGAGTCATTGATAGTATTGAATATGGAATGCAAACAAAATAAAAAATAAAAAACTGAAAAGTGTAACAACTAGCCCCGGTCTCCCCTACTATACATAGTTTAACACTTTTTTATAGAGAATTCCGAGCTGAAACGAATAATGTATTAAAAAGCATATGATTCCATGTAAAATAACAAATTTGACCTTCATATCTCCTCTACGCGTCCGCATAGGAAATACTTACCCTTCGAAACCATTTCACTTTTGTCTGTCACATTTTATTCTATGTACACTTTTTTTTAGCGTTGTTCTTCAAATCTAACATAATTTGTTAGGCTATATGGTTCAGTTTCCGGGCAATGTGTGGGGGTTACATTCGATGTGCTTGCGGGTAACGGGTATTCGGATGGTGTTTCGTTCATTGCTTCAGGTCCTCCCATTTCAAATTGAAAGAACAAATTATCAATTTTATTTTTCAAAATTGACGTATCGCGACTGCTACGTTGGGCACTGCGCATTCGCCTTCCTACTACTTCACCATATGCCGCAAAGTCGTCCCTTTCCTTCATTGTATCCTCCACATTCCTCATAAACGAATACGCGTCGTCCACTCTCGAATCGTTTCTTCTTCTCTTATTGGAGACGTTCCATCCGTGGCTGTGTGTAATAGTTTCCTCCGGAGAAATAGTTTCATCCACAACAGTAGTGGCTCCTGTTGTGGATGCTCCATCGCCAGCTGCGGTACTCGCAGGCACCTCCGTATCGTCCTGAAATTTGAGATAGATAATGAAATATTTACTATGGATTAACCATTTGCGAAAAACACACCTATATTCACACACAGATATACATATGCTCGTGTACATACACGTGTATATATATTGTATTTTGAATTTTTGCAGATACCAGGATCAGAAGAGGCATGGTTGCAGATAGCGGAAGACTACAGTAGTAAATGGAATTTCCCCCATTGTATTGGTGCGATCGACGGGAAGCATATACAAATTGAAGCTCCACGAAATAGTGGGAGTATATATTTCAATTATAAGGGGACATTCAGCATTGTGCTTATGGCCATCGTAGATGCCGATTACCGCATTATCTATGCTGATGTGGGATCACAAGGCAGAATTTCCGATGGTGGAGTCTTTCATAACACCAAGTTTTATGATAAATTAATAAAAGGCGAGCTAAATATTCCACAGCCGAGATCACTGTTAGGAGGAACAATTCATAGTCCCTTTGTTCTAGTAGCGGACGATGCATTTGCGTTAAGCCACCATTTAATGAAACCATTCCCTGGTTCGCACGAAAGCGGTTCGATTGGATGAATTTTGAATTATAGATTAAGCAGAGCTAGGCGAGTGGTGGAAAATGTGTTTGGTTTGCTAGCTACGGTGTTCAGAGTTTTTCGTAAACCAATGCCATTGGAACCCGCGAAAGTTGAGAGTGTAGTGCTGGCGTGCGTGCACCTTCATAATTTCTTGCGACGGAGTACCGAATCAAGGCAACTATACACACCGCAAGGCACATTTGACTATGAACACTCAAATAGGGGTGACATTATGCCAGGTAGTTGGCGAGAGGGTACAGAAGGCACAGGTTTTCTGAACCTTCAAAATCTAGCCAGGAGACCACCTGGAGGCTGCAAGGAAATTCGAAATGAATTTGCCCGATATTTTATATCACCACAGGGGAGCGTGCCATGGCAGAATGAAGTTGCTTGAAATTGCTTAAATTTTTAATAAAATTCAGATAAGGTAAATGTCCCCATCACTGACCACGTCCCCATTAGTGACCACTTCATTTTGTTATTGTTTATTGCAACACAGAAAGCGAAATATTTCAGTTATTGTTTCATACGTTATTTATGTAGCCGTACATTTATCTTTAAGTAAATTCACATGTAAATTAAGACTTGGTCATTGACATGAAAGTTGATAGATTCTAATACCGTGAGGTTATACTCCAGATATCATTAAACTCGCAAATGGATCCATGCAGAAACTTACTCAAATTAACGAGAAATATATACAAAATTATAAAATAAAAAGAAAATATCCATTTTCTTTCATTATTGTAGCGGAAAATCGTGGTATAAAATAGATGATCACTAAAGGGGACATCAGGTCCAATATAATTTTCGCCATTATTTTTGTGTAAATAGTCAAATATCACTGTAAAACTAATTTGATTGAGAAACTAGAGACTTCAAAAAATACAATGATCCATACTTTACTCAAATATTGTCGTATATTAGTAAAAAATATACTATTTCGAACCCGTCACACTCTTAAATGGTTGCTAATGGGGACATTTACCTTAGAAGGAAAAGTAATTGCTGTTATGTTTACATGGGCCCTTCCGACTCATCCCGTGTTTGCTGTCCTTGCGTCGCTTTCCTTCGAATCGGCGATTCAGCGGAGTCGCCCCGTGCGTGTGACTCCGGTCGCCGAACCGGGGAAGTTATCGTTGTAAACACAACGTGACCATTGACAGCCCGGGCTCCTATATTTCCTTAATAAGCAGCGATCGACAGGTGCCGACGAGGCGATTCCTTTACCGATTTCGGGAGCGCAAGGCGCGGCCCTCAAACGCGGGACTTCGTAGCGAGAGTCGTGATTTGGAGTTCGACTTAGGGAATAACGACAAGCAGACGGCCGTTTAGAGCTCGCGACCTCGTCTCCGCGTTTATCTCGCGAATGGCGTGTCACGTCCCGGGTGGAGGTCTTTGGGGACAATGACATGGGGAATAAATTCAGGCGCGAATCTGTAATCCAGCACACTGAGGATTTTATGGGAATGTCAGGCGCGAATCTGTAATCCAGCACACTGAGGATTTTAAAGGAATGTCAGGCGCGAATCTGTAATCCAGCACACTGAGGATTTCGAGGGAATGTCAGGCGCGAATCTGTAATCCAGCACACTGAGGATTTCGAGGGAATATCAGGCGCGAATCTGTAATCCAGTACACTGAGGATTTTAAGGGAATATCAGGCGCGAATCTGTAATCCAGCACACTGAGGATTTTATGGGAATGTCAGGCGCGAATCTGTAATCCAGCACACTGAGGATTTTAAGGGAATGTCAGGCGCGAATCTGTAATCCAGCACACTGAGGATTTCGAGGGAACGTCAGGCGCGAATCTGTAATCCAGCACACTGAGGATTTCGAGGGAATGTCTGGCGCGAATCTGTAATCCAGCACACTGAGGATTTTAAGGGATTGTCAGGCGCGAATCTATAATCCTGCACACTGATCGTTTTGAAGGGAGAGTCAGGCGCGAATCTATAATCCTGCACACTGATCGACCAGGGAAGGTTTAGTAACTTATACCTTTTGTGGAGTCACCCGTTAGAGCACTCATTGTGGTTTGGCTTTGGTAATCGGATTTACCGCTGCATCGAGGTAAAAGACACTCGTAATGATTCCGCAAAATCAGCTATTCATACGGTTATACGAAACCTATACGAAAGTAAGTTAGTAAACACTGCAATGCTTTCCGCGGTCGTTGCCCGTAATCAGCTGTTCCGGCAGCCTGGTTGGATTTCGGGATCTTCGTAGCAGAAGGATTAACACAATGACTCGAAACGTTAGTTAAGCAAAGCGGTTTATTAGTTTAGGCGAAAATATAGGCACTGTTAGTGAAAGTGCTTTGTTAAACATAGAATGCGTTTAAACATTAATAATTGGCACAGAACATTTATATAAATGTCAATATATATATATAGAGTGATTATGAGCGTGACATACAGTATATGTTTTACGATGGAATAATATAAGCAGTAAACGTTGCTAAGAACATGGAATATGGTCGCAATGAGCGTTAATAAAACAATATAATATGAAAAGCACTTAAGCGTAACGAGACAAAATAATATGAATAGCAATAAGAATAGCAAGACAAAATAATATGAATAGCAATAAGAATAGTAATGCAAAATAATAGGAGAACGCAATAAGCGTAGAAATACAAAATACTATGAATAGCAATTAGAATAGCAATACAAAATAATATGTATGGAGGTGATATGCAATAGTTTAAATGGTAATATAAATTCTTACGGTAGTTGCCGTAGAACACTGATTTTATATTTTAAGTGAAGACTTTAGATTTCTGTAGAATAAGCTTCATAGATTTCTGCAGAACGAGTCGTTGATTGATTTCCGTAGAACGAGAGCGAGCTCTCGCCGTTCCTCGTATTTATACTAATTACAATCTTTTCGGCTTGAAGGGGGGTGCGCAGTACGCACCTTGACATAGTTACGCATATGCGTCGCTGTAACATTTCCGGGGTTTTTGTAAGGACCAAAGGTTGGTCTATATTTGGACTCGCATTTTCGGCACGTACGCCAAATAATCCTCGCGATTATCCTTCTGGGGTTCTTATACATGTGATTTGGTAATGCTCAACTCCTCGAATGGGTTTTGGGTATTTTTATAGGAAAGGGGTGATAATGGATTTGACTTCTTTGGTCATTTAGTGGGCTTGAGACGTGGTCTCGATTTAAGAGATAGAAGGGGCGAGGGACTTGTTTAGATTCGATAGGAAGGAAGAGTTTGTGCCGCGTTGGGCGAATATGTGAGGGAGATTCATTGATTGATCGTCTTGAGATGGGGACCGCTAAGGTACATCGCCAAGGCGGTCGAGGTCATGGAGAAGGGGTAAGAATTGATGTTTGGGGAGATTTGAGAGGAGTTGTATAGTGGTTTATGAAGAAATGTTATTTTATCTGCGAGCGAAATTTTGTGGGACGTCACACCTCCCCCCTTATATGAAGAAATGCCTGCATTTCTTCCCTGTAAGGAGCGGGGTGGATTTGAAGTTACTTTTTCCTACCCTTTGCAGCGTTAAAGAAAAATAAACAGTATAATTTTTATAAAAAAATAAAATATAATGAGTATTGCCGTAGAAAAGAAGAAAATAAAGGAAAGAAAAGAAAAAAAAAACTTGTTTGGCCAAAAGGGCCTATAGAAATAAAATAAAACAAGAACATATATATATAAAAAAAATAAGTATGGGGTATGTACAGGGGACTATTTACAGGGCAAACGAATAGGGTTTAAGGGGGATAGGAATATGAGAGGTATTGGAAGGAGGGATCGTCCAGGATGAACGTGAGGTCGTAACCTCCCTGATAAAGGTCATTGAACCATTTTAAAAACTCCGGCGTCAGCTCTCTGTGGTCTGGGACCTTCGTGGCTGACCCGGTGTCCAAAATTTCCACGTCTCCTGGATTAGGAGGGATGGTGGAAGGGCCTGGAATACTCGGGATTTGGGGAGGAGGAGGAGTGAGTACTTTTTGTGGGGAGCGATGTGGGGGTGGAGGCGTAACAGCCTCCATCAACGCTTCCCAGTCGATGGGCGATGGTGGGGGGGAGTCATCTATGGTGATGACTTCCACCTGGCGTTCGGCTTCCCGGATGATTAGGTTTGAAGTCACCTTAGGTAGGAGGGGCGATAAACTCCTTCCCTGCTGTAAGGCCCTTCGGCGCAGCCATTTTAAGTGCGCCAATTTCCTTGTGAGGCCTCCGCCTCTGGTCCTTGGAGCATTGGGCTTCTGGGCCCTCTTGTGTGGCCTTTTTTTTGAAAATTTTCCTAAGATAAAAAAAAATCTTAATACTTTTTTCTTATGAGGACGATCAACCGGGATTCTCGTGTATGCGACCAAGACGTGCTTTATTTGAATGTATGATTTTCGTCTTGCCCTTCCACGAGATCTTTAAGTTTTGAGAGGGAATTACTTCTAATATAGTGTGGGGACCAGAGTATTGGTCGCCAAATTTTCCCTTTTTTGGTTCTATTAAAACGAAGACCGGGTCACCCGGTTTGAAGGTCTCTACGTTCAGATGTTGATCGTAATATTTTTTATAACGAATTTTGGATAAATTTAACTTGTCTGCTGCAGCAGTTTGCAGCTCCTGCATCCTTACGCTTAATTTCGAGAGGTATCTTTTTTTTTAACAACGGCTAACGAAGATCCCACCGCTGTCACCAATTTTTATGTCACGTCCCGGGTGGAGGTCTTTGGGGACAATGACATGGGGAATAAATTCAGGCGCGAATCTGTAATCCGGCACACTGAGGATTTTAAGGGAATGTCAGGCGCGAATTTGTAATCCAGCACACTGAGGATTTTATGGGAATGTCAGGCGCGAATCTGTAATCCAGCACACTGAGGATTTTAAAGGAATGTCAGGCGCGAATCTGTAATCCAGCACACTGAGGATTTCGAGGGAATGTCAGGCGCGAATCTGTAATCCAGCACACTGAGGATTTCGAGGGAATATCAGGCGCGAATCTGTAATCCAGCACACTGAGGATTTTAAGGGAATGTCAGGCGCGAATCTGTAATCCAGCACACTGAGGATTTCGAGGGAACGTCAGGCGCGAATCTGTAATCCAGCACACTGAGGATTTCGAGGGAATGTCTGGCGCGAATCTGTAATCCAGCACACTGAGGATTTTAAGGGATTGTCAGGCGCGAATCTATAATCCTGCACACTGATCGTTTTGAAGGGAGAGTCAGGCGCGAATCTATAATCCTGCACACTGATCGACCAGGGAAGGTTTAGTAACTTATACCTTTTGTTGAGACACCCGTTAGAGCACTTATTGTGGTTTGGCTTTGGTAATCGGATTTACCGCTGCATCGAGGTAAAAGACACTCGTAATGATTCCGCAAAATCAGCTATTCATACGGTTATACGAAACCTATACGAAAGTAAGTTAGTAAACACTGCAATGCTTTCCGCGGTCGTTGCCCGTAATCAGCTGTTCCGGCAGCCTGGTTGGATTTCGGGATCTTCGTAGCAGAAGGATTAACACAATGACTCGAAACGTTAGTTAAGCAAAGCGGTTTATTAGTTTAGGCGAAAATATAGGCACTGTTAGTGAAAGTGCTTTGTTAAACATAGAATGCGTTTAAACATTAATAATTGGCACAGAACATTTATATAAATGTCAATATATATATATAGAGTGATTATGAGCGTGACATACAGTATATGTTTTACGATGGAATAATATAAGCAGTAAACGTTGCTAAGAACATGGAATATGGTCGCAATGAGCGTTAATAACACAATATAATATGAAAAGCACTTAAGCGTAACGAGACAAAATAATATGAATAGCAATAAGAATAGCAAGACAAAATAATATGAATAGCAATAAGAATAGTAATGCAAAATAATAGGAGAACGCAATAAGCGTAGAAATACAAAATACTATGAATAGCAATTAGAATAGCAATACAAAATAATATGTATGGAGGTGATATGCAATAGTTTAAATGGTAATATAAATTCTTACGGTAGTTGCCGTAGAACACTGATTTTATATTTTAAGTGAAGACTTTAGATTTCTGTAGAATAAGCTTCATAGATTTCTGCAGAACGAGTCGTTGATTGATTTCCGTAGAACGAGAGCGAGCTCTCGCTGTTCCTCGTATTTATACTAATTACAATCTTTTCGGCTTGAAGGGGGGTGCGCAGTACGCACCTTGACATAGTTACGCATATGCGTCGCTGTAACATTTCCGGGGTTTTTGTAAGGACCAAAGGTTGGTCTATATTTGGACTCGCATTTTCGGCACGTACGCCAAATAATCCTCGCGATTATCCTTCTGGGGTTCTTATACATGTGATTTGGTAATGCTCAACTCCTCGAATGGGTTTTGGGTATTTTTATAGGAAAGGGGTGATAATGGATTTGACTTCTTTGGTCATTTAGTGGGCTTGAGACGTGGTCTCGATTTAAGAGATAGAAGGGGCGAGGGACTTGTTTAGATTCGATAGGAAGGAAGAGTTTGTGCCGCGTTGGGCGAATATGTGAGGGAGATTCATTGATTGACCGTCTTGAGATGGGGACCGCTAAGGTACATCGCCAAGGCGGTCGAGGTCATGGAGAAGGGGTAAGAATTGATGTTTGGGGAGATTTGAGAGGAGTTGTATAGTGGTTTATGAAGAAATGTTATTTTATCTGCGAGCGAAATTTTGTGGGACGTCACACCTCCCCCCTTATATGAAGAAATGCCTGCATTTCTTCCCTGTAAGGAGCGGGGTGGATTTGAAGTTACTTTTTCCTACCCTTTGCAGCGTTAAAGAAAAATAAACAGTATAATTTTTATAAAAAAATAAAATATAATGAGTATTGCCGTAGAAAAGAAGAAAATAAAGGAAAGAAAAGAAAAAAAAAACTTGTTTGGCCAAAAGGGCCTATAGAAATAAAATAAAACAAGAACTTATATATATAAAAAAAATAAGTATGGGGTATGTACAGGGGACTATTTACAGGGGAAATGAATAGGGTTTAAGGGGGATAGGAATATGAGAGGTATTGGAAGGAGGGATCGTCCAGGATGAACGTGAGGTCGTAACCTCCCTGATAAAGGTCATTGAACCATTTTAAAAACTCCGGCGTCAGCTCTCTGTGGTCTGGGACCTTCGTGGCTGACCCGGTGTCCAAAATTTCCACGTCTCCTGGATTAGGAGGGATGGTGGAAGGGCCTGGAATACTCGGGATTTGGGGAGGAGGAGGAGTGAGTACTTTTTGTGGGGAGCGATGTGGGGGTGGAGGCGTAACAGCCTCCATCAACGCTTCCCAGTCGATGGGCGATGGTGGGGGGGAGTCATCTATGGTGATGACTTCCACCTGGCGTTCGGCTTCCCGGATGATTAGGTTTGAAGTCACCTTAGGTAGGAGGGGCGATAAACTCCTTCCCTGCTGTAAGGCCCTTCGGCGCAGCCATTTTAAGTGCGCCAATTTCCTTGTGAGGCCTCCGCCTCTGGTCCTTGGAGCATTGGGCTTCTGGGCCCTCTTGTGTGGCCTTTTTTTTGAAAATTTTCCTAAGATAAAAAAAAATCTTAATACTTTTTTCTTATGAGGACGATCAACCGGGATTCTCGTGTATGCGACCAAGACGTGCTTTATTTGAATGTATGATTTTCGTCTTGCCCTTCCACGAGATCTTTAAGTTTTGAGAGGGAATTACTTCTAATATAGTGTGGGGACCAGAGTATTGGTTGCCAAATTTTCCCTTTTTTGGTTCTATTAAAACAAAGACCGGGTCACCCGGTTTGAAGGTCTCTACGTTCAGATGTTGATCGTAATATTTTTTATAACGAATTTTGGATAAATTTAACTTTTCTGCTGCAGCAGTTTGCAGCTCCTGCATCCTTACGCTTAATTTCGAGAGGTATCTTTTTTTTTTAACAACGGCTAACGAAGATCCCACCGCTGTCACCAATTTTTATGTCACGTCCCGGGTGGAGGTCTTTGGGGACAATGACATGGGGAATAAATTCAGGCGCGAATCTGTAATCCGGCACACTGAGGATTTTAAGGGAATGTCAGGCGCGAATTTGTAATCCAGCACACTGAGGATTTTATGGGAATGTCAGGCGCGAATCTGTAATCCAGCACACTGAGGATTTTAAAGGAATGTCAGGCGCGAATCTGTAATCCAGCACACTGAGGATTTCGAGGGAATGTCAGGCGCGAATCTGTAATCCAGCACACTGAGGATTTCGAGGGAATATCAGGCGCGAATCTGTAATCCAGCACACTGAGGATTTTAAGGGAATGTCAGGCGCGAATCTGTAATCCAGCACACTGAGGATTTCGAGGGAACGTCAGGCGCGAATCTGTAATCCAGCACACTGAGGATTTCGAGGGAATGTCTGGCGCGAATCTGTAATCCAGCACACTGAGGATTTTAAGGGATTGTCAGGCGCGAATCTATAATCCTGCACACTGATCGTTTTGAAGGGAGAGTCAGGCGCGAATCTATAATCCTGCACACTGATCGACCAGGGAAGGTTTAGTAACTTATACCTTTTGTTGAGACACCCGTTAGAGCACTTATTGTGGTTTGGCTTTGGTAATCGGATTTACCGCTGCATCGAGGTAAAAGACACTCGTAATGATTCCGCAAAATCAGCTATTCATACGGTTATACGAAACCTATACGAAAGTAAGTTAGTAAACACTGCAATGCTTTCCGCGGTCGTTGCCCGTAATCAGCTGTTCCGGCAGCCTGGTTGGATTTCGGGATCTTCGTAGCAGAAGGATTAACACAATGACTCGAAACGTTAGTTAAGCAAAGCGGTTTATTAGTTTAGGCGAAAATATAGGCACTGTTAGTGAAAGTGCTTTGTTAAACATAGAATGCGTTTAAACATTAATAATTGGCACAGAACATTTATATAAATGTCAATATATATATATAGAGTGATTATGAGCGTGACATACAGTATATGTTTTACGATGGAATAATATAAGCAGTAAACGTTGCTAAGAACATGGAATATGGTCGCAATGAGCGTTAATAAAACAATATAATATGAAAAGCACTTAAGCGTAACGAGACAAAATAATATGAATAGCAATAAGAATAGCAAGACAAAATAATATGAATAGCAATAAGAATAGTAATGCAAAATAATAGGAGAACGCAATAAGCGTAGAAATACAAAATACTATGAATAGCAATTAGAATAGCAATACAAAATAATATGTATGGAGGTGATATGCAATAGTTTAAATGGTAATATAAATTCTTACGGTAGTTGCCGTAGAACACTGATTTTATATTTTAAGTGAAGACTTTAGATTTCTGTAGAATAAGCTTCATAGATTTCTGCAGAACGAGTCGTTGATTGATTTCCGTAGAACGAGAGCGAGCTCTCGCCGTTCCTCGTATTTATACTAATTACAATCTTTTCGGCTTGAAGGGGGGTGCGCAGTACGCACCTTGACATAGTTACGCATATGCGTCGCTGTAACATTTCCGGGGTTTTTGTAAGGACCAAAGGTTGGTCTATATTTGGACTCGCATTTTCGGCACGTACGCCAAATAATCCTCGCGATTATCCTTCTGGGGTTCTTATACATGTGATTTGGTAATGCTCAACTCCTCGAATGGGTTTTGGGTATTTTTATAGGAAAGGGGTGATAATGGATTTGACTTCTTTGGTCATTTAGTGGGCTTGAGACGTGGTCTCGATTTAAGAGATAGAAGGGGCGAGGGACTTGTTTAGATTCGATAGGAAGGAAGAGTTTGTGCCGCGTTGGGCGAATATGTGAGGGAGATTCATTGATTGACCGTCTTGAGATGGGGACCGCTAAGGTACATCGCCAAGGCGGTCGAGGTCATGGAGAAGGGGTAAGAATTGATGTTTGGGGAGATTTGAGAGGAGTTGTATAGTGGTTTATGAAGAAATGTTATTTTATCTGCGAGCGAAATTTTGTGGGACGTCACACCTCCCCCCTTATATGAAGAAATGCCTGCATTTCTTCCCTGTAAGGAGCGGGGTGGATTTGAAGTTACTTTTTCCTACCCTTTGCAGCGTTAAAGAAAAATAAACAGTATAATTTTTATAAAAAAATAAAATATAATGAGTATTGCCGTAGAAAAGAAGAAAATAAAGGAAAGAAAAGAAAAAAAAAACTTGTTTGGCCAAAAGGGCCTATAGAAATAAAATAAAACAAGAACATATATATATAAAAAAAATAAGTATGGGGTATGTACAGGGGACTATTTACAGGGCAAACGAATAGGGTTTAAGGGGGATAGGAATATGAGAGGTATTGGAAGGAGGGATCGTCCAGGATGAACGTGAGGTCGTAACCTCCCTGATAAAGGTCATTGAACCATTTTAAAAACTCCGGCGTCAGCTCTCTGTGGTCTGGGACCTTCGTGGCTGACCCGGTGTCCAAAATTTCCACGTCTCCTGGATTAGGAGGGATGGTGGAAGGGCCTGGAATACTCGGGATTTGGGGAGGAGGAGGAGTGAGTACTTTTTGTGGGGAGCGATGTGGGGGTGGAGGCGTAACAGCCTCCATCAACGCTTCCCAGTCGATGGGCGATGGTGGGGGGGAGTCATCTATGGTGATGACTTCCACCTGGCGTTCGGCTTCCCGGATGATTAGGTTTGAAGTCACCTTAGGTAGGAGGGGCGATAAACTCCTTCCCTGCTGTAAGGCCCTTCGGCGCAGCCATTTTAAGTGCGCCAATTTCCTTGTGAGGCCTCCGCCTCTGGTCCTTGGAGCATTGGGCTTCTGGGCCCTCTTGTGTGGCCTTTTTTTTGAAAATTTTCCTAAGATAAAAAAAAATCTTAATACTTTTTTCTTATGAGGACGATCAACCGGGATTCTCGTGTATGCGACCAAGACGTGCTTTATTTGAATGTATGATTTTCGTCTTGCCCTTCCACGAGATCTTTAAGTTTTGAGAGGGAATTACTTCTAATATAGTGTGGGGACCAGAGTATTGGTCGCCAAATTTTCCCTTTTTTGGTTCTATTAAAACAAAGACCGGGTCACCCGGTTTGAAGGTCTCTACGTTCAGATGTTGATCGTAATATTTTTTATAACGAATTTTGGATAAATTTAACTTGTCTGCTGCAGCAGTTTGCAGCTCCTGCATCCTTACGCTTAATTTCGAGAGGTATCTTTTTTTTTTAACAACGGCTAACGAAGATCCCACCGCTGTCACCAATTTTTATGTCACGTCCCGGGTGGAGGTCTTTGGGGACAATGACATGGGGAATAAATTCAGGCGCGAATCTGTAATCCGGCACACTGAGGATTTTAAGGGAATGTCAGGCGCGAATTTGTAATCCAGCACACTGAGGATTTTATGGGAATGTCAGGCGCGAATCTGTAATCCAGCACACTGAGGATTTTAAAGGAATGTCAGGCGCGAATCTGTAATCCAGCACACTGAGGATTTCGAGGGAATGTCAGGCGCGAATCTGTAATCCAGCACACTGAGGATTTCGAGGGAATATCAGGCGCGAATCTGTAATCCAGCACACTGAGGATTTTAAGGGAATGTCAGGCGCGAATCTGTAATCCAGCACACTGAGGATTTCGAGGGAACGTCAGGCGCGAATCTGTAATCCAGCACACTGAGGATTTCGAGGGAATGTCTGGCGCGAATCTGTAATCCAGCACACTGAGGATTTTAAGGGATTGTCAGGCGCGAATCTATAATCCTGCACACTGATCGTTTTGAAGGGAGAGTCAGGCGCGAATCTATAATCCTGCACACTGATCGACCAGGGAAGGTTTAGTAACTTATACCTTTTGTTGAGACACCCGTTAGAGCACTTATTGTGGTTTGGCTTTGGTAATCGGATTTACCGCTGCATCGAGGTAAAAGACACTCGTAATGATTCCGCAAAATCAGCTATTCATACGGTTATACGAAACCTATACGAAAGTAAGTTAGTAAACACTGCAATGCTTTCCGCGGTCGTTGCCCGTAATCAGCTGTTCCGGCAGCCTGGTTGGATTTCGGGATCTTCGTAGCAGAAGGATTAACACAATGACTCGAAACGTTAGTTAAGCAAAGCGGTTTATTAGTTTAGGCGAAAATATAGGCACTGTTAGTGAAAGTGCTTTGTTAAACATAGAATGCGTTTAAACATTAATAATTGGCACAGAACATTTATATAAATGTCAATATATATATATAGAGTGATTATGAGCGTGACATACAGTATATGTTTTACGATGGAATAATATAAGCAGTAAACGTTGCTAAGAACATGGAATATGGTCGCAATGAGCGTTAATAACACAATATAATATGAAAAGCACTTAAGCGTAACGAGACAAAATAATATGAATAGCAATAAGAATAGCAAGACAAAATAATATGAATAGCAATAAGAATAGTAATGCAAAATAATAGGAGAACGCAATAAGCGTAGAAATACAAAATACTATGAATAGCAATTAGAATAGCAATACAAAATAATATGTATGGAGGTGATATGCAATAGTTTAAATGGTAATATAAATTCTTACGGTAGTTGCCGTAGAACACTGATTTTATATTTTAAGTGAAGACTTTAGATTTCTGTAGAATAAGCTTCATAGATTTCTGCAGAACGAGTCGTTGATTGATTTCCGTAGAACGAGAGCGAGCTCTCGCTGTTCCTCGTATTTATACTAATTACAATCTTTTCGGCTTGAAGGGGGGTGCGCAGTACGCACCTTGACATAGTTACGCATATGCGTCGCTGTAACATTTCCGGGGTTTTTGTAAGGACCAAAGGTTGGTCTATATTTGGACTCGCATTTTCGGCACGTACGCCAAATAATCCTCGCGATTATCCTTCTGGGGTTCTTATACATGTGATTTGGTAATGCTCAACTCCTCGAATGGGTTTTGGGTATTTTTATAGGAAAGGGGTGATAATGGATTTGACTTCTTTGGTCATTTAGTGGGCTTGAGACGTGGTCTCGATTTAAGAGATAGAAGGGGCGAGGGACTTGTTTAGATTCGATAGGAAGGAAGAGTTTGTGCCGCGTTGGGCGAATATGTGAGGGAGATTCATTGATTGACCGTCTTGAGATGGGGACCGCTAAGGTACATCGCCAAGGCGGTCGAGGTCATGGAGAAGGGGTAAGAATTGATGTTTGGGGAGATTTGAGAGGAGTTGTATAGTGGTTTATGAAGAAATGTTATTTTATCTGCGAGCGAAATTTTGTGGGACGTCACACCTCCCCCCTTATATGAAGAAATGCCTGCATTTCTTCCCTGTAAGGAGCGGGGTGGATTTGAAGTTACTTTTTCCTACCCTTTGCAGCGTTAAAGAAAAATAAACAGTATAATTTTTATAAAAAAATAAAATATAATGAGTATTGCCGTAGAAAAGAAGAAAATAAAGGAAAGAAAAGAAAAAAAACAAACTTGTTTGGCCAAAAGGGCCTATAGAAATAAAATAAAACAAGAACATATATATATAAAAAAAATAAGTATGGGGTATGTACAGGGGACTATTTACAGGGCAAACGAATAGGGTTTAAGGGGGATAGGAATATGAGAGGTATTGGAAGGAGGGATCGTCCAGGATGAACGTGAGGTCGTAACCTCCCTGATAAAGGTCATTGAACCATTTTAAAAACTCCGGCGTCAGCTCTCTGTGGTCTGGGACCTTCGTGGCTGACCCGGTGTCCAAAATTTCCACGTCTCCTGGATTAGGAGGGATGGTGGAAGGGCCTGGAATACTCGGGATTTGGGGAGGAGGAGGAGTGAGTACTTTTTGTGGGGAGCGATGTGGGGGTGGAGGCGTAACAGCCTCCATCAACGCTTCCCAGTCGATGGGCGATGGTGGGGGGGAGTCATCTATGGTGATGACTTCCACCTGGCGTTCGGCTTCCCGGATGATTAGGTTTGAAGTCACCTTAGGTAGGAGGGGCGATAAACTCCTTCCCTGCTGTAAGGCCCTTCGGCGCAGCCATTTTAAGTGCGCCAATTTCCTTGTGAGGCCTCCGCCTCTGGTCCTTGGAGCATTGGGCTTCTGGGCCCTCTTGTGTGGCCTTTTTTTTGAAAATTTTCCTAAGATAAAAAAAAATCTTAATACTTTTTTCTTATGAGGACGATCAACCGGGATTCTCGTGTATGCGACCAAGACGTGCTTTATTTGAATGTATGATTTTCGTCTTGCCCTTCCACGAGATCTTTAAGTTTTGAGAGGGAATTACTTCTAATATAGTGTGGGGACCAGAGTATTGGTCGCCAAATTTTCCCTTTTTTGGTTCTATTAAAACAAAGACCAGGTCACCCGGTTTGAAGGTCTCTACGTTCAGATGTTGATCGTAATATTTTTTATAACGAATTTTGGATAAATTTAACTTTTCTGCTGCAGCAGTTTGCAGCTCCTGCATCCTTACGCTTAATTTCGAGAGGTATCTTTTTTTTTTAACAACGGCTAACGAAGATCCCACCGCTGTCACCAATTTTTATGTCACGTCCCGGGTGGAGGTCTTTGGGGACAATGACATGGGGAATAAATTCAGGCGCGAATCTGTAATCCGGCACACTGAGGATTTTAAGGGAATGTCAGGCGCGAATTTGTAATCCAGCACACTGAGGATTTTATGGGAATGTCAGGCGCGAATCTGTAATCCAGCACACTGAGGATTTTAAAGGAATGTCAGGCGCGAATCTGTAATCCAGCACACTGAGGATTTTAAAGGAATGTCAGGCGCGAATCTGTAATCCAGCACACTGAGGATTTCGAGGGAATGTCAGGCGCGAATCTGTAATCCAGCACACTGAGGATTTCGAGGGAATATCAGGCGCGAATCTGTAATCCAGCACACTGAGGATTTTAAGGGAATGTCAGGCGCGAATCTGTAATCCAGCACACTGAGGATTTCGAGGGAACGTCAGGCGCGAATCTGTAATCCAGCACACTGAGGATTTCGAGGGAATGTCTGGCGCGAATCTGTAATCCAGCACACTGAGGATTTTAAGGGATTGTCAGGCGCGAATCTATAATCCTGCACACTGATCGTTTTGAAGGGAGAGTCAGGCGCGAATCTATAATCCTGCACACTGATCGACCAGGGAAGGTTTAGTAACTTATACCTTTTGTTGAGACACCCGTTAGAGCACTTATTGTGGTTTGGCTTTGGTAATCGGATTTACCGCTGCATCGAGGTAAAAGACACTCGTAATGATTCCGCAAAATCAGCTATTCATACGGTTATACGAAACCTATACGAAAGTAAGTTAGTAAACACTGCAATGCTTTCCGCGGTCGTTGCCCGTAATCAGCTGTTCCGGCAGCCTGGTTGGATTTCGGGATCTTCGTAGCAGAAGGATTAACACAATGACTCGAAACGTTAGTTAAGCAAAGCGGTTTATTAGTTTAGGCGAAAATATAGGCACTGTTAGTGAAAGTGCTTTGTTAAACATAGAATGCGTTTAAACATTAATAATTGGCACAGAACATTTATATAAATGTCAATATATATATATATAGTGATTATGAGCGTGACATACAGTATATGTTTTACGATGGAATAATATAAGCAGTAAACGTTGCTAAGAACATGGAATATGGTCGCAATGAGCGTTAATAACACAATATAATATGAAAAGCACTTAAGCGTAACGAGACAAAATAATATGAATAGCAATAAGAATAGCAAGACAAAATAATATGAATAGCAATAAGAATAGTAATGCAAAATAATAGGAGAACGCAATAAGCGTAGAAATACAAAATACTATGAATAGCAATTAGAATAGCAATACAAAATAATATGTATGGAGGTGATATGCAATAGTTTAAATGGTAATATAAATTCTTACGGTAGTTGCCGTAGAACACGGATTTTATATTTTAAGTGAAGACTTTAGATTTCTGTAGAATAAGCTTCATAGATTTCTGCAGAACGAGTCGTTGATTGATTTCCGTAGAACGAGAGCGAGCTCTCGCTGTTCCTCGTATTTATACTAATTACAATCTTTTCGGCTTGAAGGGGGGTGCGCAGTACGCACCTTGACATAGTTACGCATATGCGTCGCTGTAACATTTCCGGGGTTTTTGTAAGGACCAAAGGTTGGTCTATATTTGGACTCGCATTTTCGGCACGTACGCCAAATAATCCTCGCGATTATCCTTCTGGGGTTCTTATACATGTGATTTGGTAATGCTCAACTCCTCGAATGGGTTTTGGGTATTTTTATAGGAAAGGGGTGATAATGGATTTGACTTCTTTGGTCATTTAGTGGGCTTGAGACGTGGTCTCGATTTAAGAGATAGAAGGGGCGAGGGACTTGTTTAGATTCGATAGGAAGGAAGAGTTTGTGCCGCGTTGGGCGAATATGTGAGGGAGATTCATTGATTGACCGTCTTGAGATGGGGACCGCTAAGGTACATCGCCAAAGCGGTCGAGATCATGGAGAAGGGGTAAGAATTGATGTTTGGGGAGTTTTAAGTGGAGTTGTATAGTGGTTTATGAAGAAATGTTATTTTATCTGCGAGCGAAATTTTGTGGGACGTCACACCTCCCCCCTTATATGAAGAAATGCCTGCATTTCTTCCCTGTAAGGAGCGGGGTGGATTTGAAGTTACTTTTTCCTACCCTTTGCAGCGTTAAAGAAAAATAAACAGTATAATTTTTATAAAAAAATAAAATATAATGAGTATTGCCGTAGAAAAGAAGAAAATAAAGGAAAGAAAAGAAAAAAAAAACTTGTTTGGCCAAAAGGGCCTATAGAAATAAAATAAAACAAGAACATATATATATAAAAAAAATAAGTATGGGGTATGTACAGGGGACTATTTACAGGGCAAACGAATAGGGTTTAAGGGGGATAGGAATATGAGAGGTATTGGAAGGAGGGATCGTCCAGGATGAACGTGAGGTCGTAACCTCCCTGATAAAGGTCATTGAACCATTTTAAAAACTCCGGCGTCAGCTCTCTGTGGTCTGGGACCTTCGTGGCTGACCCGGTGTCCAAAATTTCCACGTCTCCTGGATTAGGAGGGATGGTGGAAGGGCCTGGAATACTCGGGATTTGGGGAGGAGGAGGAGTGAGTACTTTTTGTGGGGAGCGATGTGGGGGTGGAGGCGTAACAGCCTCCATCAACGCTTCCCAGTCGATGGGCGATGGTGGGGGGGAGTCATCTATGGTGATGACTTCCACCTGGCGTTCGGCTTCCCGGATGATTAGGTTTGAAGTCACCTTAGGTAGGAGGGGCGATAAACTCCTTCCCTGCTGTAAGGCCCTTCGGCGCAGCCATTTTAAGTGCGCCAATTTCCTTGTGAGGCCTCCGCCTCTGGTCCTTGGAGCATTGGGCTTCTGGGCCCTCTTGTGTGGCCTTTTTTTTGAAAATTTTCCTAAGATAAAAAAAAATCTTAATACTTTTTTCTTATGAGGACGATCAACCGGGATTCTCGTGTATGCGACCAAGACGTGCTTTATTTGAATGTATGATTTTCGTCTTGCCCTTCCACGAGATCTTTAAGTTTTGAGAGGGAATTACTTCTAATATAGTGTGGGGACCAGAGTATTGGTCGCCAAATTTTCCCTTTTTTGGTTCTATTAAAACAAAGACCGGGTCACCCGGTTTGAAGGTCTCTACGTTCAGATGTTGATCGTAATATTTTTTATAACGAATTTTGGATAAATTTAACTTGTCTGCTGCAGCAGTTTGCAGCTCCTGCATCCTTACGCTTAATTTCGAGAGGTATCTTTTTTTTTTAACAACGGCTAACGAAGATCCCACCGCTGTCACCAATTTTTATGTCACGTCCCGGGTGGAGGTCTTTGGGGACAATGACATGGGGAATAAATTCAGGCGCGAATCTGTAATCCGGCACACTGAGGATTTTAAGGGAATGTCAGGCGCGAATTTGTAATCCAGCACACTGAGGATTTTATGGGAATGTCAGGCGCGAATCTGTAATCCAGCACACTGAGGATTTTAAAGGAATGTCAGGCGCGAATCTGTAATCCAGCACACTGAGGATTTTAAAGGAATGTCAGGCGCGAATCTGTAATCCAGCACACTGAGGATTTCGAGGGAATGTCAGGCGCGAATCTGTAATCCAGCACACTGAGGATTTCGAGGGAATATCAGGCGCGAATCTGTAATCCAGCACACTGAGGATTTTAAGGGAATGTCAGGCGCGAATCTGTAATCCAGCACACTGAGGATTTCGAGGGAACGTCAGGCGCGAATCTGTAATCCAGCACACTGAGGATTTCGAGGGAATGTCTGGCGCGAATCTGTAATCCAGCACACTGAGGATTTTAAGGGATTGTCAGGCGCGAATCTATAATCCTGCACACTGATCGTTTTGAAGGGAGAGTCAGGCGCGAATCTATAATCCTGCACACTGATCGACCAGGGAAGGTTTAGTAACTTATACCTTTTGTTGAGACACCCGTTAGAGCACTTATTGTGGTTTGGCTTTGGTAATCGGATTTACCGCTGCATCGAGGTAAAAGACACTCGTAATGATTCCGCAAAATCAGCTATTCATACGGTTATACGAAACCTATACGAAAGTAAGTTAGTAAACACTGCAATGCTTTCCGCGGTCGTTGCCCGTAATCAGCTGTTCCGGCAGCCTGGTTGGATTTCGGGATCTTCGTAGCAGAAGGATTAACACAATGACTCGAAACGTTAGTTAAGCAAAGCGGTTTATTAGTTTAGGCGAAAATATAGGCACTGTTAGTGAAAGTGCTTTGTTAAACATAGAATGCGTTTAAACATTAATAATTGGCACAGAACATTTATATAAATGTCAATATATATATATATAGTGATTATGAGCGTGACATACAGTATATGTTTTACGATGGAATAATATAAGCAGTAAACGTTGCTAAGAACATGGAATATGGTCGCAATGAGCGTTAATAACACAATATAATATGAAAAGCACTTAAGCGTAACGAGACAAAATAATATGAATAGCAATAAGAATAGCAAGACAAAATAATATGAATAGCAATAAGAATAGTAATGCAAAATAATAGGAGAACGCAATAAGCGTAGAAATACAAAATACTATGAATAGCAATTAGAATAGCAATACAAAATAATATGTATGGAGGTGATATGCAATAGTTTAAATGGTAATATAAATTCTTACGGTAGTTGCCGTAGAACACGGATTTTATATTTTAAGTGAAGACTTTAGATTTCTGTAGAATAAGCTTCATAGATTTCTGCAGAACGAGTCGTTGATTGATTTCCGTAGAACGAGAGCGAGCTCTCGCTGTTCCTCGTATTTATACTAATTACAATCTTTTCGGCTTGAAGGGGGGTGCGCAGTACGCACCTTGACATAGTTACGCATATGCGTCGCTGTAACATTTCCGGGGTTTTTGTAAGGACCAAAGGTTGGTCTATATTTGGACTCGCATTTTCGGCACGTACGCCAAATAATCCTCGCGATTATCCTTCTGGGGTTCTTATACATGTGATTTGGTAATGCTCAACTCCTCGAATGGGTTTTGGGTATTTTTATAGGAAAGGGGTGATAATGGATTTGACTTCTTTGGTCATTTAGTGGGCTTGAGACGTGGTCTCGATTTAAGAGATAGAAGGGGCGAGGGACTTGTTTAGATTCGATAGGAAGGAAGAGTTTGTGCCGCGTTGGGCGAATATGTGAGGGAGATTCATTGATTGACCGTCTTGAGATGGGGACCGCTAAGGTACATCGCCAAGGCGGTCGAGGTCATGGAGAAGGGGTAAGAATTGATGTTTGGGGAGATTTGAGAGGAGTTGTATAGTGGTTTATGAAGAAATGTTATTTTATCTGCGAGCGAAATTTTGTGGGACGTCACACCTCCCCCCTTATATGAAGAAATGCCTGCATTTCTTCCCTGTAAGGAGCGGGGTGGATTTGAAGTTACTTTTTCCTACCCTTTGCAGCGTTAAAGAAAAATAAACAGTATAATTTTTATAAAAAAATAAAATATAATGAGTATTGCCGTAGAAAAGAAGAAAATAAAGGAAAGAAAAGAAAAAAAAAAACTTGTTTGGCCAAAAGGGCCTATAGAAATAAAATAAAACAAGAACATATATATATAAAAAAAATAAGTATGGGGTATGTACAGGGGACTATTTACAGGGGAAATGAATAGGGTTTAAGGGGGATAGGAATATGAGAGGTATTGGAAGGAGGGATCGTCCAGGATGAACGCGAGGTCGTAACCTCCCTGATAAAGGTCATTGAACCATTTTAAAAACTCCGGCGTCAGCTCTCTGTGGTCTGGGACCTTCGTGGCTGACCCGGTGTCCAAAATTTCCACGTCTCCTGGATTAGGAGGGATGGTGGAAGGGCCTGGAATACTCGGGATTTGGGGAGGAGGAGGAGTGAGTACTTTTTGTGGGGAGCGATGTGGGGGTGGAGGCGTAACAGCCTCCATCAACGCTTCCCAGTCGATGGGCGATGGTGGGGGGGAGTCATCTATGGTGATGACTTCCACCTGGCGTTCGGCTTCCCGGATGATTAGGTTTGAAGTCACCTTAGGTAGGAGGGGCGATAAACTCCTTCCCTGCTGTAAGGCCCTTCGGCGCAGCCATTTTAAGTGCGCCAATTTCCTTGTGAGGCCTCCGCCTCTGGTCCTTGGAGCATTGGGCTTCTGGGCCCTCTTGTGTGGCCTTTTTTTTGAAAATTTTCCTAAGATAAAAAAAATCTTAATACTTTTTTCTTATGAGGACGATCAACCGGGATTCTCGTGTATGCGACCAAGACGTGCTTTATTTGAATGTATGATTTTCGTCTGGCCCTTCCACGAGATCTTTAAGTTTTGAGAGGGAATTACTTCTAATATAGTGTGGGGACCAGAGTATTGGTCGCCAAATTTTCCCTTTTTTGGTTCTATTAAAACAAAGACCGGGTCACCCGGTTTGAAGGTCTCTACGTTCAGATGTTGATCGTAATATTTTTTATAACGAATTATGGATAAATTTAACTTTTCTGCTGCAGCAGTTTGCAGCTCCTGCATCCTTACGCTTAATTTCGAGAGGTATCTTTTTTTTTTAACAACGGCTAACGAAGATCCCACCGCTGTCACCAATTTTTATGTCACGTCCCGGGTGGAGGTCTTTGGGGACAATGACATGGGGAATAAATTCAGGCGCGAATCTGTAATCCGGCACACTGAGGATTTTAAGGGAATGTCAGGCGCGAATCTGTAATCCAGCACACTGAGGATTTTATGGGAATGTCAGGCGCGAATCTGTAATCCAGCACACTGAGGATTTTAAGGGAATATCAGGCGCGAATCTGTAATCCAGCACACTGAGGATTTTATGGGAATGTCAGGCGCGAATCTGTAATCCAGCACACTGAGGATTTTAAGGGAATGTCAGGCGCGAATCTGTAATCCAGCACACTGAGGATTTCGAGGGAACGTCAGGCGCGAATCTGTAATCCAGCACACTGAGGATTTCGAGGGAATGTCTGGCGCGAATCTGTAATCCAGCACACTGAGGATTTTAAGGGATTGTCAGGCGCGAATCTATAATCCTG
Source organism: Andrena minutula (assembly GCA_929113495.1). NCBI lineage: Eukaryota > Metazoa > Arthropoda > Insecta > Hymenoptera > Andrenidae > Andrena > Andrena minutula. Next base: position 17,668,050 of record OV815995.1, read on the forward strand.
CACACTGATCGTTTTGAAGGGAGAGTCAGGCGCGAATCTACAGGGTGTCCCAGGGAAGAGTGGACAGCGGGATATCTCCTAAAGTATTGGTGATAAAAATATGAAAAAAATATGGGATTGCATGGTTCGAAGGGGCTGACTTATTAGCGCGGACGAATTTTTTTTCCGATTATTATTGTAAAAGATACGATGGTCAAGTTCGGTTTTGTAAATGGAACTATTTTTTCTGAAGAGCTGAGTTGATAGTGCGTTCCAAGACAAATTCAATGAGCATTAATGTATACACTTGATTTCCACTGGTTTTTGAGATATTGAGCTTGCAAATTCACTGATTTTCCCTGGAAAAAAGCCTGCTGAAATAGCAAGGACAGTGGACAGTCTAGCTGACGCGACGGGTTGCCTTGCCTGTTGAAACCTATACCTACCTGCTAAAGGTCTACGTCAGAAATGGCAGGCCCAAAGGCTGGACAATTCTTTTCCGCCAGAAATGCCACTTAGGTAGGTACATCTGCGGTATCGAGAAGCGCACCGTTACTTTTATTTCGCACTTGCTTCTACGCTCGGATGGCCGGTTCTTCTTGAATGGATGCAAGCTCGATTGGTTAGGTTAGGAGGTGTGAAAGTTGCTAGACTAAATTTCAACTATAGGGAGCCAGTGCTGGATTTACCCTTTAGGCTAACAAGGCTGGAGCCTAGGGCCCCCTTTAGCTGGGGGCCCCTAATTCTAAATATTTCCTTCGAAAAATTAGCATTTTTTATATTATCTTTATTAACTTATATCTTTAATGTTTCTTTATGTTAATGCTTTGTTTAGTTTTAATATTCAATGTTAATTTTGAAATTAAATTCTTATTTAGATTATACGAGTATTATTATAAAAAAAATCAAATCAGCGTGATTTTATTTTTACATTTAACCGAGGGCCCACCAAATATTCAGCCTAGGGCCCCTTGAAAAATAAATCCGGCTCTGTAGGGAGCAGATTGTATTAGAACCAATCGGATTTGCATCCCTCACAAACGGCTGCTCTCTTGAAGAGGCCCTCTTCACAGCAATACCTCCTCCCCAATGGCCACCTTCTCTCGCATGGAATACGTCAACGCATGCTTTTCTTTTAATATTGAAGCTCGTGTTTATACTCGAGAGGACCACGCGTCGACAGCGGGCTACCCCTTTTCTTCCTGTGTCTCTCCACGAGGAGTATCAACGGTGGATTGTAGGAGCGTAGATGTTGGGATGCTAGTTATTGAATTCAGGAGACGATAGAAACACTTTATTACAAAACACACATGTGCTATAATAAATGATCGAACTTGCGCCCCACTTCGCGCAGACCGATTACAGGGTGATTGGCTCGGTACGCCTAATCCGCCTCGCAACCGTGATAAGGTCAAGCCAAAAGGTATGAATCCTGGGTCCTTTTTCCGAAGGAAGCCATAAAATTCGATGGGCACTGCGGGGTGTTGTCGTCCCAGCCACGGGATGAAACGCAGAATTACCCTGTTTCTGTTTCAGAAATAAAATAATTCTTTATTCTTCATCGTATGGATATGGAAGTGTCGCCGATGAATTCCTTGTGGTTTTCCGATGAAAATCATGCCAAATGTCGCGTAAATCGGACTACTTTGACATAAGGAATACAAATAGCTTGTGTCAAAGTAATCCGATTTGCATGATATTTCGTATGATTTTCATCAGAAAAACACAAGGAATCCATTGGCGTCACTTCCATATCCATGCGATAAAAAGTAAAAAATTATTTTATTTCTGAAGCAGAAACAGGGTAGTTCTGCATTTACGCCCCTCACCACGTGGGCAGGGACAACACCCGCAGTGCCCATCGAATTTTATGGCTTTTTTCGGAAAAAGGTATGCATCCTCGGCCGACCGCGGCAAATCGGGGTCGGTGCCTCGTAGTCAAGGGGTGACATCTGTTTCAGAAATAAAATAATTCTTTATTCTTTATCGTATCGCAGGGGAAGTGACGCCGATGGATTCCTGGCGTTCCATCGATTAAAATCATACCAAACATCATGCAAATCGGACTACTTTGACACAAGCTAGTTGTATTCCCTATGTAAAAGTAGTCCGATTTGCACGATATTTGGCATGATTTTCATCGGAAAACCACAAGGAATCCATCGGCGACACTTCCATATCCATACGATGAAGAATAAAGAATTATTTTATTTCTGAAGCAGAAACAGGGTAGTTCTACATTTACGCCCCTCACCACGTGGGCAGGGACAACACCCGCTGTGCCCATCGAATTTTATGGCTTTTTTCGGAAAAAGGTATGCATCCTCGGCCGACCGCGGCAAATCGGGGTCGGCGCATCGTAGTCGAGGGGTGACATCTGTTTCAGAAAGGAAATAATCCTTTATTCTTTATCGTATCGAAAGGGAAGTGACGCCGATGTATTCCTGGCGTTCCGTCGATTAAAATCATACCAAACATCATGCAAATCGGACTACTTTGACACAAGCTAGTTGTATTCCCTATGTAAAAGTAGTCCGATTTGCACGATATTTGGCATGATTTTCATCGGAAAACCACTAGGAATCCATCGGCGACACTTCCATATCCATACGATGAAGAATAAAGAATTATTTTATTTCTGAAACAGAAACAGGGTAATTCTGCGTTTCATCCCGTGGCTGGGACGACAACACCCCGCAGTGCCCATCGAATTTTATGGCTTCCTTCGGAAAAAGGACCCAGGATTCATACCTTTTGGCTTGACCTTGTCACGGTTGCGAGGCGGATTAGGCGTACCGAGCCAATCACCCTGTAATCGGTCTGCGCGAAGTGGGGCGCAAGTTCGATCATTTATTATAGCACATGTGTGTTTTGTAATAAAGTGTTTCTATCGTCTCCTGAATTCAATAACTAGCATCCCAACATCTACGCTCCTACAATCCACCGTTGATACTCCTCGTGGAGAGACACAGGAAGAAAAGGGGTAGCCCGCTGTCGACGCGTGGTCCTCTCGAGTATAAACACGAGCTTCAATATTAAAAGAAAAGCATGCGTTGACGTATTCCATGCGAGAGAAGGTGGCCATTGGGGAGGAGGTATTGCTGTGAAGAGGGCCTCTTCAAGAGAGCAGCCGTTTGTGAGGGATGCAAATCCGATTGGTTCTAATACAATCTGCTCCCTACAGAGCCGGATTTATTTTTCAAGGGGCCCTAGGCTGAATATTTGGTGGGCCCTCGGTTAAATGTAAAAATAAAATCACGCTGATTTGATTTTTTTTATAATAATACTCGTATAATCTAAATAAGAATTTAATTTCAAAATTAACATTGAATATTAAAACTAAACAAAGCATTAACATAAAGAAACATTAAAGATATAAGTTAATAAAGATAATATAAAAAATGCTAATTTTTCGAAGAAAATATTTAGAATTAGGGGCCCCCAGCTAAAGGGGGCCCTAGGCTCCAGCCTTGTTAGCCTGAAGGGTAAATCCAGCACTGGCTCCCTATAGTTGAAATTTAGTCTAGCAACTTTCACACCTCCTAACCTAACCAATCGAGCTTGCATCCATTCAAGAAGAACCGGCCATCCGAGCGTAGAAGCAAGTGCGAAATAAAAGTAACGGTGCGCTTCTCGATACCGCAGATGTACCTACCTAAGTGGCATTTCTGGCGGAAAAGAATTGTCCAGCCTTTGGGCCTGCCATTTCTGACGTAGACCTTTAGCAGGTAGGTATAGGTTTCAACAGGCAAGGCAACCCGTCGCGTCAGCTAGACTGTCCACTGTCCTTGCTATTTCAGCAGGCTTTTTTCCAGGGAAAATCAGTGAATTTGCAAGCTCAATATCTCAAAAACCAGTGGAAATCAAGTGTATATATTAATGCTCATTGAATTTGTCTTGGAACGCACTATCAACTCAGCTCTTCAGAAAAAATAGTTCCATTTACAAAACCGAACTTGACCATCGTATCTTTTACAATAATAATCGGAAAAAAAATTCGTCCGCGCTAATAAGTCAGCCCCTTCGAACCATGCAATCCCATATTTTTTTCATATTTTTATCACCAATACTTTAGGAGATATCCCGCTGTCCACTCTTCCCTGGGACACCCTGTATAATCCTGCACACTGATCGACCAGGGAAGGTTTAGTAACTTATACATTTTGTGGAGACACCCGTTAGAGCACTTATTGTGGTTTGGCTTTGGTAATCGGATTTACCGCTGCATCGAGGTAAAAGACACTCGTAATGATTCCGCAAAATCAGCTATTCATACGGTTATACGAAACCTATACGAAAGTAAGTTAGTAAACACTGCAATGCTTTCCGCGGTCGTTGCCCGTAATCAGCTGTTCCGGCAGCCTGGTTGGATTTCGGGATCTTCGTAGCAGAAGGATTAACACAATGACTCGAAACGTTAGTTAAGCAAAGCGGTTTATTAGTTTAGGCGAAAATATAGGCACTGTTAGTGAAAGTGCTTTGTTAAACATAGAATGCGTTTAAACATTAATAATTGGCACAGAACATTTATATAAATGTCAATATATATATATAGAGTGATTATGAGCGTGACATACAGTATATGTTTTACGATGGAATAATATAAGCAGTAAACGTTGCTAAGAACATGGAATATGGTCGCAATGAGCGTTAATAACACAATATAATATGAAAAGCACTTAAGCGTAACGAGACAAAATAATATGAATAGCAATAAGAATAGCAAGACAAAATAATATGAATAGCAATAAGAATAGTAATGCAAAATAATAGGAGAACGCAATAAGCGTAGAAATACAAAATACTATGAATAGCAATTAGAATAGCAATACAAAATAATATGTATGGAGGTGATATGCAATAGTTTAAATGGTAATATAAATTCTTACGGTAGTTGCCGTAGAACACTGATTTTATATTTTAAGTGAAGACTTTAGATTTCTGTAGAATAAGCTTCATAGATTTCTGCAGAACGAGTCGTTGATTGATTTCCGTAGAACGAGAGCGAGCTCTCGCTGTTCCTCGTATTTATACTAATTACAATCTTTTCGGCTTGAAGGGGGGTGCGCAGTACGCACCTTGACATAGTTACGCATATGCGTCGCAGTAACATTTCCGGGGTTTTTGTAAGGACCAAAGGTTGGTCTATATTTGGACTCGCATTTTCGGCACGTACGCCAAATAATCCTCGCGATTATCCTTCTGGGGTTCTTATACATGTGATTTGGTAATGCTCAACTCCTCGAATGGGTTTTGGGTATTTTTATAGGAAAGGGGTGATAATGGATTTGACTTCTTTGGTCATTTAGTGGGCTTGAGACGTGGTCTCGATTTAAGAGATAGAAGGGGCGAGGGACTCGTTTAGATTCGATAGGAGGGAAGAGTTTGTGCCGCGTTGGGCGAATATGTGAGGGAGATTCATTGATTGACCGTCTTGAGATGGGGACCGCTAAGGTACATCGCCAAGGCGGTCGAGGTCATGGAGAAGGGGTAAGAATTGATGTTTGGGGAGATTTGAGAGGAGTTGCATAGTGGTTTATGAAGAAATGTTATTTTATCTGCGAGCGAAATTTTGTGGGACGTCAGAGGCGCTCGGCCGATCTGGTTTAGGCAAAGTGTATCTCCATCCGTCAGACCGAGAAACGGCATGCACCGGGAGTGCCCTTAGTACGCGCCGATACGGACCACCGCGACCGCGAAGACGTGCGATATAGCGAGCGAGTGAGCAAAACGACAGACGTCAGGTTCATCGACTTCTGTGCACTACCTGAGAACAACGCGAGCGAACATGACCTACGATAGGTTCAGCGACCCATTAGCGTCAGCGGAGGCGAAGCGCCGTCTCCAGAGTGTGTAATCATTTATATACTTTCTATAAGAATATATATATATATCACACTTCATTGTTATTCCTATAATTCCTGCGTACAATCTTATTCAAACCCATCTTATCTTCCTATTCCCCGGTAAGTATAGTCAAGGTGGGCCTTAGCCCTTTGATAAGAGCAAGAACCCGGTAAATCATTCCAACCGCTTGGGGTGATTTAAGGAAAGCTCCCTTCACGACGTAACAGTTATTTACCTGTACTTCCACTTATTTCTTTTCGCGAGAGGGCCGTTTTTTCTTACCATTTTCTCGCAAATGGTAAGTATTTGTAAAAAAATGAAAGAACGTAAAAATGAAACATTTACTGATTTTTATCCCCAACAAAATATGGTATGTCAATTTTTCGTGTTCAGAAGATTTTCTCTGAAACGAACGCGACCTTTAGGTTTTTCATTGGAATGCTATATATTAGTGATACCAGATCGGGGACGGGTGCCCTCGAGAATTTCCCCCACCTCGCGCATACTACGTCGGAGCAGCGTGTCCGTGAGCTCGGCGCTTCGGAGACCAACTCACGGACGCGCTGCTCCGGCGTAGTGTGCGCGAGGTGGGGGAAATTCTCGAGGGCACCCGTCCTCGATCTGGCATCACTGCTATATATTTGATTACCCAATATGAAAGCGACTATCAAGAGCTGTTAAGATCACATTTTTTCAAATTTTGAAAAATCCTTCGACACATGTTTACATATCACTAAAGGCTAATTGTAAGTATAAACATATCCAAGTTCCAACAAAATCCGAAATGTTGCTCCAAAGAGTGTTCGCGTTCGCGTGGAATGGCCCGAGAGTGTAACAAAGGAAATTGTATATTTAAAATAGTAATGCTTACCTCCATAGTACTGCGACTGCCCACCGACGTATTATTTCTTCCAAGAAATTGGAGTGCCTGGAACGCAAACCATTCTTTCTTTTTTGACGTCCCGGCTCCACTCCTGCTCTGCTCCTTTTTATCGTTAAGGGCCCTCCCGAATTGGGTCCTTATGTTTATTATTTTTTTTCCCATGGCTTCGGTGTCCATTCCAAAATGCGCAGCCATCACTGCCAATGCGTCATCTTTGATGGATTTATTCTTGTATGCCTCACATGAGGCATCCCATAATTCCGGCAGGCCATGCAGCATCTCTGCAAGCTCTAGCGTGTTTTTTGAAGTCCACATTTTAACTGTTAACAAGTAATACACATGAATATATTAATGTAAATAATCACAATTAACATTGTAGTGTTGTGTACAAATAAGAACACCAATTATAATAGTAATAATATTGCAAACTTACATTTTTGTGTCTTGAGCGCCGCACGATTTTCTATGACGTCTCTATTCACTGTCTTCAATGTCCACTGTTGCCACCGACTGTTTGCGGAAAAATGACATTTCGCTCCACCGACATAGGATATTATATAGGTACTCAGGTATGCGTTTTCAAGGAGGGGGGACTTTTCCACCTTGATTTCGCGTCGGTGTCGGGCCCAGCGTGCGGACCAATTATGCTCAACAATGGAGGGGGAAAAACAACGACAGGGGGTAGTGGTAATGGGTGCGTGGACTGAACGCTGGCTTCAGTTCGCGCACCATTACCACTACCTTCTGTCGGTGTTTTTCCCCCTCCATTGTTGAGCATAATTGGTCCGCACGCTGGTCGGGCCCAAGAATTTTTGAACACCTTCGTCGATCAAGAAAAGTGACGGCGTTGCCAGGGGCCGCGGTTTATGGCACCACCACGATGTCGGTGGTGGTCAAAAGATACACGATGGTTTGAAGTGGCTAGGTATATGTATCACCGACAACAAAGCCCTGAACAGATTAACGAAGGGCAGGGTATTCTCCACGGCGGAAAACTGCGACATTATTTTAAACAGACTCTGCCTGCGTCGACTTCCCTTCGATTTGGAGACGCTCGAATATGAAAAGAAAAGGAGGCGCGACATATCGGTTGCAAGCGTGATTTCCATCATATATTGCAACCGTGCGGCAGAGATGGGCATTATCTAAATAAGAAATTATTTGTGAACAAAAATTATTTGTGATTATTATTAGTGAACAAAGTACGTTGAAAACGCATCTCCCTTCAGATTTCCCAATCTTTTGTGCAACACATTCGTAATACTTTAATAAAATGCACGGTAGTTGCCATGCATTCATTGATTCATTCATTTTTTAGTTTCACATTAACATACTAAACTAATTTTATTCCAAAACTAATAAATTGTGCGTTGAAAATATTGCATCTCTTCGTTCATTTTTGCTGAATTATTACCATTAGCATTTCAATTTCCAGCAACAAGACTTCCTCCCATACGCTCTCATTTCCTTTCGACACATTTTGTAATCTACGCTTACTCTAACAAAATGCCACTCTATTTCTATATAGTTGCTACGCTATTCATTAATTTTACTAGTTTTCCATTAACAATATTTCAATTCACCAATAAATATTATTATACTATACTGAACCAACACCAATAAAAATATTGAATCTTTTCATTCATTTTCGCTAAATTAACATCAACATTTTTTAAATTTCTGCCACAAGACTTTCTATCGTATGCTCTCATCTCCTTTGTACACATTATGTAGGCTCTACACTTACTATACCAAAAGGACACTATTTCTATATAATTTCTATAATCACAAAAAATTGAGTCTACAATTTATCCTTAATTCTGTTGCATGATAATTTGTAATTTATAATGTTAAAAATTATCTAAAGTCAGTCCCTATGAACAAATAATTTTGCACCCAATACGTCGCGCGTCCTACTATTTTGATATTCGAACGCGTGTTTATACTCGAGCAATAAGGGATGTATCTCCAATTCGAAGGGACGCCGACGGTACGCGGGGGCCGCGCGCAGACAGAGAATTACCCCTTTTGTTCCCGTGTTCCTCTGCAAGACATGTTTCCACCTTTGCACTGCAGGATGGTCGTAAAATCGGTATCAACACAAATATGACGTGATAAGAACTTCGGCCTCTTTTTGGATTAAACGCTCATCATCTTGTTACACGAATTGGCGCCGCTGCTGCCCACTTCACTATACGACCTCGCAAGTGTTCTCTTTGCATATGTATACCTATCACTTGCATATGTGTAGGGTCAGGTGGGGTGCAGTATAAAAAAAATTACTAATGATTGTAGACAACAAAATGTGTAATAAATCAACTTTTCTTTTGTGCTTAAACAATCAACAGTCTTGATCCTTGAAATCATAATTAGCAGATGTTAACAATTATCCTTAAAAGCTAATCAATCCGTACAAGGGTATTGCGCCGCGGTCAACCCTGTCGTAGCTAAAATTTTTGCAATTGAGACGAGTACGAGATCAGTTGACATTATTTTCAAACCTCATCAGTAATCTGGGGTGCGAGTGGTAAACCGATCATAAAAGCGGAGCGCGCGGCTCGATTACCTGGGCCGGGAAATTCCCAATACCTACCTCTTTGCGACGCTAAAATTTTCGAAGCTCTGAGGCGGTTTTGCCATTTTACAAGTTCGAACGCGCGCGGGTTGCAGGATTAAACGATGACCCTATACACAACGGTGCGTACGGGTGCGAAGTCACCATCTATACCTACTCACCATCCGCCGACACAGCAATAAACAGATTAACAAAAAGGCCGCTTTATATTCTATTTTCAAATTTTATTATATTTTGGGCCTTTGTATTCTGTTCTGTATTTTGCCTTTATGTTGGGTCGGTAATTATCCCAAACGAAGCGGGCTCGGGGAGGTAACAGTTGAGAGCGAAGCGAAAACTCATTTATCGTTTATTGGTGGGCAATTCTGTATTTCCCAAGACAGCTTCGACAACATCTGGTTGCCACATTTTCAAAGGGCAATCAAGAACGTACCTTCGCAGTCTTTAAGAATTTATAGATTATTCACTGTGATCAAAAATGCGACTTTTCATTAATACGCAGGTATCCACGGGAACAGTAAACAGCTGGATGGTTCCAAACGTATTGGAAATAAAAGAATTGTTTATATGCCCGAGCGTAGCTCGGGCAGCAAACTTCACGCTCGTCGAGATCGCTTCTCTCCCGTGTCAGGCATTATATTTTTTTCAACACCTGCATGAAAGGTGTATTTTTGAAAGCCTGCTGAGCGATTCGCAAAAAATATGCATGTTCGATTGCTTTTTTATTCTGTCAAAATTAATAAATACGTGTATTTATTTTCCAACAAATCGATAACGATTAGTCGAACAACTGCATCTTCATACCATAGGGTAACGTCAAACTCCAGTTTCTTTGGGAGGAAAGTAAGAAATTGCGAATACGCATGCGCGTAAAGTCTTTTTCCCTTGGGAGATAGACTTTACGCGAATACGTCTGAAATTAGTCATTTTGCTCCCGCTCAGCAGGCGTAAAAAAACACACATTTAAAATAGCTCCTCGCTCTTGATACACGGAGTTGTTAATATTCTCCATAGCGTATTTTTTGACAAACACGAAAAATATATTGTCTGAATTTTCATCGATCCAGTTTTTAAATGTAGGGGAGACCGGGGCAAATCGGCCACTTTTTTTTCAATGATAAATTTAACAAACAAAATTTAATTTTTCAATTATGTGAATTATACTATCCCAAAGAGTAATCCCTATAGTACATAATTGCTACAACATATTTTCATTAATCCCCTTTTCTAAAGTCATTCCAGAGAATTTGTAATATAATGTAAAATCGCCGTTTCGAAAAATGCCGGGGTAAATCCGCCACTCCTTCGGGACAAAACGGACCCCTTCTATTCGGGCTGGATGTTGATGAATTTTTAGTCATAAATGAAAATGAGTCGTTTATTTCTCAATTACAAATTACAATAGAGACAAAAAACTGTTTGAAAAGTTGAGAATTTCACGTTTTTAACGCACACATACTGGGGTTTAAATATTGTTGCATTTTTCAGTCATCTTCAGTTTCCGAGGTTTAGTTTCTCCAGTTGCTTCTTTTGGCACCTGCGTTTACGCAACGTACGTCCAATTGAACACCCTGTCTTCGTCAAAGGCTGAGATTCCAATTCCACATTGGTGGTCGTAACAGCTTTTCTTGGACGACGATTGGAGGTTTCTTGCGATTGTAATTACGGACCATGTTGTTGAAAAATGTAGACGATATTTTTTCTCCTCGTAACTATTCAAGCTACAATCGCTTGAATCAATATTTAAACGCATGGATATATGTAACTTTCTTTTTCCAAAGATCGAACTGCACTGCGTAGCCGTGCTTCCGTCCAGGCCACACAAATCCTTTCCCCGTCTCGAAACCGTCAACTGTTTTCCATTGTTGAGCGTCGGATCCACTGACGGGGCTGCATCGAAGAATATTTTTACCACAAAAGTTAATAAAACTACTTATTTACTATGGTTCGGCATCATCAGTGAGTGGCCGATTTGCCCCGGGTGTTACGTGGCCGTTTTGCCCCAGACGTAAACTCTAACTTCAATCACTTAAACACAAAGAGATTTTCCAAAATAACTCAAACTATCATCGGAATCGTAATCGGTACCGCTATTTTAATCAGTACATATTCACCTCAAACTTCAGAATACCAATATTACAGAATAAAGGCAACTTTTCCACAAGTCACGAAATTTTTTTATCACTGCCGAAAACGTATTTTGCCTTCTACAAAGTGCAACATAATCTCAAATGCTATCAAATTCCGTTGGTACTGTAGACACATAGAGAGACGTTTACAAAAGCAAACACGAGTTTTTATTTTAACTTCCACTTGGTAAAACATCATGTGGCCTAGAGCTGCACGAGTACTTGAATATTCGGGTAGCTTGAAATCCGAACCAATCCGGGACTCGGTTTCCGAGCCGAGCCAGGTACCCGAAAAAACCGAGCGGCTCGAATAGAACCGAGTACTCGAATTTTTTTCAAGCGGCCCGAAAGAAACCGGGCGGATCGGATAGAACCGGGCGGATCGGATAGAACCGAGCGGCTCGAATAGAACCGAGTACTCGAATTTTTCCAAGCTGCCCGAAAGAAACCGGGCGGATTGGATAGAACCAAGCGGCTCGAATTTTTCCAAGTAGCCCGAAAGAAACCGGGCGGCTTGGAAAGTAAGCGAGCGGATCGTAAGAAACCGGGTGGCATGGAATGAAACGAGCGGTCCGATAGAAGTTCGAGCAGATCAAAAACTATTTGTCCGATTTATTTCAAGTTTGGTATATATGTTCTTAATGATATTATCTAAAACGTAGCCTATCATTTTTTTTATACGATAACCCATTCGTATGTAATAAATGTTTTAAGTTTGCCTTGTTAGGTAAAAAATGAATAGTGATATTCACCTTGCTCTCATTTGTAGAATAAATTTTTTCTTCTCAAATCCGTATGCTACATTGTATATATTTTATTAATGAACACTAGAATCATGGTCTTTCTCATGTTAGATAAACCTGGGCATCATAATTTGATACATAGCTCGCGCGCATAATATTTATACAACATATGCCTTAATACATGCTCTGCACATAAGAATTAACGAAATAATTTTCAATCTCATAGTATCTGTAAAAAGAATTCGTCTAGTTTAGAATTGTTTCGACCGTCTCAGATTGGCGTAACACCTTAATAAAGGGTGTTGCCTGTTAATGGCTAAATAAGTATAACTGAATAAAAAAAAAGAAATAGGTATAATATAGACTGCGGAATTTTATGCAAATACATGTTTTTGTAGTAATGGATTAAACAAGTGGGACTTTGACCGATCTATATTTCAACATTAAGAGGATTTTAAAAATATATTTGTAATTTTGCATATTTCGGGTATTTTTCATGGTTCTCGCATATATGGAATTTGTTTACAAATTAGCTCAAGTAATTGTTAAAAGTTGCTGAACCTCGCTTTTAAAGTTTAATAGCTTCATACCTATGTTAAAAATTTTATGTAAGTGTAATAGTTACACTATATTCAAAAGTTTAGTAATTTGTATTGAAGGGATTGTTGTGCTCTGGAACGCGGCATATCAGACATGTGTAACGTCCGGTTGCCCGGGGACGACTGAACGCTAGCAGGTTCTCGAGAGGAGAGCGGCGTCCCCTCGAGTATAGGATAGGTGGGAGTTCGTTGGTAGAGTTAAGGAGTAAAATCCAACTTAAAACGTAACAATGACTTTATTTGAACAACACTTATTCCTAACAATAATAATAATAATAATACTTATAACTATGTTTTATGTTTTTTATGGTTTTATGGTTTTTTCTGTGGTATTAAAGTTAAATAATTGTATATAAATATGCTTCTGTAGTAAGCTCGGCCGCTACCGTTTCCGGAGCAGTTCCCAAAACTTTTGACAGAATTCTTTTATTTATGCTGCTGCTGTTCATAGCGGCCGCTACCGTTTCCGGAGCAGTTTCCGATATTCATGGCAGAGTATGTATTCTAGGGTTCCGTAGACCTTGCCTTTGCTAAGTGGTTAAACTGCTACCTACTAATAGGAGCATCGCTTGAAACCTCCGCAAAGACAAAGTTCTCAACCTTCAAATGAAAGATCCAAAGAGGAGCAACAGTACCTTTGTACACTGAGAACCAGTCGCTACCGTTTCCGGAGCGGTCTGAAATTCTACTGGATAGTACCTCAGCTACCTCCAGGAACTAGCATTCGTTGGTCGCAGGAACGTATCCGTATTCGAATGAGCGCGCCAGGTGCTGCGTGCGCCTCCTTTTATACTCGAGTTTTGGCGGGTTGGCGCATGCGCAGTGTGTTAATTTTCAATGTTTCGCATTTTACTCGCTTATTATATATTATTTTATTTGATGCTTTTGGTAATACTTATATTTAATTATTTCTAATGTTTCTATAATATTTGCTTCTTTAATATTCGCTTAGTTCGTAATTTACGTAATAAAGTATGTACAATGTTTGTGCGCGGTAACGCAGTTTGGATTAAAGTAGCATAGATCGATCCTACTTTACCGACGGTCGGTAACTAATGGTTCGAGTCCGCGTGGGACGTTACACCTCCCCCCTAGGGTATCTCTCGTCCTCGAGAGATTTCGTATTATATGGAAAGGAATTAAATATATACGATTGTTTATTCCTGGTGTATATCTATTTATTTGGGTTTATACGGGTAGGCCGCCCCAGAACCAAATAACCCTATTATTCGCCAAACTCTCCTTCGGGGGTCTTCCTTTGGGAGGGACCGGTACCATTCCCAATCCGGTAGTGGAATGTCTATGGATATTAGTTTGGGCCATTTCTTCTTTGGTATATCCGGAATTTTGAATTCTGATGTAGTCTTAAAATCAGGAGTTTTCGGAAATTCCGGCGTTGTGGGTAATGAATCCGGAGATTTGTATGGAGGTGTACGGGGTTGCATCTTGAATTGAAGGATTTATTTTAGTTTTAAAAAGAGAAGATAAAGAAAGGTATTTTACCATTTTGTTGGGTGATCCCGGAAGTGGGGTAATTAGTGGCGGTATCTCCGTCATTTCTTTCAATATTTTCTTTAATTCCTTTCTTTTACTGTAACGCGAGCCTGAACGCTTCGGCATTTTGTAGTTTTATGAATACGTTTGTTATGCGCAAGCGCAGATTCAGAAAAATACGTTGGGCCTTCATACAGTGGTGCCCTCTGACGGATTTTTCTCGAATTCTCTTACAACTTATAAGCTATGCAATAATGTTATTTATTTTATTTAGGAAAGGTTATGATTACCACGTGTTTTTATATTTTTTAGGTTAGAAAAAATATTTATTATAAAAATTTACGGTGTGAGTGTTTATTACATTATGGATGTGTGTATGGCGTATGTCTGTAGAGTGTACTGTATAAAATAAAAAATATAAAAGTTCTTAAAATTAGGTGTTGGTGTTTATTACATTTTGTTCGTGAGTGTAGCGTGTATATGTAAAGTGTAATGTTAAAAAAAAAAATATATATACTTAATCTAGGTATGAATTTTTTTATATTCGTATCTTCCTTTTCTGATGTATTCTTTTTTTATTGGATATGCTCCTCCTCGGTGCAAATCTTGTAAATACTCTTCTTGTATTTGGGGGAATAATGCCATACACAATTTGCAATTTAGAATGCTTTTGGGCTGAAACATTAGCCGTCTACAAAATCGGCATATGCAGTAGTCTCTTTTATTTCCATATGCCATTAAATGTGTATGTGCTATTGCCCGTACCCTATTTTCTCTCTCCTCTTTGCAAGTTTGGCACATTAAATGCACACTGTCTATTATGTAATATGCGTCCTTTCCCATTGTATTATCCAGGCATTTATATTGGTCCATTTTTTTTTTTTTTTAAAGAGAGCACCGTTTTCAATGAAAGACTTTTGTAACAATGGAGGAACCCTTTGTCTCGTGTTCCTTATATAAGCGTCTACTCAGGGTTGCAACTTTGTATAGTAAAGAATTATTTAGGGAATTTTTATAAATTTTTAAAAATTTGTTCCCGTATAATAGGATAAGTGAATCCTGATTGCATCCTGTATATTGCTGTTGATGATAAATAGTATAATACTAATGTACATAAATTACAATTAGTTGCAGCTTTTTGTTTAAATAATAATGTATCGCAGATAAAACATTTTTTTATCCCGCTTCTCCATACAAGAAGGTGGTCTCTGGTTGGATTCGTATGTACCAATCCTATTCTTTGGGCACAGTGTCCGCAAAGTAATTCTTTATCCATATAATAATATACATCGCCTCGAAAGAATTTCGTAAAACATTTAAAGTTTTCCATTATAAGAGAAATTATTTTTGATCCTTCTGCTATGAATGTTTGCGCTTTAATGAATAGATTCGACTTCTGTTCCTTCTTATATAGTCGCCTAGATGCAAGGTTGCAATTCCTCTACAGTGGCGCCCTCAGGTAGATAGGCTTTTTTCACTCTGTTCATATGTATGACTCTAGTTTGTTTTACAGTGATTGCTATCTTCAAATTGCTATTCTCTAGAACCTCAGTAATTTGGTAGGGTCCGCTGTATTCTGGTCCTAATTTTTCGCGCCTTGGATTTAATAACCAAACCCAATCTCCTATTTTGTATGTTTGAGGTTGTATCTTCTGGTCGTAGTAATGCTTCTGCCGAACTTTTGATTCTTCTAAGTTATTTCGCGCCATTTGTCGAATGTGGTGTAATTTGTGTATTAATTCGTCAACATAGTCCGGATATGTTTTGATATTGTCTGTTGGAGGAATACTTGAAGGAAGACGTGCTTTTTTACCGTAGACAAGTTCGTGGGGCGTAAATTTCGTGCCTTCGTGAGTGCTTGTATTATACGAAAACATTGCTTGAGGTAACCATTGGTCCCATTGTTTTTCTTTTGATACATAGTGTCGTAGATATTCAATAAGAACGTGATGACTTCTTTCTAGTGATCCATTGGACTGAGGATGGTATGCTGATGTTCGATATTGTTTGATGTGGAATGTTTTGGCTAACTTTTTCATAAGGGAACTCATGAAATTTGGCCCTTGATCAGTAAGGATAGCTTTAGGACTTCCAAATTTGCAGATAAAATGTTCTGTAAATGCTTTAGCTATGTCCTTTGCAGTTATGTTTACTAATGGTATTGCAAGGGAATATTTAGTTAAGTTATCTTGGATAGTAAGTATATAACTATTTCTTACATCTGTAAAAGGTAATGGTCCTACTATGTCCATAGAAATTTTGTCAAATGCATCTAATGGTGTATCTGTTAATACCATAGGCTCCTTATTTTTTACTCTGACCAATTTAGTTTTCTGGCATTCTAAACAAGTTTTAATGAATTGTGTTATCTCGTATTTCATGTTCTTCCAATAATATTTACTTCTTATTCGATGGTATGTTTTAGTAATTCCTTTATGTCCTCCTACAGGTGTTTGGTGATTTTCTAAGATAATCTGCTGCCTGTCTTGTATGGATGGAGTTAAGAGAGTACCCTTGCAAAAATTAAATTGGATATCCTCTTGTATGAATATTATGTCTATTAAATTCCGTAGTTTGTTTAATGAAATTTTATTTCCTTCTGCTGATATATATACTTTTGTGGCTTTTTCAGATATTAAGTATGTATGAAGTATCCTTAGTGAATTATATAAGTCCTCTTCTGTTGGATGGTCTACCGTGATGATTCCAAGAATTGTATGTTTTCCTTCCTTAATTTTTATTAATCCTCCGGCTTCTAATGGGAGTGGAAATTTGTGAGTTTTTATGTTTTTTTCTTTATATAATTTTTCTCCTGCTGGTCCTATTGGTTTACCCTCTGTATCAATAAATGTTATGATATATCCTTTTCCCATCCATAAGTGGTCCTCTATTTCAATGTTTTGTTTTTTGACAGGAACATTTAACACTATTTTTGGTCTGCCTGTTGTATGTTGTGGAGGTGGAGTAGTTGGGAATGATAATGGTGGAAGAGATAAAGGTGGTGAAGGGGACAGTGAAAGAGGTATAGGTACTTTTTTTATTCTTATGGGAGTTATGGGAGCTGTATCTGTACTAGAGTTTAATTTCTGTTTCTTCTTTTTAGGTGCATGGTGAGTGCTTTTATCTGAGCTTGTTTCTGCACTAATTTTGGGAGGGTCTCTGTAATTGTGTTTTGGTACTATAGTTGTTTCGTCTATTTCTTCTATTAAGTCCTCTTGAAGTGTCTTGATGTTAGGTTTTTTCTTTGGGTGGTCTTGTTTTATATTTTGAGGAAGTATTGCCTCTTGAGGGGTCGTATGTACTTCTACGTTTTGAGGGGGTGCATGTACTTCTACTGGTACTGTGATTTGAGATGGTGTATATACTTCTATGTTTTGAGGGGGTGCATGTACTTCTACTGGTACTGTAATTTGAGGTGGTGTATGTATTTCTATGTTTTGTTTTTTAACTTCTGGTTGAGATGAAGAAGTGTTTCTTTTTATTTTCCTTTTTAATTTTTGTCGCTTAGTTTCTTTTGAATCACTTTCATCATATGAGAAATCGGAATCTGATGAACTAAGTCTAAGTTGTTTATATGGAGCTGGATTTCCTGAGGTTGAGGCAGTTGTTTCTCTCTGTCGTGTGTTAGGTTGGTGAAATTGTTTCTGTTTTTTGTTATCCTGAGAACTTGTTTCTGAGTGTGCTCGTTTCGCGTTTAGTGGTAATGCTATTGGGTTTCTAGATAAAGCGTCCGCATTTGTATTATATTTACCGGGTTTATATAAAATTTTGTAATCGTATTCCGCAAGTTTGATTTTCCAACGCATTAGTCGTGATGCAGGATTTGAAAGATTTTGTAGCCATTCTAAAGGTTTATGATCTGTGATTAGGAAAAATTTCCTGCCATAAATATAAGGTCTAAAGTGAAATACCGCGTATATAATTGCTAAAAGTTCCCGTTCTGTTGGTGAATATCGTGTCTCTGCATCGTTTAAAACTCGAGATGCGTAAGCTATGGGTAAATCTTTCCCTATTTCTCCCTGACTAAGAACTGCACCTACAGCAATACCTGAGGCGTCTGTCGTTATGTTGAATGTTTTTTCGAAATCCGGAAATTGTAGTATGGGTTTCTTGCAAAGAGCTTCCCTTAAAGTTTCAAATGCTTTTTGTTGCTTATATGTCCATTCGAATTGATAGTCCTTTTTAGTGAGGTTGGAAAGTGGTCTTGCAATTTTTGAAAAATCTTTTATGAATCTTCTGTAATATCCACTCAGTCCTAAGAACTGTTTTACGTTTTTGACCGTTGTGGGAGTTGGAAATTCCTTAACTGCTATTATTTTCTTTGGATCGGGTTTGACTCCCTCTTCTCCTATTATATGTCCTAAATATGAAACTTCTTTCTTCAGGAACTCACATTTGTCTGGTTGAAGGTGTAGATCTGCGTCTCTTAGTCTGTTCATTAGTCGTTTGAATTTAGTTGCATGTTCTTTAAGCGAGCTGGCATATATGACAATGTCATCTAAATATACGAATAATTCAATCCCTTGGAGACCGGTTAAAACTTGGTCCATAAGTCTTTGGAAGGTAGCTGGTGCGTTTTTAAGTCCAAATGGCATTCTATTGAATTCATAGTGCCCGTATATTGTAGAGAAGGCTGTTTTATGGCGATCATCCGGATGCATAGGAATTTGGTGGAATCCAGATGCAAGATCAAATACGGAGAAATATTTCGCGCTTCCCAACTGATCTAATATGTCAGTTATATTGGGTAAAGGATAGGCGTCTCCAATCGTTTTTTCATTTAATTTCCTGAAGTCGATTACTATTCGTCGTTTCTTCACTCCTTCCGAATCTTCTTTCTTGGATACTATCCATATAGGTGAATTATAAGGAGATGATGAAGGTTGTATTATTCCTTTCTCTAGTAATTCCTTTGTTTGTTTCCTTACTTCTTCTTTAAATGTTTGAGGGTACCGATATTGTTTTGTAAAAACAGGAACGTCATTTTCTGTTATGATTTTATGGTGAGCTTTATTTGTTGCTTCTAGTTTTTCCCCTGGAAGATAAAATCTATCTGCGTGTTCCTTTATTAATTCTTCAACACTGGCTCGTTCCTCTGAATTTAGATGGTCTAGTCTTAGCAGTTGTAATAACTGGTGAGTTCTATTGGTTTTCATGTATTTGTTTGTTTCTTCTCCTTCTATAGGTACTTCTATAAATGGTTCTAATTCGACTGATGGTACAGGAATTTTTATGTCTTTTGTGGATGTATTTATTGCGAAAAGACATGCCATGCCGTTATTATTTGACACTACTGCATTTCCTATATGTAAATTAGGATGAATATTGATTTTAGGAATATATCCTGTACTAAACTGTGTGTTAAGGACTCGTACATAGATTTGACTTCTTGTTCTGGCTGGTATTGTGACCATTTCTGGGTCGATAAATGGAATAGTTTCTATTCCAATGGTTATTACCGATCTTGTGTAATCGATAGTTGCTCCATTGGTTTGAAAGAAATCTGTTCCTAATATTCCATCCTGTTTGATAGGGAGGTTTTCTACGACGTGAATAATGATTTCCGTATTTAGGGTTCTTATTTTGATGTATCCTATGGTGCTAAGTAGACCGTCTGTAATGCCATTAAGGTCGAAAACGGTGTCCGTAAAGATTGGGATGTCGGGAGAAACAGCACATCTCTTAATTACATTTAAGTCAGACCCAGTATCAATCATTAGTGTTGCTTGTCCTCCGTTGAATCCTGTATCAAAAAGAAGGATGCTAGGTGGTTTCCGTATTTGCTCTGTTTTGAGTCTGAGTATGGCTTGTCTACGTACCATATGGGGTTGTGTTTCTTCTTTTTCTTTTTTATCGAAGTACATCTTTTTTCTGCATTGCTCTATCGTGTGGCCTCTAAACTTGCAATATTCACAGGATATATTTGCATAACTCCAATTTCTGCATTCTTCAATTGTATGTCCTGGTCTTCGACAATAATTGCAATATGTGTTGGTTTGTGGAGTTCCATTCGTGTAACTTTGACTTCTACATTGTTGCGTCGTGTGACCTGGTCTTCGGCAGTTGCTACAGTATTCGTTGGATTGAGGGGCTCTGTTGGCTTGGCTTCTACAATCTTGAGTCATGTGACCTGGTCTTCGGCAGCTGTTGCAATACTCGTTCGATTGAGGGGCTCTGTTGGTGTAGCTTCGGGTCCTACAATCTTGTGTCATATGACCCGGTCGTCGACAGAAGTCACAGAATGTATCGTTTTTGTTAAGATTTCTACATTCTTGTATTGTATGGCCTATTTTTTTACAATGTTGACAGTTTTTTTGTCGCCAGTCGGCGCGTGAAACTTGCTGATTACTGCAGGTGGTGACGTCATGGCCGTATCCAAGGCAGTTTATACATTGATTATTTTGTATTGCTCCTGTTGCTATCTTCGTTTTTGTTTGATACTCATTGTATTCTGCTTCCGCTTTTATGGCAACATTGATAGCGCGATCAAGATTGGCGTAGGTGCAGTCGTGTATTCTATTATATATTTCGATCTTTAAACCCGTTAGAAAGGCTTTAACAGCATTTTGTTCCGCATTTATATTAAATTGAGCCTCGTTTCCAGGTACTTCTATTGTATTACAATGTCTAATTTGTAAGAGTAGATTAGATACGCGGCTACTGTAGTCTACCGTTGTTTCGTTTGGTAACTGCGCGATTTTTGCTAGTTCGCCGTATAATTGTATTGACGTATATAATGGAGCGAATCGTGAGCTTAGTACTGAGATAAGATCGCTGATTGTGTTATATTCTCCGCTTAAAACTACTCTTGAAGCTTGTCCGTAAAGCTTGTTTTTTATGAGTTGAACTAATCCATATTCCGCGTTAGGATTTACCATGCGTCGTGCATGTCGACAGCTTTTAATGAATTGATGTAATGGTATATTTCTACCATTAAAAGAAGGTACAGTGTCTGCTGTGTCGCGTAAACTAATATGTGGTAGATGCGGATATACATTCGTAGCTGTATTAATTTGAGGTGTTGAAGTTCCCGGAATATTTTCATTTTCTACAATTTCTGGATTTTCTGGATTTTCTGGATTTTCTGGATTTTCTGGAGTTTCTGTAGCAAATGCTAATTTACTCATTCTTTCTCCAAGTGTGTCAGGCATTGTGAAGTTTTAAGTCTCTATAGAAAGTTAGGAAAAAAATTTCTGAGAAAATACTCACTTTTGGAGTGTTTTTACTAAGCGAAAATATCCTTCTCAACGAGATATCCCACCGCTGTCACCAAAAAATATCCGACCTGTAACGTCCGGTTGCCCGGGGACGACTGAACGCTAGCAGGTTCTCGAGAGGAGAGCGGCGTCCCCTCGAGTATAGGATAGGTGGGAGTTCGTTGGTAGAGTTAAGGAGTAAAATCCAACTTAAAACGTAACAATGACTTTATTTGAACAACACTTATTCCTAACAATAATAATAATAATAATACTTATAACTATGTTTTATGTTTTTTATGGTTTTATGGTTTTTTCTGTGGTATTAAAGTTAAATAATTGTATATAAATATGCTTCTGTAGTAAGCTCGGCCGCTACCGTTTCCGGAGCAGTTCCCAAAACTTTTGACAGAATTCTTTTATTTATGCTGCTGCTGTTCATAGCGGCCGCTACCGTTTCCGGAGCAGTTTCCGATATTCATGGCAGAGTATGTATTCTAGGGTTCCGTAGACCTTGCCTTTGCTAAGTGGTTAAACTGCTACCTACTAATAGGAGCATCGCTTGAAACCTCCGCAAAGACAAAGTTCTCAACCTTCAAATGAAAGATCCAAAGAGGAGCAACAGTACCTTTGTACACTGAGAACCAGTCGCTACCGTTTCCGGAGCGGTCTGAAATTCTACTGGATAGTACCTCAGCTACCTCCAGGAACTAGCATTCGTTGGTCGCAGGAACGTATCCGTATTCGAATGAGCGCGCCAGGTGCTGCGTGCGCCTCCTTTTATACTCGAGTTTTGGCGGGTTGGCGCATGCGCAGTGTGTTAATTTTCAATGTTTCGCATTTTACTCGCTTATTATATATTATTTTATTTGATGCTTTTGGTAATACTTATATTTAATTATTTCTAATGTTTCTATAATATTTGCTTCTTTAATATTCGCTTAGTTCGTAATTTACGTAATAAAGTATGTACAATGTTTGTGCGCGGTAACGCAGTTTGGATTAAAGTAGCATAGATCGATCCTACTTTACCGACGGTCGGTAACTAATGGTTCGAGTCCGCGTGGGACGTTACACATGCATTAACTTCCGCAGTCTAGGTGTAAATAAATAAACGAATAATTTTTAAACAATAAACAACTAAAATAACGTCCATTTTTTTATTTAATTAATACAAGGACGCAATACCAATCCGTTTGAATGAGGATGGGGAATACTTCTGCAAGAGCGTATGAAATTACAAGAAATAAAATAATTGTATTTAACATACATTTGCACAGCTTAATTATACGCTGTAGCATATTTCGTACATTGGATTACATACATACTTCATACATGATGCACGCATACTATGTACATACTACATACACACTATATTCATGCTATACATATACATTACTTATTATATACATGGAACATACAGTATAGGCATACAATGTACTGTTAGCCCTACGCACGTACTAGATGCTACTATATACTATTACATTATATTACATGAGGGGGACATATAGTATTGGTATTTGTTTCACTTTCCGATGACTTTTTTAAATTATAATTTCGACCGTAATATTTAGTATGATTATTTGATTTCGGCGCACAGGTTCGGTCAATTTTAAATCATTAAAACACAAGCTATTTAGCAATAGATAATAAAAGCTTTCGACTTATTAAAGGACTAATTGATCGTGCGATTTTACTTTCGAATCCAGAATTCCGACCAGCTAATTTGCTTCTTCTAAAAAACACCTTAAAACGTAATGGATATCCTATAGATATGGTTTCTTCTATTATTAAAGAACGTACTTTCGAAATTTACCATCCATTATTAACAGAAAGACAGAAAGAACTAAAGAAAAATGAAATAGGATCAATTAATTGGAGAAACACCGTTGTTTTACCATTTTGTAATAATGTCTCCAATGACATAAGAAGAATCTTTAGAAAAGTTGGAATTCATACTATTTTTAAATTACCGTTTTACACGAAACAATTGTTCCCTTTAATTAAAGACAAAATACCTCTTTTAAAACAATCTAACGTTGTATATTCTATCCCTTGTTTGGGTTGTAATCAAGTTTACATTGCACAAACATCTAGACTTTTAGAGAGACGAGTTTATGAACATAAAAGAAATATTTTCGTATCCCCTATACAACATACTGCTTTAACTAAGCATTCATTAGAGTTTGATCATAGACTTGATTTCGACAATATTAAAATTGTTTATAAGGAAACTAATAAGGGAAGATCCCGAACCCGGAAATTCAAAAAATTCTGAAACTTTGTGGATATGTAGGGGATTTCCTCCTGATTACAACGCAATTTTTTGTTGCTGCCCAAAATCACTCTAAGGGGGTGAAATTAACCCCTGAAGATTCGACCCCTTTTCGATTTTGTGTTATAACACGCGAACTGTAAGAGATAGAAAAAGAATCTCAAGACGAAAGTTACTTCTTTTAATTAGATCTATCAAATAGTAAAAGTTAAATCAATTGTTTAAACAATTAGAAAAAAGTTATAAACAAAAATATTAATAATGTTTTTTACAATTCGTTGTTTCGCGTGAAATCTGAACAATATAGCCGGCACGTAACAGTGGTTTAAATAATTATGAAACAGCATAATCCAATTTTTTTCAAAAAATTTCAACTATTGTTGTATCGCGGAACTGTGCTCCTCGACAATCGAAGAACTTTTGGATCCCATTGTAACGTGCCTTAAGCTGCATATCGAACAATGTTTTTCTAACATTTATTAGAACAATTTTTTATTTTTTACAACAATAGTTCGTGTGTATGAAGTTAGCCCCACATTTTCTGAGAAATTAAAAAATCATTGTTGTACTAGTTTTGTACCGCATTGTACTGTCGAGAATTTTCAAAAATTTGGAACCGTTTGCGAAAAAAATTGAGAAAACCAATTTTAAAGGTAGCTCCCTTTTTGAAAAAACATTTTTTTCGATTGTACAGCACTGTAATAGTTGCACCGAGCATTGTACCGTTCAAAGAAAGGGTGTATCAGTAGTTTGCAAAAGAAATAAAAAAATGTAGTCTGTCCCAAATCACTTGTTATTTCCTAATAAATGTTAGAAGAACATTGCTCGTCCTGCAGCTTCAGGTACGTTACAATGGGATTGAAAAGTTCTTCGATTGTCGCGTAGCACAGTTCCGCAATACAACAATGGTTGAAATTGTATGGAAAAAAATATGGATTATGCTGTTTCATAATTATTTAAACATCCAGTTCAGATTTCACGCGAAAACCCGAATTTTAGAAAACATTCATAATTTTGTTTATAACTTTTTCTAATTGTTTAAACAATTGATAAAACCTTCACGCTTTGGTAGATCTAATTGAAAGAAGTAACTTTTGTCTCGAAACTTTTTTTCTATCTCTTACAGTTTGCGAGTTATAACACGAAATCGAAAAATGGCCGAATATTCAGGGGTTAATTTCACCCCATTAGAGTGATTTTGGGCAGCAACAAAAAATTGCGTTGTAATCAGGAGGAAATCCCCTACATATCCACAAAGTTTCAGAATTTTTTGAATTTCCGGGTTCGGGATCTTCCCTTGTAAATCAAGATCGAAACGTCGAAAGCTTTTATTATCTATTGCTAAATAGCTTGTGTTTTAATGATTTAAAATTGACCGAACCTGTGCGCCGAAATCAAATAATCATACTAAATATTACGGTCAAAATTATAATTTAAAAAAGTCATCGGAAAGTGAAACAAATACCAATACTATATGTCCCCCTCATGTAATATAATTAAGCTGTGCAAATGTATGTTAAATACAATTATTTTATTTCTTGTAATTTCATACGCTCTTGCAGAAGTATTCCCCATCCTCATTCAAACGGATTGGTATTGCGTCCTTGTATTAATTAAATAAAAAAATGGACGTTATTTTAGTTGTTTATTGTTTAAAAATTATTCGTTTATTTATTTACACCTAGACTGCGGAAGTTAATGCAAGTCTGATATGCCGCGTTCCAGAGCACAACAATCCCTTCAATACAAATTACTAAACTTTTGAATATAGTGTAACTATTACACTTACATAAAATTTTTAACATAGGTATGAAGCTATTAAACTTTAAAAGCGAGGTTCAGCAACTTTTAACAATTACTTGAGCTAATTTGTAAACAAATTCCATATATGCGAGAACCATGAAAAATACCCGAAATATGCAAAATTACAAATATATTTTTAAAATCCTCTTAATGTTGAAATATAGATCGGTCAAAGTCCCACTTGTTTAATCCATTACTACAAAAACATGTATTTGCATAAAATTCCGCAGTCTATATTATACCTATTTCTTTTTTTTTATTCAGTTATACTTATTTAGCCATTAACAGGCAACACCCTTTATTAAGGTGTTACGCCAATCTGAGACGGTCGAAACAATTCTAAACTAGACGAATTCTTTTTACAGATACTATGAGATTGAAAATTATTTCGTTAATTCTTATGTGCAGAGCATGTATTAAGGCATATGTTGTATAAATATTATGCGCGCGAGCTATGTATCAAATTATGATGCCCAGGTTTATCTAACATGAGAAAGACCATGATTCTAGTGTTCATTAATAAAATATATACAATGTAGCATACGGATTTGAGAAGAAAAAATTTATTCTACAAATGAGAGCAAGGTGAATATCACTATTCATTTTTTACCTAACAAGGCAAACTTAAAACATTTATTACATACGAATGGGTTATCGTATAAAAAAAATGATAGGCTACGTTTTAGATAATATCATTAAGAACATATATACCAAACTTGAAATAAATCGGACAAATAGTTTTTGATCTGCTCGAACTTCTATCGGACCGCTCGTTTCATTCCATGCCACCCGGTTTCTTACGATCCGCTCGCTTACTTTTCAAGCCGCCCGGTTTCTTTCGGGCTACTTGGAAAAATTCGAGCCGCTTGGTTCTATCCAAACCGCCCGGTTTCTTTCGGGCAGTTTGGAAAAATTCGAGTACTCGGTTCTATTCGAGCCACTCGGTTTTTTCGGGTACCTGGCTCGGCTCGGTTTTTCGAGCCGAGCCAGGCTCGGCTTGCTTTTTCCGGGTACTCGTACCGCTCTAAAGTGAATATCAACTAAATTTACTCAAATTCTGCACCTTTCACTAAAAATCATAAAAAATTAAAAAATATTTAATTTATATCACCAAAATTTTTTCAATCTCAGCACCTCCTACTAAAAATCTTAAGAAAATTCAAAAGAATCGAAGTGAATATCAACTAAAATTTCTCAAATTCTGCACCTGTAACTAAAAATCATCAAAAAATACAAAGAAATTTAATTTAATTTTAACACAATTTCTTCAATTTCTGCTCCTTGTACTAAAAATCTTATGAAAATCCAAAGGAATCGAAGTGAATGTCAACTAAATTTACTCAAATTCTGCATCTGTAACTAAAAATCATAAAAAAATTCAAAAAGATTTAATTTAATATCACCAAAATTTTTTCAATTTCAGCACCTCCTACTAAAAATCTTAAGAGAATTCAAAAGAATCGAAGTGAATTTCAACAATATTTTCTCAAATTCTGCACCTTTACCTAAAAATCATTAAAAAATGCAAAGAAATTTAATTTAATTTCACCAAAATTTCATCAATTTCAGCTCCTTCTACTAAAAATCTTATGAAACTCCAACGGAATCGAAGTGAATATCAACTAAATTTACTCAAATTCTGCATCTGTAACTAAAAATCATAAAAAAATTCAAAAAGATTTAATTTAATTTTACCAACGTTTCTTCCATTTCAGCTCCTCCTACTAAAAATCTTATGACAATCCAAAGCAATCGAAGTGAATATCAACTAAATTTACTCAAATTCTGCACCTTTCACTAAAAATCATAAAAAAATTCAAAAAGATATAATTTAATTTTACCAACATTTCTTAAATTTCAGCTCCTCCTACTAAAAATCTTATGAAAATCCAAAGCAATCGAAGTGAATATCAACTAAGTTTACTCAAATTCTGCATCTGTAACTAAAAATCATAAAAAAATTCAAAAAGATTTAATTTATATCACCAAAATTTTTTCAATTTCAGCACCTCCTACTAAAAATCTTTAGAAAATTCAAAAGAATCGAAGTGAATATCAACTAAATTTTCTCAAATTCTGCACCTGTAACTAAAAATCATCAAAAAATACAAAGAAATTTAATTTAATTTTACCAACATTTCTTCAATTTCTGCACCTTCTACTAAAAATCTTATGAAAATCCAAAGCAATCGAAGTGAATATCAACTAAATTTACTCAAATTCTGCATCTGTAACTAAAAATCATAAAAAAATTCAAAAAGATTTAATTTAATTTTACCAACATTTCTTCAATTTCAGCTCCTCCTACAAAAAATCTTAAGAAAATTCAAAGGAATCGAAGTGAATATCAAGTAAATTTACTCAAATTCTGCACCTTTCACTAAAAATCATAAAATAATTCAAAAAGATTTAATTTAATTTTACCAACATTTCTTCAATTTCAGCTCCTCCTACTAAAAATCTTATGAAAATTCAAAGCAATCGAAGTGAATATCAACTAAATTTACTCAAATTCTGCATCTGTAACTAAAAATCATAAAAAAATTCAAAAAGATTTAATTTATATCACCAAAATTTTTTCAATTTCAGCACCTCCTACTAATAATCTTTAGAAAATTCAAAAGAATCGAAGTGAATATCAACTACATTTTCTCAAATTCTGCACCTGTAACTAAAAATCGTAAGAAAATTCAAAAAAATCGAAGTGAATATCAACTAAATTTACTCAAATTCTGCATCTGTAACTAAAAATCATAAAAAAATTCATAAAGATTTAATTTAATTTCACCAAAATTTTTTCAATTTCAGCTTCTCCTACTAAAAATCTTAAGAAAATTCAAAAGAATCGAAGTGAATATCAAGTAAATTTACTCAATTTCTGCACCTGTAACTAAAAATCGTAAAAAAAATACTAAGAAATTTAATTTAATTTTACCACAATTTCTCCAATTTCAGCTCCTCCTACTAAAAATCTTATGAAAATCCAAAGCAATCGAAGTGAATATCAACTAAGTTGACTCAAATTCTGCATCTGTAACTAAAAATCATAAAAAAATTCAAAAAGATTTAATTTATATCACCAAAATTTTTTCAATTTGAAGCACCTCATACTAAAAATCTTAAGAAAATTCAAAAGAATCGAAGTGAATATCAACTAAATTTTCTCAAATTCTGCACCTGTAACTAAAAATCATCAAAAAATACAAAGAAATTTAATTTAATTTTACCACAATTTCTTCAATTTCAGCTCCTCCTACAAAAAATCTTATGAAAATCCAAAGCAATCGAAGTGAATATCAACTAAGTTGACTCAAATTCTGCATCTGTAACTAAAAATCATAAAAAAATTCAAAAAGATTTAATTTATATCACCAAAATTTTTTCAATTTGAAGCACCTCATACTAAAAATCTTAAGAAAATTCAAAAGAATCGAAGTGAATATCAACTAAATTTTCTCAAATTTTGCACCTGTAACTAAAAATCATCAAAAAATACAAAGAAATTTAATTTAATTTTACCACAATTTCTTCAATTTCTGCTCCTTCTACTAAAAATCTTATGAAACTCCAAAGGAATCGAAGTGAATATCAACTAAATTTACTCAAATTCTGCATCTGTAACTAAAAATCATAAAAAAATTCAAAAAGATTTAATT
The DNA here is from genome assembly GCA_929113495.1 of Andrena minutula. Lineage (NCBI taxonomy): Eukaryota > Metazoa > Arthropoda > Insecta > Hymenoptera > Andrenidae > Andrena > Andrena minutula. The sequence goes on from OV815995.1 coordinate 17,697,229, forward strand.
TAATTTCACCAAAATTTATTCAATTTCAGCTTCTCCTACTAAAAATCTTAAGAAAATTCAAAAGAATCGAAGTGAATATCAACTAAATTTTCTCAAATTCTGCACCTGTAACTAAAAATCATCAAAAAATACAAAGAAATTTAATTTAATTTTACCACAATTTCTTCAATTTCAGCTCCACCTACTAAAAATCTTAAGAAAATTCAAAAGAATCGAAGTGAATATCAACTAAATTTTCTCAAATTTTGCACCTGTAACTAAAAATCATCAAAAAATACAAAGAAATTTAATTTAATTTTACCACAATTTCTTCAATTTCTGCTCCTTCTACTAAAAATCTTATGAATATCCAAAGGAATCGAAGCGAATATCAAGTAAATTTACTCAAATTCTGCACATTTCGCTAAAAATCATAAAAAAATTCAAAAAGTTTTAATTTAATTTTACCAACATTTCTTCAATTTCAGCTCCCCCTACTAAAAATCTTATGAAAATCCAAAGCAATCGAAGTGAATATCAACTAAATTTACTCAAATTCTGCATCTGTAACTAAAAATCATAAAAAAATTCAAAAAGATTTAATTTAATTTTACCAACATTTCTTCAATTTCAGCTCCTCCTACAAAAAATCTTAAGAAAATTCAAAGGAATCGAAGTGAATATCAACTAAATTTTCTCAAGTTCTGCACCTGTAACGAAAAATCATCAAAAAATACAAAGAAATTTAATTTGATTTCACCAAAATTTCTTCAATTTCTGCTCCTTCTACTAAAAATCTTAAGAAAATCCAAAGGAATCGAAGTGAATATCAAGTAATTTACTCAAATTCTGCACCTTTCACTAAAAATCTTAAAATAATTCAAAAAGATTTAATTTAATTTTACCAACATTTCTTCAATTTCAGCTCCTCCTACTAAAAATCTTATGAAAATCCAAAGCAATCGAAGTGAATATCAACTAAATTTACTCAAATTCTGCACCTTTCACTAAAAATCATAAAAAAATTCAAAAAGATATAATTTAATTTTACCAACATTTCTTCAATTTCAGCTCCTCCTACTAAAAATCTTATGAAAATCCAAAGCAATCGAAGTGAATATCAACTAAATTTACTCAAATTCTGCATCTGTAACTAAAAATCATAAAAAAATTCAAAAAGATTTAATTTATATCACCAAAATTTTTTCAATTTCAGCACCTCCTACTAAAAATCTTTAGAAAATTCAAAAGAATCGAAGTGAATATCAACTAAATTTTCTCAAATTCTGCACCTGTAACTAAAAATCATCAAAAAATACAAAGAAATTTAATTTAATTTTACCAACATTTCTTCAATTTCTGCACCTTCTACTAAAAATCTTATGAAAATCCAAAGCAATCGAAGTGAATATCAACTAAATTTACTCAAATTCTGCACCTGTAACTAAAAATCATCAAAAAATACAAAGATATTTAATTTAATTTTACCACAATTTCTTCAATTTCTGCACCTTCTACTAAAAATCTTATGAAAATCCAAAGCAATCGAAGTGAATATCAACTAAATTTACTCAAATTCTGCATCTGTAACTAAAAATCATAAAAAAATTCAAAAAGATTTAATTTATATCACCAAAATTTTTTCAATTTGAAGCACCTCATACTAAAAATCTTAAGAAAATTCAAAAGAATCGAAGTGAATATCAACTAAATTTTCTCAAATTTTGCACCTGTAACTAAAAATCATCAAAAAATACAAAGAAATTTAATTTAATTTTACCACAATTTCTTCAATTTCTGCTCCTTCTACTAAAAATCTTATGAAACTCCAAAGGAATCGAAGTGAATATCAACTAAATTTACTCAAATTCTGCATCTGTAACTAAAAATCATAAAAAAATTCAAAAAGATTTAATTTAATTTCACCAAAATTTATTCAATTTCAGCTTCTCCTACTAAAAATCTTAAGAAAATTCAAAAGAATCGAAGTGAATATCAACTAAATTTTCTCAAATTCTGCACCTGTAACTAAAAATCATCAAAAAATACAAAGAAATTTAATTTAATTTTACCACAATTTCTTCAATTTCAGCTCCACCTACTAAAAATCTTAAGAAAATTCAAAAGAATCGAAGTGAATATCAACTAAATTTTCTCAAATTCTGCACCTGTAACTAAAAATCATCAAAAAATTCAAAAAGATTTAATTTATATCACCAAAATTTTTTCAATTTCAGCACCTCCTACTAAAAATCTTTAGAAAATTCAAAAGAATCGAAGTGAATATCAACTAAATTTTCTCAAATTCTGCACCTGTAACTAAAAATCATCAAAAAATACAAAGAAATTTAATTTAATTTTACCAACATTTCTTCAATTTCTGCACCTTCTACTAAAAATCTTATGAAAATCCAAAGCAATCGAAGTGAATATCAACTAAATTTACTCAAATTCTGCATCTGTAACTAAAAATCATAAAAAAATTCAAAAAGATTTAATTTAATTTTACCAACATTTCTTCAATTTCAGCTCCTCCTACAAAAAATCTTAAGAAAATTCAAAGGAATCGAAGTGAATATCAAGTAAATTTACTCAAATTCTGCACCTTTCACTAAAAATCATAAAATAATTCAAAAAGATTTAATTTAATTTTACCAACATTTCTTCAATTTCAGCTCCTCCTACTAAAAATCTTATGAAAATCCAAAGGAATCGAAGTGAATATCAAGTAATTTACTCAAATTCTGCACCTTTCACTAAAAATCTTAAAATAATTCAAAAAGATTTAATTTAATTTTACCAACATTTCTTCAATTTCAGCTCCTCCTACTAAAAATCTTATGAAAATCCAAAGCAATCGAAGTGAATATCAACTAAATTTACTCAAATTCTGCACCTTTCACTAAAAATCATAAAAAAATTCAAAAAGATATAATTTAATTTTACCAACATTTCTTCAATTTCAGCTCCTCCTACTAAAAATCTTATGAAAATCCAAAGCAATCGAAGTGAATATCAACTAAGTTTACTCAAATTCTGCATCTGTAACTAAAAATCATAAAAAAATTCAAAAAGATTTAATTTATATCACCAAAATTTTTTCAATTTCAGCACCTCCTACTAAAAATCTTTAGAAAATTCAAAAGAATCGAAGTGAATATCAACTAAATTTTCTCAAATTCTGCACCTGTAACTAAAAATCATCAAAAAATACAAAGAAATTTAATTTAATTTTACCAACATTTCTTCAATTTCTGCACCTTCTACTAAAAATCTTATGAAAATCCAAAGCAATCGAAGTGAATATCAACTAAATTTACTCAAATTCTGCACCTGTAACTAAAAATCATCAAAAAATACAAAGATATTTAATTTAATTTTACCACAATTTCTTCAATTTCTGCAACTTCTACTAAAAATCTTATGAAAATCCAAAGCAATCGAAGTGAATATCAACTAAATTTACTCAAATTCTGCATCTGTAACTAAAAATCATAAAAAAATTCAAAAAGATTTAATTTATATCACCAAAATTTTTTCAATTTGAAGCACCTCATACTAAAAATCTTAAGAAAATTCAAAAGAATCGAAGTGAATATCAACTAAATTTTCTCAAATTTTGCACCTGTAACTAAAAATCATCAAAAAATACAAAGAAATTTAATTTAATTTTACCACAATTTCTTCAATTTCTGCTCCTTCTACTAAAAATCTTATGAAACTCCAAAGGAATCGAAGTGAATATCAACTAAATTTACTCAAATTCTGCATCTGTAACTAAAAATCATAAAAAAATTCAAAAAGATTTAATTTAATTTCACCAAAATTTATTCAATTTCAGCTTCTCCTACTAAAAATCTTAAGAAAATTCAAAAGAATCGAAGTGAATATCAACTAAATTTTCTCAAATTCTGCACCTGTAACTAAAAATCATCAAAAAATACAAAGAAATTTAATTTAATTTTACCACAATTTCTTCAATTTCAGCTCCACCTACTAAAAATCTTAAGAAAATTCAAAAGAATCGAAGTGAATATCAACTAAATTTTCTCAAATTTTGCACCTGTAACTAAAAATCATCAAAAAATTCAAAAAGATTTAATTTATATCACCAAAATTTTTTCAATTTCAGCACCTCCTACTAAAAATCTTTAGAAAATTCAAAAGAATCGAAGTGAATATCAACTAAATTTTCTCAAATTCTGCACCTGTAACTAAAAATCATCAAAAAATACAAAGAAATTTAATTTAATTTTACCAACATTTCTTCAATTTCTGCACCTTCTACTAAAAATCTTATGAAAATCCAAAGCAATCGAAGTGAATATCAACTAAATTTACTCAAATTCTGCATCTGTAACTAAAAATCATAAAAAAATTCAAAAAGATTTAATTTAATTTTACAAACATTTCTTCAATTTCAGCTCCTCCTACAAAAAATCTTAAGAAAATTCAAAGGAATCGAAGTGAATATCAAGTAAATTTACTCAAATTCTGCACCTTTCACTAAAAATCATAAAATAATTCAAAAAGATTTAATTTAATTTTACCAACATTTCTTCAATTTCAGCTCCTCCTACTAAAAATCTTATGAAAATTCAAAGCAATCGAAGTGAATATCAACTAAATTTACTCAAATTCTGCATCTGTAACTAAAAATCATAAAAAAATTCAAAAAGATTTAATTTATATCACCAAAATTTTTTCAATTTCAGCACCTCCTACTAATAATCTTTAGAAAATTCAAAAGAATCGAAGTGAATATCAACTACATTTTCTCAAATTCTGCACCTGTAACTAAAAATCGTAAAAAAAATACTAAGAAATTTAATTTAATTTCACCAAAATTTCATCATTTTCAGCTCCTTCTACTAAAAATCTTATGAAAATCCAATTGAATCTAAGTGAATACCAAGTAAATTTACTCAAATTCTGCACCTTTCACTAAAAATCATAAAAAAATTCAAAAAGATTTAATTTAATTTTACCAAAATTTCTTCAATTTCAGCTCCTCCTACTAAAAATCTTATGAAAATCCAAAGCAATCGATATGAATATCAACTAAATTTACTCAAATTCTGCATCTGTAACTAAAAATCATAAAAAAATTCAAAAAGATTTAATTTAATATCAGCAAAATTTTTTCAATTTCAGCACCTCCTACTAAAAATCTTAAGAAAATTCAAAAAAATCGAAGTGAATATCAACTAAATTTACTCAAATTCTGCATCTGTAACTAAAAATCATAAAAAAATTCATAAAGATTTAATTTAATTTCACCAAAATTTTTTCAATTTCAGCTTCTCCTACTAAAAATCTTAAGAAAATTCAAAAGAATCGAAGTGAATATCAAGTAAATTTACTCAATTTCTGCACCTGTAACTAAAAATCGTAAAAAAAATACTAAGAAATTTAATTTAATTTTACCACAATTTCTCCAATTTCAGCTCCTCCTACTAAAAATCTTATGAAAATCCAAAGCAATCGAAGTGAATATCAACTAAGTTGACTCAAATTCTGCATCTGTAACTAAAAATCATAAAAAAATTCAAAAAGATTTAATTTATATCACCAAAATTTTTTCAATTTGAAGCACCTCATACTAAAAATCTTAAGAAAATTCAAAAGAATCGAAGTGAATATCAACTAAATTTTCTCAAATTCTGCACCTGTAACTAAAAATCATCAAAAAATACAAAGAAATTTAATTTAATTTTACCACAATTTCTTCAATTTCAGCTCCTCCTACAAAAAATCTTATGAAAATCCAAAGCAATCGAAGTGAATATCAACTAAGTTGACTCAAATTCTGCATCTGTAACTAAAAATCATAAAAAAATTCAAAAAGATTTAATTTATATCACCAAAATTTTTTCAATTTGAAGCACCTCATACTAAAAATCTTAAGAAAATTCAAAAGAATCGAAGTGAATATCAACTAAATTTTCTCAAATTTTGCACCTGTAACTAAAAATCATCAAAAAATACAAAGAAATTTAATTTAATTTTACCACAATTTCTTCAATTTCTGCTCCTTCTACTAAAAATCTTATGAAACTCCAAAGGAATCGAAGTGAATATCAACTAAATTTACTCAAATTCTGCATCTGTAACTAAAAATCATAAAAAAATTCAAAAAGATTTAATTTAATTTCACCAAAATTTATTCAATTTCAGCTTCTCCTACTAAAAATCTTAAGAAAATTCAAAAGAATCGAAGTGAATATCAACTAAATTTACTCAAATTCTGCACATTTCGCTAAAAATCATAAAAAAATTCAAAAAGTTTTAATTTAATTTTACCAACATTTCTTCAATTTCAGCTCCCCCTACTAAAAATCTTATGAAAATCCAAAGCAATCGAAGTGAATATCAACTAAATTTACTCAAATTCTGCATCTGTAACTAAAAATCATAAAAAAATTCAAAAAGATTTAATTTAATTTTACCAACATTTCTTCAATTTCAGCTCCTCCTACAAAAAATCTTAAGAAAATTCAAAGGAATCGAAGTGAATATCAACTAAATTTTCTCAAATTCTGCACCTGTAACGAAAAATCATCAAAAAATACAAAGAAATTTAATTTGATTTCACCAAAATTTCTTCAATTTCTGCTCCTTCTACTAAAAATCTTATGAAAATCCAAAGGAATCGAAGTGAATATCAAGTAATTTACTCAAATTCTGCACCTTTCACTAAAAATCTTAAAATAATTCAAAAAGATTTAATTTAATTTTACCAACATTTCTTCAATTTCAGCTCCTCCTACTAAAAATCTTATGAAAATCCAAAGCAATCGAAGTGAATATCAACTAAATTTACTCAAATTCTGCACCTTTCACTAAAAATCATGAAAAAATTCAAAAAGATATAATTTAATTTTACCAACATTTCTTCAATTTCAGCTCCTCCTACTAAAAATCTTATGAAAATCCAAAGCAATCGAAGTGAATATCAACTAAGTTTACTCAAATTCTGCATCTGTAACTAAAAATCATCAAAAAATTCAAAAAGATTTAATTTATATCACCAAAATTTTTTCAATTTCAGCACCTCCTACTAAAAATCTTTAGAAAATTCAAAAGAATCGAAGTGAATATCAACTAAATTTTCTCAAATTCTGCACCTGTAACTAAAAATCATCAAAAAATACAAAGAAATTTAATTTAATTTTACCAACATTTCTTCAATTTCTGCACCTTCTACTAAAAATCTTATGAAAATCCAAAGCAATCGAAGTGAATATCAACTAAATTTACTCAAATTCTGCATCTGTAACTAAAAATCATAAAAAAATTCAAAAAGATTTAATTTAATTTTACAAACATTTCTTCAATTTCAGCTCCTCCTACAAAAAATCTTAAGAAAATTCAAAGGAATCGAAGTGAATATCAAGTAAATTTACTCAAATTCTGCACCTTTCACTAAAAATCATAAAATAATTCAAAAAGATTTAATTTAATTTTACCAACATTTCTTCAATTTCAGCTCCTCCTACTAAAAATCTTATGAAAATTCAAAGCAATCGAAGTGAATATCAACTAAATTTACTCAAATTCTGCATCTGTAACTAAAAATCATAAAAAAATTCAAAAAGATTTAATTTATATCACCAAAATTTTTTCAATTTCAGCACCTCCTACTAATAATCTTTAGAAAATTCAAAAGAATCGAAGTGAATATCAACTACATTTTCTCAAATTCTGCACCTGTAACTAAAAATCGTAAAAAAAATACTAAGAAATTTAATTTAATTTCACCAAAATTTCATCATTTTCAGCTCCTTCTACTAAAAATCTTATGAAAATCCAATTGAATCTAAGTGAATACCAAGTAAATTTACTCAAATTCTGCACCTTTCACTAAAAATCATAAAAAAATTCAAAAAGATTTAATTTAATTTTACCAACATTTCTTCAATTTCAGCTCCTCCTACTAAAAATCTTATGAAAATCCAAAGCAATCGATATGAATATCAACTAAATTTACTCAAATTCTGCATCTGTAACTAAAAATCATAAAAAAATTCAAAAAGATTTAATTTAATATCAGCAAAATTTTTTCAATTTCAGCACCTCCTACTAAAAATCTTAAGAAAATTCAAAAAAATCGAAGTGAATATCAACTAAATTTACTCAAATTCTGCATCTGTAACTAAAAATCATAAAAAAATTCATAAAGATTTAATTTAATTTCACCAAAATTTTTTCAATTTCAGCTTCTCCTACTAAAAATCTTAAGAAAATTCAAAAGAATCGAAGTGAATATCAAGTAAATTTACTCAATTTCTGCACCTGTAACTAAAAATCGTAAAAAAAATACTAAGAAATTTAATTTAATTTTACCACAATTTCTCCAATTTCAGCTCCTCCTACTAAAAATCTTATGAAAATCCAAAGCAATCGAAGTGAATATCAACTAAGTTGACTCAAATTCTGCATCTGTAACTAAAAATCATAAAAAAATTCAAAAAGATTTAATTTATATCACCAAAATTTTTTCAATTTGAAGCACCTCATACTAAAAATCTTAAGAAAATTCAAAAGAATCGAAGTGAATATCAACTAAATTTTCTCAAATTCTGCACCTGTAACTAAAAATCATCAAAAAATACAAAGAAATTTAATTTAATTTTACCACAATTTCTTCAATTTCAGCTCCTCCTACAAAAAATCTTATGAAAATCCAAAGCAATCGAAGTGAATATCAACTAAGTTGACTCAAATTCTGCATCTGTAACTAAAAATCATAAAAAAATTCAAAAAGATTTAATTTATATCACCAAAATTTTTTCAATTTGAAGCACCTCATACTAAAAATCTTAAGAAAATTCAAAAGAATCGAAGTGAATATCAACTAAATTTTCTCAAATTTTGCACCTGTAACTAAAAATCATCAAAAAATACAAAGAAATTTAATTTAATTTTACCACAATTTCTTCAATTTCTGCTCCTTCTACTAAAAATCTTATGAAACTCCAAAGGAATCGAAGTGAATATCAACTAAATTTACTCAAATTCTGCATCTGTAACTAAAAATCATAAAAAAATTCAAAAAGATTTAATTTAATTTCACCAAAATTTATTCAATTTCAGCTTCTCCTACTAAAAATCTTAAGAAAATTCAAAAGAATCGAAGTGAATATCAACTAAATTTACTCAAATTCTGCACATTTCGCTAAAAATCATAAAAAAATTAAAAAAGTTTTAATTTAATTTTACCAACATTTCTTCAATTTCAGCTCCCCCTACTAAAAATCTTATGAAAATCCAAAGCAATCGAAGTGAATATCAACTAAATTTACTCAAATTCTGCATCTGTAACTAAAAATCATAAAAAAATTCAAAAAGATTTAATTTAATTTTACCAACATTTCTTCAATTTCAGCTCCTCCTACAAAAAATCTTAAGAAAATTCAAAGGAATCGAAGTGAATATCAACTAAATTTTCTCAAATTCTGCACCTGTAACGAAAAATCATCAAAAAATACAAAGAAATTTAATTTGATTTCACCAAAATTTCTTCAATTTCTGCTCCTTCTACTAAAAATCTTATGAAAATCCAAAGGAATCGAAGTGAATATCAAGTAATTTACTCAAATTCTGCACCTTTCACTAAAAATCTTAAAATAATTCAAAAAGATTTAATTTAATTTTACCAACATTTCTTCAATTTCAGCTCCTCCTACTAAAAATCTTATGAAAATCCAAAGCAATCGAAGTGAATATCAACTAAATTTACTCAAATTCTGCACCTTTCACTAAAAATCATAAAAAAATTCAAAAAGATATAATTTAATTTTACCAACATTTCTTCAATTTCAGCTCCTCCTACTAAAAATCTTATGAAAATCCAAAGCAATCGAAGTGAATATCAACTAAGTTTACTCAAATTCTGCATCTGTAACTAAAAATCATAAAAAAATTCAAAAAGATTTAATTTATATCACCAAAATTTTTTCAATTTCAGCACCTCCTACTAAAAATCTTTAGAAAATTCAAAAGAATCGAAGTGAATATCAACTAAATTTTCTCAAATTCTGCACCTGTAACTAAAAATCATCAAAAAATACAAAGAAATTTAATTTAATTTTACCAACATTTCTTCAATTTCTGCACCTTCTACTAAAAATCTTATGAAAATCCAAAGCAATCGAAGTGAATATCAACTAAATTTACTCAAATTCTGCACCTGTAACTAAAAATCATCAAAAAATACAAAGATATTTAATTTAATTTTACCACAATTTCTTCAATTTCTGCACCTTCTACTAAAAATCTTATGAAAATCCAAAGGAATCGAAGTGAATGTCAACTAAATTTACTCAAATTCTGCATCTGTAACTAAAAATCATAAAAAAATTCAAAAAGATTTAATTTATATCACCAAAATTTTTTCAATTTGAAGCACCTCATACTAAAAATCTTAAGAAAATTCAAAAGAATCGAAGTGAATATCAACTAAATTTTCTCAAATTTTGCACCTGTAACTAAAAATCATCAAAAAATACAAAGAAATTTAATTTAATTTTACCACAATTTCTTCAATTTCTGCTCCTTCTACTAAAAATCTTATGAAACTCCAAAGGAATCGAAGTGAATATCAACTAAATTTACTCAAATTCTGCATCTGTAACTAAAAATCATAAAAAAATTCAAAAAGATTTAATTTAATTTCACCAAAATTTATTCAATTTCAGCTTCTCCTACTAAAAATCTTAAGAAAATTCAAAAGAATCGAAGTGAATATCAACTAAATTTTCTCAAATTCTGCACCTGTAACTAAAAATCATCAAAAAATACAAAGAAATTTAATTTAATTTTACCACAATTTCTTCAATTTCAGCTCCACCTACTAAAAATCTTAAGAAAATTCAAAAGAATCGAAGTGAATATCAACTAAATTTTCTCAAATTTTGCACCTGTAACTAAAAATCATCAAAAAATACAAAGAAATTTAATTTAATTTTACCACAATTTCTTCAATTTCTGCTCCTTCTACTAAAAATCTTATGAAAATCCAAAGGAATCGAAGCGAATATCAAGTAAATTTACTCAAATTCTGCACATTTCGCTAAAAATCATAAAAAAATTCAAAAAGTTTTAATTTAATTTTACCAACATTTCTTCAATTTCAGCTCCCCCTACTAAAAATCTTATGAAAATCCAAAGCAATCGAAGTGAATATCAACTAAATTTACTCAAATTCTGCATCTGTAACTAAAAATCATAAAAAAATTCAAAAAGATTTAATTTAATTTTACCAACATTTCTTCAATTTCAGCTCCTCCTACAAAAAATCTTAAGAAAATTCAAAGGAATCGAAGTGAATATCAACTAAATTTTCTCAAATTCTGCACCTGTAACGAAAAATCATCAAAAAATACAAAGAAATTTAATTTGATTTCACCAAAATTTCTTCAATTTCTGCTCCTTCTACTAAAAATCTTATGAAAATCCAAAGGAATCGAAGTGAATATCAAGTAATTTACTCAAATTCTGCACCTTTCACTAAAAATCTTAAAATAATTCAAAAAGATTTAATTTAATTTTACCAACATTTCTTCAATTTCAGCTCCTCCTACTAAAAATCTTATGAAAATCCAAAGCAATCGAAGTGAATATCAACTAAATTTACTCAAATTCTGCACCTTTCACTAAAAATCATAAAAAAATTCAAAAAGATATAATTTAATTTTACCAACATTTCTTCAATTTCAGCTCCTCCTACTAAAAATCTTATGAAAATCCAAAGCAATCGAAGTGAATATCAACTAAGTTTACTCAAATTCTGCATCTGTAACTAAAAATCATAAAAAAATTCAAAAAGATTTAATTTATATCACCAAAATTTTTTCAATTTCAGCACCTCCTACTAAAAATCTTTAGAAAATTCAAAAGAATCGAAGTGAATATCAACTAAATTTTCTCAAATTCTGCACCTGTAACTAAAAATCATCAAAAAATACAAAGAAATTTAATTTAATTTTACCAACATTTCTTCAATTTCTGCACCTTCTACTAAAAATCTTATGAAAATCCAAAGCAATCGAAGTGAATATCAACTAAATTTACTCAAATTCTGCACCTGTAACTAAAAATCATCAAAAAATACAAAGATATTTAATTTAATTTTACCACAATTTCTTCAATTTCTGCACCTTCTACTAAAAATCTTATGAAAATCCAAAGCAATCGAAGTGAATATCAACTAAATTTACTCAAATTCTGCATCTGTAACTAAAAATCATAAAAAAATTCAAAAAGATTTAATTTATATCACCAAAATTTTTTCAATTTCAGCACCTCCTACTAAAAATCTTTAGAAAATTCAAAAGAATCGAAGTGAATATCAACTAAATTTTCTCAAATTCTGCACCTGTAACTAAAAATCATCAAAAAATACAAAGAAATTTAATTTAATTTTACCAACATTTCTTCAATTTCAGCTCCTCCTACTAAAAATCTTATGACAATCCAAAGCAATCGAAGTGAATATCAACTAAATTTACTCAAATTCTGCACCTTTCACTAAAAATCATAAAATAATTCAAAAAGATTTAATTTAATTTTACCAACATTTCTTCAATTTCAGCTCCTCCTACTAAAAATCTTATGAAAATTCAAAGCAATCGAAGTGAATATCAACTAAATTTACTCAAATTCTGCATCTGTAACTAAAAATCATAAAAAAATTCAAAAAGATTTAATTTATATCACCAAAATTTTTTCAATTTCAGCACCTCCTACTAATAATCTTTAGAAAATTCAAAAGAATCGAAGTGAATATCAACTACATTTTCTCAAATTCTGCACCTGTAACTAAAAATCGTAAAAAAAATACTAAGAAATTTAATTTAATTTCACCAAAATTTCATCAATTTCAGCTCCTTCTACTAAAAATCTTATGAAAATCCAATTGAATCTAAGTGAATACCAAGTAAATTTACTCAAATTCTGCACCTTTCACTAAAAATCATAAAAAAATTCAAAAAGATTTAATTTAATTTTACCAACATTTCTTCAATTTCAGCTCCTCCTACTAAAAATCTTATGAAAATCCAAAGCAATCGATATGAATATCAACTAAATTTACTCAAATTCTGCATCTGTAACTAAAAATCATAAAAAAATTCAAAAAGATTTAATTTAATATCAGCAAAATTTTTTCAATTTCAGCACCTCCTACTAAAAATCTTAAGAAAATTCAAAAAAATCGAAGTGAATATCAACTAAATTTACTCAAATTCTGCATCTGTAACTAAAAATCATAAAAAAATTCATAAAGATTTAATTTAATTTCACCAAAATTTTTTCAATTTCAGCTTCTCCTACTAAAAATCTTAAGAAAATTCAAAAGAATCGAAGTGAATATCAAGTAAATTTACTCAATTTCTGCACCTGTAACTAAAAATCGTAAAAAAAATACTAAGAAATTTAATTTAATTTTACCACAATTTCTTCAATTTCAGCTCCTCCTACTAAAAATCTTATGAAAATCCAAAGCAATCGAAGTGAATATCAACTAAGTTGACTCAAATTCTGCATCTGTAACTAAAAATCATAAAAAAATTCAAAAAGATTTAATTTATATCACCAAAATTTTTTCAATTTGAAGCACCTCATACTAAAAATCTTAAGAAAATTCAAAAGAATCGAAGTGAATATCAACTAAATTTTCTCAAATTCTGCACCTGTAACTAAAAATCATCAAAAAATACAAAGAAATTTAATTTAATTTTACCACAATTTCTTCAATTTCAGCTCCTCCTACTAAAAATCTTATGAAAATCCAAAGCAATCGAAGTGAATATCAACTAAGTTGACTCAAATTCTGCATCTGTAACTAAAAATCATAAAAAAATTCAAAAAGATTTAATTTATATCACCAAAATTTTTTCAATTTGAAGCACCTCATACTAAAAATCTTAAGAAAATTCAAAAGAATCGAAGTGAATATCAACTAAATTTTCTCAAATTTTGCACCTGTAACTAAAAATCATCAAAAAATACAAAGAAATTTAATTTAATTTTACCACAATTTCTTCAATTTCTGCTCCTTCTACTAAAAATCTTATGAAAATCCAAAGGAATCGAAGTGAATGTCAACTAAATTTACTCAAATACTGCATCTGTAACTAAAAATCATAAAAAAATTCAAAAAGATTTAATTTAATTTCAGCAAAATATTTTCAATTTCAACTCCTCCTACTAAAAATCTTAAGGAAATTCAAAAGAATCGAAATGAATTTCAACTATATTTTTACAAATTCTGTACCTTTAACTAAAAATCATTAAAAAATGCAAAGAAATTTAATATAATTTCACCAAAATTTCATCAATTTCAGCTCCTTCTACTAAAAATCTTATGAAACTCCAAAGGAATCGAAGTGAATATCAACTAAATTTACTCAAATTCTGCATCTGTAACTAAAAATCATAAAAAAATTCAAAAAGATTTAATTTAATTTCACCAAAATTTATTCAATTCCAGCTTCTCCTACTAAAAATCTTAAGAAAATTCAAAAGAATCGAAGTGAATATCAACTAAATTTTCTCAAATTCTGCACCTGTAACTAAAAATCATCAAAAAATACAAAGAAATTTAATTTAATTTTACCACAATTTCTTCAATTTCAGCTCCTCCTACTAAAAATCTTAAGAAAATTCAAAAGAATCGAAGTTTATTTTAACTACATTTTCTCAAATTCTGCACCTGTAACTAAAAATCGTAAAAAAAATACTAAGAAATTTAATTTGATTTCACCAAAATTTCATCAATTTCAGCACCTTCTACTAAAAATCTTATGAAAATCCAATAGAATCTAAGTGAATATCAAGTAAATTTACTCAAATTCTGCACCTTTCACTAAAAATCATAAAAAAATTCAAAAAGATTTAATTTAATTTTACCAACATTTCTTCAATTTCAGCTCCTCCTACTAAAAATCTTATGAAAATCCAAAGCAATCGAAGAGAATATCAACTAAATTTACTCAAATTCTGCACCTTTCACTAAAAATCATAAAAGATTCAAAAATATTTAATTTATATCACCAAAATTTTTTCAATTTCAGCACCTCCTACTAAACATCTTAAGAAAATTCAAAAGAATCGAAGTGAATATCAACTAAATTTTCTCAAATTCTGCATCTGTAACTAAAAATCATAAAAAAATTCAAAAAGATTTAATTTAATTTTACCAACATTTCTTCAATTTCAGCTCCTCCTACAGAAAATCTTAAGAAAATTCAAAGGAATCGAAGTGAATATCAACTAAATTTTCTCAAATTCTGCACCTGTAACTAAAAATCATCAAAACATACAAAGAAATTTAATTTAATTTTACCACAATTTCTTCAATTTCTGCTCCTTCTACTAAAAATCTTATGAAAATCCAAAGGAATCGAAGTGAATATCAAGTAAATTTACTCAAATTCTGCACATTTCGCTAAAAATCATAAAAAAATTCAAAAAGTTTTAATTTAATTTTACCAACATTTCTTCAATTTCAGCTCCCCCTACTAAAAATCTTATGAAAATCCAAAGCAATCGAAGTGAATATCAACTAAATTTACTCAAATTCTGCATCTGTAACTAAAAATCATAAAAAAATTCAAAAAGATTTAATTTAATTTTACCAACATTTCTTCAATTTCAGCTCCTCCTACAAAAAATCTTAAGAAAATTCAAAGGAATCGAAGTGAATATCAACTAAATTTTCTCAAATTCTGCACCTGTAACTAAAAATCATCAAAAAATACAAAGAAATTTAATTTAATTTTACCACAATTTCTTCAATTTCTGCTCCTTCTACTAAAAATCTTATGAAAATCCAAAGGAATCGAAGTGAATATCAAGTAATTTACTCAAATTCTGCACCTTTCACTAAAAATCTTAAAATAATTCAAAAAGATTTAATTTAATTTTACCAACATTTCTTCAATTTCAGCTCCTCCTACTAAAAATCTTATGAAAATCCAAAGCAATCGAAGTGAATATCAACTAAATTTACTCAAATTCTGCACCTTTCACTAAAAATCATAAAAAAATTCATAAAGATATAATTTAATTTTACCAACATTTCTTCAATTTCAGCTCCTCCTACTAAAAATCTTATGAAAATCCAAAGCAATCGAAGTGAATATCAACTAAGTTTACTCAAATTCTGCATCTGTAACTAAAAATCATAAAAAAATTCAAAAAGATTTAATTTATATCACCAAAATTTTTTCAATTTCAGCACCTCCTACTAAAAATCTTTAGAAAATTCAAAAGAATCGAAGTGAATATCAACTAAATTTTCTCAAATTCTGCACCTGTAACTAAAAATCATCAAAAAATACAAAGAAATTTAATTTAATTTTACCAACATTTCTTCAATTTCTGCACCTTCTACTAAAAATCTTATGAAAATCCAAAGCAATCGAAGTGAATATCAACTAAATTTACTCAAATTCTGCACCTGTAACTAAAAATCATCAAAAAATACAAAGATATTTAATTTAATTTTACCACAATTTCTTCAATTTCTGCACCTTCTACTAAAAATCTTATGAAAATCCAAAGCAATCGAAGTGAATATCAACTAAATTTACTCAAATTCTGCATCTGTAACTAAAAATCATAAAAAAATTGAAAAAGATTTAATTTAATTTTACCAACATTTTTTCAATTTCAGCACCTCCTACTAAAAATCTTTAGAAAATTCAAAAGAATCGAAGTGAATATCAACTAAATTTTCTCAAATTCTGCACCTGTAACTAAAAATCATCAAAAAATACAAAGAAATTTAATTTAATTTTACCAACATTTCTTCAATTTCAGCTCCTCCTACTAAAAATCTTATGACAATCCAAAGCAATCGAAGTGAATATCAACTAAATTTACTCAAATTCTGCACCTTTCACTAAAAATCATAAAAAAATTCAAAAAGATATAATTTAATTTTACCAACATTTCTTCAATTTCAGCTCCTCCTACTAAAAATCTTATGAAAATCCAAAGCAATCGAAGTGAATATCAACTAAGTTTACTCAAATTCTGCATCTGTAACTAAAAATCATAAAAAAATTCAAAAAGATTTAATTTATATCACCAAAATTTTTTCAATTTCAAGCACCTCCTACTAAAAATCTTAAGAAAATTCAAAAGAATCGAAGTGAATATCAACTAAATTTTCTCAAATTCTGCACCTGTAACTAAAAATCATCAAAAAATACAAAGAAATTTAATTTAATTTTACCACAATTTCTTCAATTTCTGCACCTTCTACTAAAAATCTTATGAAAATCCAAAGGAATCGAAGTGAATGTCAACTAAATTTACTCAAATACTGCATCTGTAACTAAAAATCATAAAAAAATTCAAAAAGATTCAATTTAATTTCAGCAAAATATTTTCAATTTCAACTCCTCCTACTAAAAATCTTAAGAAAATTCAAAAGAATCGAAGTGAATATCAACTAAATTTTCTCAAATTCTGCACCTGTAACTAAAAATCATCAAAAAATACAAAGAAATTTAATTTAATTTTACCACAATTTCTTCAATTTCAGCTCCTCCTACTAAAAATCTTATGAAAATCCAAAGCAATCGAAGTGAATATCAACTAAGTTGACTCAAATTCTGCATCTGTAACTAAAAATCATAAAAAAATTCAAAAAGATTTAATTTATATCACCAAAATTTTTTCAATTTGAAGCACCTCCTACTAAAAATCTTAAGAAAATTCAAAAGAATCGAAGTGAATATCAACTAAATTTTCTCAAATTCTGCACCTGTAACTAAAAATCATCAAAAAATACAAAGAAATTTAATTTAATTTTACCACAATTTCTTCAATTTCTGCACCTTCTACTAAAAATCTTATGAAAATCCAAAGGAATCGAAGTGAATGTCAACTAAATTTACTCAAATACTGCATCTGTAACTAAAAATCATAAAAAAATTCAAAAAGATTTAATTTAATTTCAGCAAAATATTTTCAATTTCAACTCCTCCTACTAAAAATCTTAAGAAAATTCAAAAGAATCGAAGTGAATATCAACTAAATTTTCTCAAATTCTGCACCTGTAACTAAAAATCATCAAAAAATACAAAGAAATTTAATTTAATTTTACCACAATTTCTTCAATTTCAGCTCCTCCTACTAAAAATCTTATGAAAATCCAAAGCAATCGAAGTGAATATCAACTAAGTTGACTCAAATTCTGCATCTGTAACTAAAAATCATAAAAAAATTCAAAAAGATTTAATTTATATCACCAAAATTTTTTCAATTTGAAGCACCTCATACTAAAAATCTTAAGAAAATTCAAAAGAATCGAAGTGAATATCAACTAAATTTTCTCAAATTCTGCACCTGTAACTAAAAATCATCAAAAAATACAAAGAAATTTAATTTAATTTTACCACAATTTCTTCAATTTCAGCTCCTCCTACTAAAAATCTTATGAAAATCCAAAGCAATCGAAGTGAATATCAACTAAGTTGACTCAAATTCTGCATCTGTAACTAAAAATCATAAAAAAATTCAAAAAGATTTAATTTATATCACCAAAATTTTTTCAATTTGAAGCACCTCATACTAAAAATCTTAAGAAAATTCAAAAGAATCGAAGTGAATATCAACTAAATTTTCTCAAATTTTGCACCTGTAACTAAAAATCATCAAAAAATACAAAGAAATTTAATTTAATTTTACCACAATTTCTTCAATTTCTGCTCCTTCTACTAAAAATCTTATGAAAATCCAAAGGAATCGAAGTGAATGTCAACTAAATTTACTCAAATACTGCATCTGTAACTAAAAATCATAAAAAAATTCAAAAAGATTTAATTTAATTTCAGCAAAATATTTTCAATTTCAACTCCTCCTACTAAAAATCTTAAGGAAATTCAAAAGAATCGAAATGAATTTCAACTATATTTTTACAAATTCTGTACCTTTAACTAAAAATCATTAAAAAATGCAAAGAAATTTAATATAATTTCACCAAAATTTCATCAATTTCAGCTCCTTCTACTAAAAATCTTATGAAACTCCAAAGGAATCGAAGTGAATATCAACTAAATTTACTCAAATTCTGCATCTGTAACTAAAAATCATAAAAAAATTCAAAAAGATTTAATTTAATTTCACCAAAATTTATTCAATTTCAGCTTCTCCTACTAAAAATCTTAAGAAAATTCAAAAGAATCGAAGTGAATATCAACTAAATTTTCTCAAATTCTGCACCTGTAACTAAAAATCATCAAAAAATACAAAGAAATTTAATTTAATTTTACCACAATTTCTTCAATTTCAGCTCCTCCTACTAAAAATCTTAAGAAAATTCAAAAGAATCGAAGTTTATTTTAACTACATTTTCTCAAATTCTGCACCTGTAACTAAAAATCGTAAAAAAAATACTAAGAAATTTAATTTGATTTCACCAAAATTTCATCAATTTCAGCACCTTCTACTAAAAATCTTATGAAAATCCAATAGAATCTAAGTGAATATCAAGTAAATTTACTCAAATTCTGCACCTTTCACTAAAAATCATAAAAAAATTCAAAAAGATTTAATTTAATTTTACCAACATTTCTTCAATTTCAGCTCCTCCTACTAAAAATCTTATGAAAATCCAAAGCAATCGAAGAGAATATCAACTAAATTTACTCAAATTCTGCACCTTTCACTAAAAATCATAAAAGATTCAAAAATATTTAATTTATATCACCAAAATTTTTTCAATTTCAGCACCTCCTACTAAACATCTTAAGAAAATTCAAAAGAATCGAAGTGAATATCAACTAAATTTTCTCAAATTCTGCATCTGTAACTAAAAATCATAAAAAAATTCAAAAAGATTTAATTTAATTTTACCAACATTTCTTCAATTTCAGCTCCTCCTACAGAAAATCTTAAGAAAATTCAAAGGAATCGAAGTGAATATCAACTAAATTTTCTCAAATTCTGCACCTGTAACTAAAAATCATCAAAACATACAAAGAAATTTAATTTAATTTTACCACAATTTCTTCAATTTCTGCTCCTTCTACTAAAAATCTTATGAAAATCCAAAGGAATCGAAGTGAATATCAAGTAAATTTACTCAAATTCTGCACATTTCGCTAAAAATCATAAAAAAATTCAAAAAGTTTTAATTTAATTTTACCAACATTTCTTCAATTTCAGCTCCCCCTACTAAAAATCTTATGAAAATCCAAAGCAATCGAAGTGAATATCAACTAAATTTACTCAAATTCTGCATCTGTAACTAAAAATCATAAAAAAATTCAAAAAGATTTAATTTAATTTTACCAACATTTCTTCAATTTCAGCTCCTCCTACAAAAAATCTTAAGAAAATTCAAAGGAATCGAAGTGAATATCAACTAAATTTTCTCAAATTCTTCACCTGTAACTAAAAATCATCAAAAAATACAAAGAAATTTAATTTAATTTTACCACAATTTCTTCAATTTCTGCTCCTTCTACTAAAAATCTTATGAAAATCCAAAGGAATCGAAGTGAATATCAAGTAATTTACTCAAATTCTGCACCTTTCACTAAAAATCTTAAAATAATTCAAAAAGATTTAATTTAATTTTACCAACATTTCTTCAATTTCAGCTCCTCCTACTAAAAATCTTATGAAAATCCAAAGCAATCGAAGTGAATATCAACTAAATTTACTCAAATTCTGCACCTTTCACTAAAAATCATAAAAAAATTCATAAAGATATAATTTAATTTTACCAACATTTCTTCAATTTCAGCTCCTCCTACTAAAAATCTTATGAAAATCCAAAGCAATCGAAGTGAATATCAACTAAGTTTACTCAAATTCTGCATCTGTAACTAAAAATCATAAAAAAATTCAAAAAGATTTAATTTATATCACCAAAATTTTTTCAATTTCAGCACCTCCTACTAAAAATCTTTAGAAAATTCAAAAGAATCGAAGTGAATATCAACTAAATTTTCTCAAATTCTGCACCTGTAACTAAAAATCATCAAAAAATACAAAGAAATTTAATTTAATTTTACCAACATTTCTTCAATTTCTGCACCTTCTACTAAAAATCTTATGAAAATCCAAAGCAATCGAAGTGAATATCAACTAAATTTACTCAAATTCTGCACCTGTAACTAAAAATCATCAAAAAATACAAAGATATTTAGTTTAATTTTACCACAATTTCTTCAATTTCTGCACCTTCTACTAAAAATCTTATGAAAATCCAAAGCAATCGAAGTGAATATCAACTAAATTTACTCAAATTCTGCATCTGTAACTAAAAATCATAAAAAAATTCAAAAAGATATAATTTAATTTTACCAACATTTCTTCAATTTCAGCTCCTCCTACTAAAAATCTTATGAAAATCCAAAGCAATCGAAGTGAATATCAACTAAATTTACTCAAATTCTGCACCTTTCACTAAAAATCATAAAAAAATTCATAAAGATATAATTTAATTTTACCAACATTTCTTCAATTTCAGCTCCTCCTACTAAAAATCTTATGAAAATCCAAAGCAATCGAAGTGAATATCAACTAAGTTTACTCAAATTCTGCATCTGTAACTAAAAATCATAAAAAAATTCAAAAAGATTTAATTTATATCACCAAAATTTTTTCAATTTCAGCACCTCCTACTAAAAATCTTTAGAAAATTCAAAAGAATCGAAGTGAATATCAACTAAATTTTCTCAAATTCTGCACCTGTAACTAAAAATCATCAAAAAATACAAAGAAATTTAATTTAATTTTACCAACATTTCTTCAATTTCTGCACCTTCTACTAAAAATCTTATGAAAATCCAAAGCAATCGAAGTGAATATCAACTAAATTTACTCAAATTCTGCACCTGTAACTAAAAATCATCAAAAAATACAAAGATATTTAATTTAATTTTACCACAATTTCTTCAATTTCTGCACCTTCTACTAAAAATCTTATGAAAATCCAAAGCAATCGAAGTGAATATCAACTAAATTTACTCAAATTCTGCATCTGTAACTAAAAATCATAAAAAAATTCAAAAAGATTTAATTTATATCACCAAAATTTTTTCAATTTCAGCACCTCCTACTAAAAATCTTTAGAAAATTCAAAAGAATCGAAGTGAATATCAACTAAATTTTCTCAAATTCTGCACCTGTAACTAAAAATCATCAAAAAATACAAAGAAATTTAATTTAATTTTACCAACATTTCTTCAATTTCAGCTCCTCCTACTAAAAATCTTATGACAATCCAAAGCAATCGAAGTGAATATCAACTAAATTTACTCAAATTCTGCACCTTTCACTAAAAATCATAAAAAAATTCAAAAAGATATAATTTAATTTTACCAACATTTCTTCAATTTCAGCTCCTCCTACTAAAAATCTTATGAAAATCCAAAGCAATCGAAGTGAATATCAACTAAGTTTACTCAAATTCTGCATCTGTAACTAAAAATCATAAAAAAATTCAAAAAGATTTAATTTATATCACCAAAATTTTTTCAATTTCAAGCACCTCCTACTAAAAATCTTAAGAAAATTCAAAAGAATCGAAGTGAATATCAACTAAATTTTCTCAAATTCTGCACCTGTAACTAAAAATCATCAAAAAATACAAAGAAATTTAATTTAATTTTACCACAATTTCTTCAATTTCTGCACCTTCTACTAAAAATCTTATGAAAATCCAAAGGAATCGAAGTGAATGTCAACTAAATTTACTCAAATACTGCATCTGTAACTAAAAATCATAAAAAAATTCAAAAAGATTTAATTTAATTTCAGCAAAATATTTTCAATTTCAACTCCTCCTACTAAAAATCTTAAGAAAATTCAAAAGAATCGAAGTGAATATCAACTAAATTTTCTCAAATTCTGCACCTGTAACTAAAAATCATCAAAAAATACAAAGAAATTTAATTTAATTTTACCACAATTTCTTCAATTTCAGCTCCTCCTACTAAAAATCTTATGAAAATCCAAAGCAATCGAAGTGAATATCAACTAAGTTGACTCAAATTCTGCATCTGTAACTAAAAATCATAAAAAAATTCAAAAAGATTTAATTTATATCACCAAAATTTTTTCAATTTGAAGCACCTCCTACTAAAAATCTTAAGAAAATTCAAAAGAATCGAAGTGAATATCAACTAAATTTTCTCAAATTCTGCACCTGTAACTAAAAATCATCAAAAAATACAAAGAAATTTAATTTAATTTTACCACAATTTCTTCAATTTCTGCACCTTCTACTAAAAATCTTATGAAAATCCAAAGGAATCGAAGTGAATGTCAACTAAATTTACTCAAATACTGCATCTGTAACTAAAAATCATAAAAAAATTCAAAAAGATTTAATTTAATTTCAGCAAAATATTTTCAATTTCAACTCCTCCTACTAAAAATCTTAAGAAAATTCAAAAGAATCGAAGTGAATATCAACTAAATTTTCTCAAATTCTGCACCTGTAACTAAAAATCATCAAAAAATACAAAGAAATTTAATTTAATTTTACCACAATTTCTTCAATTTCAGCTCCTCCTACTAAAAATCTTATGAAAATCCAAAGCAATCGAAGTGAATATCAACTAAGTTGACTCAAATTCTGCATCTGTAACTAAAAATCATAAAAAAATTCAAAAAGATTTAATTTATATCACCAAAATTTTTTCAATTTGAAGCACCTCATACTAAAAATCTTAAGAAAATTCAAAAGAATCGAAGTGAATATCAACTAAATTTTCTCAAATTCTGCACCTGTAACTAAAAATCATCAAAAAATACAAAGAAATTTAATTTAATTTTACCACAATTTCTTCAATTTCAGCTCCTCCTACTAAAAATCTTATGAAAATCCAAAGCAATCGAAGTGAATATCAACTAAGTTGACTCAAATTCTGCATCTGTAACTAAAAATCATAAAAAAATTCAAAAAGATTTAATTTATATCACCAAAATTTTTTCAATTTGAAGCACCTCATACTAAAAATCTTAAGAAAATTCAAAAGAATCGAAGTGAATATCAACTAAATTTTCTCAAATTTTGCACCTGTAACTAAAAATCATCAAAAAATACAAAGAAATTTAATTTAATTTTACCACAATTTCTTCAATTTCTGCTCCTTCTACTAAAAATCTTATGAAAATCCAAAGGAATCGAAGTGAATGTCAACTAAATTTACTCAAATACTGCATCTGTAACTAAAAATCATAAAAAAATTCAAAAAGATTTAATTTAATTTCAGCAAAATATTTTCAATTTCAACTCCTCCTACTAAAAATCTTAAGGAAATTCAAAAGAATCGAAATGAATTTCAACTATATTTTTACAAATTCTGTACCTTTAACTAAAAATCATTAAAAAATGCAAAGAAATTTAATATAATTTCACCAAAATTTCATCAATTTCAGCTCCTTCTACTAAAAATCTTATGAAACTCCAAAGGAATCGAAGTGAATATCAACTAAATTTACTCAAATTCTGCATCTGTAACTAAAAATCATAAAAAAATTCAAAAAGATTTAATTTAATTTCACCAAAATTTATTCAATTTCAGCTTCTCCTACTAAAAATCTTAAGAAAATTCAAAAGAATCGAAGTGAATATCAACTAAATTGTCTCAAATTCTGCACCTGTAACTAAAAATCATCAAAAAATACAAAGAAATTTAATTTAATTTTACCACAATTTCTTCAATTTCAGCTCCTCCTACTAAAAATCTTAAGAAAATTCAAAAGAATCGAAGTTTATTTTAACTACATTTTCTCAAATTCTGCACCTGTAACTAAAAATCGTAAAAAAAATACTAAGAAATTTAATTTGATTTCACCAAAATTTCATCAATTTCAGCACCTTCTACTAAAAATCTTATGAAAATCCAATAGAATCTAAGTGAATATCAAGTAAATTTACTCAAATTCTGCACCTTTCACTAAAAATCATAAAAAAATTCAAAAAGATTTAATTTAATTTTACCAACATTTCTTCAATTTCAGCTCCTCCTACTAAAAATCTTATGAAAATCCAAAGCAATCGAAGAGAATATCAACTAAATTTACTCAAATTCTGCACCTTTCACTAAAAATCATAAAAGATTCAAAAATATTTAATTTATATCACCAAAATTTTTTCAATTTCAGCACCTCCTACTAAACATCTTAAGAAAATTCAAAAGAATCGAAGTGAATATCAACTAAATTTTCTCAAATTCTGCATCTGTAACTAAAAATCATAAAAAAATTCAAAAAGATTT
This sequence comes from Andrena minutula, assembly GCA_929113495.1. Lineage (NCBI taxonomy): Eukaryota > Metazoa > Arthropoda > Insecta > Hymenoptera > Andrenidae > Andrena > Andrena minutula. The sequence goes on from OV815995.1 coordinate 17,722,464, forward strand.
AATTTAATTTTACCAACATTTCTTCAATTTCAGCTCCGCCTACAGAAAATCTTAAGAAAATTCAAAGGAATCGAAGTGAATATCAACTAAATTTTCTCAAATTCTGCACCTGTAACTAAAAATCATCAAAACATACAAAGAAATTTAATTTAATTTTACCACAATTTCTTCAATTTCTGCTCCTTCTACTAAAAATCTTATGAAAATCCAAAGGAATCGAAGTGAATATCAAGTAAATTTACTCAAATTCTGCACATTTCGCTAAAAATCATAAAAAAATTCAAAAAGTTTTAATTTAATTTTACCAACATTTCTTCAATTTCAGCTCCCCCTACTAAAAATCTTATGAAAATCCAAAGCAATCGAAGTGAATATCAACTAAATTTACTCAAATTCTGCATCTGTAACTAAAAATCATAAAAAAATTCAAAAAGATTTAATTTAATTTTACCAACATTTCTTCAATTTCAGCTCCTCCTACAAAAAATCTTAAGAAAATTCAAAGGAATCGAAGTGAATATCAACTAAATTTACTCAAATTCTGCACCTGTAACTAAAAATCATCAAAAAATACAAAGATATTTAGTTTAATTTTACCACAATTTCTTCAATTTCTGCACCTTCTACTAAAAATCTTATGAAAATCCAAAGCAATCGAAGTGAATATCAACTAAATTTACTCAAATTCTGCATCTGTAACTAAAAATCATAAAAAAATTCAAAAAGATATAATTTAATTTTACCAACATTTCTTCAATTTCAGCTCCTCCTACTAAAAATCTTATGAAAATCCAAAGCAATCGAAGTGAATATCAACTAAATTTACTCAAATTCTGCACCTTTCACTAAAAATCATAAAAAAATTCATAAAGATATAATTTAATTTTACCAACATTTCTTCAATTTCAGCTCCTCCTACTAAAAATCTTATGAAAATCCAAAGCAATCGAAGTGAATATCAACTAAGTTTACTCAAATTCTGCATCTGTAACTAAAAATCATAAAAAAATTCAAAAAGATTTAATTTATATCACCAAAATTTTTTCAATTTCAGCACCTCCTACTAAAAATCTTTAGAAAATTCAAAAGAATCGAAGTGAATATCAACTAAATTTTCTCAAATTCTGCACCTGTAACTAAAAATCATCAAAAAATACAAAGAAATTTAATTTAATTTTACCAACATTTCTTCAATTTCTGCACCTTCTACTAAAAATCTTATGAAAATCCAAAGCAATCGAAGTGAATATCAACTAAATTTACTCAAATTCTGCACCTGTAACTAAAAATCATCAAAAAATACAAAGATATTTAATTTAATTTTACCACAATTTCTTCAATTTCTGCACCTTCTACTAAAAATCTTATGAAAATCCAAAGCAATCGAAGTGAATATCAACTAAATTTACTCAAATTCTGCATCTGTAACTAAAAATCATAAAAAAATTCAAAAAGATTTAATTTATATCACCAAAATTTTTTCAATTTCAGCACCTCCTACTAAAAATCTTTAGAAAATTCAAAAGAATCGAAGTGAATATCAACTAAATTTTCTCAAATTCTGCACCTGTAACTAAAAATCATCAAAAAATACAAAGAAATTTAATTTAATTTTACCAACATTTCTTCAATTTCAGCTCCTCCTACTAAAAATCTTATGACAATCCAAAGCAATCGAAGTGAATATCAACTAAATTTACTCAAATTCTGCACCTTTCACTAAAAATCATAAAAAAATTCAAAAAGATATAATTTAATTTTACCAACATTTCTTCAATTTCAGCTCCTCCTACTAAAAATCTTATGAAAATCCAAAGCAATCGAAGTGAATATCAACTAAGTTTACTCAAATTCTGCATCTGTAACTAAAAATCATAAAAAAATTCAAAAAGATTTAATTTATATCACCAAAATTTTTTCAATTTCAAGCACCTCCTACTAAAAATCTTAAGAAAATTCAAAAGAATCGAAGTGAATATCAACTAAATTTTCTCAAATTCTGCACCTGTAACTAAAAATCATCAAAAAATACAAAGAAATTTAATTTAATTTTACCACAATTTCTTCAATTTCTGCACCTTCTACTAAAAATCTTATGAAAATCCAAAGGAATCGAAGTGAATGTCAACTAAATTTACTCAAATACTGCATCTGTAACTAAAAATCATAAAAAAATTCAAAAAGATTTAATTTAATTTCAGCAAAATATTTTCAATTTCAACTCCTCCTACTAAAAATCTTAAGAAAATTCAAAAGAATCGAAGTGAATATCAACTAAATTTTCTCAAATTCTGCACCTGTAACTAAAAATCATCAAAAAATACAAAGAAATTTAATTTAATTTTACCACAATTTCTTCAATTTCAGCTCCTCCTACTAAAAATCTTATGAAAATCCAAAGCAATCGAAGTGAATATCAACTAAGTTGACTCAAATTCTGCATCTGTAACTAAAAATCATAAAAAAATTCAAAAAGATTTAATTTATATCACCAAAATTTTTTCAATTTGAAGCACCTACTACTAAAAATCTTAAGAAAATTCAAAAGAATCGAAGTGAATATCAACTAAATTTTCTCAAATTCTGCACCTGTAACTAAAAATCATCAAAAAATACAAAGAAATTTAATTTAATTTTACCACAATTTCTTCAATTTCTGCACCTTCTACTAAAAATCTTATGAAAATCCAAAGGAATCGAAGTGAATGTCAACTAAATTTACTCAAATACTGCATCTGTAACTAAAAATCATAAAAAAATTCAAAAAGATTTAATTTAATTTCAGCAAAATATTTTCAATTTCAACTCCTCCTACTAAAAATCTTAAGAAAATTCAAAAGAATCGAAGTGAATATCAACTAAATTTTCTCAAATTCTGCACCTGTAACTAAAAATCATCAAAAAATACAAAGAAATTTAATTTAATTTTACCACAATTTCTTCAATTTCAGCTCCTCCTACTAAAAATCTTATGAAAATCCAAAGCAATCGAAGTGAATATCAACTAAGTTGACTCAAATTCTGCATCTGTAACTAAAAATCATAAAAAAATTCAAAAAGATTTAATTTATATCACCAAAATTTTTTCAATTTGAAGCACCTCATACTAAAAATCTTAAGAAAATTCAAAAGAATCGAAGTGAATATCAACTAAATTTTCTCAAATTCTGCACCTGTAACTAAAAATCATCAAAAAATACAAAGAAATTTAATTTAATTTTACCACAATTTCTTCAATTTCAGCTCCTCCTACTAAAAATCTTATGAAAATCCAAAGCAATCGAAGTGAATATCAACTAAGTTGACTCAAATTCTGCATCTGTAACTAAAAATCATAAAAAAATTCAAAAAGATTTAATTTATATCACCAAAATTTTTTCAATTTGAAGCACCTCATACTAAAAATCTTAAGAAAATTCAAAAGAATCGAAGTGAATATCAACTAAATTTTCTCAAATTTTGCACCTGTAACTAAAAATCATCAAAAAATACAAAGAAATTTAATTTAATTTTACCACAATTTCTTCAATTTCTGCTCCTTCTACTAAAAATCTTATGAAAATCCAAAGGAATCGAAGTGAATGTCAACTAAATTTACTCAAATACTGCATCTGTAACTAAAAATCATAAAAAAATTCAAAAAGATTTAATTTAATTTCAGCAAAATATTTTCAATTTCAACTCCTCCTACTAAAAATCTTAAGGAAATTCAAAAGAATCGAAATGAATTTCAACTATATTTTTACAAATTCTGTACCTTTAACTAAAAATCATTAAAAAATGCAAAGAAATTTAATATAATTTCACCAAAATTTCATCAATTTCAGCTCCTTCTACTAAAAATCTTATGAAACTCCAAAGGAATCGAAGTGAATATCAACTAAATTTACTCAAATTCTGCATCTGTAACTAAAAATCATAAAAAAATTCAAAAAGATTTAATTTAATTTCACCAAAATTTATTCAATTTCAGCTTCTCCTACTAAAAATCTTAAGAAAATTCAAAAGAATCGAAGTGAATATCAACTAAATTGTCTCAAATTCTGCACCTGTAACTAAAAATCATCAAAAAATACAAAGAAATTTAATTTAATTTTACCACAATTTCTTCAATTTCAGCTCCTCCTACTAAAAATCTTAAGAAAATTCAAAAGAATCGAAGTTTATTTTAACTACATTTTCTCAAATTCTGCACCTGTAACTAAAAATCGTAAAAAAAATACTAAGAAATTTAATTTGATTTCACCAAAATTTCATCAATTTCAGCACCTTCTACTAAAAATCTTATGAAAATCCAATAGAATCTAAGTGAATATCAAGTAAATTTACTCAAATTCTGCACCTTTCACTAAAAATCATAAAAAAATTCAAAAAGATTTAATTTAATTTTACCAACATTTCTTCAATTTCAGCTCCTCCTACTAAAAATCTTATGAAAATCCAAAGCAATCGAAGAGAATATCAACTAAATTTACTCAAATTCTGCACCTTTCACTAAAAATCATAAAAGATTCAAAAATATTTAATTTATATCACCAAAATTTTTTCAATTTCAGCACCTCCTACTAAACATCTTAAGAAAATTCAAAAGAATCGAAGTGAATATCAACTAAATTTTCTCAAATTCTGCATCTGTAACTAAAAATCATAAAAAAATTCAAAAAGATTTAATTTAATTTTACCAACATTTCTTCAATTTCAGCTCCGCCTACAGAAAATCTTAAGAAAATTCAAAGGAATCGAAGTGAATATCAACTAAATTTTCTCAAATTCTGCACCTGTAACTAAAAATCATCAAAACATACAAAGAAATTTAATTTAATTTTACCACAATTTCTTCAATTTCTGCTCCTTCTACTAAAAATCTTATGAAAATCCAAAGGAATCGAAGTGAATATCAAGTAAATTTACTCAAATTCTGCACATTTCGCTAAAAATCATAAAAAAATTCAAAAAGTTTTAATTTAATTTTACCAACATTTCTTCAATTTCAGCTCCCCCTACTAAAAATCTTATGAAAATCCAAAGCAATCGAAGTGAATATCAACTAAATTTACTCAAATTCTGCATCTGTAACTAAAAATCATAAAAAAATTCAAAAAGATTTAATTTAATTTTACCAACATTTCTTCAATTTCAGCTCCTCCTACAAAAAATCTTAAGAAAATTCAAAGGAATCGAAGTGAATATCAACTAAATTTTCTCAAATTCTTCACCTGTAACTAAAAATCATCAAAAAATACAAAGAAATTTAATTTAATTTTACCACAATTTCTTCAATTTCTGCTCCTTCTACTAAAAATCTTATGAAAATCCAAAGGAATCGAAGTGAATATCAAGTAATTTACTCAAATTCTGCACCTTTCACTAAAAATCTTAAAATAATTCAAAAAGATTTAATTTAATTTTACCAACATTTCTTCAATTTCAGCTCCTCCTACTAAAAATCTTATGAAAATCCAAAGCAATCGAAGTGAATATCAACTAAATTTACTCAAATTCTGCACCTTTCACTAAAAATCATAAAAAAATTCATAAAGATATAATTTAATTTTACCAACATTTCTTCAATTTCAGCTCCTCCTACTAAAAATCTTATGAAAATCCAAAGTAATCGAAGTGAATATCAACTAAGTTTACTCAAATTCTGCATCTGTAACTAAAAATCATAAAAAAATTCAAAAAGATTTAATTTATATCACCAAAATTTTTTCAATTTCAGCACCTCCTACTAAAAATCTTTAGAAAATTCAAAAGAATCGAAGTGAATATCAACTAAATTTTCTCAAATTCTGCACCTGTAACTAAAAATCATCAAAAAATACAAAGAAATTTAATTTAATTTTACCAACATTTCTTCAATTTCTGCACCTTCTACTAAAAATCTTATGAAAATCCAAAGCAATCGAAGTGAATATCAACTAAATTTACTCAAATTCTGCACCTGTAACTAAAAATCATCAAAAAATACAAAGATATTTAATTTAATTTTACCACAATTTCTTCAATTTCTGCACCTTCTACTAAAAATCTTATGAAAATCCAAAGCAATCGAAGTGAATATCAACTAAATTTACTCAAATTCTGCATCTGTAACTAAAAATCATAAAAAAATTCAAAAAGATTTAATTTATATCACCAAAATTTTTTCAATTTCAAGCACCTCCTACTAAAAATCTTAAGAAAATTCAAAAGAATCGAAGTGAATATCAACTAAATTTTCTCAAATTCTGCACCTGTAACTAAAAATCATCAAAAAATACAAAGAAATTTAATTTAATTTTACCACAATTTCTTCAATTTCTGCACCTTCTACTAAAAATCTTATGAAAATCCAAAGGAATCGAAGTGAATGTCAACTAAATTTACTCAAATACTGCATCTGTAACTAAAAATCATAAAAAAATTCAAAAAGATTTAATTTAATTTCAGCAAAATATTTTCAATTTCAACTCCTCCTACTAAAAATCTTAAGAAAATTCAAAAGAATCGAAATGAATTTCAACAATATTTTTACAAATTCTGTACCTTTAACTAAAAATCATTAAAAAATGCAAAGAAATTTAATATAATTTCACAAAAATTTCATCAATTTCAGCTCCTTCTACTAAAAATCTTATGAAACTCCAAAGGAATCGAAGTGAATATCAACTAAATTTACTTAAATTCTGCATCTGTAACTAAAAATCATAAAAAAATTCAAAAAGATTTAATTTAATTTCACCAAAATTTATTCAATTTCAGCTTCTCCTACTAAAAATCTTAAGAAAATTCAAAAGAATCGAAGTGAATATCAAGTAAATTTACTCAAATTCTGCACCTTTCACTAAAAATCATCAAAAAATTCAAAAAGATTTAATTTAATTTCACCAAAATTTTTTCAATTTCAGCTCCTCCTACTAAAAATCTTAAGAAAATTCAAAAGAATCGAAGTTTATTTTAACTACATTTTCTCAAATTCTGCACCTGTAACTAAAAATCGTAAAAAAAATACTAAGAAATTTAATTTGATTTCACCAAAATTTCATCAATTTCAGCACCTTCTACTAAAAATCTTATGAAAATCCAATAGAATCTAAGTGAATATCAAGTAAATTTACTCAAATTCTGCACCTTTCACTAAAAATCATAAAAGATTCAAAAATATTTAATTTATATCACCAAAATTTTTTCAATTTCAGCACCTTCTACTAAACATCTTAAGAAAATTCAAAAGAATCGAAGTGAATATCAACTAAATTTTCTCAAATTCTGCACCTGTAACTAAAAATCATCAAGAAATACAAAGAAATTTAATTTAATTTTAACACAATTTCTTCAATTTCTGCTCCTTGTACTAAAAATCTTATGAAAATCCAAAGGAATCGAAGTGAATGTCAACTAAATTTACTCAAATTCTGCATCTGTAACTAAAAATCATAAAAAAATTCAAAAAGATTTAATTTAATATCACCAAAATTTTTTCAATTTCAGCACCTCCTACTAAAAATCTTAAGAGAATTCAAAAGAATCGAAGTGAATTTCAACAATATTTTCTCAAATTCTGCACCTTTAACTAAAAATCATTAAAAAATGCAAAGAAATTTAATTTAATTTCACCAAAATTTCATCAATTTCAGCTCCTTCTACAAAAAATCTTATGAAACTCCAACGGAATCGAAGTGAATATCAACTAAATTTACTCAAATTCTGCATCTGTAACTAAAAATCATAAAAAAATTCAAAAAGATTTAATTTAATTTTACCAACATTTCTTCCATTTCAGCTCCCCCTACTACAAATCTTATGAAAATCCAAAGCAATCGAAGTGAATATCAACTAAATTTACTCAAATTCTGCATCTGTAACTAAAAATCTTAAAATAATTCAAAAAGATTTAATTTAATTTTACCAACATTTCTTCAATTTCAGCTCCTCCTACTAAAAATCTTATGAAAATCCAAAGCAATCGAAGTGAATATCAACTAAATTTACTCAAATTCTGCACCTTTCACTAAAAATCATAAAAAAATTCATAAAGATATAATTTAATTTTACCAACATTTCTTCAATTTCAGCTCCTCCTACTAAAAATCTTATGAAAATCCAAAGCAATCGAAGTGAATATCAACTAAGTTTACTCAAATTCTGCATCTGTAACTAAAAATCATAAAAAAATTCAAAAAGATTTAATTTATATCACCAAAATTTTTTCAATTTCAGCACCTCCTACTAAAAATCTTTAGAAAATTCAAAAGAATCGAAGTGAATATCAACTAAATTTTCTCAAATTCTGCACCTGTAACTAAAAATCATCAAAAAATACAAAGAAATTTAATTTAATTTTACCAACATTTCTTCAATTTCTGCACCTTCTACTAAAAATCTTATGAAAATCCAAAGCAATCGAAGTGAATATCAACTAAATTTACTCAAATTCTGCACCTGTAACTAAAAATCATCAAAAAATACAAAGATATTTAATTTAATTTTACCACAATTTCTTCAATTTCTGCACCTTCTACTAAAAATCTTATGAAAATCCAAAGCAATCGAAGTGAATATCAACTAAATTTACTCAAATTCTGCATCTGTAACTAAAAATCATAAAAAAATTCAAAAAGATTTAATTTATATCACCAAAATTTTTTCAATTTCAGCACCTCCTACTAAAAATCTTTAGAAAATTCAAAAGAATCGAAGTGAATATCAACTAAATTTTCTCAAATTCTGCACCTGTAACTAAAAATCATCAAAAAATACAAAGAAATTTAATTTAATTTTACCAACATTTCTTCAATTTCAGCTCCTCCTACTAAAAATCTTATGACAATCCAAAGCAATCGAAGTGAATATCAACTAAATTTACTCAAATTCTGCACCTTTCACTAAAAATCATAAAAAAATTCAAAAAGATATAATTTAATTTTACCAACATTTCTTCAATTTCAGCTCCTCCTACTAAAAATCTTATGAAAATCCAAAGCAATCGAAGTGAATATCAACTAAGTTTACTCAAATTCTGCATCTGTAACTAAAAATCATAAAAAAATTCAAAAAGATTTAATTTATATCACCAAAATTTTTTCAATTTCAAGCACCTCCTACTAAAAATCTTAAGAAAATTCAAAAGAATCGAAGTGAATATCAACTAAATTTTCTCAAATTCTGCACCTGTAACTAAAAATCATCAAAAAATACAAAGAAATTTAATTTAATTTTACCACAATTTCTTCAATTTCTGCACCTTCTACTAAAAATCTTATGAAAATCCAAAGGAATCGAAGTGAATGTCAACTAAATTTACTCAAATACTGCATCTGTAACTAAAAATCATAAAAAAATTCAAAAAGATTTAATTTAATTTCAGCAAAATATTTTCAATTTCAACTCCTCCTACTAAAAATCTTAAGAAAATTCAAAAGAATCGAAATGAATTTCAACAATATTTTTACAAATTCTGTACCTTTAACTAAAAATCATTAAAAAATGCAAAGAAATTTAATATAATTTCACCAAAATTTCATCAATTTCAGCTCCTTCTACTAAAAATCTTATGAAACTCCAAAGGAATCGAAGTGAATATCAACTAAATTTACTTAAATTCTGCATCTGTAACTAAAAATCATAAAAAAATTCAAAAAGATTTAATTTAATTTCACCAAAATTTATTCAATTTCAGCTTCTCCTACTAAAAATCTTAAGAAAATTCAAAAGAATCGAAGTGAATATCAAGTAAATTTACTCAAATTCTGCACCTTTCACTAAAAATCATCAAAAAATTCAAAAAGATTTAATTTAATTTCACCAAAATTTTTTCAATTTCAGCTCCTCCTACTAAAAATCTTAAGAAAATTCAAAAGAATCGAAGTTTATTTTAACTACATTTTCTCAAATTCTGCACCTGTAACTAAAAATCGTAAAAAAAATACTAAGAAATTTAATTTGATTTCACCAAAATTTCATCAATTTCAGCACCTTCTACTAAAAATCTTATGAAAATCCAATAGAATCTAAGTGAATATCAAGTAAATTTACTCAAATTCTGCACCTTTCACTAAAAATCATAAAAGATTCAAAAATATTTAATTTATATCACCAAAATTTTTTCAATTTCAGCACCTTCTACTAAACATCTTAAGAAAATTCAAAAGAATCGAAGTGAATATCAACTAAATTTTCTCAAATTCTGCACCTGTAACTAAAAATCATCAAGAAATACAAAGAAATTTAATTTAATTTTAACACAATTTCTTCAATTTCTGCTCCTTGTACTAAAAATCTTATGAAAATCCAAAGGAATCGAAGTGAATGTCAACTAAATTTACTCAAATTCTGCATCTGTAACTAAAAATCATAAAAAAATTCAAAAAGATTTAATTTAATATCACCAAAATTTTTTCAATTTCAGCACCTCCTACTAAAAATCTTAAGAGAATTCAAAAGAATCGAAGTGAATTTCAACAATATTTTCTCAAATTCTGCACCTTTAACTAAAAATCATTAAAAAATGCAAAGAAATTTAATTTAATTTCACCAAAATTTCATCAATTTCAGCTCCTTCTACAAAAAATCTTATGAAACTCCAACGGAATCGAAGTGAATATCAACTAAATTTACTCAAATTCTGCATCTGTAACTAAAAATCATAAAAAAATTCAAAAAGATTTAATTTAATTTTACCAACATTTCTTCCATTTCAGCTCCCCCTACTACAAATCTTATGAAAATCCAAAGCAATCGAAGTGAATATCAACTAAATTTACTCAAATTCTGCATCTGTAACTAAAAATCATAAAAAAATTCAAAAAGATTTAATTTAATTTTACCAACATTTCTTCAATTTCAGCTCCTCCTACAAAAAATCTTAAGAAAATTCAAAGGAATCGAAGTGAATATCAACTAAATTTTCTCAAATTCTGCACCTGTAACTAAAAATCATCAAAACATACAAAGAAATTTAATTTAATTTTACCACAATTTCTTCAATTTCTGCTCCTTCTACTAAAAATCTTATGAAAATCCAAAGGAATCGAAGTGAATATCAAGTAAATTTACTCAAATTCTGCACATTTCGCTAAAAATCATAAAAAAATTCAAAAAGTTTTAATTTAATTTTACCAACATTTCTTCAATTTCAGCTCCCCCTACTAAAAATCTTATGAAAATCCAAAGCAATCGAAGTGAATATCAACTAAATTTACTCAAATTCTGCATCTGTAACTAAAAATCATAAAAAAATTCAAAAAGATTTAATTTAATTTTACCAACATTTCTTCAATTTCAGCTCCTCCTACAAAAAATCTTAAGAAAATTCAAAGGAATCGAAGTGAATATCAACTAAATTTTCTCAAATTCTGCACCTGTAACTAAAAATCATCAAAAAATACAAAGAAATTTAATTTAATTTTACCACAATTTCTTCAATTTCTGCTCCTTCTACTAAAAATCTTATGAAAATCCAAAGGAATCGAAGTGAATATCAAGTAATTTACTCAAATTCTGCACCTTTCACTAAAAATCTTAAAATAATTCAAAAAGATTTAATTTAATTTTACCAACATTTCTTCAATTTCAGCTCCTCCTACTAAAAATCTTATGAAAATCCAAAGCAATCGAAGTGAATATCAACTAAATTTACTCAAATTCTGCACCTTTCACTAAAAATCATAAAAAAATTCAAAAAGATATAATTTAATTTTACCAACATTTCTTCAATTTCAGCTCCTCCTACTAAAAATCTTATGAAAATCCAAAGCAATCGAAGTGAATATCAACTAAGTTTACTCAAATTCTGCATCTGTAACTAAAAATCATAAAAAAATACAAAAAGATTTAATTTAATATTTTCAAAATTTTTTCAATTTCAAGCACCTCCTACTAAAAATCTTAAGAAAATTCAAAAGAATCGAAGTGAATATCAACTAAATTTTCTCAAATTCTGCACCTGTAACTAAAAATCATCAAAAAATACAAAGAAATTTAATTTAATTTTACCACAATTTCTTCAATTTCTGCACCTTCTACTAAAAATCTTATGAAAATCCAAAGGAATCGAAGTGAATGTCAACTAAATTTACTCAAATTCTGCATCTGTAACTAAAAATCATAAAAAAATTCAAAAAGATTTAATTTATATCACCAAAATTTTTTCAATTTCAGCACCTCCTACTAAAAATCTTAAGAAAATTCAAAGGAATCGAAGTGAATATCAACTAAATTTTCTCAAATTCTGCACCTGTAACTAAAAATCATCAAAACATACAAAGAAATTTAATTTAATTTTACCACAATTTCTTCAATTTCTGCTCCTTCTACTAAAAATCTTATGAAAATCCAAAGGAATCGAAGTGAATATCAAGTAAATTTACTCAAATTCTGCACATTTCGCTAAAAATCATAAAAAAATTCAAAAAGTTTTAATTTAATTTTACCAACATTTCTTCAATTTCAGCTCCCCCTACTAAAAATCTTATGAAAATCCAAAGCAATCGAAGTGAATATCAACTAAATTTACTCAAATTCTGCATCTGTAACTAAAAATCATAAAAAAATTCAAAAAGATTTAATTTAATTTTACCAACATTTCTTCAATTTCAGCTCCTCCTACAAAAAATCTTAAGAAAATTCAAAGGAATCGAAGTGAATATCAACTAAATTTTCTCAAATTCTGCACCTGTAACTAAAAATCATCAAAAAATACAAAGAAATTTAATTTAATTTTACCACAATTTCTTCAATTTCTGCTCCTTCTACTAAAAATCTTATGAAAATCCAAAGGAATCGAAGTGAATATCAAGTAATTTACTCAAATTCTGCACCTTTCACTAAAAATCTTAAAATAATTCAAAAAGATTTAATTTAATTTTACCAACATTTCTTCAATTTCAGCTCCTCCTACTAAAAATCTTATGAAAATCCAAAGCAATCGAAGTGAATATCAACTAAATTTACTCAAATTCTGCACCTTTCACTAAAAATCATAAAAAAATTCAAAAAGATATAATTTAATTTTACCAACATTTCTTCAATTTCAGCTCCTCCTACTAAAAATCTTATGAAAATCCAAAGCAATCGAAGTGAATATCAACTAAGTTTACTCAAATTCTGCATCTGTAACTAAAAATCATAAAAAAATTCAAAAAGATTTAATTTATATCACCGAAATTTTTTCAATTTCAGCACCTCCTACTAAAAATCTTTAGAAAATTCAAAAGAATCGAAGTGAATATCAACTAAATTTTCTCAAATTCTGCACCTGTAACTAAAAATCATCAAAAAATACAAAGAAATTTAATTTAATTTTACCAACATTTCTTCAATTTCTGCACCTTCTACTAAAAATCTTATGAAACTCCAAAGGAATCGAAGTGAATATCAACTAAATTTACTCAAATTCTGCATCTGTAACTAAAAATCATAAAAAAATTCAAAAAGATTTAATTTAATTTCACCAAAATTTATTCAATTTCAGCTTCTCCTACTAAAAATCTTAAGAAAATTCAAAAGAATCGAAGTAAATATCAAGTAAATTTACTCAAATTCTGCACCTTTCACTAAAAATCATCAAAAAATTCAAAAAGATTTAATTTAATTTCACCAAAATTTTTTCAATTTCAGCTCCTCCTACTAAAAATCTTAAGAAAATTCAAAAGAATCGAAGTTTATTTTAACTACATTTTCTCAAATTCTGCACCTGTAACTAAAAATCGTAAAAAAAATACTAAGAAATTTAATTTGATTTCACCAAAATTTCAACAATTTCAGCACCTTCTACTAAAAATCTTATGAAAATCCAATAGAATCTAAGTGAATATCAAGTAAATTTACTCAAATTCTGCACCTTTCACTAAAAATCATAAAAAAATTCAAAAAGATTTAATTTAATTTTACCAACATTTCTTCAATTTCAGCTCCTCCTACTAAACATCTTAAGAAAATTCAAAAGAATCGAAGTGAATATCAACTAAATTTTCTCAAATTCTGCACCTGTAACTAAAAATCATCAAGAAATACAAAGAAATTTAATTTAATTTTAACACAATTTCTTCAATTTCTGCTCCTTGTACTAAAAATCTTATGAAAATCCAAAGGAATCGAAGTGAATGTCAACTAAATTTACTCAAATTCTGCATCTGTAACTAAAAATCATAAAAAAATTCAAAAAGATTTAATTTAATATCACCAAAATTTTTTCAATTTCAGCACCTCTTACTAAAAATCTTAAGAGAATTCAATAGAATCGAAGTGAATTTCAACAATATTTTCTCAAATTCTGCACCTTTAACTAAAAATCATTAAAAAATGCAAAAAAATTTAATTTAATTTCACCAAAATTTCATCAATTTCAGCTCCTTCTACAAAAAATCTTATGAAAATCCAAAGGAATCGAAGTGAATGTCAACTAAATTTACTCAAATTCTGCATCTGTAACTAAAAATCATAAAAAAATTCAAAAAGATTTAATTTATATCACCAAAATTTTTTCAATTTCAGCACCTCCTACTAAAAATCTTAAGAAAATTCAAAGGAATCGAAGTGAATATCAAGTAATTTACTCAAATTCTGCACCTTTCACTAAAAATCTTAAAATAATTCAAAAAGATTTAATTTAATTTTACCAACATTTCTTCAATTTCAGCTCCTCCTACTAAAAATCTTATGAAAATCCAAAGCAATCGAAGTGAATATCAACTAAATTTACTCAAATTCTGCACCTTTCACTAAAAATCATAAAAAAATTCAAAAAGATATAATTTAATTTTACCAACATTTCTTCAATTTCAGCTCCTCCTACTAAAAATCTTATGAAAATCCAAAGCAATCGAAGTGAATATCAACTAAGTTTACTCAAATTCTGCATCTGTAACTAAAAATCATAAAAAAATACAAAAAGATTTAATTTAATATTTTCAAAATTTTTTCAATTTCAAGCACCTCCTACTAAAAATCTTAAGAAAATTCAAAAGAATCGAAGTGAATATCAACTAAATTTTCTCAAATTCTGCACCTGTAACTAAAAATCATCAAAAAATACAAAGAAATTTAATTTAATTTTACCACAATTTCTTCAATTTCTGCACCTTCTACTAAAAATCTTATGAAAATCCAAAGGAATCGAAGTGAATGTCAACTAAATTTACTCAAATTCTGCATCTGTAACTAAAAATCATAAAAAAATTCAAAAAGATTTAATTTATATCACCAAAATTTTTTCAATTTCAGCACCTCCTACTAAAAATCTTAAGAAAATTCAAAGGAATCGAAGTGAATATCAACTAAATTTTCTCAAATTCTGCACCTGTAACTAAAAATCATCAAAACATACAAAGAAATTTAATTTAATTTTACCACAATTTCTTCAATTTCTGCTCCTTCTACTAAAAATCTTATGAAAATCCAAAGGAATCGAAGTGAATATCAAGTAAATTTACTCAAATTCTGCACATTTCGCTAAAAATCATAAAAAAATTCAAAAAGTTTTAATTTAATTTTACCAACATTTCTTCAATTTCAGCTCCCCCTACTAAAAATCTTATGAAAATCCAAAGCAATCGAAGTGAATATCAACTAAATTTACTCAAATTCTGCATCTGTAACTAAAAATCATAAAAAAATTCAAAAAGATTTAATTTAATTTTACCAACATTTCTTCAATTTCAGCTCCTCCTACAAAAAATCTTAAGAAAATTCAAAGGAATCGAAGTGAATATCAACTAAATTTTCTCAAATTCTGCACCTGTAACTAAAAATCATCAAAAAATACAAAGAGATTTAATTTAATTTTACCACAATTTCTTCAATTTCTGCTCCTTCTACTAAAAATCTTATGAAAATCCAAAGGAATCGAAGTGAATATCAAGTAATTTACTCAAATTCTGCACCTTTCACTAAAAATCTTAAAATAATTCAAAAAGATTTAATTTAATTTTACCAACATTTCTTCAATTTCAGCTCCTCCTACTAAAAATCTTATGAAAATCCAAAGCAATCGAAGTGAATATCAACTAAATTTACTCAAATTCTGCACCTTTCACTAAAAATCATAAAAAAATTCAAAAAGATATAATTTAATTTTACCAACATTTCTTCAATTTCAGCTCCTCCTACTAAAAATCTTATGAAAATCCAAAGCAATCGAAGTGAATATCAACTAAGTTTACTCAAATTCTGCATCTGTAACTAAAAATCATAAAAAAATTCAAAAAGATTTAATTTATATCACCGAAATTTTTTCAATTTCAGCACCTCCTACTAAAAATCTTTAGAAAATTCAAAAGAATCGAAGTGAATATCAACTAAATTTTCTCAAATTCTGCACCTGTAACTAAAAATCATCAAAAAATACAAAGAAATTTAATTTAATTTTACCAACATTTCTTCAATTTCAGCTCCTCCTACTAAAAATCTTATGACAATCCAAAGCAATCGAAGTGAATATCAACTAAATTTACTCAAATTCTGCACCTTTCACTAAAAATCATAAAAAAATTCAAAAAGATATAATTTAATTTTACCAACATTTCTTCAATTTCAGCTCCTCCTACTAAAAATCTTATGAAAATCCAAAGCAATCGAAGTGAATATCAACTAAGTTTACTCAAATTCTGCATCTGTAACTAAAAATCATAAAAAAATTCAAAAAGATTTAATTTATATCACCAAAATTTTTTCAATTTCAAGCACCTCCTACTAAAAATCTTAAGAAAATTCAAAAGAATCGAAGTGAATATCAACTAAATTTTCTCAAATTCTGCACCTGTAACTAAAAATCATCAAAAAATACAAAGAAATTTAATTTAATTTTACCACAATTTCTTCAATTTCTGCACCTTCTACTAAAAATCTTATGAAAATCCAAAGGAATCGAAGTGAATGTCAACTAAATTTACTCAAATACTGCATCTGTAACTAAAAATCATAAAAAAATTCAAAAAGATTTAATTTAATTTCAGCAAAATATTTTCAATTTCAACTCCTCCTACTAAAAATCTTAAGAAAATTCAAAAGAATCGAAATGAATTTCAACAATATTTTTACAAATTCTGTACCTTTAACTAAAAATCATTAAAAAATGCAAAGAAATTTAATATAATTTCACCAAAATTTCATCAATTTCAGCTCCTTCTACTAAAAATCTTATGAAACTCCAAAGGAATCGAAGTGAATATCAACTAAATTTACTTAAATTCTGCATCTGTAACTAAAAATCATAAAAAAATTCAAAAAGATTTAATTTAATTTCACCAAAATTTATTCAATTTCAGCTTCTCCTACTAAAAATCTTAAGAAAATTCAAAAGAATCGAAGTGAATATCAAGTAAATTTACTCAAATTCTGCACCTTTCACTAAAAATCATCAAAAAATTCAAAAAGATTTAATTTAATTTCACCAAAATTTTTTCAATTTCAGCTCCTCCTACTAAAAATCTTAAGAAAATTCAAAAGAATCGAAGTTTATTTTAACTACATTTTCTCAAATTCTGCACCTGTAACTAAAAATCGTAAAAAAAATACTAAGAAATTTAATTTGATTTCACCAAAATTTCAACAATTTCAGCACCTTCTACTAAAAATCTTATGAAAATCCAATAGAATCTAAGTGAATATCAAGTAAATTTACTCAAATTCTGCACCTTTCACTAAAAATCATAAAAAAATTCAAAAAGATTTAATTTAATTTTACCAACATTTCTTCAATTTCAGCTCCTCCTACTAAACATCTTAAGAAAATTCAAAAGAATCGAAGTGAATATCAACTAAATTTTCTCAAATTCTGCACCTGTAACTAAAAATCATCAAGAAATACAAAGAAATTTAATTTAATTTTAACACAATTTCTTCAATTTCTGCTCCTTGTACTAAAAATCTTATGAAAATCCAAAGGAATCGAAGTGAATGTCAACTAAATTTACTCAAATTCTGCATCTGTAACTAAAAATCATAAAAAAATTCAAAAAGATTTAATTTAATATCACCAAAATTTTTTCAATTTCAGCACCTCTTACTAAAAATCTTAAGAGAATTCAATAGAATCGAAGTGAATTTCAACAATATTTTCTCAAATTCTGCACCTTTAACTAAAAATCATTAAAAAATGCAAAGAAATTTAATTTAATTTCACCAAAATTTCATCAATTTCAGCTCCTTCTACAAAAAATCTTATGAAACTCCAACGGAATCGAAGTGAATATCAACTAAATTTACTCAAATTCTGCATCTGTAACTAAAAATCATAAAAAAATTCAAAAAGATTTAATTTAATTTTATCAACATTTCTTCCATTTCAGCTCCCCCTACTACAAATCTTATGAAAATCCAAAGCAATCGAAGTGAATATCAACTAAATTTACTCAAATTCTGCATCTGTAACTAAAAATCATAAAAAAATTCAAAAAGATTTAATTTAATTTTACCAACATTTCTTCAATTTCAGCTCCTCCTACAAAAAATCTTAAGAAAATTCAAAGGAATCGAAGTGAATATCAACTAAATTTTCTCAAATTCTGCACCTGTAACTAAAAATCATCAAAACATACAAAGAAATTTAATTTAATTTTACCACAATTTCTTCAATTTCTGCTCCTTCTACTAACAATCTTATGAAAATCCAAAGGAATCGAAGTGAATATCAAGTAAATTTACTCAAATTCTGCACATTTCGCTAAAAATCATAAAAAAATT
This sequence comes from Andrena minutula, assembly GCA_929113495.1. Lineage (NCBI taxonomy): Eukaryota > Metazoa > Arthropoda > Insecta > Hymenoptera > Andrenidae > Andrena > Andrena minutula. The sequence continues at coordinate 17,741,127 of OV815995.1, forward strand.
CAAAAAGTTTTAATTTAATTTTACCAACATTTCTTCAATTTCAGCTCCCCCTACTAAAAATCTTATGAAAATCCAAAGCAATCGAAGTGAATATCAACTAAATTTACTCAACTTCTGCATCTGTAACTAAAAATCATAAAAAAATTCAAAAAGATTTAATTTAATTTTACCAACATTTCTTCAATTTCAGCTCCTCCTACTAAAAATCTTATGAAAATCCAAAGCAATCGAAGTGAATATCAACTAAATTTACTCAAATTCTGCACCTTTCACTAAAAATCATAAAAGATTCAAAAATATTTAATTTATATCACCAAAATTTTTTCAATTTCAAGCACCTCCTACTAAAAATCTTAAGAAAATTCAAAAGAATCGAAGTGAATATCAACTAAATTTTCTCAAATTCTGCACCTGTAACTAAAAATCATCAAAAAATACAAAGAAATTTAATTTAATTTTACCACAATTTCTTCAATTTCTGCACCTTCTACTAAAAATCTTATGAAAATCCAAAGGAATCGAAGTGAATATCAACTAAGTTTACTCAAATTCTGCATCTGTAACTAAAAATCATAAAAAAATTCAAAAAGATTTAATTTAATATATTCAAAATTTTTTCAATTTCAAGCACCTCCTACTAAAAATCTTAAGAAAATTCAAAAGAATCGAAGTGAATATCAACTAAATTTTCTCAAATTCTGCACCTGTAACTAAAAATCATCAAAAAATACAAAGAAATTTAATTTAATTTTACCACAATTTCTTCAATTTCTGCACCTTCTACTAAAAATCTTATGAAAATCCAAAGGAATCGAAGTGAATGTCAACTAAATTTACTCAAATTCTGCATCTGTAACTAAAAATCATAAAAAAATTCAAAAAGATTTAATTTATATCACCAAAATTATTTCAATTTCAGCACCTCCTACTAAAAATCTTTAGAAAATTCAAAAGAATCGAAGTGAATATCAACTAAATTTTCTCAAATTCTGCACCTGTAACTAAAAATCATCAAAAAATACAAAGAAATTTAATTTAATTTTACCAACATTTCTTCAATTTCTGCACCTTCTACTAAAAATCTTATGAAAACCCAAAGCAATCGAAGTGAATATCAACAAAATTTACTCAAATTCTGCATCTGTAACTAAAAATCATAAAAAAATTCAAAAAGATTTAATTTAATTTTACCAACATTTCTTCAATTTCAGCTCCTCCTACAAAAAATCTTAAGAAAATTCAAAGGAATCGAAGTGAATATCAAGTAAATTTACTCATATTCTGCACTTTTCACTAAAAATCATAAAATAATTCAAAAAGATTTAATTTAATTTTACCAACATTTCTTCAATTTCAGCTCCTCCTACAAAAAATCTTAAGAAAATTCAAAGGAATCGAAGTGAATATCAAGTAAATTTACTCAATTTCTGCACCTGTAACTAAAAATCGTAAAAAAAATACTAAGAAATTTAATTTAATTTTACCACAATTTCTTCAATTTCAGCTCCTCCTACTAAAAATCTTATGAAAATCCAAAGCAATATAAGTGAATATCAACTAAGTTGACTCAAATTCTGCATCTGTAACTAAAAATCATAAAAAAATTCAAAAAGATTTAATTTATATCACCAAAATTTTTTCAATTTGAAGCACCTCATACTAAAAATCATAAGAAAATTCAAAAGAATCGAAGTGAATATCAACTAAATTTTCTCAAATTCTGCACCTGTAACTAAAAATCATCAAAAAATACAAAGAAATTTAATTTAATTTTACCACAATTTCTTCAATTTCTGCTCCTTCTACTAAAAATCTTATGAAAATCCAAAGGAATCGAAGTGAATATCAACTAAATTTTCTCAAATTCTGCACCTTTCACTAAAAATCTTAAAATAATTCAAAAAGATTTAATTTAATTTTACCAACATTTCTTCAATTTCAGCTCCTCCTACTAAAAATCTTATGAAAATCCAAAGCAATCGAAGTGAATATCAACTAAGTTGACTCAAATTCTGCATCTGTAACTAAAAATCATAAAAAAATTCAAAAAGATTTAATTTATATCACCAAAATTTTTTCAATTTGAAGCACCTCCTACTAAAAATCTTAAGAAAATTCAAAAGAATCGAAGTGAATATCAACTAAATTTTCTCAAATTCTGCACCTGTAACTAAAAATCATCAAAAAATACAAAGAAATTTAATTTAATTTTACCACAATTTCTTCAATTTCTGCACCTTCTACTAAAAATCTTATGAAAATCCAAAGGAATCGAAGTGAATGTCAACTAAATTTACTCAAATACTGCATCTGTAACTAAAAATCATAAAAAAATTCAAAAAGATTTAATTTAATTTCAGCAAAATATTTTCAATTTCAACTCCTCCTACTAAAAATCTTAAGAAAATTCAAAAGAATCGAAGTGAATATCAACTAAATTTTCTCAAATTCTGCACCTGTAACTAAAAATCATCAAAAAATACAAAGAAATTTAATTTAATTTTACCACAATTTCTTCAATTTCAGCTCCTCCTACTAAAAATCTTATGAAAATCCAAAGCAATCGAAGTGAATATCAACTAAGTTGACTCAAATTCTGCATCTGTAACTAAAAATCATAAAAAAATTCAAAAAGATTTAATTTATATCACCAAAATTTTTTCAATTTGAAGCACCTCATACTAAAAATCTTAAGAAAATTCAAAAGAATCGAAGTGAATATCAACTAAATTTTCTCAAATTCTGCACCTGTAACTAAAAATCATCAAAAAATACAAAGAAATTTAATTTAATTTTACCACAATTTCTTCAATTTCAGCTCCTCCTACTAAAAATCTTATGAAAATCCAAAGCAATCGAAGTGAATATCAACTAAGTTGACTCAAATTCTGCATCTGTAACTAAAAATCATAAAAAAATTCAAAAAGATTTAATTTATATCACCAAAATTTTTTCAATTTGAAGCACCTCATACTAAAAATCTTAAGAAAATTCAAAAGAATCGAAGTGAATATCAACTAAATTTTCTCAAATTTTGCACCTGTAACTAAAAATCATCAAAAAATACAAAGAAATTTAATTTAATTTTACCACAATTTCTTCAATTTCTGCTCCTTCTACTAAAAATCTTATGAAAATCCAAAGGAATCGAAGTGAATGTCAACTAAATTTACTCAAATACTGCATCTGTAACTAAAAATCATAAAAAAATTCAAAAAGATTTAATTTAATTTCAGCAAAATATTTTCAATTTCAACTCCTCCTACTAAAAATCTTAAGGAAATTCAAAAGAATCGAAATGAATTTCAACTATATTTTTACAAATTCTGTACCTTTAACTAAAAATCATTAAAAAATGCAAAGAAATTTAATATAATTTCACCAAAATTTCATCAATTTCAGCTCCTTCTACTAAAAATCTTATGAAACTCCAAAGGAATCGAAGTGAATATCAACTAAATTTACTCAAATTCTGCATCTGTAACTAAAAATCATAAAAAAATTCAAAAAGATTTAATTTAATTTCACCAAAATTTATTCAATTTCAGCTTCTCCTACTAAAAATCTTAAGAAAATTCAAAAGAATCGAAGTGAATATCAACTAAATTTTCTCAAATTCTGCACCTGTAACTAAAAATCATCAAAAAATACAAAGAAATTTAATTTAATTTTACCACAATTTCTTCAATTTCAGCTCCTCCTACTAAAAATCTTAAGAAAATTCAAAAGAATCGAAGTTTATTTTAACTACATTTTCTCAAATTCTGCACCTGTAACTAAAAATCGTAAAAAAAATACTAAGAAATTTAATTTGATTTCACCAAAATTTCATCAATTTCAGCACCTTCTACTAAAAATCTTATGAAAATCCAATAGAATCTAAGTGAATATCAAGTAAATTTACTCAAATTCTGCACCTTTCACTAAAAATCATAAAAAAATTCAAAAAGATTTAATTTAATTTTACCAACATTTCTTCAATTTCAGCTCCTCCTACTAAAAATCTTATGAAAATCCAAAGCAATCGAAGAGAATATCAACTAAATTTACTCAAATTCTGCACCTTTCACTAAAAATCATAAAAGATTCAAAAATATTTAATTTATATCACCAAAATTTTTTCAATTTCAGCACCTCCTACTAAACATCTTAAGAAAATTCAAAAGAATCGAAGTGAATATCAACTAAATTTACTCAAATTCTGCATCTGTATCTAAAAATCATAAAAAAATTCAAAAAGATTTAATTTAATTTTACCAACATTTCTTCAATTTCAGCTCCTCCTACAGAAAATCTTAAGAAAATTCAAAGGAATCGAAGTGAATATCAACTAAATTTTCTCAAATTCTGCACCTGTAACTAAAAATCATCAAAACATACAAAGAAATTTAATTTAATTTTACCACAATTTCTTCAATTTCTGCTCCTTCTACTAAAAATCTTATGAAAATCCAAAGGAATCGAAGTGAATATCAAGTAAATTTACTCAAATTCTGCACATTTCGCTAAAAATCATAAAAAAATTCAAAAAGTTTTAATTTAATTTTACCAACATTTCTTCAATTTCAGCTCCCCCTACTAAAAATCTTATGAAAATCCAAAGCAATCGAAGTGAATATCAACTAAATTTACTCAAATTCTGCATCTGTAACTAAAAATCATAAAAAAATTCAAAAAGATTTAATTTAATTTTACCAACATTTCTTCAATTTCAGCTCCTCCTACAAAAAATCTTAAGAAAATTCAAAGGAATCGAAGTGAATATCAACTAAATTTTCTCAAATTCTTCACCTGTAACTAAAAATCATCAAAAAATACAAAGAAATTTAATTTAATTTTACCACAATTTCTTCAATTTCTGCTCCTTCTACTAAAAATCTTATGAAAATCCAAAGGAATCGAAGTGAATATCAAGTAATTTACTCAAATTCTGCACCTTTCACTAAAAATCTTAAAATAATTCAAAAAGATTTAATTTAATTTTACCAACATTTCTTCAATTTCAGCTCCTCCTACTAAAAATCTTATGAAAATCCAAAGCAATCGAAGTGAATATCAACTAAATTTACTCAAATTCTGCACCTTTCACTAAAAATCATAAAAAAATTCATAAAGATATAATTTAATTTTACCAACATTTCTTCAATTTCAGCTCCTCCTACTAAAAATCTTATGAAAATCCAAAGCAATCGAAGTGAATATCAACTAAGTTTACTCAAATTCTGCATCTGTAACTAAAAATCATAAAAAAATTCAAAAAGATTTAATTTGTATCACCAAAATTTTTTCAATTTCAGCACCTCCTACTAAAAATCTTTAGAAAATTCAAAAGAATCGAAGTGAATATCAACTAAATTTTCTCAAATTCTGCACCTGTAACTAAAAATCATCAAAAAATACAAAGAAATTTAATTTAATTTTACCAACATTTCTTCAATTTCTGCACCTTCTACTAAAAATCTTATGAAAATCCAAAGCAATCGAAGTGAATATCAACTAAATTTACTCAAATTCTGCACCTGTAACTAAAAATCATCAAAAAATACAAAGATATTTAATTTAATTTTACCACAATTTCTTCAATTTCTGCACCTTCTACTAAAAATCTTATGAAAATCCAAAGCAATCGAAGTGAATATCAACTAAATTTACTCAAATTCTGCATCTGTAACTAAAAATCATAAAAAAATTCAAAAAGATTTAATTTATATCACCAAAATTTTTTCAATTTCAGCACCTCCTACTAAAAATCTTTAGAAAATTCAAAAGAATCGAAGTGAATATCAACTAAATTTTCTCAAATTCTGCACCTGTAACTAAAAATCATCAAAAAATACAAAGAAATTTAATTTAATTTTACCAACATTTCTTCAATTTCAGCTCCTCCTACTAAAAATCTTATGACAATCCAAAGCAATCGAAGTGAATATCAACTAAATTTACTCAAATTCTGCACCTTTCACTAAAAATCATAAAAAAATTCAAAAAGATATAATTTAATTTTACCAACATTTCTTCAATTTCAGCTCCTCCTACTAAAAATCTTATGAAAATCCAAAGCAATCGAAGTGAATATCAACTAAGTTTACTCAAATTCTGCATCTGTAACTAAAAATCATAAAAAAATTCAAAAAGATTTAATTTATATCACCAAAATTTTTTCAATTTCAAGCACCTCCTACTAAAAATCTTAAGAAAATTCAAAAGAATCGAAGTGAATATCAACTAAATTTTCTCAAATTCTGCACCTGTAACTAAAAATCATCAAAAAATACAAAGAAATTTAATTTAATTTTACCACAATTTCTTCAATTTCTGCACCTTCTACTAAAAATCTTATGAAAATCCAAAGGAATCGAAGTGAATGTCAACTAAATTTACTCAAATACTGCATCTGTAACTAAAAATCATAAAAAAATTCAAAAAGATTTAATTTAATTTCAGCAAAATATTTTCAATTTCAACTCCTCCTACTAAAAATCTTAAGAAAATTCAAAAGAATCGAAATGAATTTCAACAATATTTTTACAAATTCTGTACCTTTAACTAAAAATCATTAAAAAATGCAAAGAAATTTAATATAATTTCACCAAAATTTCATCAATTTCAGCTCCTTCTACTAAAAATCTTATGAAACTCCAAAGGAATCGAAGTGAATATCAACTAAATTTACTTAAATTCTGCATCTGTAACTAAAAATCATAAAAAAATTCAAAAAGATTTAATTTAATTTCACCAAAATTTATTCAATTTCAGCTTCTCCTACTAAAAATCTTAAGAAAATTCAAAAGAATCGAAGTGAATATCAAGTAAATTTACTCAAATTCTGCACCTTTCACTAAAAATCATCAAAAAATTCAAAAAGATTTAATTTAATTTCACCAAAATTTTTTCAATTTCAGCTCCTCCTACTAAAAATCTTAAGAAAATTCAAAAGAATCGAAGTTTATTTTAACTACATTTTCTCAAATTCTGCACCTGTAACTAAAAATCGTAAAAAAAATACTAAGAAATTTAATTTGATTTCACCAAAATTTCATCAATTTCAGCACCTTCTACTAAAAATCTTATGAAAATCCAATAGAATCTAAGTGAATATCAAGTAAATTTACTCAAATTCTGCACCTTTCACTAAAAATCATAAAAGATTCAAAAATATTTAATTTATATCACCAAAATTTTTTCAATTTCAGCACCTTCTACTAAACATCTTAAGAAAATTCAAAAGAATCGAAGTGAATATCAACTAAATTTTCTCAAATTCTGCACCTGTAACTAAAAATCATCAAGAAATACAAAGAAATTTAATTTAATTTTAACACAATTTCTTCAATTTCTGCTCCTTGTACTAAAAATCTTATGAAAATCCAAAGGAATCGAAGTGAATGTCAACTAAATTTACTCAAATTCTGCATCTGTAACTAAAAATCATAAAAAAATTCAAAAAGATTTAATTTAATATCACCAAAATTTTTTCAATTTCAGCACCTCCTACTAAAAATCTTAAGAGAATTCAAAAGAATCGAAGTGAATTTCAACAATATTTTCTCAAATTCTGCACCTTTAACTAAAAATCATTAAAAAATGCAAAGAAATTTAATTTAATTTCACCAAAATTTCATCAATTTCAGCTCCTTCTACAAAAAATCTTATGAAACTCCAACGGAATCGAAGTGAATATCAACTAAATTTACTCAAATTCTGCATCTGTAACTAAAAATCATAAAAAAATTCAAAAAGATTTAATTTAATTTTACCAACATTTCTTCCATTTCAGCTCCCCCTACTACAAATCTTATGAAAATCCAAAGCAATCGAAGTGAATATCAACTAAATTTACTCAAATTCTGCATCTGTAACTAAAAATCTTAAAATAATTCAAAAAGATTTAATTTAATTTTACCAACATTTCTTCAATTTCAGCTCCTCCTACTAAAAATCTTATGAAAATCCAAAGCAATCGAAGTGAATATCAACTAAATTTACTCAAATTCTGCACCTTTCACTAAAAATCATAAAAAAATTCATAAAGATATAATTTAATTTTACCAACATTTCTTCAATTTCAGCTCCTCCTACTAAAAATCTTATGAAAATCCAAAGCAATCGAAGTGAATATCAACTAAGTTTACTCAAATTCTGCATCTGTAACTAAAAATCATAAAAAAATTCAAAAAGATTTAATTTATATCACCAAAATTTTTTCAATTTCAGCACCTCCTACTAAAAATCTTTAGAAAATTCAAAAGAATCGAAGTGAATATCAACTAAATTTTCTCAAATTCTGCACCTGTAACTAAAAATCATCAAAAAATACAAAGAAATTTAATTTAATTTTACCAACATTTCTTCAATTTCTGCACCTTCTACTAAAAATCTTATGAAAATCCAAAGCAATCGAAGTGAATATCAACTAAATTTACTCAAATTCTGCACCTGTAACTAAAAATCATCAAAAAATACAAAGATATTTAATTTAATTTTACCACAATTTCTTCAATTTCTGCACCTTCTACTAAAAATCTTATGAAAATCCAAAGCAATCGAAGTGAATATCAACTAAATTTACTCAAATTCTGCATCTGTAACTAAAAATCATAAAAAAATTCAAAAAGATTTAATTTATATCACCAAAATTTTTTCAATTTCAGCTCCTCCTACAAAAAATCTTAAGAAAATTCAAAGGAATCGAAGTGAATATCAACTAAATTTTCTCAAATTCTGCACCTGTAACTAAAAATCATCAAAAAATACAAAGAAATTTAATTTAATTTTACCACAATTTCTTCAATTTCTGCTCCTTCTACTAAAAATCTTATGAAAATCCAAAGGAATCGAAGTGAATATCAAGTAATTTACTCAAATTCTGCACCTTTCACTAAAAATCTTAAAATAATTCAAAAAGATTTAATTTAATTTTACCAACATTTCTTCAATTTCAGTTCCTCCTACTAAAAATCTTATGAAAATCCAAAGCAATCGAAGTGAATATCAACTAAATTTACTCAAATTCTGCACCTTTCACTAAAAATCATAAAAAAATTCATAAAGATATAATTTAATTTTACCAACATTTCTTCAATTTCAGCTCCTCCTACTAAAAATCTTATGAAAATCCAAAGCAATCGAAGTGAATATCAACTAAGTTTACTCAAATTCTGCATCTGTAACTAAAAATCATAAAAAAATTCAAAAAGATTTAATTTATATCACCAAAATTTTTTCAATTTCAGCACCTCCTACTAAAAATCTTAAGAAAATTCAAAGGAATCGAAGTGAATATCAACTAAATTTTCTCAAATTCTGCACCTGTAACTAAAAATCATCAAAACATACAAAGAAATTTAATTTAATTTTACCACAATTTCTTCAATTTCTGCTCCTTCTACTAAAAATCTTATGAAAATCCAAAGGAATCGAAGTGAATATCAAGTAAATTTACTCAAATTCTGCACATTTCGCTAAAAATCATAAAAAAATTCAAAAAGTTTTAATTTAATTTTACCAACATTTCTTCAATTTCAGCTCCCCCTACTAAAAATCTTATGAAAATCCAAAGCAATCGAAGTGAATATCAACTAAATTTACTCAAATTCTGCATCTGTAACTAAAAATCATAAAAAAATTCAAAAAGATTTAATTTAATTTTACCAACATTTCTTCAATTTCAGCTCCTCCTACAAAAAATCTTAAGAAAATTCAAAGGAATCGAAGTGAATATCAACTAAATTTTCTCAAATTCTGCACCTGTAACTAAAAATCATCAAAAAATACAAAGAAATTTAATTTAATTTTACCACAATTTCTTCAATTTCTGCTCCTTCTACTAAAAATCTTATGAAAATCCAAAGGAATCGAAGTGAATATCAAGTAATTTACTCAAATTCTGCACCTTTCACTAAAAATCTTAAAATAATTCAAAAAGATTTAATTTAATTTTACCAACATTTCTTCAATTTCAGCTCCTCCTACTAAAAATCTTATGAAAATCCAAAGCAATCGAAGTGAATATCAACTAAATTTACTCAAATTCTGCACCTTTCACTAAAAATCATAAAAAAATTCAAAAAGATATAATTTAATTTTACCAACATTTCTTCAATTTCAGCTCCTCCTACTAAAAATCTTATGAAAATCCAAAGCAATCGAAGTGAATATCAACTAAGTTTACTCAAATTCTGCATCTGTAACTAAAAATCATAAAAAAATTCAAAAAGATTTAATTTATATCACCGAAATTTTTTCAATTTCAGCACCTCCTACTAAAAATCTTTAGAAAATTCAAAAGAATCGAAGTGAATATCAACTAAATTTTCTCAAATTCTGCACCTGTAACTAAAAATCATCAAAAAATACAAAGAAATTTAATTTAATTTTACCAACATTTCTTCAATTTCTGCACCTTCTACTAAAAATCTTATGAAACTCCAAAGGAATCGAAGTGAATATCAACTAAATTTACTCAAATTCTGCATCTGTAACTAAAAATCATAAAAAAATTCAAAAAGATTTAATTTAATTTCACCAAAATTTATTCAATTTCAGCTTCTCCTACTAAAAATCTTAAGAAAATTCAAAAGAATCGAAGTAAATATCAAGTAAATTTACTCAAATTCTGCACCTTTCACTAAAAATCATCAAAAAATTCAAAAAGATTTAATTTAATTTCACCAAAATTTTTTCAATTTCAGCTCCTCCTACTAAAAATCTTAAGAAAATTCAAAAGAATCGAAGTTTATTTTAACTACATTTTCTCAAATTCTGCACCTGTAACTAAAAATCGTAAAAAAAATACTAAGAAATTTAATTTGATTTCACCAAAATTTCAACAATTTCAGCACCTTCTACTAAAAATCTTATGAAAATCCAATAGAATCTAAGTGAATATCAAGTAAATTTACTCAAATTCTGCACCTTTCACTAAAAATCATAAAAAAATTCAAAAAGATTTAATTTAATTTTACCAACATTTCTTCAATTTCAGCTCCTCCTACTAAACATCTTAAGAAAATTCAAAAGAATCGAAGTGAATATCAACTAAATTTTCTCAAATTCTGCACCTGTAACTAAAAATCATCAAGAAATACAAAGAAATTTAATTTAATTTTAACACAATTTCTTCAATTTCTGCTCCTTGTACTAAAAATCTTATGAAAATCCAAAGGAATCGAAGTGAATGTCAACTAAATTTACTCAAATTCTGCATCTGTAACTAAAAATCATAAAAAAATTCAAAAAGATTTAATTTAATATCACCAAAATTTTTTCAATTTCAGCACCTCTTACTAAAAATCTTAAGAGAATTCAATAGAATCGAAGTGAATTTCAACAATATTTTCTCAAATTCTGCACCTTTAACTAAAAATCATTAAAAAATGCAAAAAAATTTAATTTAATTTCACCAAAATTTCATCAATTTCAGCTCCTTCTACAAAAAATCTTATGAAAATCCAAAGGAATCGAAGTGAATGTCAACTAAATTTACTCAAATTCTGCATCTGTAACTAAAAATCATAAAAAAATTCAAAAAGATTTAATTTATATCACCAAAATTTTTTCAATTTCAGCACCTCCTACTAAAAATCTTAAGAAAATTCAAAGGAATCGAAGTGAATATCAAGTAATTTACTCAAATTCTGCACCTTTCACTAAAAATCTTAAAATAATTCAAAAAGATTTAATTTAATTTTACCAACATTTCTTCAATTTCAGCTCCTCCTACTAAAAATCTTATGAAAATCCAAAGCAATCGAAGTGAATATCAACTAAATTTACTCAAATTCTGCACCTTTCACTAAAAATCATAAAAAAATTCAAAAAGATATAATTTAATTTTACCAACATTTCTTCAATTTCAGCTCCTCCTACTAAAAATCTTATGAAAATCCAAAGCAATCGAAGTGAATATCAACTAAGTTTACTCAAATTCTGCATCTGTAACTAAAAATCATAAAAAAATACAAAAAGATTTAATTTAATATTTTCAAAATTTTTTCAATTTCAAGCACCTCCTACTAAAAATCTTAAGAAAATTCAAAAGAATCGAAGTGAATATCAACTAAATTTTCTCAAATTCTGCACCTGTAACTAAAAATCATCAAAAAATACAAAGAAATTTAATTTAATTTTACCACAATTTCTTCAATTTCTGCACCTTCTACTAAAAATCTTATGAAAATCCAAAGGAATCGAAGTGAATGTCAACTAAATTTACTCAAATTCTGCATCTGTAACTAAAAATCATAAAAAAATTCAAAAAGATTTAATTTATATCACCAAAATTTTTTCAATTTCAGCACCTCCTACTAAAAATCTTAAGAAAATTCAAAGGAATCGAAGTGAATATCAACTAAATTTTCTCAAATTCTGCACCTGTAACTAAAAATCATCAAAACATACAAAGAAATTTAATTTAATTTTACCACAATTTCTTCAATTTCTGCTCCTTCTACTAAAAATCTTATGAAAATCCAAAGGAATCGAAGTGAATATCAAGTAAATTTACTCAAATTCTGCACATTTCGCTAAAAATCATAAAAAAATTCAAAAAGTTTTAATTTAATTTTACCAACATTTCTTCAATTTCAGCTCCCCCTACTAAAAATCTTATGAAAATCCAAAGCAATCGAAGTGAATATCAACTAAATTTACTCAAATTCTGCATCTGTAACTAAAAATCATAAAAAAATTCAAAAAGATTTAATTTAATTTTACCAACATTTCTTCAATTTCAGCTCCTCCTACAAAAAATCTTAAGAAAATTCAAAGGAATCGAAGTGAATATCAACTAAATTTTCTCAAATTCTGCACCTGTAACTAAAAATCATCAAAAAATACAAAGAGATTTAATTTAATTTTACCACAATTTCTTCAATTTCTGCTCCTTCTACTAAAAATCTTATGAAAATCCAAAGGAATCGAAGTGAATATCAAGTAATTTACTCAAATTCTGCACCTTTCACTAAAAATCTTAAAATAATTCAAAAAGATTTAATTTAATTTTACCAACATTTCTTCAATTTCAGCTCCTCCTACTAAAAATCTTATGAAAATCCAAAGCAATCGAAGTGAATATCAACTAAATTTACTCAAATTCTGCACCTTTCACTAAAAATCATAAAAAAATTCAAAAAGATATAATTTAATTTTACCAACATTTCTTCAATTTCAGCTCCTCCTACTAAAAATCTTATGAAAATCCAAAGCAATCGAAGTGAATATCAACTAAGTTTACTCAAATTCTGCATCTGTAACTAAAAATCATAAAAAAATTCAAAAAGATTTAATTTATATCACCGAAATTTTTTCAATTTCAGCACCTCCTACTAAAAATCTTTAGAAAATTCAAAAGAATCGAAGTGAATATCAACTAAATTTTCTCAAATTCTGCACCTGTAACTAAAAATCATCAAAAAATACAAAGAAATTTAATTTAATTTTACCAACATTTCTTCAATTTCTGCACCTTCTACTAAAAATCTTATGAAACTCCAAAGGAATCGAAGTGAATATCAACTAAATTTACTCAAATTCTGCATCTGTAACTAAAAATCATAAAAAAATTCAAAAAGATTTAATTTAATTTCACCAAAATTTATTCAATTTCAGCTTCTCCTACTAAAAATCTTAAGAAAATTCAAAAGAATCGAAGTAAATATCAAGTAAATTTACTCAAATTCTGCACCTTTCACTAAAAATCATCAAAAAATTCAAAAAGATTTAATTTAATTTCACCAAAATTTTTTCAATTTCAGCTCCTCCTACTAAAAATCTTAAGAAAATTCAAAAGAATCGAAGTTTATTTTAACTACATTTTCTCAAATTCTGCACCTGTAACTAAAAATCGTAAAAAAAATACTAAGAAATTTAATTTGATTTCACCAAAATTTCAACAATTTCAGCACCTTCTACTAAAAATCTTATGAAAATCCAATAGAATCTAAGTGAATATCAAGTAAATTTACTCAAATTCTGCACCTTTCACTAAAAATCATAAAAAAATTCAAAAAGATTTAATTTAATTTTACCAACATTTCTTCAATTTCAGCTCCTCCTACTAAACATCTTAAGAAAATTCAAAAGAATCGAAGTGAATATCAACTAAATTTTCTCAAATTCTGCACCTGTAACTAAAAATCATCAAGAAATACAAAGAAATTTAATTTAATTTTAACACAATTTCTTCAATTTCTGCTCCTTGTACTAAAAATCTTATGAAAATCCAAAGGAATCGAAGTGAATGTCAACTAAATTTACTCAAATTCTGCATCTGTAACTAAAAATCATAAAAAAATTCAAAAAGATTTAATTTAATATCACCAAAATTTTTTCAATTTCAGCACCTCTTACTAAAAATCTTAAGAGAATTCAATAGAATCGAAGTGAATTTCAACAATATTTTCTCAAATTCTGCACCTTTAACTAAAAATCATTAAAAAATGCAAAGAAATTTAATTTAATTTCACCAAAATTTCATCAATTTCAGCTCCTTCTACAAAAAATCTTATGAAACTCCAACGGAATCGAAGTGAATATCAACTAAATTTACTCAAATTCTGCATCTGTAACTAAAAATCATAAAAAAATTCAAAAAGATTTAATTTAATTTTATCAACATTTCTTCCATTTCAGCTCCCCCTACTACAAATCTTATGAAAATCCAAAGCAATCGAAGTGAATATCAACTAAATTTACTCAAATTCTGCATCTGTAACTAAAAATCATAAAAAAATTCAAAAAGATTTAATTTAATTTTACCAACATTTCTTCAATTTCAGCTCCTCCTACAAAAAATCTTAAGAAAATTCAAAGGAATCGAAGTGAATATCAACTAAATTTTCTCAAATTCTGCACCTGTAACTAAAAATCATCAAAACATACAAAGAAATTTAATTTAATTTTACCACAATTTCTTCAATTTCTGCTCCTTCTACTAACAATCTTATGAAAATCCAAAGGAATCGAAGTGAATATCAAGTAAATTTACTCAAATTCTGCACATTTCGCTAAAAATCATAAAAAAATTCAAAAAGTTTTAATTTAATTTTACCAACATTTCTTCAATTTCAGCTCCCCCTACTAAAAATCTTATGAAAATCCAAAGCAATCGAAGTGAATATCAACTAAATTTACTCAACTTCTGCATCTGTAACTAAAAATCATAAAAAAATTCAAAAAGATTTAATTTAATTTTACCAACATTTCTTCAATTTCAGCTCCTCCTACTAAAAATCTTATGAAAATCCAAAGCAATCGAAGTGAATATCAACTAAATTTACTCAAATTCTGCACCTTTCACTAAAAATCATAAAAGATTCAAAAATATTTAATTTATATCACCAAAATTTTTTCAATTTCAAGCACCTCCTACTAAAAATCTTAAGAAAATTCAAAAGAATCGAAGTGAATATCAACTAAATTTTCTCAAATTCTGCACCTGTAACTAAAAATCATCAAAAAATACAAAGAAATTTAATTTAATTTTACCACAATTTCTTCAATTTCTGCACCTTCTACTAAAAATCTTATGAAAATCCAAAGGAATCGAAGTGAATATCAACTAAGTTTACTCAAATTCTGCATCTGTAACTAAAAATCATAAAAAAATTCAAAAAGATTTAATTTAATATATTCAAAATTTTTTCAATTTCAAGCACCTCCTACTAAAAATCTTAAGAAAATTCAAAAGAATCGAAGTGAATATCAACTAAATTTTCTCAAATTCTGCACCTGTAACTAAAAATCATCAAAAAATACAAAGAAATTTAATTTAATTTTACCACAATTTCTTCAATTTCTGCACCTTCTACTAAAAATCTTATGAAAATCCAAAGGAATCGAAGTGAATGTCAACTAAATTTACTCAAATTCTGCATCTGTAACTAAAAATCATAAAAAAATTCAAAAAGATTTAATTTATATCACCAAAATTATTTCAATTTCAGCACCTCCTACTAAAAATCTTTAGAAAATTCAAAAGAATCGAAGTGAATATCAACTAAATTTTCTCAAATTCTGCACCTGTAACTAAAAATCATCAAAAAATACAAAGAAATTTAATTTAATTTTACCAACATTTCTTCAATTTCTGCACCTTCTACTAAAAATCTTATGAAAACCCAAAGCAATCGAAGTGAATATCAACAAAATTTACTCAAATTCTGCATCTGTAACTAAAAATCATAAAAAAATTCAAAAAGATTTAATTTAATTTTACCAACATTTCTTCAATTTCAGCTCCTCCTACAAAAAATCTTAAGAAAATTCAAAGGAATCGAAGTGAATATCAAGTAAATTTACTCATATTCTGCACTTTTCACTAAAAATCATAAAATAATTCAAAAAGATTTAATTTAATTTTACCAACATTTCTTCAATTTCAGCTCCTCCTACAAAAAATCTTAAGAAAATTCAAAGGAATCGAAGTGAATATCAAGTAAATTTACTCAATTTCTGCACCTGTAACTAAAAATCGTAAAAAAAATACTAAGAAATTTAATTTAATTTTACCACAATTTCTTCAATTTCAGCTCCTCCTACTAAAAATCTTATGAAAATCCAAAGCAATATAAGTGAATATCAACTAAGTTGACTCAAATTCTGCATCTGTAACTAAAAATCATAAAAAAATTCAAAAAGATTTAATTTATATCACCAAAATTTTTTCAATTTGAAGCACCTCATACTAAAAATCATAAGAAAATTCAAAAGAATCGAAGTGAATATCAACTAAATTTTCTCAAATTCTGCACCTGTAACTAAAAATCATCAAAAAATACAAAGAAATTTAATTTAATTTTACCACAATTTCTTCAATTTCTGCTCCTTCTACTAAAAATCTTATGAAAATCCAAAGGAATCGAAGTGAATATCAACTAAATTTTCTCAAATTCTGCACCTTTCACTAAAAATCTTAAAATAATTCAAAAAGATTTAATTTAATTTTACCAACATTTCTTCAATTTCAGCTCCTCCTACTAAAAATCTTATGAAAATCCAAAGCAATCGAAGTGAATATCAACTAAGTTGACTCAAATTCTGCATCTGTAACTAAAAATCATAAAAAAATTCAAAAAGATTTAATTTATATCACCAAAATTTTTTCAATTTGAAGCACCTCCTACTAAAAATCTTAAGAAAATTCAAAAGAATCGAAGTGAATATCAACTAAATTTTCTCAAATTCTGCACCTGTAACTAAAAATCATCAAAAAATACAAAGAAATTTAATTTAATTTTACCACAATTTCTTCAATTTCTGCACCTTCTACTAAAAATCTTATGAAAATCCAAAGGAATCGAAGTGAATGTCAACTAAATTTACTCAAATACTGCATCTGTAACTAAAAATCATAAAAAAATTCAAAAAGATTTAATTTAATTTCAGCAAAATATTTTCAATTTCAACTCCTCCTACTAAAAATCTTAAGAAAATTCAAAAGAATCGAAGTGAATATCAACTAAATTTTCTCAAATTCTGCACCTGTAACTAAAAATCATCAAAAAATACAAAGAAATTTAATTTAATTTTACCACAATTTCTTCAATTTCAGCTCCTCCTACTAAAAATCTTATGAAAATCCAAAGCAATCGAAGTGAATATCAACTAAGTTGACTCAAATTCTGCATCTGTAACTAAAAATCATAAAAAAATTCAAAAAGATTTAATTTATATCACCAAAATTTTTTCAATTTGAAGCACCTCATACTAAAAATCTTAAGAAAATTCAAAAGAATCGAAGTGAATATCAACTAAATTTTCTCAAATTCTGCACCTGTAACTAAAAATCATCAAAAAATACAAAGAAATTTAATTTAATTTTACCACAATTTCTTCAATTTCAGCTCCTCCTACTAAAAATCTTATGAAAATCCAAAGCAAT
This sequence comes from Andrena minutula, assembly GCA_929113495.1. Lineage (NCBI taxonomy): Eukaryota > Metazoa > Arthropoda > Insecta > Hymenoptera > Andrenidae > Andrena > Andrena minutula. Next base: position 17,759,008 of record OV815995.1, read on the forward strand.
CGAAGTGAATATCAACTAAGTTGACTCAAATTCTGCATCTGTAACTAAAAATCATAAAAAAATTCAAAAAGATTTAATTTATATCACCAAAATTTTTTCAATTTGAAGCACCTCATACTAAAAATCTTAAGAAAATTCAAAAGAATCGAAGTGAATATCAACTAAATTTTCTCAAATTTTGCACCTGTAACTAAAAATCATCAAAAAATACAAAGAAATTTAATTTAATTTTACCACAATTTCTTCAATTTCTGCTCCTTCTACTAAAAATCTTATGAAAATCCAAAGGAATCGAAGTGAATGTCAACTAAATTTACTCAAATACTGCATCTGTAACTAAAAATCATAAAAAAATTCAAAAAGATTTAATTTAATTTCAGCAAAATATTTTCAATTTCAACTCCTCCTACTAAAAATCTTAAGGAAATTCAAAAGAATCGAAATGAATTTCAACTATATTTTTACAAATTCTGTACCTTTAACTAAAAATCATTAAAAAATGCAAAGAAATTTAATATAATTTCACCAAAATTTCATCAATTTCAGCTCCTTCTACTAAAAATCTTATGAAACTCCAAAGGAATCGAAGTGAATATCAACTAAATTTACTCAAATTCTGCATCTGTAACTAAAAATCATAAAAAAATTCAAAAAGATTTAATTTAATTTCACCAAAATTTATTCAATTTCAGCTTCTCCTACTAAAAATCTTAAGAAAATTCAAAAGAATCGAAGTGAATATCAACTAAATTTTCTCAAATTCTGCACCTGTAACTAAAAATCATCAAAAAATACAAAGAAATTTAATTTAATTTTACCACAATTTCTTCAATTTCAGCTCCTCCTACTAAAAATCTTAAGAAAATTCAAAAGAATCGAAGTTTATTTTAACTACATTTTCTCAAATTCTGCACCTGTAACTAAAAATCGTAAAAAAAATACTAAGAAATTTAATTTGATTTCACCAAAATTTCATCAATTTCAGCACCTTCTACTAAAAATCTTATGAAAATCCAATAGAATCTAAGTGAATATCAAGTAAATTTACTCAAATTCTGCACCTTTCACTAAAAATCATAAAAAAATTCAAAAAGATTTAATTTAATTTTACCAACATTTCTTCAATTTCAGCTCCTCCTACTAAAAATCTTATGAAAATCCAAAGCAATCGAAGAGAATATCAACTAAATTTACTCAAATTCTGCACCTTTCACTAAAAATCATAAAAGATTCAAAAATATTTAATTTATATCACCAAAATTTTTTCAATTTCAGCACCTCCTACTAAACATCTTAAGAAAATTCAAAAGAATCGAAGTGAATATCAACTAAATTTTCTCAAATTCTGCATCTGTAACTAAAAATCATAAAAAAATTCAAAAAGATTTAATTTAATTTTACCAACATTTCTTCAATTTCAGCTCCTCCTACAGAAAATCTTAAGAAAATTCAAAGGAATCGAAGTGAATATCAACTAAATTTTCTCAAATTCTGCACCTGTAACTAAAAATCATCAAAACATACAAAGAAATTTAATTTAATTTTACCACAATTTCTTCAATTTCTGCTCCTTCTACTAAAAATCTTATGAAAATCCAAAGGAATCGAAGTGAATATCAAGTAAATTTACTCAAATTCTGCACATTTCGCTAAAAATCATAAAAAAATTCAAAAAGTTTTAATTTAATTTTACCAACATTTCTTCAATTTCAGCTCCCCCTACTAAAAATCTTATGAAAATCCAAAGCAATCGAAGTGAATATCAACTAAATTTACTCAAATTCTGCATCTGTAACTAAAAATCATAAAAAAATTCAAAAAGATTTAATTTAATTTTACCAACATTTCTTCAATTTCAGCTCCTCCTACAAAAAATCTTAAGAAAATTCAAAGGAATCGAAGTGAATATCAACTAAATTTTCTCAAATTCTTCACCTGTAACTAAAAATCATCAAAAAATACAAAGAAATTTAATTTAATTTTACCACAATTTCTTCAATTTCTGCTCCTTCTACTAAAAATCTTATGAAAATCCAAAGGAATCGAAGTGAATATCAAGTAATTTACTCAAATTCTGCACCTTTCACTAAAAATCTTAAAATAATTCAAAAAGATTTAATTTAATTTTACCAACATTTCTTCAATTTCAGCTCCTCCTACTAAAAATCTTATGAAAATCCAAAGCAATCGAAGTGAATATCAACTAAATTTACTCAAATTCTGCACCTTTCACTAAAAATCATAAAAAAATTCATAAAGATATAATTTAATTTTACCAACATTTCTTCAATTTCAGCTCCTCCTACTAAAAATCTTATGAAAATCCAAAGCAATCGAAGTGAATATCAACTAAGTTTACTCAAATTCTGCATCTGTAACTAAAAATCATAAAAAAATTCAAAAAGATTTAATTTGTATCACCAAAATTTTTTCAATTTCAGCACCTCCTACTAAAAATCTTTAGAAAATTCAAAAGAATCGAAGTGAATATCAACTAAATTTTCTCAAATTCTGCACCTGTAACTAAAAATCATCAAAAAATACAAAGAAATTTAATTTAATTTTACCAACATTTCTTCAATTTCTGCACCTTCTACTAAAAATCTTATGAAAATCCAAAGCAATCGAAGTGAATATCAACTAAATTTACTCAAATTCTGCACCTGTAACTAAAAATCATCAAAAAATACAAAGATATTTAATTTAATTTTACCACAATTTCTTCAATTTCTGCACCTTCTACTAAAAATCTTATGAAAATCCAAAGCAATCGAAGTGAATATCAACTAAATTTACTCAAATTCTGCATCTGTAACTAAAAATCATAAAAAAATTCAAAAAGATTTAATTTATATCACCAAAATTTTTTCAATTTCAGCACCTCCTACTAAAAATCTTTAGAAAATTCAAAAGAATCGAAGTGAATATCAACTAAATTTTCTCAAATTCTGCACCTGTAACTAAAAATCATCAAAAAATACAAAGAAATTTAATTTAATTTTACCAACATTTCTTCAATTTCAGCTCCTCCTACTAAAAATCTTATGACAATCCAAAGCAATCGAAGTGAATATCAACTAAATTTACTCAAATTCTGCACCTTTCACTAAAAATCATAAAAAAATTCAAAAAGATATAATTTAATTTTACCAACATTTCTTCAATTTCAGCTCCTCCTACTAAAAATCTTATGAAAATCCAAAGCAATCGAAGTGAATATCAACTAAGTTTACTCAAATTCTGCATCTGTAACTAAAAATCATAAAAAAATTCAAAAAGATTTAATTTATATCACCAAAATTTTTTCAATTTCAAGCACCTCCTACTAAAAATCTTAAGAAAATTCAAAAGAATCGAAGTGAATATCAACTAAATTTTCTCAAATTCTGCACCTGTAACTAAAAATCATCAAAAAATACAAAGAAATTTAATTTAATTTTACCACAATTTCTTCAATTTCTGCACCTTCTACTAAAAATCTTATGAAAATCCAAAGGAATCGAAGTGAATGTCAACTAAATTTACTCAAATACTGCATCTGTAACTAAAAATCATAAAAAAATTCAAAAAGATTTAATTTAATTTCAGCAAAATATTTTCAATTTCAACTCCTCCTACTAAAAATCTTAAGAAAATTCAAAAGAATCGAAATGAATTTCAACAATATTTTTACAAATTCTGTACCTTTAACTAAAAATCATTAAAAAATGCAAAGAAATTTAATATAATTTCACCAAAATTTCATCAATTTCAGCTCCTTCTACTAAAAATCTTATGAAACTCCAAAGGAATCGAAGTGAATATCAACTAAATTTACTTAAATTCTGCATCTGTAACTAAAAATCATAAAAAAATTCAAAAAGATTTAATTTAATTTCACCAAAATTTATTCAATTTCAGCTTCTCCTACTAAAAATCTTAAGAAAATTCAAAAGAATCGAAGTGAATATCAAGTAAATTTACTCAAATTCTGCACCTTTCACTAAAAATCATCAAAAAATTCAAAAAGATTTAATTTAATTTCACCAAAATTTTTTCAATTTCAGCTCCTCCTACTAAAAATCTTAAGAAAATTCAAAAGAATCGAAGTTTATTTTAACTACATTTTCTCAAATTCTGCACCTGTAACTAAAAATCGTAAAAAAAATACTAAGAAATTTAATTTGATTTCACCAAAATTTCATCAATTTCAGCACCTTCTACTAAAAATCTTATGAAAATCCAATAGAATCTAAGTGAATATCAAGTAAATTTACTCAAATTCTGCACCTTTCACTAAAAATCATAAAAGATTCAAAAATATTTAATTTATATCACCAAAATTTTTTCAATTTCAGCACCTTCTACTAAACATCTTAAGAAAATTCAAAAGAATCGAAGTGAATATCAACTAAATTTTCTCAAATTCTGCACCTGTAACTAAAAATCATCAAGAAATACAAAGAAATTTAATTTAATTTTAACACAATTTCTTCAATTTCTGCTCCTTGTACTAAAAATCTTATGAAAATCCAAAGGAATCGAAGTGAATGTCAACTAAATTTACTCAAATTCTGCATCTGTAACTAAAAATCATAAAAAAATTCAAAAAGATTTAATTTAATATCACCAAAATTTTTTCAATTTCAGCACCTCCTACTAAAAATCTTAAGAGAATTCAAAAGAATCGAAGTGAATTTCAACAATATTTTCTCAAATTCTGCACCTTTAACTAAAAATCATTAAAAAATGCAAAGAAATTTAATTTAATTTCACCAAAATTTCATCAATTTCAGCTCCTTCTACAAAAAATCTTATGAAACTCCAACGGAATCGAAGTGAATATCAACTAAATTTACTCAAATTCTGCATCTGTAACTAAAAATCATAAAAAAATTCAAAAAGATTTAATTTAATTTTACCAACATTTCTTCCATTTCAGCTCCCCCTACTACAAATCTTATGAAAATCCAAAGCAATCGAAGTGAATATCAACTAAATTTACTCAAATTCTGCATCTGTAACTAAAAATCTTAAAATAATTCAAAAAGATTTAATTTAATTTTACCAACATTTCTTCAATTTCAGCTCCTCCTACTAAAAATCTTATGAAAATCCAAAGCAATCGAAGTGAATATCAACTAAATTTACTCAAATTCTGCACCTTTCACTAAAAATCATAAAAAAATTCATAAAGATATAATTTAATTTTACCAACATTTCTTCAATTTCAGCTCCTCCTACTAAAAATCTTATGAAAATCCAAAGCAATCGAAGTGAATATCAACTAAGTTTACTCAAATTCTGCATCTGTAACTAAAAATCATAAAAAAATTCAAAAAGATTTAATTTATATCACCAAAATTTTTTCAATTTCAGCACCTCCTACTAAAAATCTTTAGAAAATTCAAAAGAATCGAAGTGAATATCAACTAAATTTTCTCAAATTCTGCACCTGTAACTAAAAATCATCAAAAAATACAAAGAAATTTAATTTAATTTTACCAACATTTCTTCAATTTCTGCACCTTCTACTAAAAATCTTATGAAAATCCAAAGCAATCGAAGTGAATATCAACTAAATTTACTCAAATTCTGCACCTGTAACTAAAAATCATCAAAAAATACAAAGATATTTAATTTAATTTTACCACAATTTCTTCAATTTCTGCACCTTCTACTAAAAATCTTATGAAAATCCAAAGCAATCGAAGTGAATATCAACTAAATTTACTCAAATTCTGCATCTGTAACTAAAAATCATAAAAAAATTCAAAAAGATTTAATTTATATCACCAAAATTTTTTCAATTTCAGCTCCTCCTACAAAAAATCTTATGAAAATCCAAAGCAATCGAAGTGAATATCAACTAAATTTTCTCAAATTCTGCACCTGTAACTAAAAATCATCAAAAAATACAAAGAAATTTAATTTAATTTTACCACAATTTCTTCAATTTCTGCTCCTTCTACTAAAAATCTTATGAAAATCCAAAGGAATCGAAGTGAATATCAAGTAATTTACTCAAATTCTGCACCTTTCACTAAAAATCTTAAAATAATTCAAAAAGATTTAATTTAATTTTACCAACATTTCTTCAATTTCAGTTCCTCCTACTAAAAATCTTATGAAAATCCAAAGCAATCGAAGTGAATATCAACTAAATTTACTCAAATTCTGCACCTTTCACTAAAAATCATAAAAAAATTCATAAAGATATAATTTAATTTTACCAACATTTCTTCAATTTCAGCTCCTCCTACTAAAAATCTTATGAAAATCCAAAGCAATCGAAGTGAATATCAACTAAGTTTACTCAAATTCTGCATCTGTAACTAAAAATCATAAAAAAATTCAAAAAGATTTAATTTATATCACCAAAATTTTTTCAATTTCAGCACCTCCTACTAAAAATCTTTAGAAAATTCAAAAGAATCGAAGTGAATATCAACTAAATTTTCTCAAATTCTGCACCTGTAACTAAAAATCATCAAAAAATACAAAGAAATTTAATTTAATTTTACCAACATTTCTTCAATTTCTGCACCTTCTACTAAAAATCTTATGAAAATCCAAAGCAATCGAAGTGAATATCAACTAAATTTACTCAAATTCTGCACCTGTAACTAAAAATCATCAAAAAATACAAAGATATTTAATTTAATTTTACCACAATTTCTTCAATTTCTGCACCTTCTACTAAAAATCTTATGAAAATCCAAAGCAATCGAAGTGAATATCAACTAAATTTACTCAAATTCTGCATCTGTAACTAAAAATCATAAAAAAATTCAAAAAGATTTAATTTATATCACCAAAATTTTTTCAATTTCAGCACCTCCTACTAAAAATCTTTAGAAAATTCAAAAGAATCGAAGTGAATATCAACTAAATTTTCTCAAATTCTGCACCTGTAACTAAAAATCATCAAAAAATACAAAGAAATTTAATTTAATTTTACCAACATTTCTTCAATTTCAGCTCCTCCTACTAAAAATCTTATGACAATCCAAAGCAATCGAAGTGAATATCAACTAAATTTACTCAAATTCTGCACCTTTCACTAAAAATCATAAAAAAATTCAAAAAGATATAATTTAATTTTACCAACATTTCTTCAATTTCAGCTCCTCCTACTAAAAATCTTATGAAAATCCAAAGCAATCGAAGTGAATATCAACTAAGTTTACTCAAATTCTGCATCTGTAACTAAAAATCATAAAAAAATTCAAAAAGATTTAATTTATATCACCAAAATTTTTTCAATTTCAAGCACCTCCTACTAAAAATCTTAAGAAAATTCAAAAGAATCGAAGTGAATATCAACTAAATTTTCTCAAATTCTGCACCTGTAACTAAAAATCATCAAAAAATACAAAGAAATTTAATTTAATTTTACCACAATTTCTTCAATTTCTGCACCTTCTACTAAAAATCTTATGAAAATCCAAAGGAATCGAAGTGAATGTCAACTAAATTTACTCAAATACTGCATCTGTAACTAAAAATCATAAAAAAATTCAAAAAGATTTAATTTAATTTCAGCAAAATATTTTCAATTTCAACTCCTCCTACTAAAAATCTTAAGAAAATTCAAAAGAATCGAAATGAATTTCAACAATATTTTTACAAATTCTGTACCTTTAACTAAAAATCATTAAAAAATGCAAAGAAATTTAATATAATTTCACCAAAATTTCATCAATTTCAGCTCCTTCTACTAAAAATCTTATGAAACTCCAAAGGAATCGAAGTGAATATCAACTAAATTTACTTAAATTCTGCATCTGTAACTAAAAATCATAAAAAAATTCAAAAAGATTTAATTTAATTTCACCAAAATTTATTCAATTTCAGCTTCTCCTACTACAAATCTTAAGATAATTCAAAAGAATCGAAGTGAATATCAAGTAAATTTACTCAAATTCTGCACCTTTCACTAAAAATCATCAAAAAATTCAAAAAGATTTAATTTAATTTCACCAAAATTTTTTCAATTTCAGCTCCTCCTACTAAAAATCTTAAGAAAATTCAAAAGAATCGAAGTTTATTTTAACTACATTTTCTCAAATTCTGCACCTGTAACTAAAAATCGTAAAAAAAATACTAAGAAATTTAATTTGATTTCACCAAAATTTCATCAATTTCAGCACCTTCTACTAAAAATCTTATGAAAATCCAATAGAATCTAAGTGAATATCAAGTAAATTTACTCAAATTCTGCACCTTTCACTAAAAATCATAAAAGATTCAAAAATATTTAATTTATATCACCAAAATTTTTTCAATTTCAGCACCTTCTACTAAACATCTTAAGAAAATTCAAAAGAATCGAAGTGAATATCAACTAAATTTTCTCAAATTCTGCACCTGTAACTAAAAATCATCAAGAAATACAAAGAAATTTAATTTAATTTTAACACAATTTCTTCAATTTCTGCTCCTTGTACTAAAAATCTTATGAAAATCCAAAGGAATCGAAGTGAATGTCAACTAAATTTACTCAAATTCTGCATCTGTAACTAAAAATCATAAAAAAATTCAAAAAGATTTAATTTAATATCACCAAAATTTTTTCAATTTCAGCACCTCCTACTAAAAATCTTAAGAGAATTCAAAAGAATCGAAGTGAATTTCAACAATATTTTCTCAAATTCTGCACCTTTAACTAAAAATCATTAAAAAATGCAAAGAAATTTAATTTAATTTCACCAAAATTTCATCAATTTCAGCTCCTTCTACAAAAAATCTTATGAAACTCCAACGGAATCGAAGTGAATATCAACTAAATTTACTCAAATTCTGCATCTGTAACTAAAAATCATAAAAAAATTCAAAAAGATTTAATTTAATTTTACCAACATTTCTTCCATTTCAGCTCCCCCTACTACAAATCTTATGAAAATCCAAAGCAATCGAAGTGAATATCAACTAAATTTACTCAAATTCTGCATCTGTAACTAAAAATCTTAAAATAATTCAAAAAGATTTAATTTAATTTTACCAACATTTCTTCAATTTCAGCTCCTCCTACTAAAAATCTTATGAAAATCCAAAGCAATCGAAGTGAATATCAACTAAATTTACTCAAATTCTGCACCTTTCACTAAAAATCATAAAAAAATTCATAAAGATATAATTTAATTTTACCAACATTTCTTCAATTTCAGCTCCTCCTACTAAAAATCTTATGAAAATCCAAAGCAATCGAAGTGAATATCAACTAAGTTTACTCAAATTCTGCATCTGTAACTAAAAATCATAAAAAAATTCAAAAAGATTTAATTTATATCACCAAAATTTTTTCAATTTCAGCACCTCCTACTAAAAATCTTTAGAAAATTCAAAAGAATCGAAGTGAATATCAACTAAATTTTCTCAAATTCTGCACCTGTAACTAAAAATCATCAAAAAATACAAAGAAATTTAATTTAATTTTACCAACATTTCTTCAATTTCTGCACCTTCTACTAAAAATCTTATGAAAATCCAAAGCAATCGAAGTGAATATCAACTAAATTTACTCAAATTCTGCACCTGTAACTAAAAATCATCAAAAAATACAAAGATATTTAATTTAATTTTACCACAATTTCTTCAATTTCTGCACCTTCTACTAAAAATCTTATGAAAATCCAAAGCAATCGAAGTGAATATCAACTAAATTTACTCAAATTCTGCATCTGTAACTAAAAATCATAAAAAAATTCAAAAAGATTTAATTTATATCACCAAAATTTTTTCAATTTCAGCACCTCCTACTAAAAATCTTTAGAAAATTCAAAAGAATCGAAGTGAATATCAACTAAATTTTCTCAAATTCTGCACCTGTAACTAAAAATCATCAAAAAATACAAAGAAATTTAATTTAATTTTACCAACATTTCTTCAATTTCAGCTCCTCCTACTAAAAATCTTATGACAATCCAAAGCAATCGAAGTGAATATCAACTAAATTTACTCAAATTCTGCACCTTTCACTAAAAATCATAAAAAAATTCAAAAAGATATAATTTAATTTTACCAACATTTCTTCAATTTCAGCTCCTCCTACTAAAAATCTTATGAAAATCCAAAGCAATCGAAGTGAATATCAACTAAGTTTACTCAAATTCTGCATCTGTAACTAAAAATCATAAAAAAATTCAAAAAGATTTAATTTATATCACCAAAATTTTTTCAATTTCAAGCACCTCCTACTAAAAATCTTAAGAAAATTCAAAAGAATCGAAGTGAATATCAACTAAATTTTCTCAAATTCTGCACCTGTAACTAAAAATCATCAAAAAATACAAAGAAATTTAATTTAATTTTACCACAATTTCTTCAATTTCTGCACCTTCTACTAAAAATCTTATGAAAATCCAAAGGAATCGAAGTGAATGTCAACTAAATTTACTCAAATACTGCATCTGTAACTAAAAATCATAAAAAAATTCAAAAAGATTTAATTTAATTTCAGCAAAATATTTTCAATTTCAACTCCTCCTACTAAAAATCTTAAGAAAATTCAAAAGAATCGAAATGAATTTCAACAATATTTTTACAAATTCTGTACCTTTAACTAAAAATCATTAAAAAATGCAAAGAAATTTAATATAATTTCACCAAAATTTCATCAATTTCAGCTCCTTCTACTAAAAATCTTATGAAACTCCAAAGGAATCGAAGTGAATATCAACTAAATTTACTTAAATTCTGCATCTGTAACTAAAAATCATAAAAAAATTCAAAAAGATTTAATTTAATTTCACCAAAATTTATTCAATTTCAGCTTCTCCTACTAAAAATCTTAAGAAAATTCAAAAGAATCGAAGTGAATATCAAGTAAATTTACTCAAATTCTGCACCTTTCACTAAAAATCATCAAAAAATTCAAAAAGATTTAATTTAATTTCACCAAAATTTTTTCAATTTCAGCTCCTCCTACTAAAAATCTTAAGAAAATTCAAAAGAATCGAAGTTTATTTTAACTACATTTTCTCAAATTCTGCACCTGTAACTAAAAATCGTAAAAAAAATACTAAGAAATTTAATTTGATTTCACCAAAATTTCATCAATTTCAGCACCTTCTACTAAAAATCTTATGAAAATCCAATAGAATCTAAGTGAATATCAAGTAAATTTACTCAAATTCTGCACCTTTCACTAAAAATCATAAAAGATTCAAAAATATTTAATTTATATCACCAAAATTTTTTCAATTTCAGCACCTTCTACTAAACATCTTAAGAAAATTCAAAAGAATCGAAGTGAATATCAACTAAATTTTCTCAAATTCTGCACCTGTAACTAAAAATCATCAAGAAATACAAAGAAATTTAATTTAATTTTAACACAATTTCTTCAATTTCTGCTCCTTGTACTAAAAATCTTATGAAAATCCAAAGGAATCGAAGTGAATGTCAACTAAATTTACTCAAATTCTGCATCTGTAACTAAAAATCATAAAAAAATTCAAAAAGATTTAATTTAATATCACCAAAATTTTTTCAATTTCAGCACCTCCTACTAAAAATCTTAAGAGAATTCAAAAGAATCGAAGTGAATTTCAACAATATTTTCTCAAATTCTGCACCTTTAACTAAAAATCATTAAAAAATGCAAAGAAATTTAATTTAATTTCACCAAAATTTCATCAATTTCAGCTCCTTCTACAAAAAATCTTATGAAACTCCAACGGAATCGAAGTGAATATCAACTAAATTTACTCAAATTCTGCATCTGTAACTAAAAATCATAAAAAAATTCAAAAAGATTTAATTTAATTTTACCAACATTTCTTCCATTTCAGCTCCCCCTACTACAAATCTTATGAAAATCCAAAGCAATCGAAGTGAATATCAACTAAATTTACTCAAATTCTGCATCTGTAACTAAAAATCATAAAAAAATTCAAAAAGATTTAATTTAATTTTACCAACATTTCTTCAATTTCAGCTCCTCCTACAAAAAATCTTAAGAAAATTCAAAGGAATCGAAGTGAATATCAACTAAATTTTCTCAAATTCTGCACCTGTAACTAAAAATCATCAAAACATACAAAGAAATTTAATTTAATTTTACCACAATTTCTTCAATTTCTGCTCCTTCTACTAAAAATCTTATGAAAATCCAAAGGAATCGAAGTGAATATCAAGTAAATTTACTCAAATTCTGCACATTTCGCTAAAAATCATAAAAAAATTCAAAAAGTTTTAATTTAATTTTACCAACATTTCTTCAATTTCAGCTCCCCCTACTAAAAATCTTATGAAAATCCAAAGCAATCGAAGTGAATATCAACTAAATTTACTCAAATTCTGCATCTGTAACTAAAAATCATAAAAAAATTCAAAAAGATTTAATTTAATTTTACCAACATTTCTTCAATTTCAGCTCCTCCTACAAAAAATCTTAAGAAAATTCAAAGGAATCGAAGTGAATATCAACTAAATTTTCTCAAATTCTGCACCTGTAACTAAAAATCATCAAAAAATACAAAGAAATTTAATTTAATTTTACCACAATTTCTTCAATTTCTGCTCCTTCTACTAAAAATCTTATGAAAATCCAAAGGAATCGAAGTGAATATCAAGTAATTTACTCAAATTCTGCACCTTTCACTAAAAATCTTAAAATAATTCAAAAAGATTTAATTTAATTTTACCAACATTTCTTCAATTTCAGCTCCTCCTACTAAAAATCTTATGAAAATCCAAAGCAATCGAAGTGAATATCAACTAAATTTACTCAAATTCTGCACCTTTCACTAAAAATCATAAAAAAATTCAAAAAGATATAATTTAATTTTACCAACATTTCTTCAATTTCAGCTCCTCCTACTAAAAATCTTATGAAAATCCAAAGCAATCGAAGTGAATATCAACTAAGTTTACTCAAATTCTGCATCTGTAACTAAAAATCATAAAAAAATACAAAAAGATTTAATTTAATATCACCAAAATTTTTTCAATTTCAGCACCTCTTACTAAAAATCTTAAGAGAATTCAATAGAATCGAAGTGAATTTCAACAATATTTTCTCAAATTCTGCACCTTTAACTAAAAATCATTAAAAAATGCAAAGAAATTTAATTTAATTTCACCAAAATTTCATCAATTTCAGCTCCTTCTACAAAAAATCTTATGAAACTCCAACGGAATCGAAGTGAATATCAACTAAATTTACTCAAATTCTGCATCTGTAACTAAAAATCATAAAAAAATTCAAAAAGATTTAATTTAATTTTACCAACATTTCTTCCATTTCAGCTCCCCCTACTACAAATCTTATGAAAATCCAAAGCAATCGAAGTGAATATCAACTAAATTTACTCAAATTCTGCATCTGTAACTAAAAATCATAAAAAAATTCAAAAAGATTTAATTTAATTTTACCAACATTTCTTCAATTTCAGCTCCTCCTACAAAAAATCTTAAGAAAATTCAAAGGAATCGAAGTGAATATCAACTAAATTTTCTCAAATTCTGCACCTGTAACTAAAAATCATCAAAACATACAAAGAAATTTAATTTAATTTTACCACAATTTCTTCAATTTCTGCTCCTTCTACTAACAATCTTATGAAAATCCAAAGGAATCGAAGTGAATATCAAGTAAATTTACTCAAATTCTGCACATTTCGCTAAAAATCATAAAAAAATTCAAAAAGTTTTAATTTAATTTTACCAACATTTCTTCAATTTCAGCTCCCCCTACTAAAAATCTTATGAAAATCCAAAGCAATCGAAGTGAATATCAACTAAATTTACTCAACTTCTGCATCTGTAACTAAAAATCATAAAAAAATTCAAAAAGATTTAATTTAATTTTACCAACATTTCTTCAATTTCAGCTCCTCCTACTAAAAATCTTATGAAAATCCAAAGCAATCGAAGTGAATATCAACTAAATTTACTCAAATTCTGCACCTTTCACTAAAAATCATAAAAGATTCAAAAATATTTAATTTATATCACCAAAATTTTTTCAATTTCAAGCACCTCCTACTAAAAATCTTAAGAAAATTCAAAAGAATCGAAGTGAATATCAACTAAATTTTCTCAAATTCTGCACCTGTAACTAAAAATCATCAAAAAATACAAAGAAATTTAATTTAATTTTACCACAATTTCTTCAATTTCTGCACCTTCTACTAAAAATCTTATGAAAATCCAAAGGAATCGAAGTGAATATCAACTAAGTTTACTCAAATTCTGCATCTGTAACTAAAAATCATAAAAAAATTCAAAAAGATTTAATTTAATATTTTCAAAATTTTTTCAATTTCAAGCACCTCCTACTAAAAATCTTAAGAAAATTCAAAAGAATCGAAGTGAATATCAACTAAATTTTCTCAAATTCTGCACCTGTAACTAAAAATCATCAAAAAATACAAAGAAATTTAATTTAATTTTACCACAATTTCTTCAATTTCTGCACCTTCTACTAAAAATCTTATGAAAATCCAAAGGAATCGAAGTGAATGTCAACTAAATTTACTCAAATTCTGCATCTGTAACTAAAAATCATAAAAAAATTCAAAAAGATTTAATTTATATCACCAAAATTATTTCAATTTCAGCACCTCCTACTAAAAATCTTTAGAAAATTCAAAAGAATCGAAGTGAATATCAACTAAATTTTCTCAAATTCTGCACCTGTAACTAAAAATCATCAAAAAATACAAAGAAATTTAATTTAATTTTACCAACATTTCTTCAATTTCTGCACCTTCTACTAAAAATCTTATGAAAACCCAAAGCAATCGAAGTGAATATCAACAAAATTTACTCAAATTCTGCATCTGTAACTAAAAATCATAAAAAAATTCAAAAAGATTTAATTTAATTTTACCAACATTTCTTCAATTTCAGCTCCTCCTACAAAAAATCTTAAGAAAATTCAAAGGAATCGAAGTGAATATCAAGTAAATTTACTCATATTCTGCACTTTTCACTAAAAATCATAAAATAATTCAAAAAGATTTAATTTAATTTTACCAACATTTCTTCAATTTCAGCTCCTCCTACAAAAAATCTTAAGAAAATTCAAAGGAATCGAAGTGAATATCAAGTAAATTTACTCAATTTCTGCACCTGTAACTAAAAATCGTAAAAAAAATACTAAGAAATTTAATTTAATTTTACCACAATTTCTTCAATTTCAGCTCCTCCTACTAAAAATCTTATGAAAATCCAAAGCAATATAAGTGAATATCAACTAAGTTGACTCAAATTCTGCATCTGTAACTAAAAATCATAAAAAAATTCAAAAAGATTTAATTTATATCACCAAAATTTTTTCAATTTGAAGCACCTCATACTAAAAATCATAAGAAAATTCAAAAGAATCGAAGTGAATATCAACTAAATTTTCTCAAATTCTGCACCTGTAACTAAAAATCATCAAAAAATACAAAGAAATTTAATTTAATTTTACCACAATTTCTTCAATTTCTGCTCCTTCTACTAAAAATCTTATGAAAATCCAAAGGAATCGAAGTGAATGTCAACTAAATTTACTCAAATACTGCATCTGTAACTAAAAATCATAAAAAAATTCAAAAAGATTTAATTTAATTTCAGCAAAATATTTTCAATTTCAACTCCTCCTACTAAAAATCTTAAGAAAATTCAAAAGAATCGAAATGAATTTCAACAATATTTTTACAAATTCTGTACCTTTAACTAAAAATCATTAAAAAATGCAAAGAAATTTAATATAATTTCACCAAAATTTCATCAATTTCAGCTCCTTCTACTAAAAATCTTATGAAACTCCAAAGGAATCGAAGTGAATATCAACTAAATTTACTCAAATTCTGCATCTGTAACTAAAAACCATAAAAAAATTCAAAAAGATTTAATTTAATTTCACCAAAATTTATTCAATTTCAGCTTCTCCTACTAAAAATCTTAAGAAAATTCAAAAGAATCGAAGTGAATATCAAGTAAATTTACTCAAATTCTGCACCTTTCACTAAAAATCATCAAAAAATTCAAAAAGATTTAATTTAATTTCACCAAAATTTTTTCAATTTCAGCTCCTCCTACTAAAAATCTTAAGAAAATTCAAAAGAATCGAAGTTTATTTTAACAACATTTTCTCAAATTCTGCACCTGTAACTAAAAATCGTAAAAAAAATACTAAGAAATTTAATTTGATTTCACCAAAATTTCATCAATTTCAGCACCTTCTACTAAAAATCTTATGAAAATCCAATAGAATCTAAGTGAATATCAAGTAAATTTACTCAAATTCTGCACCTTTCACTAAAAATCATAAAAAAATTCAAAAAGATTTAATTTAATTTTACCAATATTTCTTCCATTTCAGCTCCCCCTACTACAAATCTTATGAAAATCCAAAGCAATCGAAGTGAATATCAACTAAATTTACTCAAATTCTGCATCTGTAACTAAAAATCATAAAAAAATTCAAAAAGATTTAATTTAATTTTACCAACATTTCTTCAATTTCAGCTCCTCCTACAAAAAATCTTAAGAAAATTCAAAGGAATCGAAGTGAATATCAACTAAATTTTCTCAAATTCTGCACCTGTAACTAAAAATCATCAAAACATACAAAGAAATTTAATTTAATTTTACCACAATTTCTTCAATTTCTGCTCCTTCTACTAAAAATCTTATGAAAATCCAAAGGAATCGAAGTGAATATCAAGTAAATTTACTCAAATTCTGCACATTTCGCTAAAAATCATAAAAAAATTCAAAAAGTTTTAATTTAATTTTACCAACATTTCTTCAATTTCAGCTCCCCCTACTAAAAATCTTATGAAAATCCAAAGCAATCGAAGTGAATATCAACTAAATTTACTCAACTTCTGCATCTGTAACTAAAAATCATAAAAAAATTCAAAAAGATTTAATTTAATTTTACCAACATTTCTTCAATTTCAGCTCCTCCTACTAAAAATCTTATGAAAATCCAAAGCAATCGAAGTGAATATCAACTAAATTTACTCAAATTCTGCACCTTTCACTAAAAATCATAAAAGATTCAAAAATATTTAATTTATATCACCAAAATTTTTTCAATTTCAAGCACCTCCTACTAAAAATCTTAAGAAAATTCAAAAGAATCGAAGTGAATATCAACTAAATTTTCTCAAATTCTGCACCTGTAACTAAAAATCATCAAAAAATACAAAGAAATTTAATTTAATTTTACCACAATTTCTTCAATTTCTGCACCTTCTACTAAAAATCTTATGAAAATCCAAAGGAATCGAAGTGAATATCAACTAAGTTTACTCAAATTCTGCATCTGTAACTAAAAATCATAAAAAAATTCAAAAAGATTTAATTTAATATTTTCAAAATTTTTTCAATTTCAAGCACCTCCTACTAAAAATCTTAAGAAAATTCAAAAGAATCGAAGTGAATATCAACTAAATTTTCTCAAATTCTGCACCTGTAACTAAAAATCATCAAAAAATACAAAGAAATTTAATTTA
This sequence comes from Andrena minutula, assembly GCA_929113495.1. Lineage (NCBI taxonomy): Eukaryota > Metazoa > Arthropoda > Insecta > Hymenoptera > Andrenidae > Andrena > Andrena minutula. The sequence continues at coordinate 17,776,449 of OV815995.1, forward strand.
ATTTTACCACAATTTCTTCAATTTCTGCACCTTCTACTAAAAATCTTATGAAAATCCAAAGGAATCGAAGTGAATGTCAACTAAATTTACTCAAATTCTGCATCTGTAACTAAAAATCATAAAAAAATTCAAAAAGATTTAATTTATATCACCAAAATTATTTCAATTTCAGCACCTCCTACTAAAAATCTTTAGAAAATTCAAAAGAATCGAAGTGAATATCAACTAAATTTTCTCAAATTCTGCACCTGTAACTAAAAATCATCAAAAAATACAAAGAAATTTAATTTAATTTTACCAACATTTCTTCAATTTCTGCACCTTCTACTAAAAATCTTATGAAAACCCAAAGCAATCGAAGTGAATATCAACAAAATTTACTCAAATTCTGCATCTGTAACTAAAAATCATAAAAAAATTCAAAAAGATTTAATTTAATTTTACCAACATTTCTTCAATTTCAGCTCCTCCTACAAAAAATCTTAAGAAAATTCAAAGGAATCGAAGTGAATATCAAGTAAATTTACTCATATTCTGCACTTTTCACTAAAAATCATAAAATAATTCAAAAAGATTTAATTTAATTTTACCAACATTTCTTCAATTTCAGCTCCTCCTACAAAAAATCTTAAGAAAATTCAAAGGAATCGAAGTGAATATCAAGTAAATTTACTCAATTTCTGCACCTGTAACTAAAAATCGTAAAAAAAATACTAAGAAATTTAATTTAATTTTACCACAATTTCTTCAATTTCAGCTCCTCCTACTAAAAATCTTATGAAAATCCAAAGCAATATAAGTGAATATCAACTAAGTTGACTCAAATTCTGCATCTGTAACTAAAAATCATAAAAAAATTCAAAAAGATTTAATTTATATCACCAAAATTTTTTCAATTTGAAGCACCTCATACTAAAAATCATAAGAAAATTCAAAAGAATCGAAGTGAATATCAACTAAATTTTCTCAAATTCTGCACCTGTAACTAAAAATCATCAAAAAATACAAAGAAATTTAATTTAATTTTACCACAATTTCTTCAATTTCTGCTCCTTCTACTAAAAATCTTATGAAAATCCAAAGGAATCGAAGTGAATGTCAACTAAATTTACTCAAATACTGCATCTGTAACTAAAAATCATAAAAAAATTCAAAAAGATTTAATTTAATTTCAGCAAAATATTTTCAATTTCAACTCCTCCTACTAAAAATCTTAAGAAAATTCAAAAGAATCGAAATGAATTTCAACAATATTTTTACAAATTCTGTACCTTTAACTAAAAATCATTAAAAAATGCAAAGAAATTTAATATAATTTCACCAAAATTTCATCAATTTCAGCTCCTTCTACTAAAAATCTTATGAAACTCCAAAGGAATCGAAGTGAATATCAACTAAATTTACTCAAATTCTGCATCTGTAACTAAAAACCATAAAAAAATTCAAAAAGATTTAATTTAATTTCACCAAAATTTATTCAATTTCAGCTTCTCCTACTAAAAATCTTAAGAAAATTCAAAAGAATCGAAGTGAATATCAAGTAAATTTACTCAAATTCTGCACCTTTCACTAAAAATCATCAAAAAATTCAAAAAGATTTAATTTAATTTCACCAAAATTTTTTCAATTTCAGCTCCTCCTACTAAAAATCTTAAGAAAATTCAAAAGAATCGAAGTTTATTTTAACAACATTTTCTCAAATTCTGCACCTGTAACTAAAAATCGTAAAAAAAATACTAAGAAATTTAATTTGATTTCACCAAAATTTCATCAATTTCAGCACCTTCTACTAAAAATCTTATGAAAATCCAATAGAATCTAAGTGAATATCAAGTAAATTTACTCAAATTCTGCACCTTTCACTAAAAATCATAAAAAAATTCAAAAAGATTTAATTTAATTTTACCAATATTTCTTCCATTTCAGCTCCCCCTACTACAAATCTTATGAAAATCCAAAGCAATCGAAGTGAATATCAACTAAATTTACTCAAATTCTGCATCTGTAACTAAAAATCATAAAAAAATTCAAAAAGATTTAATTTAATTTTACCAACATTTCTTCAATTTCAGCTCCTCCTACAAAAAATCTTAAGAAAATTCAAAGGAATCGAAGTGAATATCAACTAAATTTTCTCAAATTCTGCACCTGTAACTAAAAATCATCAAAACATACAAAGAAATTTAATTTAATTTTACCACAATTTCTTCAATTTCTGCTCCTTCTACTAAAAATCTTATGAAAATCCAAAGGAATCGAAGTGAATATCAAGTAAATTTACTCAAATTCTGCACATTTCGCTAAAAATCATAAAAAAATTCAAAAAGTTTTAATTTAATTTTACCAACATTTCTTCAATTTCAGCTCCCCCTACTAAAAATCTTATGAAAATCCAAAGCAATCGAAGTGAATATCAACTAAATTTACTCAAATTCTGCATCTGTAACTAAAAATCATAAAAAAATTCAAAAAGATTTAATTTAATTTTACCAACATTTCTTCAATTTCAGCTCCTCCTACAAAAAATCTTAAGAAAATTCAAAGGAATCGAAGTGAATATCAACTAAATTTTCTCAAATTCTGCACCTGTAACTAAAAATCATCAAAACATACAAAGAAATTTAATTTAATTTTACCTCAATTTCTTCAATTTCTGCTCCTTCTACTAAAAATCTTATGAAAATCCAAAGGAATCGAAGTGAATATCAAGTAAATTTACTCAAATTCTGCACATTTCGCTAAAAATCATAAAAAAATTCAAAAAGTTTTAATTTAATTTTACCAACATTTCTTCAATTTCAGCTCCTCCTACTAAAAAT